>OX459028.1:96717056-97917056 GCA_949775025.1 Tricholauxania praeusta
CTTAGCAAATTTAATTTACAAGCTGAACAACTAAATGCATACATTGATTGTATTAATTTATGTATGAAGCACAACTGTTTTCAATTTCGTAACAACTTTTACATCAACAAATTTGGTTGCAGCATGGGCAATAGCTTATCGCCTTACGTGGCTGAAGCATTTATGAGCAAATTAGAAAATGATCTCTATAATGAAGGTAAATTACCACGTATTTGGTACAGGTATGTGGATGATACTTTTGCCGTTGTAAAAAGAAATGAAGTTGACAATATACTTGAAATCATTAATAACAGATTTCCCAGCATTAAATTCACATCAGAAATAGAAGATAACGAGAAACACACTATCTCATTTCTTGACTTAGAAATTAAAAGAAAAAATGGTAAAGTCAACTTCGCTGTTTACCGAAAGTCTACATCTACTGATCGCTATATATCCAACGATTCTTTTTGCACATACCAACAAAAACTAGCTGCTTTTCAGTCCATGGCATATCGTTTATGTCGATTGCCATTATCAGCTGAGTCATACTTCAACGAATATAAACAAATTACACACATAGCTAATACGAACGGCTTTAAAACATCGATTATTGACCAGCTGATTAAGAAACATTCGACTAAGCTTCGCAACCAAAATAAGAGCACGCTATTTTGTCAAGAAGAAGAAAAAACATCATTACAACGCATCTCTTTACCATATGCCCCAAGCATAACGAATAAATTGAAAAAAGTTTTTGAAAGGTCAGGAATGAGAATTGTTTATACAAACAACAACAAACTTCGTTTTTCTTTGGGAACCACGAAAGATAAAATGATAACAGAACAACGAAGTGGCATATACCAAATCTCATGTTCGGATTGCGAGTTCAAATATATTGGTCAAACACGACGAGCTTTCAAAATCAGATTTAACGAGCATATTCGTTCCATACGAAATAAAGAAAATGACAAGGCTATAGCTTTACATGTAAATAATTCAAAAAATTTGCAGCCACACAGAATCGTTTCATTCGACGAGAATTTCTGTTTGTTAAAAAATGTAAACAATCCATCTAAGTTAGATGCGTACGAATCCATTTTCATTTCTAAAACCAATAATTTAATGAATTTAGAACCGGGTCCTGTAATTTCACCACTGTTTAATATATTAAAAAATACCTAATTTAGATGTAATAGTTGTTTGTAATTGTTGTTAATTTGTTTCCAATTTTTACACATATTACATGTACGTGCAATTGTTTAAATTCTCTCTCTTGTTCGTATTCTCTAATTATTTCCGTTTGTTTATATTGCACTTTTATGACTAGTTATTATGTATTTTTCGACTCAGTGCTTAAACGACGTTGCTGATGATGGTTACTCTGTTGTAACCGAAATGCATATAACAATAAAACAATAATAAATTAAAAATTTTTTCGTGTTTTATTAAAAAATTTTTTGCGGTCAATAAAGGTTTTTTCGAATAATTTGTTTATTAAAATTCGACCACAAATCTCGGCTAATTTTTATTCAGTGTTTAATTACTGATAATTTTCTATAACGATGTTTACCAAACGAGACATTAGCCAATATACGCGCCTTTTGGGAAAGAGGAGTAAAATACAAGCTGACATTACATTTCTTAAACAATGCAAAAAACAACACATTTTTCCAAAATTCATGCATATTAAGTGTAATATAAATAATTCAAGAACTGAAAAGGTGCTCAAACTATCCAAACGCTATTGGCTAAGATTTGAGTTAGAATATCATTACAGCTGTTTGGACAAAATTCAACTAGAGATCTACGAGTTACACTTAAAAATGACGTCAGGCTTAGATGACGCTCAATTTTTCCACTTCAATACTTTACAATTTGCAGTGTTTTCACGATGTGACAACGTTTTCGTTAATAAAAGGAACATACAAAACCGAAAGATTAACAAATTAATTACATGTGAAACATCGAATACTTTAAAAAAACCTTCAGTTATACCTGTTCCAGATTTAGTTGTGAATACCTCAAGTGTTTCTCTTGATAAGGATGAAATGGAATTATTGAATAGAGGTTTAAACTTCACTATACAGCCCCGGACAGTACCAACGATTGATCTAATTGCTAACATTGAATCAGCTATACAGTACAAAACGTTGGATGTGAAACAAAAAGTTCGTGAAGCAGCTCTACCTCTATTACGAAACATACAGTCGAAGCGAACCAAAACAGATACCACACAAAATACGAAATGGAATGTTGCTCTGGACAAGTTAAAAAAACGTGATTTATTTTATATAAAATCTGATAAAGGTAATAAGGTTGTCATCATGAACAAAAGTGAGTACGACCAACGGATGATCAAATCTATCCAAGAAGATAATTTTATTGTATCAAACAAATCGCCGCTGAATGTTATGTGTAAAGATGCCAAAAAAGCGATTGATACCATCACTAAAGTTTTTGGTGTAAACAAGTTTCGCTTACGAGTACCAAATCCATCCGTTCCATTAATGTATGGCTTACCGAAAGTCCACAAAACTGGAGATAAAATGCGGAAAATTGTTTCAAACGTAAATTCCCCGTTAACAAAAGTAGCCAAATGGTTGGTAACAGATATGAAAAAATTTGGTAATTTTGAGGGGTTCGCTGTCAAGAACACATTTGAATTTGTCGACAAAGTCAAAGACATTGAAATCGAAGATGATGAAATTATGATTTCTTTTGATGTCCAAGCTTTATTCCCTTCGGTACCAATTGATAAAGCTATTGATGCTATCAGAATTCATCTTAGCAAATTTAATTTACAAGCTGAACAACTAAATGCATACATTGATTGTATTAATTTATGTATGAAGCACAACTGTTTTCAATTTCGTAACAACTTTTACATCAACAAATTTGGTTGCAGCATGGGCAATAGCTTATCGCCTTACGTGGCTGAAGCATTTATGAGCAAATTAGAAAATGATCTCTATAATGAAGGTAAATTACCACGTATTTGGTACAGGTATGTGGATGATACTTTTGCCGTTGTAAAAAGAAATGAAGTTGACAATATACTTGAAATCATTAATAACAGATTTCCCAGCATTAAATTCACATCAGAAATAGAAGATAACGAGAAACACACTATCTCATTTCTTGACTTAGAAATTAAAAGAAAAAATGGTAAAGTCAACTTCGCTGTTTACCGAAAGTCTACATCTACTGATCGCTATATATCCAACGATTCTTTTTGCACATACCAACAAAAACTAGCTGCTTTTCAGTCCATGGCATATCGTTTATGTCGATTGCCATTATCAGCTGAGTCATACTTCAACGAATATAAACAAATTACACACATAGCTAATACGAACGGCTTTAAAACATCGATTATTGACCAGCTGATTAAGAAACATTCGACTAAGCTTCGCAACCAAAATAAGAGCACGCTATTTTGTCAAGAAGAAGAAAAAACATCATTACAACGCATCTCTTTACCATATGCCCCAAGCATAACGAATAAATTGAAAAAAGTTTTTGAAAGGTCAGGAATGAGAATTGTTTATACAAACAACAACAAACTTCGTTTTTCTTTGGGAACCACGAAAGATAAAATGATAACAGAACAACGAAGTGGCATATACCAAATCTCATGTTCGGATTGCGAGTTCAAATATATTGGTCAAACACGACGAGCTTTCAAAATCAGATTTAACGAGCATATTCGTTCCATACGAAATAAAGAAAATGACAAGGCTATAGCTTTACATGTAAATAATTCAAAAAATTTGCAGCCACACAGAATCGTTTCATTCGACGAGAATTTCTGTTTGTTAAAAAATGTAAACAATCCATCTAAGTTAGATGCGTACGAATCCATTTTCATTTCTAAAACCAATAATTTAATGAATTTAGAACCGGGTCCTGTAATTTCACCACTGTTTAATATATTAAAAAATACCTAATTTAGATGTAATAGTTGTTTGTAATTGTTGTTAATTTGTTTCCAATTTTTACACATATTACATGTACGTGCAATTGTTTAAATTCTCTCTCTTGTTCGTATTCTCTAATTATTTCCGTTTGTTTATATTGCACTTTTATGACTAGTTATTATGTATTTTTCGACTCAGTGCTTAAACGACGTTGCTGATGATGGTTACTCTGTTGTAACCGAAATGCATATAACAATAAAACAATAATAAATTAAAAATTTTTTCGTGTTTTATTAAAAAATTTTTTGCGGTCAATAAAGGTTTTTTCGAATAATTTGTTTATTAAAATTCGACCACAAATCTCGGCTAATTTTTATTCAGTGTTTAATTACTGATAATTTTCTATAACTTTAAAATGCATTTGTAACACAAACATTTTCAAGCGAAAGCTCTTTGAACACTTTTCAGAAAATTTTTAAATATTATTATTACTTTTATCTTTATCTCTCTTTCCTTACTTGAAATTTTTTTTCTTTTAAATTGATTTCATTTTATTTTGATTTATAAAATTTACTTAATCTCCTCTTTAACTTTTTAATTGATAGTTGTTTAAATTAATTGAAATTCTAAGTCTATAATTAATAATTAGCTAAACTTGTACTAATTTAAAAGAGAAATCTTATTGTACAATGAATTATTGAATTAAATAAATTAAAATTAAAATTAAAATTAAATTAAATTAGCGTTAGAGTTTATGTTCTTGCAATCGTGAGAAAATACAATTACATGATGATTAAAAGTTCACTTTCGTATGATTGTTTTAAATGATTACCGCTGTAGCCATCATTTCCAAGAATTTTAGCTCTCCGTTGCATTACACAATATCTGCTTTTCATTATTCGGCAATGTTTATTTTAAATACAGAATAGCAGCTGTAAGAATCGATAAGTGCATATGTATATGCATGTATCTTCATGGTGTTCACCAAACTTATTTTACAATAATTTAATTTTTATCAACATTGCTTTCGATTGCGATTTCGCAACATGACTTTCTTTGTGGCTTCGTAGAATTTTTGGAAAAATCGTGATAGCTAAAACATCCTGCGTATTCTGGTTTAACATTTCCTTTACTGCAGGGGTCGACAAGGATTTTATTTCGAGAGTGCAACAACAAAAAACCAACAACAACAACAAATCGTTGGATACGGTACCATAATGATTTATTATCATATAAAAGCAACAACGCGCATGCCGGTAGCGCACACGGCAGCGCACCAGTTCGCAAAATTACCAACAACAAAAAAAATTACCAACAACAAACAAAGCATAGCAAGAATAGTGCGCAGTCGCAAGCGCTACGTATTTACCAACAACGACATGCAAAGCAACAACACGCAAGTGTTGAATATTTTTGATGCCGTTGCGCTTGTCAACGATTCGGCGAATTACAACAATACGAAGTTGTTGTAGAAGAGTGCAAAGAGTTAGGCGCTGTCGACCCCTGCTTTACTGTATATTTTTGATATAATTTTTTTACAAAAACTGTTAGTTCTATCAAATACTTGTTCGACATTGTCATATTCACCTATTCTTTTGTATTTGCGACAAGGTTTGATAGTGACATCAATAAATCTGAGCACTTGGAAAATTGTTTAGCCGACAAAATTTGCTTAAGTCCTTCGCCATGCTAGCCATTGATCACATGGTGAGAAGAAATTTTAGTCCATACGGTTGGACCTCATAGAGATCCTTAGGTTACCAGATCAGGCCCGGATAGGTTTGTTAAAGCATTGAGTCAGGCAAACCGGACCAGGCAATCCTAACATTGCACTGATCAGTGTGCCTGATGCAGCACTCGGAAAAATATTTGGTTAACGTAAACCATTTTTTTTTTTAATTTTTACCATATCTTCTCTATTGATACTTATTAATTGAAACTAATTGTTAATTTATTTGTGTGGCATTTTTCAACCTGCAAAGGAGAACTTACTCACCGATCGGAATTAAACATAGACCGCACTGTGCCATGCCACTGTTCAAAGATGCCCATCTTAACAACTGAGCTACTCCCATTATTTTTCCTAGAAACGAAAACTATACTACTTTTCGAGAAATAAATTTGTTAAAGACTGATAGCACAGGACCACAAAAAAAAAGGTCTTGTAGTTGGAAGATGAGGTATCATGCTGTGTAATTATTGATAATAATTAAAATTGAATTTTCATTTCATATGGATGCCAATTGATAATTCAAATAATATATATTTTGCCAGCCAAATACTAACGATTTGTTGGGTGACATTGTTAAACTGCGCATGTAACAATTGTGTTGACAGGAAATGCCTAAGTTCAAAACCCAGTGGATACGACATCAACTTTTTCTTTTAAATTAAATAGAGTTTAATAGAATAATTTATAAAGATAACATGTTACTTGACGCAGGTTATACAAGAATATAAAAACCTTAAGATTTGACTACTATTTTTTAGCAAGATATCTGATTCGGCTAGTATGATCAGGGCTTCATAGGTTTTTGAAGGGTCTACATCTATAAGGTGAAAATCTGACAAGCCTGTTCTTGATTTGGCTAAGATCATCAGGGTTGTACAGTAGATAGTATCGACCCCCATACAAAAAAAAAGTTCGAATGACATCCCTCAGTTTGAAAGCTAATATTGAAATTAAGAAAAAAACACATTTTTTTTCGGCCTCTAAGTTCGATGCGATTTTGTTTTTTCTCATATCTTAGCTATTTGACGTCCGATCAACAAGTATAGTATATTGCTGTAAATGTCTCAACATGGGCTACATTTTATTTATGGAAGTCATTTATATCAGATTTTTTTTTCGTTAGCTTCTACTACCCTAACGTGCCAAGGGCACATCATAAAATTAAAATCCGTACAAAATCATCTCAACCAAGTTTCCTCAAATTATTGAAATTGAAAAAGTTACAGCGAATCTAAAGTTTCAGTGCAAATATGCAAATGCAAAGTCCTAAAACTATGCAATGGTTTTTTCCAATCAACTTCTTCCAAGATACGCACGTTTATGTTAGTTTTAAACAATTTTATTTAAATAATTTTAAATAAAAATTTAGGTTGATTTTCATAAGAATAACAAAATATTCATAAAAATAACAAGATATTTATAAAAATGACACAATATTTACAAAAATATCAAGTTATTTTTATGAAAATTAACTGACTCGACTCGGGTTTCGGCATTGCAATGCATATAGCTCCAAAACGGCTGGGCGGACCACTATCAAACTTTGCACGAAGTATAAGCATAATATAAGCTTTTTTTAATGCACTTAAAAAAAATTTTTTCTTAGGCGAACATTGTAAAAAATAATTAAGAAAATATTTCTCATTTTTTTCAGGGTATTTTTTTTGATTTTTAAAAACCAATTATGAGGTTAAAAAGGACAATAAATGAAGTATAAAATCCAGTCGTTAATTCATTTTACCAAACTTTTTTAAGCTGAATAATGGCATTTGAAGTAGTAGGGGAGGACTAAACCGGACACTTTTTGTCTTTTTGCAAAAATAATGTAAAAAAATTATTCGAAACCTGGGGTGTTATATATCATTCGAAAACTACATTTTTTAGTAACAAATCGCATATTGTTTGATGGTTTAATATGTATTCAGTTTGGCGTGAGCTCATTCAGACTATACCAACCTCGAAATCGAAAAAGCCAAAAATGGTGGGGCCTAACCAGACAAGGGGTGGGGCTAATCCGGACAGTCGCGCCAAAACCAAAATGAATAACAAACATGAAGGCACATTATGTTTAAATGTTATTTTGAATTTTTATTGATGTATTTCGATGTGTTTCGTAGAAAAAAAGAATGTATTTGAATGAAAAAATGTTGGTTTTAAGTACTAAACGCAATGTGATGATGAAAAATATTTTGGATAGAAAAATGAAAATATAATTCATTCAAAATCTGCATCTCAATCGGGTTCTGAGAAGCAGTTAATGCATGTGAACACATCATCACAGCTAATTTCATCTTTTCCTTATCGACTGCAGGCGTTTTACGTTTGTAATTACGCACCTTTTTGCTGTGAATAACTTAAAATAATTAATATCAATGATTATTGTGCTTTAGTTATGTCGTTAAAACATTCAATGTGCTTCAGAAGTGTTTATGAATAGCAAACACGAGTTTAAAATGACAAGTAAGGTGTCCGGTTTAGCCCCATCGTGTCATTTTGTTAACTTGATCGAACAACTTTGATGAAAAATATTTTATCATGAAAACCACTAACACAATTCGATTCAGCACATCTTAATTACCTAAAAACACCCACCGAATATTCTGCACACTTGTATATTAACTTCACAACCCAAAAATTTAGAAAAAATAAATACATGTGTCTGCACTCTTCGACGACTGACGCTAAACTGAATAATGAAATATCTTCGACACTTGTGAAGTTAGTAGCTTATGATAGGATGCGTTCATCATTCGTTCCGATCTTCAAAGTAGTTTTTGTTTAATCGCGACTGTCCGGTTTAGCCTCGCGTCCGGATTAGCCCCACCCTCCACTACATACCTTACGATTTCTCAAATTTTCAAAGACCCATATTTTGTAAACCAGTATTGCCATTCTAAAAATATTTTGTTTCTGCGTCGAGGACATATACAGGTACAACATATTCAAATATATCTAAAATTGGAAACATGACCCCATTTCCCCTGTCCGCTTCGCGTGAAATGCCCGTTATGTTGCAGATATTCAGCCATATACTTAATTTAAGAAATGCATCAAATTTTAGAATTAATTACTTTCCCAATAACAGATCTCAAAATATATTGCTATATAAGGGACTTAAATTGTATAATGATTTACCGAGTTCTTTAAAGAATGAAAATATTTTTCTTCTTTTTAAAAATAAATTATCAATTTATAGTGCAAGATCCGACGATACATCGACCTTCACCCATCTGCTTACCGAATGAAACTTATTTTTATTAAATTTCGAATATAGACGAACACATCCAGGAACACTTGCCTATTGAAATATGGTCATGGCTATTTTAATTGGATCCGCCATTCTTAGCCAAATCCAAAGCTGATTATAGCAGGCTTTGCTTGATGGGAATTTCCTATTATTCGTTATCAGCCATAAATCTTTGCCAATTAGGTAAAGTAGGCAGTGATTATGTTTTACTAATTTCGTGCACAAACATATGTATTTTAAAAAAGATAGTTAAGTCAGCCAACATCAAATCCAATGAATGTATGCTAAAATATAACATTACATTGCCAAAATTCACACAACATTAATTTTTCGACAACAACTTTTGTTTGCTATTCTTCTATGTAGTATATCAATTTAAGCCACTGGACTGAATATGAACCTTGCCAAAATTGCTTGTAAACAGGGCCTGATTTAGACTTCTGACAGCCCTAGGCTAACTATGAATATGCGCCCGGGCCCATGTTTCTTGTGCCTGCCCAGACTACAAATATTTCAGTTTCTATAGTAAAAGCTATCGCTTCGAATTCAAAAGCAATTATTACCATTAAAACTTATGGTTAAAAATGTATACATAGTTCAATTGAATTGTAAAATATTATAACACTTTTTATTATTATACTTTTTGCTTCTCACCAACGACTAATCGCGTATAGAAACTGTAAAAATTAAAATTTTTCAGAAATGTAAGTACTTATTTATTACTTTATTGCAAGATAGTTCTTAGTCGCCATTTAAAAAAAACAAACCGAAAAATTAAAATTTTTTGAAATTTTTTATATCTAAGATCATATATACAATATCAAAATTGTGAAGAAATACCTTCGTCATTATCATTGATAATATAAAAATAAATTTTTCGTTGTGTAAAATTAAAGCTTATCTGGTATAAAGCTAAAAATTGGCAAAATCATACAGAGGTAGGAAACTTTGAACGACTGCATCACAACCAATTTTCATCAAAAATTACATTTATGGGTCACTATTTTGACAAAAATTACGTCATATTTTGTTGAAAAAATAAAGTCTTTGACTTTTTGATAGGAAGTTGTATTCCCTACAAAAAATCTCGTAATGTGTGTATACCGAAAATGTATAGTTTTTGAGTCATAATTAAAAAAGTAAAAAAGGGACACATTCGCACTGTCCTCAGAAGTACAAGCCTAAATTTAATAACACTTTTGGATTTATCACTTTTAGGGTACAATATACTACTGAACATATAAGACGATAAAATACTTTTAACGAATTAGTTCCTTAATCAATTACATAGTCTATGGCCTGTATACGGGAATGCATGAGAATATGGAAATTACCTTTTTTCATTGATTTTTGAACAACTGTAACATTCTTGTCTGATTTGAGCAAATATGTACTTAAAATATTTATAAAATAATAGGTTTTCATCCTAAATCTTAAAAATAAGAAAAAAAGAAGATTTCTGGGTCTTAACGGAGCAATTGAAATTTTGAGACTTTTTAAAAAGGCCAAAAATATCACTTCAGCGTGGTCATGGGTATATGGCCAAATAAATGAAAAAAGGGCAGAAAACGATGTTTTTGGGGATATCTCTAAAACGATTCTTAGGAAAAATATGGTTGACAATATTGAAGTCCACGCCACAAAATATATAAAAAAAATTTTTATGAGAAATCAGATCTCAAAATGAGGACGATATATGTATGTAAACTAGTGTTGTTCATTGAAAACGTTACATAAAACTGTTCTCTTCTCGGTTTCTCGATACCGAATCTTTCCACAACATTGCCAAATTTAATGTTTTGTAAAAAACATTCTCAATAAATAATAGTGCAAGTGCGGTAAGTTTCTGATGCCAAAGAGCCGAGCGCAAGTAATTTCTTGCACGTTTTAATGCAGAGAAAGATCTTTCACCTCAGTATCTTGCGATGCTAATCGTTAAAAAAATCTCTTAAAAAATTTCTACATTCGGAAAAATAAAACCAATGCTTATGCTTTTTAATAACTGTAATTTTTATGTAGATCAACAAATTCTTTCTTTTAAAAACTATTCCAAATGGAAACACTCGTCAGAAAACGTATCTTCCATATCCAAGTCATATAGTTGTAGCAACTCTTTAACCTTAACCAAAATAGACGTGACGAGACGATAGCAATTGAACGAACGTTTGCACTCGTTTCGTCAGTTTTGACATTTAACCGAAAATGTTACGCTAGCCAACGAGTCGAAAAAGCTGTTATGACGAGTAGCAACGTATTGAAGTTCGGTTCTTACGGAACAACACGTCTCGTCAAAATGTTTCGTTCACTTTCGATCAATTACGTAGGTTCATTTTGGCTATCAACATTGGTTTACATCAGGGGTCGGCAAAAAACAATGTGTGTGATGTACTTCAGCTATTGCTATAGCATCAGCAATTGAGCTATGAAAAATCAAATTTTGCCGACCCCTGGTTTACATACACTCGAACTTACTCGTTACGTCTCGTCACGTCTATTTTGGTTTAGGCTTTTAGCTGTGGTTTTTTTAATGCTATTGTCATTTATTTCTGGAAATTTCCATAAGAAACCAAATTTTGAATTACTTCTGTATAAATTATTTGTTGGCTTTTCAACTGATTTTTGAGGGAATCAGTAGCAGCGTATTATTTATCTACAATGAAATATTGTCTTCCTTCAAATTCGGCTTTACTTCATCAAAATAAAATTTTGGTTTCTTTTTTCTTCTTAAATCTTTTTTGTACTCAGTGCGTTTGCACCTCTCGATTGCTTTGGGTTTTGTGAAAATGTACTGAATCGAGACTTCAGATGTACTTTTAAAAGCCGAATGTACAAAATTTTAATTTTTTTACTAAAAATAAAAGGTCAGCAAACCATTACGGCTGGTTTGCACGCATATTTCACCTGAATTAAAATTGTTATTTTTCAGAAAAAGTTCAAATGTTCTGAAAATCCGCCGAATGTACTGAAAAAGGGTCAAATGTACCGAATGTACTAAAAACTTGTCGAATGTACCAGGCCCGTGCGCAGGAACCATCCATGGGGGGTTTGACTAGGACATTTCATGTAAGATTATGTTCATAAAAAACGTCAAAAATCTATTTATTTTTAATACAGACATTAGACCGGGTCGATTTGTATGAAGCAAAATAAAGTCAGCCAGACACCAACTCAAAAGAGCCTGATATCTGCGTCAGTTTTTTTCGTTCCGAGAAAAACCAATGGATCACTTTTGATCCTCCTGAAGGTCTTTTTTGGCTAAAAAGACGTGTATTTTGCTCAAAACTTTTATCTCTTTACAGAATGGATACCTGAATTTGTTTGAAAAATAAAAATTGCAAAAAATTTGACGTTAAAAATTTTAAAATTTTTTTTCTGTAATAGATAATATTTAGTCCCAAAATTCGATTTTTCCATATAAAAAAATGTGAAAAAATCGAATTTTGGGACTGAATATTATGTATAATAGAAAAATCATATAAAATGTTTTAACGTCATATTTTTTACAAGAATGCAGTCTTTATTTTTCGACTAAGTTCGGGTATCCATTCTGTGAAGGAATAAAAGGTATGAGCAAAAAACACGAGCTACTAAGCCTTAGAAACGCGCAGTGGTCCCAAAGCGTGTTTTTTGGTTCAAAAATAGCTAGAGAGCGCAAATCTTGTCGAAAATGAAAAACTCGGGCTCCGACGATTTCTTGGCATTTTAGTTCTTTAATTTTAACAAAAAAAATTTGTTGTGTCTTTTTGATTTTTCATTCAAATGTCAATAAAAACCTATGTGCGAAAATTCCCAATGGGGGGTTTGGGGTTTGGTGGGGTTTGGGGGTTGAACCCCACCAACCCCAATCCCCCCATTGGGTCAACCCCCAAACCCCCTTGCGCACGGGCCTGGAATGTACTGATCACGATTTTTCACCGAAAATGCCATCACTGATTAAGATTTGTATATAATAACATACAAACATATATAGAGTAACAACGTTTGACAAATCAGCATTATTTGCTGGAAGCTGTCCACTAATGATTTGAAACTTGACCACCACAGAGTTCCAAAAACACAACATTATCGTGTCATTTCTAGGGTTTTCAATTTTTCTGCTATTCTTCCTGTCTCTATTTTGAATTCAACGCTAAAAAATATCGTTTTTATATTTAAAGTGGTCGGTAGGTATCGCAGGAGTATTATTTTAGAACTATTTTGAATTTAAAATTAATGTAAAAGCATTACAAATTAAATAAATAAAAATTCGAAAACAAAGTGAAAATCAATGTTAATTCTCAGCGCCCCCTCGGACCTGGTGCCCCAGGCTTAAACCTTTTTAGCCTGTGGGTGAATCAGGCCCTGCTTGTAAATCATTAAAATGACCCCATCTAATTAAAGCGGCCCTCACACGATCAATATTACTGACAGTATGATTACTGACAGTATTTACATTACTGTCAGTGTACCCCTCACACGGTCAGTATTCTTTGTTGTCAGTAATCAGTTTGTCTATACCAGCGTCTGGCTTTGTTACTTTATAGACCACTAAAAGGTCATTGTATCCGGATTTGTTTTGTCCCTATTTGAATAGTCCTTGAAGCGCACATCCCATAAGCATTTTAAGCTTTTACATTGGGCAATAAAAGCACTTAATTGGTTTCACCTTCCATCGCTGTGCAAATAATACTGATAAACTGACAGTATTCACCTCACACCATCAGTATTACTGTCAGTATTTAACAACTTCGTCAGTAATATCCGATTTTTCCATCAGTCATCAGTATCGTTTTTCTATACTGACAGTACATCAGTACTCACCTCATACGATCAGTAATACTGTCAGTATGCAAAATACTGTCAGTAATACTGGTCGTGTGAGGGCCGCTTAACATTGATTTGTAAATTACGTGCGACGATTTTAATGAACATAGCGATGTAATAATACTTACTCTTTTTTTACTTCTTCATACTTTTCTTCATCGTACTGTACGTTTTCTTTTCCTGAATTAATACTTATATACAACGTGCTATCGTACTTTTCTTTGTTTTCATCAGTTTGGCTCTTAATTTTTTGAAATCCAAAGAACGAAATCGTCATAACGATAAAACTTAGAAACAGCATTCCCGATACTGGTGGAATGAAATACCGTTGAGATTCGCGAATAGCTGAAAACAAATAAAACATAAGCAAAGGGTTTGTATATTTGAAAAAAATCTGCTTATTTTAAGTGATAAAAAACAAAAATTTATATTAAGAAAAACTACCAACGCCATCTTTTTGCCGCAACTTTGTGTATTTCATTTTTGTTATAACGCAAAATGTACAACCCAACAAGCTTTCTTGTTTTTGTAGACAATTTTATATATCGCTCACTTACTTCAAGACTGGCATAACTCAAAAAACGTGATTTTTGAGTTAATGATGCAGAAAGATACTCCATTTCATGTTTTATTTTGTATAAAATTCAGAAAAGCATCTGATAAACTTGCCTTGTGAGAAGAGTTTATGTAGACATACTTTTCATCATCTATTATATAAAATTCATTTTTTGTCGGTCTGTCTGTCTGTCCTTTATGGACGCGAAAACTATCCAGCCGATCTTGATGAAATTTTTACAGTATGTTAGTATCGAGCAGGCGGGTGTCATAAGCTATAAAACTTTTATTTAGGGTGGCTCTTATACACAAATATTTTAAAAATAGCGGTATCTCAAAGAGAGGCAATACGATTCTCACGAAACTACACCGTATGGCTTTTATGTTAAGAGGCACAGAATGGATGGTAACAATTTTATTTAAGGTGCATACTTAGGGTGGCCCTCATACAAATATATTTTTAAGTATCATTTTCACAAAGACAGGTTAGTCGATTCACACCGAATTTACGCTACGTATCTCTTATGTTAAGAAGCATAGCTTAGGCCACAAAACTTTTATTTAGGGTGGCCCTCATACAAAAATATTTATTAAATAATATCATTTTCTCGAAGTCCGCTAAGTCGATTCTCATGTAAATAATTTACACCACATGGCTTTTATGTGAAGAGACACAGATTAGATTGTAAAAATTTTATTTAGGGTGCATACGTAAGGTGGTCCTCATACAAAAATATTTTTCAATATTATTTTCACAAAGACAGGTTAGTCGATTCACACCGAATTTACACCACGTAGCTCTTATGTTAAGAGGCATAGTTAAGGGTACAAAAATTTTATTTAGGATGGCCCTCACACAAAAATATTTTTTAAATATCACTTTCTCAAAGACTGTTTGATCGATTCTCTTGGAATTTACACCACATGTCTTTTATATTAAGAGGCACAGATAAGACTAAAAAAATTTTATTTAGGGTGCATACTTAGGGTCACACTCATACAAAAATATTTTTAAATACCATTTTCAAGAAGACAGGTCAGTCGATTCACTCCGAATTTACACCACGTTGCTCTTAAATATATTAAGAGGCATAGCTAAGTCTATAAAACTTTTATTTAGGGTGCATATGTAGGGTTACCCTCATACAAAAATATTCTTAAATATCATTTTCTCGAAGACCGCTAAATCGATTCTTATGGAATTTACGCCACATGGCTTTTATATTAAGAGGCACAGATAAGGTCGTAAAAATTGTATTTAGGGTGCATACTTAGGGTGGCCCTCATACAAAAATATTTTTAGATATCATTTTCACAAAGACAGTTCATTCGATTCACACCGAATTTACACCACGTAGCTCTTATGTTAAAAGGCATAGCTTAGGCTACAAAACTTTTATTTAGGATGACCCTCACACAAAAATATTTTTAAACATAATTTTCTCGAAGACCGCTTAATCGATTCTCTTGGAATTTACATCACGTGGTTTTTATGTTTAGAGGCACTGCTTAAGTTGTAAAAAGGGTGCATACTAAAGGTGGTCCTCATTCAAAAGTATTTTTAAAATAGAATTTTCACGCAGACTTTACATCGAATATACACCACGGTTGAGGTGAAGCGATGCGCACAGGGTAATGCTAGTTTTCATATAAAAAGTAACTTACTGAAAACATTAAATGCATTTTTCTCCCACTTTAAGTTTTTTGAGTTATACCAGTCTTGAAGGAAGTGAGCGATATGTACATATGTCATAGATGGGACACATACGAGTGGAAGCACACGAGTAGAAATATTCATCCGGATCACATATGGTTGGTCCTATTAGAAATCCGATACGGACTTCGGCAATCGGATCAGGTCGGAATAACAGGTCCGCGTAAGCGTATTTGAAACAGCGACCAAGTCACTTGCCACATTGCAAGTCTTCCAAGTTCTTATGTACACAAATCAGAAATCAAATCAAAACGAAAAACAAAGCAAGAGAGGTGATCGCTGCAACCGCAAATTAAATGTTCAACCGAAAGTACTTATGAGGGCAAGACGTACGTTTTCATTTTTCCTTTTACTCTTAATTCGTATTTTGTCTAAAGAGAAGCAAACACATTGTGTACTGCGGAAATTATTTAATTTACTTGAAACCAAACTTTCCTTATGTAATTTTATTGAAACCAAACTTTTCTTATGTAATTTAAAATTTTAGGAATGAATATGTATGTCGGTTTTGGTTAAACCTAAAAGCGAATAAAACGCATAAGTTTAACCTACTATAATTCTGCATTTGACCAAAAGGTGGCATGACAGTGACAGAAATTCTATTTTAAAATCAGAGCCTTATGGTCGTGTGGTTGAACGGGACCCAGCGCGGTAAGTGGCCTCAAGTATCAGTACAAAACTATTTTTTTGTTTCAAATTAATGTTATCAAATGATTTCAAACTCTTTTTTTAGTGTCGCAGACGCTAATATCAAAGTTTACTTTTCGTTTTCTGTTGCTTCACACTGTTTTTATTTTTATTATGTTTTTCTATTTTAATATTTGGACCTAGCACTGACTGGGTGCAAAGGGCCTCGCGTGACCTAAGAACGCCTCTTCAAAATTCCAGCAAAGTTGCCATATATTTTGCAATGAGCTTCAAACTTTAGCAAAGACAAAAAAAGTTCAATCAATTGAACTAGAAATTGAGCTGGTTCACGCATTTGTATGAGATTTTGGTTAAACCAAAACGAATAAAACTCGGCAACTATCAAGTTTATCAACCTTTTTCACCTGCCTCAACCTCTCTCAACGTTTTTTAACATTTTTCATATATATATGTAGGAATTGAGCCAGACGGACGGAAACAGTTAAGGAGCGGACGGGAACACTAAAAAACAAGACAGATAGACAACACTGAAAACTGGACGAATAATAACGTAGCGTGGGCAAGACTTGATACAAAAAAACAACGAAGCGAAGCGTGGGTATAATTTAAAAAACGAACAACGGACAGAGTCAGTTGAAGACGAGCACACGACGAGGACGAAACAGTGAAAAGCTAAGCACTTAAAATTATAAAACTAAATTTGTGAACTATTTAACTAAACTAAAACCTTAAAATTATAAAACTAAATTTGTCAACTATCAAACTAAACTAAAATAATAAACATAAAATAAACAAAACCTACTGAGTTTCATTAAAAACTCTACAATTGGGGGCTCGCCCGAAATGCCCGGTACAAGATTTAAGTAAAATCAGTGCAAAACAAATAAAATATAAAAACTAAAACTAAGTGCTTGAAGTTAATGGCTTATTAAAAGAAATTTTCATAAAATAAAAGAAGACGAAAAGTTAAAAGTGTATTAAAAAAAAGTATTTTTTTAATTCAAGTTAACAAAAACTGAAACAAAAGATCTTAAAACTGAGAAGAAATAAAAACTATGAAAATTTATGTTAAGCTAAAAGTTAAAGAAAATTAAAATTAAAAAAAAAAAAGAAAAGTTAAATGGAAAAAGACTCGTTACAACAACAACAGCGTGTAGCACAGAAGCCACATAAGCAACAGCCGAAGCAACGCCGATTTTGCAAGCAGAGACGACGCAACGTTTGAAAAACATCGTCTACTACAAAAATCCGAAGATCGACAACATACAGCACGCCAACAAGCGATATTGAGTGGAAAAGAGAGCAGCAAGTATAAAGAAGAATAAAAACAACCCCTAATTCTGCTGGTGAGAGTATCCATTTTATTTTGTTCACTGTAGGAACATATTTGTTGCTGAAAAATTTTGTGTTTTAAATAAAATATTGAAAATAAAGTTAATTAGAATAAAATAAAAGATGTTAACAAAATTTTGAAGATGTAATGAAAAAGTTTAAAGAAGTAAAGAAGAAAGATGAGAATATATTTTAAAGTAATAAAGATGTAAAGAAGGAAAATTTTAAAGAAGTTAAGATGCAAAGAAAATAAATGTTAAAGAAGTAAAATAAGACATTTTAAAGTAGTAAAGAAAATAAACTGTAAAGGAGTAATGATATAAAGATGATAAATTTTAAAAGTGAAAGAAATTGAAGAATAAGCAGCAAAGTAAAGTATTTTTAAAAGAAGTATATACACATACACATAAAGTAGAAAGACAAATATAAAAAGCGTTTGATAACTTGTAAGGAAGTTGTAAAGAGAAGCAATTCAAAGAATTTTAATAATCAAAACAAACAAGTTTTTTTCTTTCATTCGTATAAAATTATGTACGATTTTGATTTTTGAATTATATAATAATCCGAATAGAATTTGAATTCTTTTATTATACCTAAATTATATATTAATTTTAATTTAACACTAATAAATATTTTTTAAGACGTAAAGATGGACGCCGAGACTATTTTAAAGATGACAGTTAGTGACTTAAAAGACAAGCTTAGGGAGGTGGGGTTAGCGGTTAGCGGACGGAAACATGAACTTAGGGACCGGCTACTCCAACATTTCGGTTTGGTCGATAATGAAGATGACGAGGGCCAGGACGAATTCGATGACGCCGAAAGTAGGGTAGATGTTGAAACACAACAGCAGTCTGTTCAAGATGATCCACCAGTGCGCTCTCAAGTGCATTTTTCTTTTAAAGATATCGAAGAAAGCCTTTCGACATTTGATGGCACCGACACTGCTGATGTTCACCAATGGATTGAGCATTTCGAAGAAAACGCTAGGACAGTACACTGGAATGAAGTGTACAAGTTTATATACTCCAAGCAACTGCTGAAAGGCGCAGCCAAAAGTTATGTGCGCAGTCAAGATGGACTTTGTAATTGGACTTCCTTAAAGTCAGCTCTCATCAAAGAGTTTGGTACGAAGTTGTCGTCGGCGGATGTGCATAGAATGCTGAAAAATCGACGTAAGTTGCAAGGGGAAACTTTTCGAGAGTATCTTTACGCTCTTATGGAGTTAGGCAAAGCAATAAAATTGGATGAGGAGAGTTTGCTTTACTATTTTATTGATGGCATACCAGATTCAAGACTCAATAAGGCAGTCCTCTACCAAGCCAAGAACGTGGAAGAGCTCAAAGAGCAAGTAAAAATTTATGAAAAGATGCAGTTCAAGCCGAAGATGAATAGTTTCAGCAAAACTACAACAAACGTCGAAATTAAAAAGGAACATGATAATAAAGTCGTAAAGCGTTCACCAGTTGGAAAGAATTGTTTTAAGGGTGGTGACTCCTCCCATATATCAAGAGACTGTCCCAGTCGGGAAATCAAGTGCTTCAAGTGCAACCAAATGGGCCATAGGTCATTCGAGTGCCAGCATAAAACGGAAGTGGCTGCTAAGCGTGGTAACGTCAATATGATCGACGGTGACATTAACCTTGGGATGAAATTTAAGAGGGTTAAGTTGGGTGACCATGAATTTTCGGGTCTTATCGATACAGGATGCTGCCTGTGTCTCATGAGATGTGACATTTTTAACAAACTCCAACAAGCCATTATGCTTAAGCCAGAGAAACGAAACTTATTTGGAATCGGTGAAAGTCGAATAGTCACGATGGGCAGTTTTGATACTGAAATTGAAATTGATGGTGTGCAGATGGACGTTACTTTCCATATCGTTAAAGTAAATGATATCAGCTATGATTCTATTATTGGAAACTCAGTGCTAAAACATGTCGACATAGTGGTACAAGAAGGAGGTGTTCAATTTAAGCCGAAGGATAAAAATTTGAAAAAGGACAACCAAAATTTAGTATGCGATGGTGAATTTGCAGACATTTGCCTAAATTTCAATGACCAACCTGATTATGAGTTGACGCATCTCAACGAAGATATGTCCAATTCAGTAAGATCCATGATCCAGAGCTATCAGCCAGAGAAAGATAATGACCCTTCAGTAAAGATGAAGATTATTCTCTCGGACGAGATACCTATATACCATCGTCCAAGAAGAATTGCATATGAAGATCAGCGAACTATTGATGAGTTAGTGACTAAGTGGCTAGAGGAAGGAATCGTTAGACCCAGTTCATCAGATTTCGCTTCTCCAGTAGTTTTGGTATCAAAAAAGGACGGAACCAAACGCCTTTGCTGTGATTATCGCAAGCTGAATGAAAAAATCATACGAGATAACTTTCCGATGGTTTTGATAGATGACGCACTTGAGAGATTGCAGGGAGCTAGCGTATTTACAACTTTGGACTTAGCTAATGGACTTTTTCATGTTCCAGTTGAAGAAAGTTCACGAAAATATACATCTTTCGTGACTCATAATAGTCAATTCGAATTTATGTATGTTCCTTTTGGCATATCGAATTCTCCAGCTGTTTTCTGCAGATATATTCACGCCGTATTTAAGGATCTAATTACCGAAGGAACTATAATAGCTTATATGGACGATTTAATTATACCATCGAAAAACGAAAGCGAAGGAATTGAAAAGTTGGAAAAGGGGCTAGAGTTGGCGGCGAAAAAGGGCTTAAAAATAAAATGGAGTAAGTGTCAATTTTTGCAACGAAAAGTGAATTTTCTGGGATATGTTGTTGAGGGTCAGACTATTCGTCCGAGCAAAGATAAAACTCGTGCGGTAGAAAGTTTTCCATTGCCAAAGAATAAGAAGGCATTACAACGATTTTTAGGTTTAATGTCTTCTTTCCGTCGATTTATCAAAAACTATGCTATTATTGCAAAACCTCTATCTGACTTACTTCGAAAAGACTCTGATTTTAAGTTAAGCGATGAACAGTTAATATCTTTCCATCACCTTAAAGCAGCACTAGTCCAAGCACCAGTCCTGAAGTTGTTTAACCCTAAAGCCATGACAGAAATTCATGCAGATGCCTCTATGTACGGATAAGGTGCGATCCTTCTTCAAAAGGATTCCGAAGACCAAAATTATCATCCAGTTCAGTACATGAGCCGCAAGACGAAACCAGTTGAGGAGAAATATCACTCCAATGAATTGGAAGTGCTTGCCATTATTGAAGCATTGAAAAAATGGAGGGTCTATGTATTAGGACCAAAGTTTAAAATAGTTACTGACTGTAATGCGTTCACTATGACGCTGAAGAAAAAAGACGTACCATTACGAGTTGCCAGATGGGCCATGTTCCTTCAAGAATTTGATTTCACTATTGAGCATAGGCGCGGATCTCAGATGAAGCACGTTGATGCTCTAAGTAGGTTTTCCTGCATGATTGTTGAAGATTCATTAAGACACAGATTCAAAGAGGCGCAGTTAAAAGACGAAAGGACGAAAGCGGTACGAAAGATTTTAGAGGCAAACAGCTATGAAGACTTTTACATTCAGAATGACGTTCTATATAAGGATCCTATTAAGCAGTTGATTGTAGTGCCAAATCAGATGGAAGACGCCTTATCTGTCCAATTGAAAATATTTGATGGTAAAATTCTGCTCCAAGAAGGACATCAATTTTACTTGGTTTATTGAAATTGGGATCTGCTAATGATATATTTTTCGGAATTTGCCATTTTGATGCATCTAGCCACTGTGATGGTTGGTCAGCAACAATGGTTGGCAGAACAAATGCTTCTAATGCTGTGGTAAAACCATTTATTCTTGACTGCAGGGTTAGGTTAACGCGATGTTGAGATTTGGCCTTTCCGTCACCAATTCCTTGAATTTGCATGTATGTCGACTTCAGTGAAATTCCCAAGCTCTTCACAAGTTGTTTGCTTATTAGATTGATTTGTGAGCCAGAATCAAGAATAGCCCTGCATTCAATTTCACGTCCATCGTTTGTCCTTAGTTTTATTATTGCTGTGCTCAGCATTACGTATGACTGAAGCTGATTATGATTTGCTGCTGCTAGCGATATTGAATTTTTAATTTCGGCATTTTTGGGTGTTGCTGTTTCATCTTTCAGTATGAACCTTTTCGCTTCTGCAGTGTTAACTGGCTTCGAATTGTTGCTAGTTGATGATTCATCAGCCCTTGTTGTGGAAAGTAAGTTGTTTTTTTTGCTTTCAAAATGAAGCAATGTATTGTGTTTCTTGTTGCATTTTGTGCAACTTCTAGATGTACATTGGTTGGTCGAATGATTCGATCTCAAACAATTTTTGCACAACCTGAGATTTTGAATGAACTGGAATCTTCCTGATATTCCAAGTTGTAGAAATTTTTCGCAAGCGTACAGGGGATGTATTCCGGTTTTGCATAGCTTGCAGATAATTGGGTTGGCTTTTGTAGACGAAACAATCGATGTGTATGCTCTTACTGATGGTGTGATTGAAGATTTGTCCTTGCAACCACCCATTGCTTCCAAGCAGTGGAAATGTTTTTCCAAAAAGTCCAAAAAATCCTTCATGGTTTGCAGATTCTTTGGAACTGTAATTGACTGTTCGTATTGGATATGTGTAGATTTATCCAATTTCTTTATTAACAAATGCAAGAGTATTGGATCCCAAAACTTGGTTTCTACCTTTAAATTGTTCAGTGCTAGTAGGCATTCCTTAGTTACGTCATGTAAGCTCTTTATAGCAGCTGCCGATGGCTCGATCTTAATTGTTGACTGTGTTAGCAACTTATCCAGTAAAGTTGTCACCAACAATCGTGTGTTGTCATAACGACTGGTGAGCAGTGCCCAAGCCGCATAATAATTATTTCCTACCGCTGGAAGATGCTTTATCAGGTTTTTTGGCTCACCAATTAATGCTTGTGTTAAGTTGTGCATTTTCCTTGCGTCACTGATGCGAGCGTTATGGACTGTTTCAGTGTATAAGTCCTTCAACGTTACCCATTGCAAATGATCTCCATTAAAAATGGGAATGGAAATTTTCGGTAATGGGACATCATTTTCTGGTTGACGAATCGGTTGTGCATTTTGAAATGATTGTTCATCACTTTGACGGGAAACGTGTTGCTTAAGTTCGATGATGACGGACTCTACCCTTGATTCCATTTCATAATAGACTTCTGGAGTGTATTCCTGAATGTGGTCATCTGTTATGGAATCCCACAATGCTGCGTTGTTTCGGGCCAAATCTGTCATATGTTTCTCCAAAATGGCCAATTTTACCGAACAATAGGTAGCTGGATGGCTCATCTGCCTTTCTGTCATTATTTCATCGATGTTTCGATTAAGCGCCTTAACCAATGATATCTGATTTCGTGGGATTTTTTGTGCGTTTGTGCTTAGTTCTGACATGGCGCCTGCGCCCGCTTGGTAGGCTGAAGTTGAATTTTGTGTGTAAGCTGGAGCGCCTTCTTCGCGATGATTGGATGGATTCTTTGTAGCTGCGGCTTGGTTTTCCAAAGGTAACTTTGTTGAAGGAGCACTAATTGAGGATTTGACCTTTAACATTTCTGCTTCAAATTCTTCCTGGAATGCGTCCGTTAGTTTCATGATTTTTGTGTAGTACTCCTTCACGAAGTACTCATGATCGGATGGGATATTTTTCAACAGTCTAATTTTGCTGTCAGTGCAGTTAAACGCAGTCCAAGCATCGTCAAGTTGCTTAGTTCTTCTCTGGAAGTACTCCACAGAAGATTTTCGGTCTGCAGAGTCCTTCTTGTAGTTTCGAATTATACTCTGAATCTGCTCGCCCGTCAATCGTTGTTCAGTAATCAAATTTTCAAACTCACTCATTTTAAAGTTCTACTCAACCGATAGAGGCTTCAACCTTTTATCTTCTTTGGCAGCAGGATGTGGCAATTGGTCCCAATATCGATCAGCAATTGATGTCCTTGATCAGGATCACGTCTTCAAAGATGAAATAATTACTGCTAGCTATCGCTGAAAGGGAGTCGAATGTCGTCCCTTTGCTCTGCTACGGCGGCGTCTATCTTATTTGATGAGAAGGAGATGTACGTAGTCCTTTTAATCACGTCGGGATCACCAATGTGTAATTCGGGTGTTGGTTTACACCAGATCTATCTTGGATAGTGTTATATCGAGGTGTTGCACCACGATATTGTTTTTATGGAACAAAGGCACATAAACCTAGTTCCCCTTGGAGATTTGAATTGTGGATTGGAAACACAGGCACATAAACCTAGTTCCCTTTGGAGATTTTGAGTTGTTGATTGGAACAAAGGCACATAAATCTGGTTCCGAGTTTAATTAAAAACAGTTGGCTTAATGAGTTCTGAATTAAAAATCACAACATTATTTTATTTCAGCCTTCTTTTATACAACTTAATATAACAAATAACAATAACAATAATACAAAAAATAAAAATGTAAGCAATTAAGTGATTAACATGAATGTCAAAAAAGCAACCTGCAAACTATGCAGTTTTAATAAGTTAAGTAATTTTAAGTACATTAACCAGAAGACACACTGCAAGCTATGCAGTTTTATTAAGTTGAATGATTTTAAGTACATTGACCAAAGGCAAAACTGCAAGCTACACAATTTTGATCAGTTTGTTGAACATAAACAAAAAATGCAAATCATTCATACATAAAAGAATTACAAAATAAAATAAAATAAATATTATAAGTAAATTGAATTAAATTTTGGATTCAAAATTGTCCACTGATAATCTCCGATTCGTGAGATTATCAGCATCAACCGAACCGCTTTATGTTGACGATGTTGCTGCTCTTGATAGGCTGTGCACAACAAGTTTAGCTGGAGAAAATGCCTTGACTGAGGCGAACGTGTCGGATGCAGGCAATGTTTGATGAATACGTTTTGAGTATGTTATTCTTATTACTATTCTATATATTTGAATATGTACTTGATGCTTTTTTTTTCTTGCAATTTTTTGGCTATTTTTTTGAGCAGCTTTCTACTCTTTTATCTTTAATTACATTTTTTGATGGATTCGATTTTGAAGCGATTATCGCCTTATATATTTAAGATATTTATTATATTTCTTAACTTGAATTTTTTGGATGAGTTTTGGATTTGTTTTTTATTCATTTTATTCTTTTCTGATTCTGTGGTGATGATTATTAATAATACTCACAATGCAGGGCGCGAACCCTGACATTGTGCGTAGCGTTCTAAGCATTCTGTGTTGCTCTTTTAATGGTTTCAGGGTCTGCCATTTAAATGCTTGTAGTATGAGGGCAAAATATACGATATTGTACCAAATATTTAGCGCATCTGATATTGATGCTCTTATGGTCTCTGAATCATGGTTAAATGATAGAATTTTTTCCCAGTTGGTACAGATTCCGGGTTATAATCTGTTAAGAAACGATCGTGTTGCCAGAAACCGAGGTGGTGTATGTATTTACATTAAGCGATTTGTAAAAACAAAAATTATTTGTAGCTCTAAAGATCCCAATATTGAATATTTAGCTATTGAAGTCAATAGTAACGAATCTATGTTCGTGCTGTTCGTGGTTTACTTTCCACCAAATAAGTTTCGAAGCGAAAACCTAGTAAAACTTGAAGAAACTGTGCTGCGACTTAATAGTAAATATGACACGATACTTGTAGGTGGTGACTTTAATGTAAATATTCTGAAAAACACTAGTGCTGCAAACCTGTTTAAATATTTCTGTGATAAGACTTGTCTTTCTGTCGTGAACACTAGATTGCCAACTTGTTTTCAGTCATTTGAAATCCTTAATTGATTTATTTTTGATAAGCTCCAATAAGCATGTGCAAGGTTTTGAGCAAATTGCTCCCACCTCAGACTTCACTCACGATTTTCTGTTCTGCGCTTTACCTTACGTGTGTAGACGCGACTTAACTTTTACCTTTAGGTCCTTTAAAAACAGTTGTTTCGAAGGTCTTTACAGGGGTTGTTCCGATCTAAACTGGGATGCCATTTATTACTTACCAGATATTGATAGCAAGGTGCTACTGTTGAATACTTTTGTCAAGGAATTATTTGATGCGTATGTACCAATTGTGACGAAATGTATTAAATAAAAAATTATCCGTGGTTTAGCAGTACAATAAAATCCCAGATCTCCGAAAGAGAACAGTTTTTTAGAAGATATACATAAAAGAAATTCTACGGATTTTAATAAAAGTCAATATATTGTAGCCAGGAACAAGGTAAATGCTTCGATCCGTAGAGCTAAACGAATTTATCTGTGCAACAAACTTAATCCAAGTCTTGACTCGAAGAAGCCATGGAGTAATCTTAAAGAGATGGGCATAGCAAAGAGTAGGAGAGATTGTGCATGCGCTCATAGTGCTGAAGAAATTGCTCCATTTATTGCACTTCCTGACACTTCTGCTCCTGTATTGGATGATAGTATTTTTGAGTGTGATGGTGTGAATACCGTCTCTTTAGAATGCATAAACATGTCCGATGTCTTTGTAGCAATTAGCTCAGTTAAGTCTCAGGCTCTAGGTACTGATGAAATTTGTCCTAAGTTCTTAAAGCTTATTTTGCCACTAATTCTTCAGTATTTGACAAATATTTTTAACGCATGTATATTTTGCAGTCAGTTTCCTACTAGTTGCAAATCTGCTAAGGTTTTACCTTTACCTAAAAAATCAAATCCTAGTCCGTCTGATTATCGGCCCATTAGTATCCTCCCTTTTCTTTCAAAGGTTCTAGAAAAAATATTATCTAGTCAAATTCAGCTCTTTTTAAATCGTCAAAATAAATTGAGTAAATGGCAATCTGGTTTTCGGGAAAAGCATAGTTGTGAGTCGGCGGTTATTAAAGTAACCTCGGATTTGCGTTCCGCTGTTGACAGTGATAATATTGGTATTTTAGCCATGCTGGACTTCTCAAAAGCTTTTGATAGTGTTGATCACTCAATTCTTTTGAATAAATTGAGACATGTTTTTCATTTCTCTGGAGCATCTATCAAACTATTACATAATTATTTGCGTGATAGGACACAGACTATCATTACAGAACAAGGGTCCACAGCTCCTTTAAAAATAAATTGTGGTGTAGTTCAGGGTTCCATATTGGGACCAAATTTATTTACGATTTTTATAAATGACTTGCCAGATATATTTGTTAATTGTCAAACCCATCTGTATGTTGATGATTTACTTCTTGAGGATTGTGTAGCTAGACTAAATGAGGACTCGAACAATATACATGCATGGGCGACTAGTAACAAACTTAAACTCAACCCTTCAAAAAGTGTAGGATTGATTTGTTGCAAGAGTAATGTTAGTTCTGTTAATTTTCCTGATTTGCGTCTCAATGGTATGTCGATTCCGTATGTTAACAGTATCAAATACCTAGGATACAATATAAATGCCACTTTGAGTTGTTGCGATGCTACTGTTGCAACCATAAGGCAGATTTATTCTGGACTTCGAAGTCTTCGTTCGTATGCTTATTCCTTGCCCCTAGCTCTGAAAATGCGTCTTGTCAAAAGTTTGTTATTGTTATTGATTTATTTATAGCGTACCTCGAATCAGAAGTGTGAGACACTTGAAAACATCTATGCTCGGGATGGACTTAGAGCAATATTACAGCTATAGGAACATTATTAAATTACATAATATTATCTACGACAAGTGCCCCGATTACCTTTTCGAAATGTTGCGATTCGCGCAATCTCGTAGAGGTCTGAGACTAATAATACCGCGATACGGTTGTTTAATTTTGGAACGCTCTTTTTTTTGTATCTGCAATTCGGTTGTGGAATAACCTCCCGTCTGAATTGCAACTGATAAGATCATCGACACAATTTCAGAGGAGACTTCTTGAATATATTTGTAACTTAATTTAATTAACCAATCAACTTCCAATTTTTGAATTAATCTTATTAATTTTACTAATTTTAAGATCTTCTTTTTTAGTATTGTAAAATATTTCTGATTTGTTAAATGCTTTTATGCTTATCATAAGATACACGATCTTGTAGCATTCTGTTAAAAACTGAAATACAAATACAAACTGTCAATGGGTCTTTAAAACTTACAGAATTTCTTTTTATAAAACCTAACATAGCATAAAATTTTGAAACCAGGTAATCATAGTGAGACTTAAATGTGAAGCTTGAATCAAAAATTACTCCAAGATCCTTAATTTCTTGCTTTCGCAGTAACAAGTTATTGTTGATACAATAATCGAAAGTTATTGGTTGAACACACTTCGTAAAAGAAACAATACATTTATTTATATTCAATGCTAGATTATTGCATAAGCACCACTGATTTAAAGAGGATAAATCACTCTGAAGCAACATGGAGTCTGAAATAAATGATATCCTACGAAATAATTTGACATCATCTGCAAAAAGTAAACAGGTGGAGTATTTAATGACTTTTGGTAAGTCGTTAATAAATAATATGAATAAAAGTGGGCCACAATTAGGGGTGGCAATCCCGGAGCTTTTTTGAGTTTCGGGATTTTCGGGATCGAATTTTTCAATCCCGGTATTGATAGTTCTAGTAAATGCATACATAACTACAAAAAAAACGAGAAGTTTATACTATTGTATATATAAAATTAAAATTGGTTTATTTCACAGCGTAACAATGAAGAATAAAAACGCAAAATAATAGAAAAAATAATAGCTTAAAAATTGACTTAGAACACTTCAAGTGTTAATACATCTAAATCACATTTACTAAGTTTGACTAGTAGAAGATAGCCACTATTAAAAGGAGATGATAGAGGATAATCAAGCATTTATAACCAAACTATCAATTTCATTTTTACATATAAAAATTCGTGTACCACATTTTGTACTTGATTAATACTTTATCACCTTCTTCAAATGTGACAGTGATGGCATTTAGTGGCACCGAATGGCTCGCTCTCAGTAGACGCACCCATAAGTGTGCTTTATTTAAGTTGTCAAAATCTTTAGATGCTGATTTCAGAAAAAAAGCTTCAGACAAAAGTTTAATTATATCTTAGAACTTAAGTTTTGGTAGGTCTAGGTATGGGTCAAAATTTCAATGTCAAACCAGGTCGGCTGTGTTTTTTTTTTTTTTTGAAGACAAACCTATATTTTTTGTTGGAGATTTGTATTTTATAATAAGAAATAGATATGTTTTGCTTATGTTGTTTTTCTATTGCATTTTTAGTATTTCCGTTATTGATAAAAATAATTTTAGTCCAAATAGGTCTGTTTTTGTACGAATTTGTACAAATTTGTAACAACTGTTACTGGATTGTGTTTGTTAACAAAAAATATCCAGTAACGAGAGAGTCAGTGAGAGAGTAAAGTGACAATTTGTTGCGAGAGAGCCTGCTAGTTTTTACTCGATAAAATTTTACCTTTACATTTTTCAAAAAGAAAAACATATGATTATCAATATTTTTTCATAAATGAAAAAGCAAATTGTTTTGAAAAACTTAAATATTTTTTTTTTCACTTGTCAGCTTGTACGAATTTTTACTGGATTGTGTTTGTTTACTTTTATGAAAACTTTTTTCTCTGTGAGCAAATGCTTTCTTACTCTCTAAAATTTCTTTACTGGATAATTGTTACTGGGAAAGTAAACAAACACACTTAATTTCACATCTTATCATTTTTCTCATGAACAATCAATTTTCAATACAAATCGCACTTAGTAAAAAATTCTAAAAATTAGTCAAAGTACTTATTAAAGAATATATTTTTTTTGTAATAAGAAAATCTTAAACAAAAAATTGCTACAATAAAAAAAAATATTTTTAATCACTTTAAGGTTCAGACACAATTGAAGTGCATTTTGCATGTTGATGCAATATGTTTCATGCACATCAATTGTATTGAAAAAAATTATTTTGCAGATTTTGTACTTACATAAATATGTCATATAAAAGAATATTTATTATATAATATAAAATTTTTTTCTAATCCCGAAAATCCCGGGATTGTCTCTTTGTAATCCCGGGATTACTTTAGCCTATATTTAGATCCCGGGATCCCGGGATTGCCACCCCTAACCACAATGTGTACCTTGCAGAATACCAGACGACACATCAATTGCAACATCAGAAACAGTATTCCCAATTTTAAAAAATAATTTACGCTTAGTCAAAAAACTATCAAAAACTTTTACAAGTAAATCTGAAAGGCCATATATTTTTAATTTTTTTAAGAGAATGTAATGGTCAACTTTATCAAAAGCTTTCGAGAAATCTGTATATGGGGTAAAACACGCGAAAACGCCAGCGAAAAAATTTTTGGCTCCGATTTGGCTGAAATTTGGCATTATTGTAATATCGATGTCCAGCAATAGAACTGCGTTCAGGAATTTGCCCTAGTATTATTTGTCGTGGAGATACGCGGGTATGAAATTCACGATTTTTGTACTTTTTCAGAATAAGTGTTTTTTTCGAAAATTCATAGCTTACAGCAAACTCTATCAATTAATAATTGGTATACCTACGATTTTAGGTTTTTACTTGTACTTCTGAAAAAAATACTGTTTTTGAAAAAAAAAAATTTTTTCTCAAAAATTTTGCTAATTGAAAAATATTTTTGCTTTTTTTTAAAAAATCCAGGTTTAAAAAGTTTTTTTTTAAAAAAAAAAAAACTTAGATTTATTCTGCGTTGAATGACGTAAAAATTTTGGCGGGGAAAAAAGTATCTATATATTTTTTTTAATTTTAACAAAAATTAAAGAGCTAAAATTTTGTAAATTGAAATGAATTTTTGAATTTTTTTTGAAAAATCCATTTCTGAATATTTTTTTGGTGAACTTCAGATTACAGCTTGATACGCAAGCTTCAAAATGATATGCCATAACATGAGGGCAAGTAGTTGATTAAAATGTTTGAGCCGTTAAAAGCGCGCTGTACTACGCGTTGAAAGGCTACTGCACTGATTTTAAATTTAAAATTTAGTTTTCAGGTTAACGGCTCAAACATTTTAACTAACTACTTGCCCTCATATTATGGCATATCATTTTAAAGCTTGCGTATCAAGCTGTAATCTGAAACCCAAAAAATATTCAGAAATGGATTTTTCAAAAAAAATTCAAAAATTCATTTCAATTTACAAAATTTTAGCTCTTTAATTTTTGTTAAAATTAAAAAAAATATATAGATACTTTTTTCCCCGCCAAAATTTTTACGTCATTCAACGCAGAATAAATCTAAGTTTTTTTTTTTTTAAAAAAAAACTTTTTAAACATGGATTTTTTAAAAAAAAGCAAAAATATTTTTCAATTAGCAAAATTTTTGAGAAAAAATTTTTTTTTTCAAAAACAGTATTTTTTTCCGAAAAGTACAAGTAAAAACCTAAAAATGTAGAAACAAAAAAATATTCAGAAATGCATTTTTCAAAAAAAATTCAAAAATTCATTTCAACATTTTGGCTCTTTAATTTTTTTTTTAAATTAAAAAAAAAATATAAATAATTTTTTCCCCATAAAAAATTTTACGGCATTAAGCGCAGAATAAATCAAAGTTTTTTTTAAAATAAAAAAAAAAATTTTAAAAAATGGTTTTTTAAAAAAAATGCAAAAATAATTTTAAATTCGCAAAATTTTTGCGAAAAAATTTTTTTTTTTCAAAAACAATACTTTTTTTCGAAAAGTACAAGTAAAAACCTAAAATCGTAGGTATACCAATTATTAATTGATAGTTTGCTGTAAGCTATGAATTTTCGAAAAAAAACACTTATTCTGAAAAAGTACAAAAATCGTGAATTTCGTACCCGCGTATCTCAACGACAAATAATACTAGGGCGAATTCCTGAACGCAGTTCTATTGCTGGACATCGATATTACAATAATGCCAAATTTCAGCCAAATCGGAGCCAAAAAACTTTTTCGCTGGCGTTTTCGCGTGTTTTACCCCATATATAACATCAAGTTGCTTATGTTCTACCATGGCCGCAACAATATATTTCGAAATCAATGTCAGATTTGTGCAGATTTGCCAGGGAGAATGCCATTTTGAGCTTCACATATAGCTTCTCTTACGTGGTTACAAAAATTTTTTTTGATAATTATATCAAACAACTTAGCAAAAGTAGGCTGCTTTACTATAATTGCATACATTACTACGATCGCCAGATTTGTATATGGGAGCTATGATGCAAATTTTCCAAATATCGAGAAATGAACCAGACTCAAAACAAGAATTAAATAATGCGGATAATGGTTTAGCGATATTGCCAGCACAGTTTTTATAAAACATGGGTGGGAACCCATCCTTTTCATGCTTAAAGCTAGGTTTTAAGCAATCAATAGCGTTTAAGACATCCACCTCATTAACAGTGATAATATTGATTAAATCATGATTGGATTCAAAACCATCCATCCCTTACCAAGAAGTGTTCTCATATTTATCATAGACTTCAAAAGATTACATGACTGCAATAAATCGGTTGATGTAGAATCACCAAATCTCATGCATGATGGAAAGCCATTTGGTTTACGCTTATCATTTATGAACTGCCAAAAAGATTTCGGATTTAATTTTAACTGAGACTCAACCATTGAAATATATTTGTCATACAGAAATTTGTGTAGGAAATCAAACTCTTTCCGCAAATGTAGATATCGCAATTGATCCAAAATGAAGTTAGTCCTTTTAAATTTTTTGTAATCTTTATTTTTTACATTTTTCAAGTGCATTAATCCAAGGTGGTTTGTTATTGAAAACTCTTGATTTTAGAGGGACAAAAAGGGTAACAGCAGACTGAAATAAATCAAAAATAAATTTGATTTTTGTTACTAAATCTCTTAAATATGATTTAAATGAATGTCCGTTTCCTGCGTCGGAATCAAATATGCACCACTCTGGTATTATTTTTAATAATTTATAATTTTTTTTTATGAATTTTATGATTTTTTGAATTCGGATATTTCTGAACTTAAATTTTTAGAATTTAAGAATTGTAAATTTGAACTTATTAATCGACTCATTGATAATATTGACTGGAATGCCCTTTTTGGGGAGTTTAATGTGTCAAGATGTTTTGATATATATCTTGAAAATCTATCAAATATCATCTTGAATAACGTACCTTTTCAAAAAAAAAAACACAAGCTCCAAGGCCAAAAACATTGAAGAATTTGAGGAATAAATTTTTTGACGATTCCAAAATTACAGGAAATTCTGATAGCAAAGAAAATACGTACTTGCATCATAAGCGTGAATTTAATTGCTTAAATAAATTTCTGTACAAACAATATTTCATTTCTTTATTAAGCCTTTGGATTACATTTCCTTACAGACTAGAATCACAATTTTTTATAATAATAATTGATTAATTAAAAATAAGCTTATATATAAAATTAAAATATATTAAGATTAAGTACTAATTTTTTAAAAGAGTCTTTACACATCGAAAAATCAAATTCATTTATGGATGACAATCTATTGAATAATGAGAGAACTCTTAATATATGCTCATTCTGAGCATCATTAGTTTTATGTTTTTTATGATGAATAAATCAAAATGTCGCAACTGTCTAGGTGGGATATAAAAATCAATTAACTGAAGTAACTCCGGACATTCAATATTACTATTAACTATGTCATAAATAAATATTAAGGACATAACCTTCCACTTCGATTTAAGGGTATTTATGCCCAAAAGCAGGCAACGTGAATTATATCATGGCCTTGAATCACCAAAATTCAAAGAACGTAATGCAAATCTAGAAAAAGTTTTCTGAATTCGTTCAATTCTAGCACAATGGTTTGCATAAAACGGATTCCAAACAAAAGAGTCATATTCCAATCTAGATCTTACAAATGCAAAGTAAAGGCTCTTAATGGTATGTGGATCCATAAAATCAGAGCTGTGTCTACGAACAAAAGCCAACATTGCATAAGCTTTACGGATGATAGAATTCAAATGCTCAATAAATGTAAACTTAGCATCGAAAACTACGCCTAAGTCCTTTATAAGATTGATTGACTTAAGAAGTTTACCCTGAATTGAGAAACAACAATCGAGTATAAAACAACTACATTAATTTTCCCGAGCTTTCGTTGGTTATTTTCCAACTTCTTCAGGGTAATTTAATGATCTAAAAATGGATTTTTTTATAAACATAAGTATTACAGATTTTTTGCACTTTTCCTTACATATATTTTATGATTACATTTATTTTTTCATTTATTGCCGCTTTCCCGAATTAACTCTAAACATTAACATACAAAACATTAACATTTAAAATATTTACAAAAAAACGGACAACATCAAAAACGCAAAAACCAAAAGCATATAACATTCAAACAGCACTGACTTAGATAACTAAATTGTAGTTGCAGTACAGATTGTCTTTGTCCTCCTTTGTGTTCATCGTTGTTGTTAATTTTTGCTGGATTCGCAAGCTTTCGAGTGTGTAGCGCGCATTTTCTCTTTTTTCTTTGTCTAATATTATGATATTGTCGAAATCAGCTGTGTGGTTTTCGTCTAGTATGTGTTGCACTAAAGCTGTTTTGGATTGTTTCAGTCTTATGTTGTCCCGGTGTTCTCCTACTCTCACTGCTAAAGCTCTTTTTGTGCATCCAATGTAAACAAGTGGACAGTCTTTGCATTTGATTTCGTATATTACATTGTTTTGTTTTAATTTTGGTACTTTGTCTTTGGTGTTGGTAAAAATTGTGTTAAGCGTATGGTTGGACTTATGTGCGTATGCTGCGTTTTTCGATTTTATTGTGGAGTGTAACAGTTTACTCTCAGTTAGATGAGGAACGTATTGGACTCCAAAATATTTTGGTGGGTTGCCATCTATTTCCAATGCAACTTTTTTTGTGGAATTTTTGTTTCCGCTGTCATTGTTGTATATAATATTATTTATTAAGTTCTCAACAACTTTGTTCGGAAAACTATTTTGTTTTAATATTGTTTTTACTTTTTTCAAATTTTCTTTATGAAAAGATGAGTCGCTGATATCCAAGACTTTCTTTATTAAATTATTTGCCGTGTTTATTTTTTGTTTGTATGGTTGTGTAGAATAATAATTTATAATCCGTCCCGTAGAAGTTGGTTTCGTATACCAGTTAAATTTTATATTGTTTTCAAGTCTGTGTAACTCTGTGTCCAGACAAGGGAAGGTGCCACTTTTTTCCATTTCTGCAGTAAATTGTAGTTTATTGTGATATTTGTTTAATGTATCCAGAATAATTTGTTTGTCTTTTTCTTTAATTATTGCAAAAATATCATCTACATATTTTACTATAAACTTAATCTCAACATTTATTTTCCTTAATTCTTCCAATGCGTAGTCCAACAGGTTGTCAAGTATAATGTCTGCTATAGTAGGAGACAAGGGGTTTCCCATTGGCATGCCATAAATCTGGTTGTATAATTTTCCATTATACTGGAAGTAATTGTTATCTTTCAAACAGTACTCTAAAATTTTTAAAAAGTTTTTCTTTGGGATACTTGTAAACGTTTTGATTGTGTCCCAGTGGCAGTGGAGATTAAGTTTATAGTAAAATATGTAGATGCCCTTATCAGCATGGTTTTGTTTCAGGTAGGTCTAACACAACGAATCTTCCTGAATTCCTTAATTACTGTACATCAGTGCTTGATCAACGATATCAGGTTGATGTCGTTTACTCTAATATATCAAAGGCGTTTGATAAACTTCCCCATCACATACTGGCAGTATTAAATCTTGCTAAACTTAGTTTTCATTCAACTTTTCTCTCTTGGTTAGAATCTTATCTTTATAATAGGGTATCACATGTTGTCATTGAGAATTCAAAGGTTTAAAGGTTTTCTATAAAATAAAGAATCATGCTGGCTCTATTTTACTGCAGTCTGATTTAAATAATATGTATACATGGTTCAAATGCAATAACCTATCTTTAAATATTGATAAATTTTTCCTTGTTACTTACTCTAAACTTAACTCGCCAATCACTACTAATTATAATTTTGACAACTTTAATATAGTAAAGGTTGTTGAGATTCGTGATCTGGGTGTAATTTTTGATTCTGAACTAAGATTTAATAGGCACCTGAATCGCATGGTCTCCAAGGCTTACTCCCTTTCAGCTTTTGTTAAACGAAACAGTACAAATTTTTCTGATCCTTATACTTTGATCCGGTTATACACTTCATTACACTTCAAATTTAGAATATGCATCTTTCATTTGGAATCCTTTTTATTCCATTCACATAACTCGTTTAGAATCGGTGCAAAAAAGATTCCTCAAATTTGCTTTGCGTTTGTTAAACTTTACAAAACCTGTGCCGTAGTACAAATCGCGTTGTATGCTTGTTAATATCTCCACTCTCGAAAATAGAAGATTACTTCATAGTATTATGATCATATTTGATTACGGTGACCATCCGTTCTGTTTTTGGCAGAACAGTTCTGTTTTTAAAGCGCTTGTTCTGCGTAATTTTTTTTAATGAAAAATTACAAAAGTTTTCTGTTTTTCGCAAATGTTCTGTTTTTTGTTCTGCTTTCATGCGCCAAGCAAATCTACTATTTACTAATCTACATTATAAGTCTATTTCTACTAACGTCAACCCTTTGCTAATCGATATGTAAGTTGTTATCGGTATCAATTAGCAATCTCTATCAAAAAGCTATTTGTGCAATGTAATTACCGTGACGCCTAGTTTGTGGGTTTGGATTTGAACCTAAATTTTTCGCTGAACGCAGAGATGAAATTTGTTTACCTTTCATGATCAAGAAAATAATTTCGGAGTTAGAAAAAACAGGAACTGAAAACTTAAGTAAATTGAAAGATTGTGTCAAAAGTTTTTAATTGCATTAAATTATCAACATCAGTGGGATTATGCATTTAAAGAGGTTGAAGTGATGGAATGGGTACTGTTGCGTAAAATGCCATCTTCGAATAAGGCTGAAAGAAATTTGACATATATTATGGGAAAGAGGAGCCGAATTAAAATTAATTTTAGCGAACTATTTGATGAGTTTACGTGTGTTAAAAGTTATGTGACTTATGGGATACTAAAGGACAGATGGTGGAAAGCTAGTCGAGAATAAATGGGTTGAAATATTTCAATATTTTAAAAAAAATTCCAAACTTTTTCAAAAAATTTTAAACATAGTAGAATTTAATTTGTGCTTACCGGGTTCAAATGCCTACACCGAAATGGTATTTTCTATTTTAAGCAATATATGGACTGACGAAAAGTTCCATATGAAACTATGATTGATATTTTTCCCTGCTTAGAGCTTAAGTAATATTTACAAAGTCAGGAAAACATTATTAATAAAACTTATACCTCAAAAAATTACCAATAATTTGCATTTGATGCATATATTTTTGTAACACTGTTCTGCCGACATCGAATAGCTTAAGAAATTGCTTGTCTAATGAAATGCTCCAAATGCCGGAGTCTTAGTCTTAGTTCATATAACAAATCTCGTAAGAAAACTTTCTCCATCCCAGTTTTAAAGGTATTTCAATAAATTGACATAAGCGAACCATCAATTATTTCGAAACGAAATTTTTTGAGATACGCCTTTTTTGCTTAGTTCGGCAGTATTTTTAATTAAAATCAAAGCCAATGAAATTTGATTTGTTTTTTTTTGTGAATTTTTGTCACTTTCAATGTAAAAAATATGTTTCTACAAACACAATTTTTGTTCTGTTTTTTAATTTAAATTTATGGTCACCGTATATATGATCTTATTAATGGGATTATCATTTGTGATCAGCTTCTAGAATTATTATCTTTCAATATTCCGTCAAGATCTCTCCGTCGGATTACTTTTTCATAAATTTTCACAAAACAAACTATGCTATTAATGAGCCATCGAATAGAGTGCTCATAGCCTTATATAAGATTTATAGTAGCAGCAAAGTGGATTTTTGTATGCCAAAAGATTATTTAAGAAAACTATAATTTTGTTATTGAATAATAATTAAGTTTCTGCACTTAAACAAACTTTTACTTTGAATCTATATATTTGTATTACACTCAAACTTGTCAATTAGCGACACCGCAGATAAGAGAATCCTGCTAATAAGAGAAAACCAAAGAAATTGGTAGAACCGTAATTTGAGCTATTATAAGAATCATCCTGCCAATAAGGGAACCTTCCAATAAGAAAATGAGATAAGTCTCGTGCGAAATTTTGTCCAAGCGAAAAAAGTCGCAGACGTGTCTTTTTTTTAGTTGTGCTCATTATTTTTTACTAAAAAAAAAATTGTCAACGATCATTGCTGGCTGTGATGAAAAAGATATTGCAACGAAACTGCATTTTTCTTTCGGGCAGCTCCAAAGTGTTCAAAGGAGAAAAATGTTCAGGCGGAAAAATGTCGAAAGAAATATTAAGTGTCATGTTATGTGCGCTTGCAGATGGAACATTCAAGAAGCCACTTGTCATCGGTAAAACATAAAAGCCGCGTTGTTTTAAGAACATCAATATAAACTTGATGCCAGTTCATTGGTTTTGGAATAAAACTGATTGGATGACTACTGTCATTATGCATACTTGGATGACACAGTTTAATGACCGAATGAAAGCACAAACGTAAAACTCTACTTTTTATGGACAATGGAACATGGATTTGCCGAACATAACCAATGTTTTTTCCCTCCAGTGTGTCACAGCACAGAATTTTTCGTTTATTTTTTTTTTCGTTTATTTTTTATTTTCGTTTATTTTCATAAATTCAGTCTATGAACAAATTTCTTACAGACTAATTGGATACAAATTTGGAATTCAATATTTAATAATACAAATGTATGTAGGTATATATAATATATTAAGAATATAGTTCTAACAATTTTTCCTTAAATGCATTTCTTGACATAGAAAAGTCAATCTCAATATTAGTACAAATAAAGTTATATTCAATGAGAGCTCTTGCAATTGGAGCATTCAAAGAATAATTAGTTCTATAGTTCGGTATGGCAAACACATTACTATAACGTAGTAATCTTGAAGGTACTTTAAAATTAATAAGTTCAAGCAAATATGAACAGTCTATGTGGCCAGATACAATGTCAAATAGAAACATTAAGGAAGCAATCATTCTTCTTGATTGAAGGCTTTTAAGTTTAATTAATAAGCATCGAGAGCTATAGGTTGGTAAAGGCTCCGAAAAGGTAAAAATATTAAGGGCAAATTTTAAAAATCTTTTTTGAACTCTTTCAATTCTGTTCGAGTGATTAAGATAAGATGGATGCCAGATTACAGATGCGTATTCAAGCTTTGAACGAACAAAGGCTGTATATAAAATTTTCCGCGTATAAGGATCGTTGAAATCAATGCTACTACGCCTGATAAAAGCCAGCATTGAATAACATTTTGGAATCATAAGGTTAATGTGACTCACAAATGTGAATTTAGAGTCAAACATAACACCTAAATCCAGTACTTCTTTAACAGATTTTAAGGTAGAGTTACTTAAGCAATAAGCTGAAGAAAAGTATATCGCAGACTTACAAAAAGTTAAATGAAAACATTTTTCAACATTTAAAAATAGTTGATTTTGCGAGCACCATCTAGATAAGTTATTTAAATCATTTTGAAGGGCAAATATGTCCATCAGATTCCGAATCTTTAGAAACACTTTCAGATCATCAACGTAAAGTAAGTAGCGTGAATTTTGGAAACAAGAGCCAATATCATTAATGAATAATATAAAGAGAAGAGGGCCCAAGATACTTCCTTGTGGAACACCAGAGATAGCTATAAAAGGTTTCGATTTAACGCCATCAATCAATACAAAATTCAATCTATTTTTTAGGTAAGAAGTTAACCAATCCAAAAATTTTGAATGAAAACCAAATTTAAATAATTTCATTAATAGAACCCTGTGAGAGACCTTGTCAAATGCCTTCGAGAAATCAGTATAAACTGTGTCCACCTGCAGGCCCTCAGAAAATGCAGAAATGCAATAATCTGAAAAAACTGCAAGATTAGTGACCGTAGAACGGCCAGCAAAGAATCCATGCTGCATTGGAATAATAGAATTTTTTACAGCAAAGAATACTTTTTTCTTAACAATGCTTTCAAATAATTTTGAGACAGTGGAAAGTTTAGATATGGGCCTATAGTTCTTAACATTATTTTTGTTACCATTTTTATGGATCGGATTAATAAAAGCCAACTTCCAGCCATCAATAAAATTACCAGTTGACAGAGACTTGTTAAACAACATCAACAAAGGCTCTGACAAAGTCTCACAGCATTTTCTCAGCAAAAAAGGGCAGATTCCATCCAAATCAGATTTTTGCGAGTTTTTTAAATGATTAATGCCATTAACAATATCTTCCAATGTTAGTGAAAGCGACCCAAAATCTATTAAAGGGGGTATATTATTGAAAGCATCAGGATTGATTATCAAATTATCTTGTTCGAAATTAGAATTAAAGAAGTCAGCAAAAAAGTTAAAAGATTCATTGACAGAAATTGAAGTTATGCCATTGTAGATCATACCCAAGGGAATGGACGAATACATTTTTTTTGAATTAATGAAATTCCAAAATGATTTCGGATTTGATCTAATATTAGCTTCAAAATTCAGTATATACTGCTTATATAAGAATTTGTTGAGAAAATTAAATTCTCTCATATAGTGAAGGTACTTCAGTTTGTCCGAAGAATCATTCGTCACTTTAAACAAATTATAAAATTTATTACGAAGATTTTTCAACTTCTTAAGGCCTTTTGTATACCACGGTAATTTGTGGACCCTTTTTGGCAAAAATGGAATATTATTAGAACAAGCAGCAGCAAGTTTTATTTTAAAATCTTTAAAACAAAGATTTAAATCATCATTAATAAATATGTTTGACCAATCTATAGAACCAATTTCATTGTTTAAGGCAATCCAATCGCCTCTACGAAAATTAAAATTTTTTGAAACATAATCATTAGTTATACTAGAAAACTTATAATACTCTAGTGTAAAAACTATCGGAACATGATGCATATCAGTAGCAGATATTGGAAAAGGACACTCTTCTAAATTATATTTAATGTTATTGCTAATAAAGATTAAATCTAAAATCTTATTTAATTTATTAAAACAAAAATTTATCTGTTTAAGGTCTAAACTAAAAAGCCCGTCTATAACATAAATCTCATACGATCGGTTTACATTACTGGGGATAAGATAATTATCATCTATATTCATAAAAGACCACACTATGTCACTAAGATTAAAGTCTCCAAGAACACACATGTGATTATCACCATTTTCATTCAGTAAGTAATTTAAATTATCAATATGAGCAACGTATAGGTCATATGAGCTATTTGGCGGAATATACGAAGCACAAATATACAACGGATTGTTTTTATTACGAATAGCTACACATATTTGATCAAGTATAGAATCCGTGTTTGTAAGTTGCACAAGATTAGAGGATAAATTACATTTTATGGCTATTAAAACTCCGCCACCTCTCGTACAATCAGTTTTAAGAAAATCCCTGTCTTTTCGATAAACAGTAAATAAATTTAGATCAAATATTTCACTGTCAAAGAAATGACTGTTTAACCACGTTTCAACCAAGACATAGACGTCATAGTCACTGTTTAGTATAGCAGAACGTACTTCGTTTATTTTTGTGCGCATACCAGACATATTTTGAAAATAAACCTTAAGCAAATGAGGGATTTGTTGTGTACGTAAAACTATTTTTTTTCCTGCATTTCGTCTAGTTTTCGAAAAAACTTAAAAGGGCGAACTTTTACTCCCGCCTGCCACAAGTCAGCAGTAAGCAACATATGAAAATATTGTTTTGTTACCCCAAGTTTAAAATTTAGCCACTTGATTTTTTCCAAGTCGCAATCTTTTTTAATTAACTTTCTGCATTCCATATGATGCTGTAAAATGCCAGTATGTTTTTCAACGTACGCTATTATATCATTTTCAGATATACTTGGTTTGAACGATGATAGGTGCACCCATTTTTTAGTAGCAACAACATCCAAATCATCATTATTAGCTTGACCAATGACAACTTTATGCTTATTTTTAGATTTTTTGGGGACTTCTTTCCAATCGAAAATTTCAGCAGAAATAGGAGGAACAGTAACACTGTCACCAATATCATTCAAAGCAGACGGTGACAAGAGCGATGCAACAGCTTGAGTAGTAGACAAAGCAGAAGAAATAGGAATAACAACATCAGTAGCAGCAGTAACAGCGAAAGAGTGTGGAGAATGCGAAGGCGTGTTATTGTTATTATTTGTATTAGCATTAGCAATTAACGAAGAAGAAGCAGGAACAACAGCATCAGTAACAGCGAAAGAGAGCGGCGAATTCAAAGACGTATTATTGTTATTGTTTATATTGGCATTAGCAGTTGCATTAAGTAGCAAAGAAACAGGCAAAATTTGGTGATTTACAAGACAAGTAGATGACTCATCGATAGCAGCACTTTTAGAAGTAGCAACAACAGACGAATTCACTGCAACCACAGATTTGTTTTTTTTTGGCGCACTTGTTTTATTTTGATTTGTGCTTTTGTTAGTATTATCGTCTTTACACAACAATTTTTGTATTTTTTCTTTAAGGTCTTTCACCTCAATAACCAAATCAACAACAACTGAAATAAAGTTTGTGTTGAGGCAATTGTCACAAATGAATACAAAATTTGGCACGGCTTTCAAAGATTGAAAGGCTTGCTTGTCAAGAATATTAAGGCAGGAATGGTGAAAACCATTTTTACAAATAGTGCAATTTAGAGCACTTTCTTTATTAAGCAATTTCGCACAAGAGCCACAGCGCGATCTTAACATTGTCGACCGATCTAGAGTAAGAACAGAACACGACTGACTTGACTTTCACTTCGAATAACTGAAAACTTGCGAAAAGGAGAGAAAACAAAATCCCCAGACGTAGTATCTTATTGACAAGTTTGAGTGTACTTACCATATGCTTAGTCTGTAAGGTAAATTTGTACCATAGACGTAAATAAATAAATAAATAAATTTTAGCTCGATTAATAATAGTAGATGTACGGCTGTATTGTATGCTCGATGGAAAAAATATAAGTGCACAGCACTTTATAACAATTTTAAATATGTATATGCGTAATGCGGTTATATCCTTAATAAGGAAAAACAACAAAACAAACAAAGTCTTTTTATCTTAGAAAACTTGAAAATAATAGTTCGCGCTCTATTTTTTGGAAAAATGTTCGCTCGGTTGGGTTAAATTTAGCTTCTAGCAACTTGTTCGAAACATCCAATGGCTTATCAGGAGTTAACTTTTTTAGTGTTGGTGAAGTAATTTTAAATCATCAATCAAGTCAAAAGCGATCGGATCTGACAATGTTTGCCCTGATTTCATTAAATTGCTCTACCTGTTATACAACATCACATATCGCTCATTTTCAACTCAATAATAACTACATCCCATTTCCCTGCATCATGGAAAATTGTAAAAATCTTGCCTTTGCCAAAAATCATTCTGAATTTCGTCCAATTGCAATACTTCCGTTTCTCAGCAAAGCATTCGAAATTTTGGTTGGTGATCAAATAAAAACTCATTTAAATTTCAACGAACTACTTAGTTAGAAATCGGGCTTTCGAGATAACTGAAGTTGCGCACTCCTCTTTTGAAAGTTTGTGAAGATATTCGTTCAGGTATTGACAATGTTATGATTGGCTTGATTTTTTTTTTTTGATTTTTAGAAAGCTTTCGATAGGGGGGAGGCGGTAGGGTCTTGTTGTTGTTTGTTGTTTTATTTAATAGTATAACTCTTCAAAAGTATCCTGTTGAGGTCGATTGGAGTAAAACTGACGAAGATACAGTGTCTTGAGTCTCGATGATTATGTGTAAGTATATGAAAAAAAAGACAGTGCTAAAACTTTAAACGTGATTTTCTCGAAACTAACTTTTCAAAGTCGATGGACACTTTTTCTCAAAAACTACCAGACCGATTCTCTTGAAATTCGACACACTCTTTTAATACATATAAAACTAGGTAATGATGAAGGGGTTTTTTTTTGCATTACAACTAGTTCTGCAATAATAAATATACTGATTTTTGTCTTTTTTTTAAAAAAAAAATCGTTTTTTGGCTTAAAAATTATGCCAACATTTTAAAAATCGTCAAAGAAAAAAAATCCTTCATCAATACCTTGAAAAACTTATAAGCTAACCAAATTTTTTTCTTTTTTTTTGATTTCAGATGATAAAGTGATGAGTTATGTTGTCCACCGCAAACCTCCTTTTTTTAGGCGTCCGCGGAAATTTGCTGCCAATGGCTTATTTTGCAATATTTTTTAATGAAATTTTCACAGAATACTCTATAGGTATTGTACTCTTATAAGTTTTTTAAATAAATAAATTTACTTTTACCATATCACTAAAAAAGATTTTTAAACTTATGCATAAAATGTAGCGCTAAAACCCTACAACCTCCTTAATAACCCACTTTTAATAGAAAAACTAGGTACTCAATTCTACTTTGATAACTCTTTGCTTAAGCTCTTATCTTCATACATACCTTTCTGTTCGTTTGTAATACGTCCACCATCATAGTAAAAACTCTAGCCTGAATGTACCATGTGGCGTCCCCCAGGAATCAGTTTTAGTACCACTTTTATATATCACTTACATTAATGATATTGTTGACTGTTTCAAAACTTGCGAACAATATATCTATGCAGATGATATTCAATTATATAAGCTTTTCGCAACACATCTATGCTTTCAATTGAAGTAAGCAGTGAGCTGGGTAGGATTTTCAATGGTCGGAAGAAAACGGGCTTAGCCTTAACCCTTCTAAAACCAATGCAATGTCGAATAATAGAGGCCGCAACAGAACTGACCTATATCCACATGTTTTAAATAATTTCTCGTTAGAGTATGTTGATAGCATTAAAAATCTAGAAGTTTCTCTTAACAGCAATTTGACATGGACAATAATATTAATAGGATAGTTTCTAAAATGTATGATGCACTTCGAGGTCTTATGATGTGATGTTAATCTGAGACTCGTGAAATCCTTTGTCTTGCCGATTTTATTCTACAGCTGCGAATTATTTTTAAGATTAGATAATGAATTCAACAGAAAACTAATAACGGCTTTCAATAGATATGCAAGGTTTATCTTCAATGTACAAAAGCATTCTCACATCGCAACTTTCACCAACAAAATTAATGGACTATCTTTCAATGATATGCTAAATTTTCGCACTATACTATTGCTACATAAATTAACCTACAGTAAGGAACCAGAATATTTATTTGCAATCCTAAGGTTTTCTAGGAATCAGAGGACTGTACAACTTATACCGCCTCGGCATAAGTATCTTTCAACCTCTCGCCATTTCTTTATCTATTCGATGCATCTGTAGAACAGGCTACATATTTCTCATGAGTTGCACAAACATTTTCAAGCGTAAGCTTTTGAAACACTTAAGCACTATTCTGTAAACATTTTATCTTCATCTTTCTTTTATTGATATTCACTTATAAACTTAAAAAAAAAAAATATAAAAACAAATCATAAATTCAACATAATTGTTATTCGAAACATTTAGTAAATCTCTCAATCTGTTTAAATTTAAATTTCAATTTTTATTTTTATCAGCAGATTTGTAGAAGTCAAAAGAGAAATCTTATATTCACATTTTATATAAATAAATAAATAAAACTTCTGATTTTTACTAGTGAAAAATTGTATTAGCAAGGCGAAGTTATTTTTTGAAGACGAATACGATGTTGTGGAGAGCAATATTCAAAAATGCTGAGGCGGATCTCGAACGCACCAGAAAATTTATGAAATATTTGCAGAAAAAATATGAAAACATTCTTTTCTGTTAATAAAGAAGCTCTTGTGTTTAAATGGAAAGCTTATTCACATCATATCGTAGTGAATCAATTCTTTCGATTTTGAAACTACCGCATTTGGCAGTGCAAACGGACCTACGTTACTTGTCAATTGATGATGTAGATACCACACGCGGCATAATGCTCGTGTTGTCTGTGGATGTAGAATTGTGTTCATTGCATAACTTTTTCCATAACCTCCAATCACGCGTGAATGGTCTTAACTGCGAACTGTCCCACATTTATTTGTTTTTCTTCTTGCTCGACCCAAAGCTACGTTGGCTCAATCAAGATTTTCCTCCAATAACTTAAGCAATTTTCTGGACTGCTGCCCATTGATTTTTTCAGGTTATTAACTTAAAATATTCTAAACGTTAAATCAAATTAATTTATTAACCATTTCTACGTGCGTTCCGACATGAGTACTGCTCCAAAAAAACTTTCGGTTTGTTTTTCAGTTATAAAAAAATACCCAATAAACTTTTTGATCTTTTTTTATTAATAATAGGTAATGTTTAGAATATAAATAACTAAAAACTGATAAACAATTTTTTTTTAGAAAAATTTCTTAGTTTTTTCTCATAGCCCTTTATTAAATTTTGTACAGGTGTTTCATCAGCAGTACGGAACGATCTTTTCCACTTAAGTCTAAAGTCTTGTAAGTTTTATGTAGTCTTATCACTCTTTCAAAGATTTCTTTTCATTAGAGCCCAATATCTCTCAATTGGGCGAAGCTTTGGGCAGTTGGGCGGATTTCCTTTCGGATTGATCTTTTTATTTTGATGCCATTTCATCGTAGCCTTAGAGTATTGAGAGGTTGCTAAATCGGGCTATAACATCACTGTACCCTCATGTGCTCGAATAAATGGTAGAACACGTATGTATGAACTCTGTATGTCTTCAGCTTACTTTTTTCTTTATCCTTTGTACAGTAGAAATTTTTGGTTTTCCGCCTGAACCTTTTTTTCGTGAAACATCTTATAATTAGAAATAACCGTCAAAACAGTTGTATCTGATGCATCAACTATTTTTGCTATAGCTGAATATTTTAATTCTGGATTTTGCAGGTATGTGTACAAAATAAGTTCGCGGACTTTTTGTTGCTCGACATCTTTGTCGTTAAAAGTGTTATACATCATAGTAAACGTCACTTTATATAGAACACAGTCTTTTTAGACCTATAAGATTATCAGGTAGAGTATAATCAAACAAAATAAAGTTTTGTCTGGGACGGTCCTTAATTGGTAGTTTCTTCACATTTGGTAAAATGTTTAAAAAAATGCCAAGTATTTGTCACACACAAATCCTACTCGCCTGATTTTGACATTTCTGGCGAGCAAAAGTTAGGCGAATCGCTAACAGTAATATGAAAATTTTTGACATTCGCAAACCGTCCATTCGTACAACGTCCAATGATATCAATATTATCTGCATATGCAAGGAGCTGGACACTTTTGTAGAAAATAGTGAAATTACGATGTACACTGGCTCTTCGCAACACCCCTTCCAGCACAAAGTTGAAGAGGTTGCAGGATAGTAGATCGCCCTGTCTGAAACCTCGTTCGGTATCAAATGGTACGGAGAGGTTCCGTCCTACTCTGACGGAGCTGGCTGTGTTGCTCAACGTCATTCTGCAAAGCCGCACCAGCTTCGCAGGCATACCGAACTCAGACATGGTGGCATACAGGCAATCCCGTATCGGACTATCGAAAGCAGCTTTAAAATCGATTAAGATATGATGGGTATCGATCTATTTTTCGTGGGTTTTTTCCAGGATTTGACGTAGTGTGAAGATCTGGTCTATGGTGGACTTACCAGGTCTAAAGCTGCACTGATAAGGCCCAATCAGTGTGTTGGCAAACGGCTTAAGTCTTTCGCACAGTACAGTCGACAGGACCTTGTAAGAGATGGCAAGAAGACTGATTCCCCGGTAGTTAGCGCAGATTGTCGGGTCACCTTTCTTCAGTACAGGATAAAGGACACTGAGATTCCAATCGTCGGGCATGCTTTCTACTAACCATATTTTGCAGATGAGTTGATGCATACACCCTATCAGCTCATCGCCGCCGGTCTTGAACAATTCAGCAGGCAGGCCATCGGCACCAGCCGCTTTGTTGTTCTTAAGTCCTTGGATGACAACTCGTACCGCGTCATGGCTAGGTGGTGGTACGTCCACACCATCGTCGCTGATTGGTGGCATCGGGTTAATTTCTCCAAAGGCGGGATTGGTGGAGTCATCGCCAGCAAGCAGCTTGGAAAAGGGTTCCCTCCATAATCTCAGTGTACCCTGCGTATCCGTAACCAGATTTCATTGTTCATCTTTACAGGTAGATGCTCCGGGCTTGAAACCTTGGGTCAGACGCTTGACTTGTTGGTAAAATTTTCGAGCATCATTCCTGCCCCGTAACTTTTAATATATGCTTCACTTATACCGTCCAGTAAGTGGGATAACTTATGTATATGCTGCTCATTAGGGTGGTCCTTATTTTGAATTTAAATTTTTTTTACATAGGACCCCTCAGTTTTATTCTACCCAAGGTCAAAATAAATCATAAATTATTTAATAATTTTTGGACAATTTTTCCCGTGCCGCAAGTGGTTTTAAATTTCAAAACTCTGAGATTCTTGATAATATTAAAAAAAAAAATTGTTGCTGCCAATAATACACACATGACTTAAAATTATCAACAATTATATTATTAACTAATTTAATTTCCTTATAAAATATTATTTTCTGTGAATAGTCCTCAAGTCCAAAACGTTTCATAGAACTTATAATTATTTGCTCAAAGTTTTTCTGCTGTAACCGGAATATTGTTTACGGTAAATCTGAACCATCTGTAATAAATATTGTTTTTGTTCTTTATTTTTCGTAAATTTTGTATTGAATTCTTCCATGAACTTTACATCCCTTTCAGCTGTGTCATTACCGACTTGAAGTTTGGAGAGTGTTTCTTGCACCTTCTTATAACAGTCATCATCATAAAATTTCCATGGGTATTTGAAATCTCTCAAATAGTTTTTTTGACTTGGTCGAAAGTAACTCCGTTGGCAGATCTTTACTGATAAAGTGTGAAACGTCCTTTGGTGGTAAAAGTAACTTTTTCTGAACTTCAGTGTGTTCTTCATCGTAAGTTTCCTGCATTATTTTTTTAGTCATTTTACGCTTCCGTTCTACGTCAATTTGGTCATCAAATAATGATAATGCAGCACACTCTTCATTTAAATAACATAAATTATTTGTAAATTTTATCATCGCTTGCTCTGCTATTTCCTTATAAAGTATTCCTTTCCTATATATTCCATTATTCTATTTCCTTATTATATTCTTTGCAAAAATAAAATGTCATTCAAGGGTGCCTCAATAGCATTAGAAGAAGAAAAATAAGCTTTAGAGTAACACTTAACAATGAAACAACAAATTTCATTTAGGGCTTCCTCTTCTCTTTTGTTTTTTTTTATTTAATAGATCTTTAAATAAAAATATTTTTAATCAATATATGGCCTTTGCCATCTATCTAGCTAAATAGTAGGCACCAGACTGCTGGAAACTAGTTCCTCCAGGAGGAGAATCTCCCAGAAAAATAATAATTATAATAATAGTTTATTTTTTGCAAATAATAAAACAGAATCAACTGAGTCTTTTAAAGTTTCTTGAGCACAAGCATCGGACCGCCATGTGCAGTAAATGTTTTTATTAATATTTTTCCACTCCTTTTGGAATCTTTTAAATAGGGGTACATCTGGTCCAGATATCGGAGTAAGTTCGGACTGTGAAAAAACGCTTTGAAGTACTATTTCAAATATGTGATGACGGCAAGCTAAATATAGAACATTTCTATTTAACATTTGTTCTAATAGAACACACGCGCTAGTTAAGCGGCCTGTATTTGACGCAGTAGTATCGAATACAAATCCTTGAACTTTGTAAGAAAGTGACCACTTCTGAAGAGCATCAAAAACGGTTAATGATACTTCTAAACCAGTGCCAGATAATAGATGAGGGACTCCCAGAAGCCGTTCGATATTTGAAGCTGTTACAATAATCGGAAGACGATCTATATTTACCTTTCCAGTCACATCCGGCAACAATTTGGAATCCCAGTGTACAATAGCGAAATTCAAATTCAATTCAGAAAATGATTCGAGTTAATTCAGAGCAAATGACTTGACTGACTTCAATGACTTCAAATGATTGCAGCGACTTCAAGTGATTGCAGCGACTTCAAGTGATTGCAGCGACTTCAAGTGATTGCAAAGAACTAAAAATGATTTGAGGTGACTTCAATGCAATCAAAATTCTTCCAATCAAAAAGGTGGCGTCACCAAAATAATTGCATTCTTTTATGATAGAAAAGATGCAAGATTATGGCATTGAAGTCTACAGATGACTTCATTTTTAAATAGCTGCACTCTGAATGCGGAATTTCTCATGAGTTAAAATTGAAAATGAATGGATTCATTCACAGCTCTGTTACCTTATAAGCAGTTTTTACTATAAATTACAGTTTTTTGTACAAGCTCTCAGTTTTTTGAATCGTCTTCTGAAACAAATTAAATTTCAGATTTGGTAGGAACAATTCATATTAAAATGCTTTTGCTATTTTATTTTTAATGAATTGCTTTTTCTCTATATTTTTGTTTAGTTTTAGTATAGCCTCTTAGCTATTTAGCATTGAAGCTTTATACCAAGTAAAAAGCTTATTCAATAAATAATGGAATAGAAAAAATTACCATGCACATTAATTTGTTATTTTTTTATAACTTTTTCTTAGCCTTATCGCACTTTCTCAACATATCCACTCAGATCATATGTATATATTGCATGAATGTAATTGTATGGAATGTTATAAACTTCGCAATTATTAATAAGAGTTGTCATGCGATTAAAAGGAGCTGTAGCCATATAATTAGTTCTACTAACCGGTTTGTAAAATAACTGATAAGAGTTACGAGTACTCCTCCGATTACTATTAAAATGCATGTAATTAAGAAGCTCTGGTGCAGCAAGATAAGCTTTTCGCAACACATCTATGTTTTCAATTGAAGTAAGCAGTGAGCTGGGTAGGATTTTCAATGGTCGGAAGAAAACGGGCTTAGCCTTAACCCTTCTAAAACCAATGCAATGTCGAATAATAGAGGCCGCAACAGAACTGACCTATATGTTTTAAATAATTTCTCGTTAGAGTATGTTGATAGCATTAAAAATCTAGAAGTTTCTCTTAACAGCAATTTGACATGGACAATAATATTAATAGGATAGTTTCTAAAATGTATGATGCACTTCGAGGTCTTATGATGTGATGTTAATCTGAGACTCGTGAAATCCTTTGTCTTGCCGATTTTATTCTACAGCTGCGAATTATTTTTAAGATTAGATAATGAATTCAACAGAAAACTAATAACGGCTTTCAATAGATATGCAAGGTTTATCTTCAATGTACAAAAGCATTCTCACATCGCAACTTTCACCAACAAAATTAATGGACTATCTTTCAATGATATGCTAAATTTTCGCACTATACTATTGCTACATAAATTAACCTACAGTAAGGAACCAGAATATTTATTTGCAATCCTAAGGTTTTCTAGGAATCAGAGGACTGTACAACTTATACCGCCTCGGCATAAGTATCTTTCAACCTCTCGCCATTTCTTTATCTATTCGATGCATCTGTAGAACAGGCTACATATTTCTCATGAGTTGCACAAACATTTTCAAGCGTAAGCTTTTGAAACACTTAAGCACTATTCTGTAAACATTTTATCTTCATCTTTCTTTTATTGATATTCACTTATAAACTTAAAAAAAAAAAATATAAAAACAAATCATAAATTCAACATAATTGTTATTCGAAACATTTAGTAAATCTCTCAATCTGTTTAAATTTAAATTTCAATTTTTATTTTTATCAGCAGATTTGTAGAAGTCAAAAGAGAAATCTTATATTCACATTTTATATAAATAAATAAATAAAACTTCTGATTTTTACTAGTGAAAAATTGTATTAGCAAGGCGAAGTTATTTTTTGAAGACGAATACGATGTTGTGGAGAGCAATACTATATTCAAAAATGCTGAGGCGGATCTCGAACGCACCAGAAAATTTATGAAATATTTGCAGAAAAAATATGAAAACATTCTTTTCTGTTAATAAAGAAGCTCTTGTGTTTAAATGGAAAGCTTATTCACATCATATCGTAGTGAATCAATTCTTTCGATTTTGAAACTACCGCATTTGGCAGTGCAAACGGACCTACGTTACTTGTCAATTGATGATGTAGATACCACACGCGGCATAATGCTCGTGTTGTCTGTGGATGTAGAATTGTGTTCATTGCATAACTTTTTCCATAACCTCCAATCACGCGTGAATGGTCTTAACTGCGAACTGTCCCACATTTATTTGTTTTTCTTCTTGCTCGACCCAAAGCTACGTTGGCTCAATCAAGATTTTCCTCCAATAACTTAAGCAATTTTCTGGACTGCTGCCCATTGATTTTTTCAGGTTATTAACTTAAAATATTCTAAACGTTAAATCAAATTAATTTATTAACCATTTCTACGTGCGTTCCGACATGAGTACTGCTCCAAAAAAACTTTCGGTTTGTTTTTCAGTTATAAAAAAATACCCAATAAACTTTTTGATCTTTTTTTATTAATAATAGGTAATGTTTAGAATATAAATAACTAAAAACTGATAAACAATTTTTTTTTAGAAAAATTTCTTAGTTTTTTCTCATAGCCCTTTATTAAATTTTGTACAGGTGTTTCATCAGCAGTACGGAACGATCTTTTCCACTTAAGTCTAAAGTCTTGTAAGTTTTATGTAGTCTTATCACTCTTTCGAAGATTTCTTTTCATTAGAGCCCAATATCTCTCAATTGGGCGAAGCTTTGGGCAGTTGGGCGGATTTCCTTTCGGATTGATCTTTTTATTTTGATGCCATTTCATCGTACCCTTAGAGTATTGAGAGGTTGCTAAATCGGGCTATAACATCACTGTACCCTCATGTGCTCGAATAAATGGTAGAACACGTATGTATGAACTCTGTATGTCTTCAACTTTCTCAACATATCCACTCAGATCATATGTATATATTGCATGAATGTAATTGTATGGAATGTTATAAACTTTGCAATTATTAATAAGAGTTGTCATGCGATTAAAAGGAGCTGTAGCCATATAATTAGTTCTACTAACCGGTTTGTAAAATAACTGATAAGAGTTACGAGTACTCCTCCGATTACTATTAAAATGTATGTAGTTAAGAAGCTCTGGTGCAGCAAGAGACCCAGTTACAAGTTGATGCAGATAAAGTATATCCGCAATATTTCTACGCGAGTAACTTCAAACGATCCTCATAAGGAGGAAGGTTTAAAGGGTCAATCCAATTTAAGCCATTGAGAGCAAAACGAATAAAATTTTTTGAATTCTCTCAATTCTATTTATATGAATATTATAAAAAGGTGACCATACTTGGCTGGCATACTCTAAGTGAGGACGCACTATTGTATTATATAAAGTCACCGTTACTAAAGGGCTATTAAATTCTTTTGCCCACTTCTTAATAAAGCCAAGCAGAGATGAGGATTTTTTACAAATTTGATTAATATGCTCATTAAAAGTCAACTTTGTATCAAAATGTATACCTAGGTCTTTGACTACATCGACACGACAAATATGTTTATTTTTTAATTTATAATCAAATTCCACAATAGTTTTCTTCCTGGTAAAAATCATAGCTTGGCATTTATCAAGATTGAGATGTAAGTTATTCTTAGAACACCAAATTTCAAAGGATTTCAAGTCAGACTGAAGTGGAATAGTGTCATCAACTCCCTTTACGTTCCTGTAAATTTTCATGTCATCTGCATATACTAACAGATGGGAGTTTATAATAACATGTGTAACGTCATTAATTGCTAAAATGAACAGGAGCAGCCCCAGGTTTCTTCCTTGTGGAACACCTGATGTCACGCTAAATGGGGAGGAAAACACTCTCCGAAATTTTATTTGATACGTACGATAAGATAAATAAGATTCAATCCAGCTGACAAAACTTAAAAGAAATCCAAGCTTTTTAACTTAAACAAAATCAAATTATGTGGTAGTTTGTCAAATGCTTTACTGAAGTCAGTGTAGATGCAATCAATTTGCCCACCAGAGTCTAAAGAGCTTAATGCAAAATAAGTGAAATCAAGGAGGTAGAAACTGTAGATCTGCCATTAACAAAACCATGCTGACGAGTTGTTATGACTTCACCACAGCACACCTAAACTTGATCGTATATAATATGTTCAAAAATTTTTGGTATTGATGATAACTTAGCCACAGGCCTGTAGTTTGGAACATCATTTTTGCACCCTTTCTTGAATATGGGGCTAATGTATGCATTTTTCCAAAACTTAGGAAAATAGCTTTCTCGAATTTATCTATTAAATAAAAAACTGAGCGGCTGACTCAGCACAGAGTTGCAATTAACTAAAACTGTCGCAGGAATACCATCAGGCCCGGAGCTGAAGTCATCATCAGCAGATAAAATATATTTCTCCATGAGGTCAGGAGAGAAAGATATCTCATTAACCGAAACTAAAGTGTCGTTATCCATATATTCAAAATATTTGATTTCAGGGCTAAATAAATCCGTAGAAAATGATTCATTAAACAAATTAGCAAACAACCCATCAACTGTTTTAAACTCAGATGGAAAACCGTCAGATTTTTTTTTAGAATTAATAAAACTCCAAAAATTCTTGGGGTCATGAAGAATATTCAGCCTAATTTTATTCAAATATTCAGAATAAAATAAAGCTGACATATCTTCAAATTCAATAAACAGTCGCTGATAAGCAACAAGGTCATTTTGGTCCTGGCTACAAACGTATTTATTCCATGCCCTATTACGGCCATTGCGGATTTTTTTCAAATCCTTTGTATACCAAGGATACGAGGAATTATTAACGTACCTCTTTGTATATGGCACCGACAATGCTATGGCAGAAAAAAGTTAACCATAGAAAAATTTAATGCAATCATCAAATGTATTGTTATTAAAAAAAGTAAGTAAGTCGTCTAATTTATTTCTTAAATTTTCATTCAATTTTAAAAAGTCAGCTTTCTTAAAATTGAATTCGTAAATATTAATGGATGGACATGCATTAGTCAAATTTTCATTGTCAGATTGGTAAGCAATACTCAAAGATGGATGATAGGAATCAACCGTAGACAGAGCATGGATAGCATTTCTTACAATAACATTGCTACTATTTGTAGCCAAGACTAAGTCAAGTTGTCGTCCGTGGCAATTAGTTATACAACTTACTTGTTGTAAATTTGAAAGTATTTCGTCAACAAAAATTGGCTGTTGTCGAGTTTTTGACAAGATGCATAATATGTACCATCATCCGAAGAAGTCCATTTTAGGTCAGGCAGATTAAAGTCACCTAACAACAAAATGTCGTCATTAGCGTCTAGTTCATTAATAATACGAAAGACATTCGTAGACATCTGCGCTACTATTTTTAGGAACATAAGTGTTAAGAATGTATAAATTAGAGTTACAATGTGTAACCTTAACACATAACAGTTCAATATTAGATGCACAGGCAATTTCAACTAATGAACTGGTTAAATGATTTTTTATAGCTATTAAGACGCCTCCACCAATAGAAGAAAGATCTTCCAAGTGTCTGTCTCTTCTAAAAACATGGAAACTATTATCAAAATGTTCCATATGAGAAAACTGTTATTCAACCAAGTTTCGGTAAATACGATAATATCCTCAGAGAAATTCTGAGTTGATAAAAAGATATCTTGCGTCTTGGAACGCAAACCCTTTACATATTGATGGTAAAGGAATAGCCGTTTCAGTTTTTTGAATTGGAACGAACAGTTTTATAATTTTTTTTTTCGATTTAAATTCTGAAATGTAGATACACCCATGCTTTAGGTTTAAGGATGGCAGAAACATGAGAAGATGCCACTGTTATTTCAAAAGACGCATGAGTTGGTTTATTACCGAGTTTCCTGCAAGAAACGAAGGCGTCGGCAGGAATAATTTGATTTTGTCTAATAAAATTTTTAACGCTGTCAGTGGTAGTGTTGGAATGAAGTCGTGAAATGAAAATCGATTTTAACCTTGGAATGCCTGCAGGAAGCACAGAGCTACCAATCGCAACATCCACTCGCGGATTGGCAATAACCGAAATTGATAGAGGATTATTTATAGTGGAGGAAGGAGATGGAAGATTGTTAACAGAGATTATAGCGGGAAAATTGGGAGTGGGTGAAGAGGTATTTAGAGAGCAATCCACGGGAGTTTTTTCACTACTGACGGCCGCACCACCCACCCTCCCCACATTACCCAGATTCTTATCTAATTTCTTATTTAATTTTTTTTCTTTTTTAAGGAAATTGCTTGTTTAGGTAAAGTGGAGATCGAAGGAGTAGAAGCAAAAACCATAGCAGCCTCGGTAATAGTTTTATTTTGCAAACTAACATCCGGTGAAATAGCCTCAAGGCTTTTTTCAATTTGGGGAGTTAAGTCTAGATAATTGTTAAGAATATCTCTGAAATTATTATTCAGATTGTTAAGGTTTTCCCCAAATTGCTTAATTTTTTCGAAAAATACCGACGGGAAAAGGGCTCTGCTAGATGGACAGTACCATTGTAGGCCCGAATGGACAGAGCATAATAAATCAGTAATAGATATTGTTAAGTTTGCTCAAGAGGCATGAAACACCTGTTCACAGGGACCTGAACAGGAAAACATAGAACTCAATATATTTTGGCTTTTGCACTGATCTCCTAGAGAGTAAGCTAACAAATTATCAGAGGAAAAATAATCCATCTTGAAATCGTAAAAAAAAAGAAAGCGATTTTAAACGTTTTTAGAACAGTGTTAAGAGGGTTAAATATCAAGCAAAAATTCACCCGTTAAGCAGCAACAACAACAGCACAGCAGAGTTTAAAGTTAAGCTTAGAGCACGTACAAAGCATAAAAGAGAAACCAAAATAAAACTGTTGCACTGCTTACACTGTTTATGCTTGCAGAAATAGATAAAATATTTGCACATACACCATGTCACAAAACTCTACGTACGGATGATTTTCTTTTGACAAAATCTTAATATATAGTAATGAGAATATTTTTTTTGACGTCAAATGTTTCTTTTAGATCATTTTTATGATAAAAAGTATAAACTTAAACGGATTCAATCCAAATTACATATAAAAAGTTCAATATAAAAACATAAATATGCTTTATGGCGAAAGTACTCTTTTTCGCTTATTAAGAACAAAAGAAATCACAATTTTGCTCTAATAATGTTAGTTCACATTCATACCTGCTGGTTGCATTCAGCAATCATCTGTGATCAGCGTTGTACGTACATTGCTGCGCAGTAGTATTTAAGTTTTGTGATGAATATTAGCTAATTTAAACATAAAAAAATAATAAACATGATTTTTTGTAATATTGAATAGTATTTTGCCTTATATATTTAAGTGTGTAAAAGAAGTGATACATGATGATAGTATTTCCGTAAAATCTCTCTTCCAATGTCAATTAGCTAAAAACAATGCAAAAACATCAAACCAATCTCTATTAACTGTAAAATTTTAATTTGCTTAAGTTCATGTTCTAAAGTCACAAATAAAATAGAAAAATATCATTTGTTCTCATTTCGAAATTAATAACAGCAGCAAGTGTGTCAAAATTTTTGCACGAACAGAGTTTCATGAACATAATTAAAAAAAAAAAAAAACGAGCGAAAAAAAATAAAATTTTAAATTTTTGGAGTTGTTTGAAGTTGGTCATGTTCGAAAACATAAGTGTAATAAATAAGCAGTTCAAAACGGTTAAACCACTTTTTCATAGCCATAGTACAACATAATCGCATAATTTTTTTTTTGTTGGAAAGGTTGTAAAGAGAAGGACGGACATTAGAGCGGTTCAAAAAAAAAAACCTTTTTGATTTTTTCACGATGTGTCAGCGGATTACAATAGCCTTATATGTCTGGACAAGCCCCATTACTAGGATTAAGGTTAATATTGAAAACTTGATTAGCGCCCTCTGTTTTAAGTAAACAACCCATTTTCAAAAATCTTGATTTAAAAAATGCTGCAAGTTGTAGAGGTTATAAAATTTTTCAACAAAGTGGGTATGGTTTTCGGGAAACAATCGATTGGGGAATTCAAATCCATGATTGGTTTTTCTTCTTCTTCTTCGTTTCTTACAAAAGAATTGGCAATTGACCGGACAAAAGTGAAAAAGTACCGATTTTCCACTTTCTAGCTCCAACACCTCAAATATTATGTTACCGCAGATGCCATGGAACATCATTTTTAATGAACTGATATTCCCTTAAATGAATGCCGTAACCGCATATCATTATCATATTTCAAAACAAAGATATCTGCATTTTTCTAAATTAGCAGACCTGATTTTTTTCGAATCGTGGTCGACAAATTTGCATATAAAGGTGATTCAATTTTTTTTTATCTCAAACAGTTATTATCAATTGGGGAATTCGAATCCTTGATTAGTTTTTCTTCTTCTTCTTTTTTTCTTACAAAAAAATTGAAAATTGATCGGAAAAAAATGAAAAAATTACGATATTTTCCTTTAAAGTTGCAAAATATCCCCATATTATTTTGCTTCCGATCCCGTGTTACATCATTTTTAATGTACTGTTATTTGCTTAAGAGAATGCCGTAAACCGCATATCATTTTCTTATTTCGAACATGAGATATCTGCATTTTCCTAAATTAACAGAACTGACATAATTTGAATTTTTGAATATTTTAGACAAATCTATAGAATAGTTCAAATTATGGCCGTTCTGTTAATTTAGAAAAATGCAGATATCTCGGGTATGCAATAAGGAAATGATATGCAGTTTACGACATTCTCTTAAGCAAATAACAGTACATCAAAAATGATGTAACACGGGATCGACAGCAAAATAATATGGGGTGATTTTGCAACTTTAATGTACAATATCGGAATTTTTTCATTTTTTTCCGATCAATTTTCAATTTTTTTGTAAGAAAAAAAGAAGAAGAAAAACTAATCATGGATTCGAATTCCCCGATTGATAATAACTGTTTGAAATAAAAAAAAATTTAATCACCTTAATATGCAAATTTGTCGACCACGATTCGAAAAAAATCAGGTCTGCTAATTTAGAAAAATGCAGATATCTTTGTTTTGAAATAAGATAATGATATGCGGTTTCGGCATTCATTTAACGGAATATTAGTTCATTTAACATGATGTTCCATGGGATCAGCGGTAACATAATATTTGAGGTGTTGGAGCTATAAAGTGGAAAATCGGTACTTTTGTAATCCGCTGACACATCGTGGAAAGATCAAAAAGTTTTTTTTTTGAACCGCTCTAACGGACATGCATACTTTTGTTTCAATAGTAGGCGGTGCCACGCTCCTAACAGGAAAAAACGTTTCCACGGCTAAACTAATGTACCGATTTTGATGAAATTTTTCTTAAAGATAGACTGAAACCTAAAAAAGATTATTAGAAACTCTGATTCCTTAAAGCGGGCGTGGCATTGCTCCAAATGGGGAAAAACGGTATCACGGCTGTGCCACTACACCGATTTTGATGAAATTTGGTATGTAGATAGATTGACACTTGAGTAAAAATATTTTTTTAAGTGGGCAGTGCTACGCTTCTTGCAGGAAAAACGTTTTAACAGAAAAAGGAAAAGTTTTATATTCTTGAAAGAAAAATATCAACTCCTTCCTCTTTTCTTTGTTAAAATTGATCTCACTAATTAATTTGATAAATATAAACATTAAATTTGTTCTTTTAATTACTGTATATTTTAAATATTATTATCTATATAAATATTAAAGTAGTTTTGAAAAATTGCCCAAGTGACCATAAACGGAAAAATATGTCCCGTTCGAATGGATTAATGCCTTGTAAGAAAAAAAGTCAATAAGATTTTTCAATCAAACGAAATCTATTAAAAAGTTACATTATTCCATAACATTTTAAGATTAGTCGCATTAAAAAATGTTGCCAGGTTTTCGCGTCTGCTTTTCTAAAGATGGCCATGAAAAACACTTCCGTTTTTTGTCCCGTTTGAATGGCTATTTGATTGCCTCTATCTTGGAATCAGTACTACGTCTGGCATCAACTTTACCACTCAATATAGTGCTATCAAAGGGCTATTCCTTAAAGTAACAGAAAAATATAAAAGTGAATTTACTTATTTTACTTTAAAGAAAAACTTCCGTCCCGTTCAACATGAGAGAAATGCCCATATGTATCTTCGGTATAACATATTGTTTCGTTTTTGATTTTTCTTCATCAATCTTTAGAATGTACCTGCTGTTTATGGCACGGTTAAGGGCTTATATCCTCCAATATGTGCAATGCTAGCTTCTCGGCTGACATCAGCTGCGGCTCACTATAATATCTCCAACACAGGCTTCGCTAGCAAATCGGCCACAAACGGTTCACTATAGATACACTATAGTGAACCGCGGCCAAAGGCCACCCTGAAGTGGTGTTGGACATGGTGTAGGATGTAAGTCCCACATACCCTAAGATACTAAAGTTTTCCTAGGCTAAACTTGTTCATCCTAATACGCTTCGGATGAACTAGTTTGGTCTAGGAAAAAGTAGTTTATCCTAAAAACTAGTTTGGCCTATAACACATGTATGTAAATAAATATATGACACTTTAAACCTGAATGCAGCATAAATTGTACATTTTCGAATTTATTTCGAAATTCGCAAAAACACTCCAAAAAAATACAGCAGGCTTTTTTTAAAGAATATAGGATGAAGAAAAATTGCCAAGTGGCCGAAACTGATCCGAAAAAACCTGGTTATTAGTTTATTTTTGTTATATGTAATTCAGAAAAAAATGTCAAGTTTTTTCCACACAAAAATTTTGTTTTTCCCGCAAAAAATTTTACTTTTTACCATTTCAAGAAAATATAATTTTACTTTCCTTCCTTTCAACTTGGAAATCATGCTTGTGACCCTTTTTTTTGGCTTTCAAGTCTTCGCTCATGTACATATATTGCACTTATCGATTTGAAAAGGTCGAAATTAAATTTTGAAAGGATGAGGTGAAAAAAACTGACTGTGCTTATGATTGATAACGTCGAAAATTGGAAAAAAAAACTTTTTTGTGAGTCTTTGTTCCATCTATTTCCCATTCATTTCCGATATTTTCCAATCAATTTGAAAAATACATAATTTGTTTTTTTTCTAATATGCCCAAACAATCGGCGGAATTCAACTTCTTCAAAAATCTAGTTTCGACCTCTTCACCTCAATTGGTGCAATAACTTTTTCGTTAAGTGAGGCCTAAACAGATGTACACTTTCCACTTTCAAAATTCATTTTCGGGCCTTTCGCATCGATTGGTGCCAGAAATTTTTATCTTTAATTGAGGCTAAATCACCCTGGGAATACCTTTTTCCATTTCTTTCTTAAGTCAATTTTCAATTTTGCCCAGAGAGCGATTATTTATTGTTCAATGTGTTTTGAAAATGCAGTTAGTGCCTTTTTGAAAACAATATCTTAAAACATGGGCTGCCACCATTTACAATTTACTTAAGAAAAATTGGCTCAAAAAACGGGCTTGTGACAATATTCGATATGGCAACCCGCTATATTCCATTTGTGCTTATTACTTTAGGCATACCTATATCAGTCACTTCTTTTCATTAAAAGACAATACATGCATCAAACTTACGGTAATTATGTATGCTATAGCTTTTAATATAGAAATTTTTCCGATAATTGTGACGTTCAGTGCACAAATCGATCAATTCCACTTTTCAAACTTTTTAATTTTCATGCGCTACTGTAATCTTTTCGTTTTTCCTACAAATTTGGTTAAAAAATTGGTTCAACAGCACAAATGTCAAAATTTATTTTTAATTCGCCATTGTACGAAGCTTTAATTTGTTTTTACGATTTTGTCGACTTCATGTTATGTGGGGTTAATCGATTTGTTCACTGAACGGCTCACTTTGCATCACAACTTGAAATATACTAATAACATATGGAAAGAATTTAGTAACACCACACAGAATCACATGAAAATATATTGAGGGTATTCCTCTAAAACTGTGTAAACTGCGTAATTTGAGAACATTTCCGAGCATTTCCGGTTAATGGAACCGTTTTTCCCGGTGTGGGATTTATCATATGTAGAACGTCTGAATTTCCCGTGCATATAGAGGTCGCAAGCACTGTTCGATACCTCCGTCGCCGCGAATCAGCTGCTCAATTCAGGTGCTATTGACAATAACAATCGGATTAGAGAATTATATAATCATTCTGTGTACAGTTACATAATTGTCATTTTGCGCCATGAAACGTGTTTATCTTAGTGGAGCGAAAAAAAGAGAAGCAAAACGAAAAAAAGAAAATGAAGCAAAAAAGATTTCCGGGAAATTCGTGAATTTGTTATCATCGACGTCTTCATCGTCCGTTGATACGGGAACTGGCCAAGGTATGTAAAAGCGTGCAAACATTGTATTAATATACTAGCTGATGCTGATGCCCGCGACCTTGTACGCGTAGCCTGTTGTTTCTCTTCCATTAATATTCCATTGCAGTGGCATGTGAAACAAACCACACACGCTAACTAACATATTCAATTACCCCAGTTCACATTATCCCACATGCTGTCCAACATGGCTTGATACATCAATGTTCGATAATATGAACTCAAAATTTCAAAAATTGTTGATTTTTCTGCTGGTTTGTCCAACCATACAACCTGTGTGAAGTGACTGTCAAGCCTAGTAAACATTTTTCATTTTAAATAGTATTTCTAGCAGTTTACTTCGATGTGGACGCTCATAAATTGTTCTGCAATTGATGTTTGATGGCATGCGCAAATTTGAATGACAAATCGAGAATGAGATCGATAGTAAAATTTGAATGTTCTATTGTTTCTCTTAAATAAATATTCCAAGTGGAAGACAAAAAGCAAAGCAGACACACTAACTGACACATTCCATTCTCATTCAACGATTGTTATGCTTACATGTTTGTTTCTTTTAAATTCCGCGTTGTTGCGTTGATAAATTGAGAATGAGAGCGAAAGTAAAATTTGAATACATATTCCGTTTTTGTCTTCCATTGCATTGCCATATAAAAAGAAAACGCACACATTCCAACTAACACCCTAACTTGCCATTAAACGATTTGTTATGCTTGCATACTTCTTTCTACGTGTGAAATTAATTTTCTTAGCAATTTTGAAACTTTAATATTTTGATATTTAAGAGGAATATCGTGATAACTTTAGTTCTATGTAATGACCAAGCGTCTAAGAAAGATAACTAAAAAAATTTGATCGAAATTGATTCAGTAGATTTTGCGTCAATTCCGTTCATCGAAAACGGCTATCATTTTATTTATATAGATAAATGAGAAAAATTTACACAATAAAATAACAAGTAAAATAAATAACACACTCTACAAAAAAACTTATAGGAATTCCTCCTATTCCTATTCCCAATAATGTTAACAAATAATTGAAATATTCCATAAATTATTTCTTATACAGAATCCTCAGAACCTGAACCAAGTACATCAACCCACGATCAATCTCAATTGGCAACAGAACCACAGCCAGAATCATCTCAAATTGAACAAGACCAAAATGCAAAAGATTGCGAGGTACAGACTTCTCCGTTTGATGCGAGTAACGCGAGCACTACAACAGGAACAGACTCACTGCCTCCTACTAACGCTAAAACAGGAGTCACTTTTACTGACGTTATTACGGACCCAATCATCAAACACGCTGTAATGTCGTCTGGCCCCGAACAGCCTCCTGGTCCTTTTCCGAAAGATGAAAAACAGGACGGACGTCTTTTCTCAAGAAATTTTTACTATTCTACCGCAAAATCGGGACTTCAACTGAGAAGAAATTGGTTATGCTATTCGACTGAGCATGACAGCGTGTACTGTCAACCCTGCTGGCTTTTTCCTGAGGAAACGACAAGCGGAACCAAAAGTGTTTGGGCTACAGGATTTTGCTATTGGAAACATCTTTCATAACGCATCAAGCTCCATGAAAATTCCCAGGCCCACGCTCTGTCTTGAGTCGTTTACGAGCAGTGGCAAAAACACGGAACGTTGGACGAAGCTCTTGAAGAAGATTAAAAAAAAACATAATTTTTGGCGCAAGGTACTTGAAAGAGTTTTAGATGTCAGGTTAATGCTTGCCACGTGCAAGGTCATAAACTCTCGGATAGTAATAAAGCAAATTTCTTGTCCATAATAGAATTATTAGCGAAATACGACCCTGTATTGAAACATCTATTGGAGATGCCTGATCGATCGGTAACATACTTGAGTCCTTGTATTCAAAATGAACTCATTTCTCTTCTTGCTAAACAAGTTCATGATTCCATCGTTTCTGAGTTGCAAAAAGCTCGTTTTTTCTCGGTGATTATGGACACAACTCAAGATATGTAGTAGCAAGATAGATTAATTAAGCGAAGTTTTTCGTTATGTCAAAATTGTGTCTAATGAGAGAGGAAAACCGTCTAAGCTAGAAATTTGTGAAACTTTTACATCTTTCACTGAAGTTAGAAATCAATCTGCCGATGGCCTTTCGAATCTCATTATATCATCAATCAAACAAAAAGGTTTAAATGCTAAAAAATTGCTTGGACAAGGCTACGACGGCGCAGCCGTTATGAGTGAACGTTTAGGAGGTGTTCAAAAAAAAGTCATTGAAGTAGCACCCTATGCTTTGTTTGTTCATTGCGCCGCACACAATTTGAATCTTGTTTTGAAAGATGCTGTTCGAGAAAACGCAGAACTCGCCCGTTCTATGATATTGTACAAGATATTTACAATTTTTTCGGCAAGAGTATCGTACGATGGCAAAATTTGCAAACACCGACAGAAGAAAAAAACATCTCCAAAACAACCATAAAAACATTGAATCCAACACGTTTTTCAGCCACCCAAGACTCGATTTACGCGCTGAAAAAGAGATTGCCTGATATCAGAAACAATTTATCGCGTATTATTTTGACCAGTAAGAAGTCTAGCGAGAGAAACGAAGCGTTGGGACTGCAAAAACGTGTTGAATCTCTGGATTTTGTTTGCTGTATGGTCATTTTGTGCAAAGTTTTAGAAAAAATTAATATTGTGTCAAAAGCTCTTTAAACAGAAACGATAGATTTGATGACAGCACACGAGTTATTGGAAAATGCACATAGCGAAGTTTCTTCCATGCGACAATCGTTCAAAGAATTTGTAAAGGAAGCATGCGATTTGTGTTTGAAACTTGGTATTCCTTCACAGTTTTTAGAAAAAAAGTGCACAGAAAACGAAAGAAACATTTTGATGAACTATGTATAGATAAAAGACTTTCGGATCCTAAGGAAAACTTCGCAGTGACTGTTTTTTATCCTTTAGTGGACACGATTTGTTTTCAACTAAAGTACCGATTCGAAGGTACGAAATCTGTTCTGGACATCTACAAAATTGTTCAACCAAAATTCATAACCAATGCCACTAACGAAGAAATTTCGTTAGAAGCCGAAAAATTTCAGAAAATTTTCCATGATCACATATCTTCCACATTTATGTATTTATTTACTTGTTCACTTTATTTGTTCACTTTCAGGAGACCTCAAAGTCTTTACCGAGGCAAGTTTCTTTCAGGACCAAAAAAGTGGTCGACGAGAAGGGGTGTGATCAGTACTCAAATACTAGACAAATTGAAAGCGAGTATGCCTAAGAAAATACACTTCACCACTAAAGCCAAAAGCGGCCACATAAAATATTAAAAAATGATTTAAAATGTTTTTATTACTTTAAGTTACAAAACTGTTCACAAAAGACTAAGTAAGTATAAAAATAACTACCCAAGTTAAACAAAATATGAGATATTTTAGTTTTGATTTTTTTTAGCTAGAATAAAGAATTTGCAAGTTTTCTTTTTTTTTTAAAACCTTTTTTACAAAAAAAATACAGCCTTAAAACCAGAAATATTTTTTTTTGTGAACAGTTTTATAACTCACTGTATGTGCTTAGTAGTGTTCGTTCATCCAATTATTCAAATGGCGGAGTTCCAAAAAAATTTGTTTTTTTTTTATAATAAGTGTTGTATTATGGAAGATTATTAGATCTTCCTTATTGAGGAACTAACAATAACACTGTGCGTCAAATGGTAGGGGTCAGTGATCGGTGGGGGTTCTGACTACCGGGAAAAGTCATATCGGTCAAAAAAATGTTATACGTGTCCCGGCGATTCGCTGGATCACGTCTAGGAATCGAGATATATCGATTTGAAGTTAGTAAGTATCATATATGGGAATTTGTCACGTTTGGGGCTCTTTTGTTTGACGTAACTCTAGAACGAATAGTTCGATTTTGTTAAAACAAACTTAGAACAATTAAGAATTACAATTGCTTTAATCTATTGATATGTAGTTTCCCGACATAATCAACAGTTTTGCGGTTATAAATAAATTTATGAAGAAAAAAAATAAAATTGAAATTTTTTAATTTTAAAAATCATGAAAAATCTAAATCGGGAAAATGTGTCAAGTCTTATTAGTCTCACGTAAAGTTACATAACCTATGAAGAAAATGAGACATAGATCATAAAAATCTATGAACGCGTTTTCCTTTTATTCACAATTAAGTGAAGGTATCTTCATTGATGCAAAAAATCAATATTCTTGTCAAAATTATATACCTTCACTTACTTGTGAATAAAAGCAAAACGCGTTCATCGATTTTCAAGATTTATGTCTCAATTTGCTAACAGACTATGTGACTTTACGTGAAAGTAATAAGACTTGACACTTTTTCCCGTTTTGGATTTCAAATGATTTTTAAAAATAAAAAATTTAAATTTCTTAGGCAAAAAATTATTTTTGTTCTTCATAAATTTATTTATAACTGCAAAACTGTTGATTATGTAGAGAAACAGTATATCAATAGGTTAAAGCAATTATAATTTTTAATTGTTTTAAGTTTGTTGCCGCAAAATCGGACTAGTAGTTCTCGAGTTATGTCAAACAAAAGAACCCCAAACATGACAAGTTCCCCAAATGATATATCTCGATTTCTAGACGTGATCCAGCGAAACGCCGGGACACGTATAACTTTTTTTTGACCAATATAACTTTTCCCGGTACCCCCGCCGATTTTGGCTGTCGCACAGTGTAATTTATCGTACTTATAATATGTGTTTTATATCTAACAGATGTTAGGAGTAAGTTGAGAAAAATTAGGATTGGAGTGAAAAGGTTGATTAAATTGTAATTACTGAATTATTAAATCTTTTAATACGAGAAAAGCAGGAGTTGTTTAGAATGTCTTTTGCTAGAGTGTAAGGATGATTTGATAAGCGTTTCTTATAATTTATTGAAAATCTAGTTATTTGATTTTTGACGGTAGGAACTTTGCCCGGTTTAGGTATCATGATAATCTGAGTAATCTTCTATGAACTTGAAAAATATCCTAGTGAGCTTATTGCGTTCAAAATTTTTGTGTTAAGGCTGACTGCTGTGCTTGGTAAGTGAATTATCATCTTATTTGTAATAAGATCATATCCTGGAGATTTCTGAGGACTCAATTTCTTCTTTATTATGTCATGGATCTCCTCTGATGTTACTTAATAAGGGAGCGTTCGAGTATTACGTAACGCAATTTGTCAAACGATACGATGTGGTACAGGGGCGGGAGGAGGTGTCAAACCACGGGTGATTTGAAATTAGGTGTGCATAGTGAAACGATTTCTAGATTAGCTACAGCAATAAATAATATATTTATTATATAAGTAAATAACAGCGCATTACTTTCAAAGATCTTTAAAAATTGCGTTACGTAATACTTGAACGCCCCCTAAGGCGATATGGTATCATCGTTAACAGAATGTTGTTGGAAGTTGTTTTTGGTAGATTTGGCTTAAATACTGATAGAGTTGTTTGGCAAAGGCGGTTCCCTGTCCAGAATCTGATCTAGCCCAATTGCCTAGGGAGAGGCGAATATGTGACTGGGATTGATGAGGAGTTTTTATTTTTTTCGCTGCTTTCCATAACGAATAGCTTGGTGACTGGCTTGGAGAAACGTTCTCTCGATAGTGTTGAAGACCATTTTTCTTTTTGTAGAGCTATCCTCAAAACTGACCGTAGGGCTGAAACTGAATTGAAACTGTATAATATTATACCTCAAAATATATTTCAAATGAAAGAACTCAAAGAGGCCTAAATATATTATATGGGGTTGCATTGTTGATTCCAGTTTCAAACAAGGGTTGCTACCAGCTTTCTGGGTTAATTTTCATTAATAAAGATAATGTGTGCCAAAGGATAGAGCACGAAGAGCCTAAATAGAATGTTTAGGATTGCTTTGTCGGATCCTGTCCCAAACATGTATTGCCACCCATTTAAGAAAAACTGGTAGCAACCCATTTTGGAGATAGGATTTAACAATGCTGCCCTATATAATCTACATTAAGCCTCTTCGAGTTCTATCATTTGACATATATTTTGAGGTATAATATTATGCAGTTTCAATTAAAACAAAAAATTGGCTAAGATTCGGCGATTTCTGGGCATCGGGCCATGCTTCGGAAACGCAACCCTGTTTCGCTAGTTTCACCAAAATGTATCACTATCTTTCCCGTACATCCTGTAATCTTATACACTTGACTTTGCTACAGCGGGCTATTGGGCTATTATTCAATATCTCAATATCAATATCCATAAGATTCAACTTTTTTCAGCCAAATGCTAGATATACATATGTACATATGTATTACTTTACTTACATTCTGTAAATCCTTGAATGAAATATGAAGGCATTCCATGGAAACCTTTCTGAACCGTTAAAACAACTAATCCAGTTGGAACAAATGATGATATTAAAACGTAGACAGAAAAGTTTCGATATTTCCCAATTTTTGTTATCCTTCTGCACAGTGGTATGTAGTACCTAAAAATTAAATAATATTAGTAAGAACTATTTGACTCTAAGCAAATATCTACAGAAAAAAAACAAAGTTTTTAACACACAGACATTGAAAGGCAATTAAATGTTTTCAATATTTTCCATTGTTGTATGGTTGCATGTTTGTAAGAGTGCCATAACCAAGAATAGTTTACACAAAAAAAGATCTTATTTCTCACATACTTTTTTCTGTGTATTTTGGGGCGTAGATTCCAAAATTTTCAAACATTTTTTTTCTTAAGAATCCTTAAAATAAATAAAAATAAATTAAAAAAGTGCAGAAAAACTGTTTTTTTTTTTTGGATATCTCGAAAACAATTTCTTAGAAAAAAAAAATTGTTGACATTTTTGGAATCTACGCTCCAAAATACACAAAAAATTTTTATGAGAAACTAAGTTTCGAGATGAGGCCAAAATTTGTAAGCTAGTGTAATGGAAAAGTTTCAACTATGTCTGTCTGTCCTGTTTGCTTTGTATTTCACATCTATCCGTTTGTCCATTTGTTTGTGGAAATCAGAGCAGTTGAAATTAAAAAGTTGTTTTAAAAAGTGGTGCCAAACGGAGACAGGGAAAATCAAAACTAGCTTGTAGACAAAAAAAATTAGGTGTCACCCCAAAGGATTTCTCAATTTTTAATTTTAAAAGCTCTGATTTTTTTAGAAATTTCTTTCAAAAATATCTTCTCTATTTGATTTTAAACTTAAGCTTTAAAATATGGCTTCAAACATTTTTACAAAGCTCGATTGGGTGTTACCCATGAGACTGTCATTCGGGATAGCCTACAGCTTCCACTCCATTCTGAAATATCCATGCGGAATGCCGGAATGGCTTCAAAGGACAAATACAAAACAACAACCATATATGGAGACATTGAAATGGAAGAATAAAACAATTCAGGTGATGGAAATAATCTCCCGGTTGTCAAATTGTTTTTTTTTTTTAATTATTATTGAATAAAATGTACATGTACTACAAAAAGAACTGTTTTTTAGAAATTTATTTACTGCTAATTGTGATTTCTTTGGTGAAATATAACTTTATTGGACTGAAAAAAGATCCATAGCCTATATAAATAAAAGTTAACAATGCTTGACCATTTGGGTGAGTTCAAATTTTTTTAAAGCTTTTATGCCGCTAAAGGTAGGAACAGTGGCGTACCGTGGTCATTGGCCACCTGGTACCAATAAGTTATTTTCCGAATTTTTGACTGAGACCTTTGCAATATTCGATAAACTTGCGTTGCCCCACAGCTGGATTCTGTATGACCATATAGGTATAATAATAGCCTTGTGCATAAGAACTTTATGTTCAAGGCAAAAGCCAATTAATGCTTGATGCTTTCAACTTCATTTGATTTTTTTCTTTTCAATGTGAATTTTCCAAGTAAGGCGTCTGTCGATGTGCTTACTAGATAGTATCACAAAAAAAAGTTCGAACGTCCACCCCCAGTTTGAAAGCTAATATTTAAAGATAACTAAGGAAAAAAAAAATTTCTTTTCGGCCTCTAAGTTCGATGCAATTTTGTTTTTTCTTATATCTCCGCCATTTTATGTCTGATCAACAAATATGGTATATCGTTGTAAATTTCTCAATATTGACTTAATTTCGTTCATAAAAGTCATTTGTCTCAAATTTTTTTTTCGACTAGTTGTATACATTATTTCAGCTTCTACTACCCTAATGTGCCAAAGGCACATCATAAAATTAAAGTCCGTACTAAATCATAAAATTCATATCTGCAAAGTTTTCTCAAATTATTGAAATTGAAAAAGTTACAGCGAATCTAAAATTTCAGTGCAAATATTTAATCAGAATAATAAAGTCATATTTAACTTAAGTCCTAAAACTATGCAATGGTTTTTTCCAATCGACTTCTTCGAAGATCAACGTACGTTTATAGTAGTTTTAAACAATTTCATTTAAATAATTTTAAATGAAAAACGTTAAGGTTTTAGTTATGTATATCAATTAAAATTTTTTATTGTGTCCGTTTTTTGCCAGTGTGTAGTTATCCCATTTGATTTTGATCCGCACCAAATTTCATCAAAATCAATTTAGGTAGAAAGCATATGCTTCGAAATAAAAATAAGAAAAATATGTGTTTATGAATACTTAGAATTAATGTGCGCTAGACTGATCAAATAAGAACGTAAGTGTTCTGCTTGTAGCAGTTACATGTTCTTAGTCCTTAGAACTAAGGTTGTGTGTACTCAGCAACATTATGATCATCACATACCCTCCGTCCAAAATAAAACTTTACGATACTTACAATGTAATAGCAGCCCGCGAGTTACCTGCTACTGAGGATTGGTAGATGAATGATTCAATGTCCTAATTATAGTGCGACGGACTAAATTGCTTGGGTTTCGCCATGAATATAAGTTGGATTTATCCATAAATTTTAAGTCAGATAATACATTTTGTTATATTGTAAAAATCTTTTGTATATAAAAAGGAGTTTAAGACTTGTTAATCAGTATTGTTCAAGCTTTGAAAAAGTGTTCTTCAAATATTGAAAAAGTATTATACTTCAGAGAATTAATTAAAAAAGAAAAATGATTTTTGAAAAGTGCGATTTGGAAAAAAGCAAATTGCCAACAAAGCGCGATGTGATTCCATATTTATTACATCTGAAATATATTGAATCTGGCAACAAAAAATAAAATGTTTTCACAGAAAAAGTATTCAAAGACATAACTGGCTTGTGGGAACGCGCGAACATTCCAACATAATCGAGATCAACGATTCGCAGATACATTGAAGCATATATTGATAATTATTTTGAAATTTTAAAAGTCCCAAACAAATAAAATGCAAATGAGTGGAACGAACTGTACCTAATTTCTCGATGTAAGTGCAAAAATTTATGTCAGTGCGTCACCGGTCGATCAATGTGGACCAAGATTGATGTCACTTCAAGATGTGCAAATGATTGATGTGGAAAGTGTTTAGGAATCGCAATCAACACAACCTTCGTTCAGCATTTTGGCTAAAGCTTATGAACCGATCTCTGATGATGAAGAGGAATTCGAAAGAAATCGCATGGAACTATCACCGCCACCAGTCAAAATGCAATTGAGGGTATCGGACGCAGTGGCGGATAAAAGGGGGAAATGGGGGCTGAAGCCCCCCTGGAAGCGGTAAAAAAATCTTTTGATTCAAGAACGTTCATGGAGGATCGAACAAATCAAAGGAGTTCAGGCTTTGATATCTGAAAAACAACTTTTAGCATTTTACACCCACAGTCACTCTCTGAATTTGTGAGCAGGCAAATCATGTGATATTTCAGAAGTTCAAAACATGCAAGGTACAGTAGACCGTACCGCAAAAAAAAAGTTCACCGTACACCATCGAAACTAAAGCATTTTTGCAAGAAAATTTCGAAAATTTTTTTTTTTTTTTACCGAAAATGGAGGTCACACATTTACATTTTTCTTCATATCATCGGCATTTACAGTCCGATCTTTAAGTATGATACATCACTGTTTTTGTCTCGAGTAGACTAATTTGTTGCTGTAAAGGTCACTGACATCAAGGACCCCCGTTCAATTACTTACCCACCAGATCTCAGTTCCTACCATATTGATGTACCTTTTTAGTGTCAGATAATTAAAGCTTGCAAAAAATCATTAAACTTTGCCAACAGAAGTATTTCGATTATTCCATTAAAACTATTTTAAAAAATGTTTTTAATTTTTTTACCGAACGTAGCGGTTCTCTTATTAAATTTTTTGTCATATTTCCGGTATTTACAGTCCGATCTTAAAGCATGATGCTTCGATGTTTTTGTCTCGAGGAGGCCATTTTTTTTGCTCCAAAGATCATTGGTCTCAAGTATCTACCCACCAGATCTCTACTTCTACAACATAAATTAAAAGATTAAAATCAAATAAAGTGTCTTCGGGCCTTTGCCCAGCATCTTGAAGGACTTCACTATACGGTACAATTAAATTGGCACTTCTTATTATTTAAATAAAACACTAATAGTCCAAGAGCCGGCTGTAGAAAAGTCGAGTGTATAAGATTACAGGATGGGATGCATGCCAAATGATAGAGCTCGATGAGCCTAAATAGAATATCTAGGGTTGCCTTTCCAAAGCCTGTCCCGATGGCCGAAAATGCCCGAATTTTAGCCAATTTTGTTGTTCTAATTAAAACTGTAGTACATAACAGCTTGAAATGTATGCCAAATGATAGAACTCGAAGAGGCCTAATTATAATACCTGGAATTGCATTGTTGAATCCTGTCCCAAACATGGGTATTCACCGGTTTTTTAGGTCAATTTTTATTAATGAAGATAACAGCTTGAAATTTGTGTCAAATGATAGATATCGAAGAGCCTTAATAGAATATATAGGGTTGCCTTGTAGAATCCTGTCATTCATACACTACTTGAACAAACCGCTAGGTGTTTTGAGAACGGCATGGAAAAGCTGTGAAAATAATTAAGTTTAGTAAAGAAAGCTATGAAATAAAGTTATTCGTCATGGCAATGTGATTATTTCTTTTGAATATTGTAATGCTTCCAGCTGGTCTTGCGTGAAAAATTGCAAGCATGGCGGCTCAGTCACTTCGAATTAGAGCCAGTTGATCATATTGAAGTCTGAGCCACTTTCGAAATTTATGAAATGATCTACCTGTGGACCGAACATTTGACGAATGCATCCCATTGCTTCTTTGCGGGCTGCTAAGATCTTGTCATAGCCATCTGATCTTACTAGCGGATCCGGGTCCGTTATCATTGAGCTACGGCTTTTTTAATTCATGTCGTAGAAGTTGAGATTTGGTGGGTATATACTTGAGATCAGTGTCCTTTGGAGCAAAAAAAAATCGGTCTAATCGAGACAAAAACATCGAAACATCATGTTTTAAGATCGGACTGTAAATAACGGAGATATGACCAAAAAATTAATGAGAGAACCGCTACCTTCGGTAAAAAAATTAAAAACATTTTTTAAAATAGTTTTAATGGAATAATCGAACTACTTCCGTTAGCAAAGTTTAATGATTTTTTGCAAGCTTTAATTATCTGACACTAAAAAGGTACATCAAGATGGTAGGAACTGAGATCTGGTTGGTAAGTACTCGAACGGGGTCCTTGATGTCAGTGACCTTTAAAGCAAAAATTGGTCTACTCGAGACAAAAATATTGATATATCATACTTTAAGATCGGAATGTAAATGCCGATGATATGAAGAAAAATGTAGATGCGCGACCTCTATTTCCGGAAAAAAAAAAAAAATTTTTTTTCGAAACTATCTTGCAAATAGGCTTCAGATTTGATGGTGTACGGTGAACTTTATTTTTTTTTGCCTGTAAGGTGGTACGGTCTAAGGTACAGTTTCATCAGTATCAAATTTTTTTTCGAATCTAAAAGAGTACAACTATTGATAGATAAAATTTCCGAACGGAGTCCAGAAACATAAAAATCGTTTAAGAGCATTGTGTGCTAATAAATTCGTTGATACTTTCAGCGAATTATTACTGTTAACTCTTAAACATTACAAGACTTAAAATAAAGCAATGACACCGACGCGTCTTCAAAAGCGGTCCAACTTTCAGCTTCGATAGCACGCTCAGACTTCTTAGTATCGTTGCATATTCTAAAAATTTTTAATATTCCTATACTGTCGCAAACCACAATATCCGACACTACAAATCTCTTTACCTGTACTCATATCCAGCAATTTATCAACCTGTTTTCACAAATGCGAAAAAATTAAACGTAATTTGATGATATTTTTAATGAAGCATCTTCAATCGCTGCTGAGTTAGAAACTTCATCGATTCTCCCCCGCTCGTAAATAAATAAATAATAAAAAAAAATATACCCCGCACTCAGTGCGCACGGGGTTACGAACATTCCGTTCGTAACGTACAGATACTCTATACTAGTATAGATAGGTACTCTAGATGGAAAAAATACGACTTTTTGAAAAATTTTAGCCTTCATCATTTACTTTTAGTTTACTTTCCGAAATGTTTGTATGTCCTCTTCGTTTTTTTTTTGTTTTTGTTAAATTCTCAAAATAAATATAAGAATTTCCGAGACCATTTGATCGTGGGGAAGCGTTTTTTTTAATATTTTTTCTAAGTTAAAAAAAAATTTGTTTTTTCAAATTCCGTGTTCCGACGTAATTTGACCAACAAATATTCTTAGACTTATCTATTTGGTAATTATTGAATCTATTGCAGCGATTTTAATGAAACTTGGTGATTTGGTGCGTATGTGAACATAATTAGGATTTGGCTAGTTTTCGAATTTTCAAAGTCTCTCACAGGGGCGTGGATAGTCTACAATATTTATAAACGTTATATGAAGAGAACTAACAACGTAGTCGATATGAAATTTAATAAGGCAGATGTACTTGCTATAAGGTATCTTGTTACAAAAATTTGGCGCAATAGCAATAGTGGGCGTGGCGACTCTCATACAAGTAAAGTACGTTAAGTGGCATGTCTATCGAAATATCTGAGCAATCATACTATAATTTGGTGTAAGAAGTTTTGCTTATGGAAAGCTATTTCTGGATCAAAATCGAGCTGGATTCTACCAGGGTGTGTGTCACCGCCCTAAATTTTAAGGTTAATTACGGCAGATATTGCAATATATACAAGCTATTGTGCTAAAATTTTTTAAGCGAATGTCGATCAGGAATAAAATTTATGTAATAACTAAGTAGACGGAATTGAAGAAGTGCGTTTGAGATATTTCGCCTTTATAATTTTTATTCGATTTTTTTCAATATTTTCCATATTACTTTAACTTTTTCCAACGTTTTAACTTTTTCCAACCTTATAACTTTTTCCAATACATATACTTAAAAAACATATAAAATACAAAAAACAACGATGTGGTGCAACGAGTAGACGTATTTTTATATCGCTCAACTATATTTAATTTTTAATGTGCTATTTATACTTAATAATTTATCTAACGCGGTGAATCGATAGTATTAATTATTAGCAAAAGCAAGACACTAAATTTCTGTAAACAGCATTAATTATACTTCATAAAATCAAGAAACTAATTTTTGCACCGAGTTTGTTTTAAACTGTGATTGCTGATATATTCCGCGATTTTTACGCGGTGAATCATCCTTCAAACTGCAACTCAAACAAGAGCTAAAACATCAAGCGCCAAAAACCAATTATTGACGACAACTTCTATGCAGGGTACCTCACCGGCTACTAAAAACATTTCCAAGGGTTCTCTTACTCTACAGCAATTTGAAGAGCGACTTATTAAACAAAGTGAAAAGCTCACGGAATGCATATAGCATGAAATTATAAGTTTCGTAAAGAATTTTGTGAAAAAATAGATGAGCTCGAAAGAAGTTGGACGTTGAAACTAAACGATGTTACTATTGGGTCAGAATACGCGAAACCGACATGTCTGAAATGTTTTTCAAAGGTTTTTATATAAATCAGTAGCTGCAAGTGGTAGAAATTAGTGTACGGAAAAATTTTTTAAAAAAAATTGTTGTTGCAATAATTATTGTCAGTCAAAGTTTTCATTAACCTTTTTTTTAAAATGCTATAAGTTTTGAACTGCTTGACTGATTGTGACGAAATTTCTTAATTTCTGTAGATAATAAGTTGAACTTATGTATTAAAAAAAAAAGTTGCAAAAATTTGGCATTTTTGTTGTTAATTAGCAATTTTTCTATCAACAATTGAATTTTAATGACTTGCTCCGCCTCGAAAAAATCTGAAAAAAAATTACAGAGATGCATTGAACCCTTCCAAACTAGAATTCGTCAATTCGTCAGTGAAAAACTTGCAATAAAATTATATAAAAACAAATGTATTTTCGTTAAATTTTATTGCAAGTTTTTTACTGTTTTCTCGAATAACTTTTACATTTTTTGTCCGATATCCGCAAAATTATTCTTAAAATATTTGCAAAGGAATAGTCTTACATTTTTAATTCTAAAAATATGAAAAAGAAAAAATGTTTCATTCAAATGGAGCAGTTGAAATTTAGTGATTTTTAAAAAAGTCAGTTTTTTTGAACTTCGAGCGCTTGTAACTCCATCAAATGTTATTCGATTCAAGGAAACAGTATATCGTTAGAAAAGGAATAAAAATATATTTGGAGCGCTGAAAACCGTCGAAAAAAAATTAATCGAGATATAGCCAAATAAATGAAAACGGTGCCGAAAAAGGGGTTTTTTGGGGATATCTCGAAAACGATTCGTAAGAAAAAAAATGGTTGCCATTTTTGGAAACTACGCCCCAAAATACATGGAAAAAAGTCTATGAGAAACCCGATCCTTTTTCTTGTAAACTAGTGTTATTGATTTTTTTGAAAAACAACAAAATTTTTATGCATTTTTCGTCCGCCCGGTACCACCACTATAATATTTATACCGTAAAAACTAATTGAGGCTCCACGATTTTTTTGACGAATTCTAGTTTGGAAGGGTTCAATGCATCTCTGTAATTTTTTTTCAGATTTTTTCGAGGCGAAGCAAGTCATTAAAATTCAATTGTTGATAGAAAAATTGCTAATTAACAACAAAAATGCAAAATTTTTGCAACTTTTTTTTTTAATACATAAGTTCAACTTATTATCTACAGAAATTAAAAAATTTCGTCACAATCAGTCAATCAGTTCAAAACTTATAGCATTTTAAAAAAAAGGTTAATGAAAACTTTGACTGGCAATAATTATTGCAACAACAATTTTTTTTAAAAAATTTTTCCGTACACTAATTTCTACCACTTGCAGCTACTGATTTATATAAAAAACTTTGAAAAACATTTCAGACATGTCGGTTTCGCGTATTCTGACCCTATTGCTGTAAGTCAGTGGTCGGCACCAGGGATGATATTGGCATATTTGTAAAAGGGCCAAAATTCGAACAAAAATAGGGCTTTTTTGACATAAATAGGGCTTCTGTAAATCAAATCGTATATAGCCATTTATATTACAACCAAAGTTTCCCGTTTTTATACCCTACACCGAAGGTATATTCACTTTGTCCATCCGTTTGTAACACATAGAAGGAGGCGTGGTAGGTATGGAAAAGTATATATATTCTTGATCAGCGTCACCACCTGAGTTGATTTAGCGATGTCCGTCTGTCTGTCTGTCTGTCCGTCTGTCTGTCTGTCTGTCTGTCTGTCTGTCTGTCTGTCTGTCTGTCTGTCTGTCTGTCTGTCTGTCTGTTTAAATCAGGTTTACGGGAAAACCAAGAGAGCTAATTGAATGAAACTTTCACACACAGGTCACACCTTCTTGCAGGCATCTTGCTATTAAAAATGGGCGAAATCGGTTAACGCACACGCCTACCGCCCATACCCTATTTATATATACCTAGGTCAATTTTGAAAAAAGTTGCAGCGATTTTGATGAAAATTGGTGATTTGATGCACATGTGAACAAGATTAGGATTAGGTTAGCTTTCAAGTTTTAAAGCTTCCTACAAGGGCGTGGCACAGCCCTAAATTTTAGCCTCTATGCCACCATATCTCGTAAGCCGTTTAAGATATTGTTATGAAATTTGGTAAACGGGTACATTTCAAATATATCTTGAACTGTGATAAAAGTGGGTGGAATCGTAAAAGTGGGCGTGGCACTTTTCAACAGTTAAAAATTTTGATTCTATATATCTCAAAAGTGGCTTAAATGATTTTCATAAAAATTTTGGAGATGATGCCGCTGGAAGCTGTCATCAATACAAGCTCAGCCACTTTACTGAAAAAACTCGATTAAGGGCGTGGCACAGCCCACAATATTTATAAACGTTATATTAAGAGAACTAACAACGTAATCGTTATGAAATTTAATAAGGCAGATATACTTGCTAGAAGGTATGTTTTTGCACAAATTTGGTTCAATGGAGCATGTGGGCGTGGCACCTCCTACACAAACAAAAAACGTTTACTGTTATAGATAGTGTGCTATGAAAGTAATCTTCATAAAATTTGGCTTAGAGGTATCGGCTGCTATGGGCTTTGAAATTAAATGAGAATTGATGAGATCGCAGTAGCGGGCGTGGCACCTCTTATATGACCATAAAGTTGCAATCGTTTTATTGATTGAACTATTGCAACAATTGGTATGAAATTTGATTTAGGAGGCTTACTTGCTATAAGGTATACCTGAATCAAAAGTGGGCGAAATAGCACGAGTGGGCGTGTCACTCCCCATACAAGTAAAATACCTTAAGTAGCATATATTTCGAAATATGTGATCAATCATACTAAAATTTGGTGAAAGAGTGTTGCTTATAAAAAGCTATTTCTGGATAAAAATCGGATCACATTACACCAGTAGGTGTGTTACCGCCCTAAATTTTAAGACTAATTACGGCATATATAGCAAATTATACAACCTATTGGGCTAAAATTTGGTACGTGGATGTCAATGACGAATATGATTTAGTAACCCAAAAGTAGGCGGAATTGGAGAACTGGGCGTGGCACATTTAAATTTCTTAGTTTTTATTCAATTTTTTTCAATATTTTTCATATTCTTTTGACTTTATCAACCTTTTAACTTTTTCCAATATATCCCATATGTATTCGTTTGACTTTTCCAACCTCTTTTATTTTTCTTCATTACATATTTTCTTTATTTTTAAAACTTTTTCAGTGACTTTGAGCTCTTTCAACTTTTTTCAACGTTTTCATATTATCTCGACATTTTTAAGCATTTTTCAACATTTTTCATATATTTTCGACATTTTGAATTTCTTTCAACTTTCTTCAATGGTTTCCATATTCTTTCGACCTTAGAAATTTTTCAACTTCTTTCGACCTTTCAAATTTTTTTCGACTTATTCAACCTCTTCAACGTCTTTTAACATTTATTTAAAAGCGACATTCAGTGCAGTGTAGGGTATGTGAGTTTCGGCCAGGCCGAAGATAACACCTTAACTTGTTTAAAATTAATTCTGTTGCTTAAATTTAATTGTAAACATAAAGTTTACATACGAACATTTAAGCGTGTAAGATTTTTTTGCGTGTACACACCTGATCAAAATAATAGATACACCAAAAAGATTTTTACTCAATCCCGAATAAATTCTATATTTGGAAAAATTGGTATAAGAATTTTTTGTAAGACTAGAGAGTACAATCTGGCATTGCCGTTAACTGAGAAACGAAAGAAGATACTTCCCCTATTTTTTCGCCAGTGAATATAAATCGAAAACAGGCGAGAATTCGTTGATCAAAATAATAGATACACTTGTTTTGTTTTTCAATTTTATGTCTGAAACTTAAATATTTTTGTGCTTTTTTTTAAACAACGGTGAAAGTATATTTATATATAAATTAATTGCAAGTAAATAATGAAAAATTGACTATAGATATGGGCCGAAAAAGTCATTGCACTGCAGAAGAGAGACGATTGGTTCTGAGCCAACGAAAAAGAGGAAAATATTTTATTGAGCGACAAAACCAAAATAAATTTATTTGGAAATGACTACGGGAGAAATGTGGGACACCCCAAAGATAAAGAATTCCATGTGCGATTCACAAAAAAGTATATTTCACTCTTTTTTCTCACCATCAAGGCTCGATCAGCTGGTGTGAGACTGTGCGAAATTGAACCTCATGATCAAATTTTTCGTACGCATCAGTGGAACCTTTTTAGCGATTCTTCCCGGAAGGTTTGCCTTCTGCAAGCGACGACGAATTGTACAAGCGCCTACAACATTTCTGATTTCCGCAGAAATTGCTTTGGATGACTTGAAAGGGTCTTTTTTTGAAAGAATAACTATTTGGTGACCAATATCTGAAGAGGTTTTCGTTGCTCTACCTCTAGTTTCTTTTTTCATTTTTTTTTTATAAAAACATTTTGCACAAAACGCAAAGACTAATCCATCAAACTAGCGATGTCCCGCAAAGATTTTCTTCTTTTTCGTAGGCTCAGAACCAATCGTCTCTCTTCTGCTGTGCAATGACTTTTTCGGCCCACATCTAATGTAAATTTTTCATTTTTTACTTGCAATTAATTTATATATATATATACAAAATATATATATATATACATATATATATATAAAAAAGCACAAACAAATTTAAGTTTTAGATATAAAATTGAAAAACAAAACAAGTGTATCTATTATTTTGATCAACGAATTCGCGCCCGTTTTCGATTTATATTCACTGGCGAAAAAATAGGGAAAGTTCCTTCTTTCATTTCTCAGTTAACGGCATTGCTAGATTGTACTCTCTAGTTTAACAAAAAAATCTAATACCAATTTTACCAAATATAGAATTTATTGGGGATTGAGTAAAAATATTTTTGGTGTATCTATTATTTTGATCAGGGGTGATTATCTCTCATTTTCTTCAATAACGTTATAACCCAATAACGTAAAAATTCAGTTAAAATGCTTACCCTGAAATATCTGATTTTTGAGTTATGACGTTATTGAAGAAAATGAGCGATATATTAAAGAACTAACTATGGTGAGATCGATTTTAAGAAACTTCTTCAAAAGGAAATGCAGAAACAAACGATACATTTGCAAATCTAGCACGTCAAATTTAACCTATTACTCAGGTCAACAAATCGGAAAAAAAATTTTGGTGCCGAGATATAGTTAGAGGTTTTGTGTTAAGCATGTACTGGCAACATTAAAAATATTTTTAATTTTTTTTTTCCTACGTGTCATTTTTGATTAACCGTCAGTTTTGAATATTCGCTGTAATCTACTGGTTTCTATAAATAAATTGATTTTTATATCATGTCTTCATTACGAAGAAGTTGTCTCAATGATCCAAATGTGGTGAATACACAGTAAAAAAAATTCAGAAAACCTATAACAGATTTTTTTTAAATTTCCTTATTTTGCATACTTTATGTCGAAAATTGTAGATGAATACAAACCGTGGATATCCCAAATTGTTTGTAAAATGTGCTATGAACACTTAAGACAGTGTATTAGTGGTAAAAGAAACCAAATGAGGTTCTTAATACCTATGCAATGGAAAGAACAAAAAAAATCACTTCGATGACTTCTGCTTTATTAATTTGCGTGGTGTAAACGTTAAAATAATGATTTAGCCAGACTTAGATTCTGCTAGAAGACCCTTACCACATTCAGAGGAAGTACCTGTTCCAGCATTTTGTTCTATTCGTGAATCATCATTTAAAGAAGTCATTAATGAAGAGAGTAGCGACAGCGATTTCGAAGGAATACCATCTACAGAGCCAAAACCTTTTTCCCAAGAAGAATTAAATGATTTGATAAGAGATCTTGAACTTTCTAAAGAATCTGCAGAGGTTTTGGCTTTTATATTAAAAAAAAACTTATTGGCGTCAGGTACAAAATAACAACAACAAGAGAGCAAGACTTGCTACCATTTCAGTCGGAAAATGATAATTATTTTTTTTTTTTTGGTTGTGCAAGGCCTTATTCTCTTAACAAGTCAAATAACTGTTCTGAAATTGTAAATGACATGCTAGAGCAAGAGTAATTTTTGCTAATAATGTATTCAATGTAAGGTTCTTAGTTAAAATAAAAGTACAGCTTCTCGGCACTAAAACTAGTGTTGACCAGTGTTATAAATCAAATAAAACTTTTTTCAAAATCTCTGGTTTTTTGATTTAAAATAATTTCAATTTGAAGTTAAAAAAGTCGTAAGCCATCGTATTACTTAAGGGTCCACTAAAATTTTTTAGGAGAAAAAAAAAACACTTAAATCTTATCCCAGTCAACAATCACTTATCCCAGTAAGTTTTCCTTTGAAAAAAATAAAAAAATTGAGATTATTTTTCGGTAGAATTTTGAAAGAGGGCCAAAAATTAATTAAAAGGGCCACGGGGCTTTTGAAAATTAAAAGGGCTCAAAAAAGCCCTAAAAGCCCCCAAATATCATCCCTGGTCGGCACCACATAGCACAATTGTGCGCTCAAATCAGCGTTGCCGTTTTTGGTAGTTTCCTACCAAATCGGGTAGGTTTTTTTCCTCTTGGTAGGTTGGTATGTTAAGCCTGATTTTGGTAGGATTTAGGATAAATTTTTATGAAAATCGAAAATTGAAATTTTTTCGTAAAGTTTTTCGAATCAGGAAGCAAATATTTACATCTAGAAATAAGCTTTTGCCAACCCTATCTTCAACAAGTGGGTATGGTATCTGTTTTCTTGCATACAAATTACGTTTAGGGATTACGTATATGTATGTATGTATGTACAATGTGACGAAATAGTGTTGTGACTGATCGCACATCTAAATTGTTGCATGTGTGCTCAAACCCGCAGTATTAGAAACAAAAGTTACAAGCACTATTAATAACATAATTTTTTTGATCACAGCTGTGATCAAAATCGGGTCGCTAAAAAAGGTCTTAAGTTCTAAGGACTAAACTTTTTTTATGTACATAAGATGACATAATAAAAAAAAATATTTCCGTAATAATAAATTTGAATTTGTTGGATTTAATAAATATAATTTTTAAAACGGACTGTAGGTAAACGGTTATTGTCAGGCCAAAATATGGCTCTTTTTCAGAGCCCCGACCAGTTAGGGTGTGTTAACTATGCTCCAAAATGAGAATATATTAAAATGTGCTCTTTTGCGAAATTCAAGCGACATTTTTTTGTTGATGCATAGCTTATCCTGTGCGACTCGGCCATTAAAATTTTATTTCCGGAGAACTTTTCGAACGGCATGGACTTCTTAATGAAAATTACTTTTACCATTACAGTAAGTTTTTGAGTAGATATGAATGGATTTTTAAAAATTTCTCGGATGGTCCATTTTTCGTCTCTCGAGCTAAACGTTTGTTTGCCACCGTACGTTGTTTATTTGAAATCCTTTTGTCCTCTTTATATCTATTATATAAAATTCATTTTTTGTCTGTCTGTTTGTTCGTTATGGACGCGGAAACTATCCAGCCGATCGTGATGAAATTTTTACAGTATGTTAGTATTAATCAGGCGGGTGTCATAGGCTATAAAATTTTTATTTAGGGTGGCCCTCATACAAAAATATTTTAAAAATAGCATTTTCTCAAAGACAGGAAAATAAATTCTCATGAAACTTACACAGTATGGCTTTTATGTTAAGGGGCACAGATTCTATGATAAAAATTTTATTTAATGTGCATACTTAGGGTGGCCCTCAGACAAAAATATTTTTAAATATCATTTTCACGAAGACAAGTTAATCAATTCACGCCGAATTTACACTACGTATCTCTTATGTTAAGAAGCATGGCTTAGGCTACAAACATTTTATTTAGAGTGGCCCTCACACAAAAATATTTTTAAATACCATTTTCTCGAAGATCGCTTAATCGATCCTCATGAAATTTTCATCACAGGGTTTTTATATTAAGAGGCACTGCTTAGGCTGTAAAAATTTTATCTTGGGTGCATACTAAGGGTGGTCCTCATACAAAAGTATTTTTAAATAGAATTTTCACGCAGACCGCACATCGAATCTACACCACGGTTGAGGTGAGGCGATGCGCACAGGGTAATGCTAGTCATTTAATAATATCGTGAACCGCTTTCTTTCATTTTTTAAAAAAATTTGTAACTTTTCTTTCTTCTAACGTTCATCGCTTAATTGTACGCTGCATGTGTCATGTGGTAACTTTTTGCGCACACTTGCCTGACTTTTGATGTGAACCACTGTACACGATTTTGCAACAGACAATTTGTGCTATATGCGGTTAAGCATTTTAAACGACGACATACAAGCATAGGTATTTGAAACAGCATTAAATGTTAATAAACGCATTCAATGCTGCAAAAAGGTTTTTATTTATGTGTAAAGTTTTGGTAGGTTACAAACGATTTTGGTAGGTTTTCGAGAAAATTTTGGTAGGAAAATAAATTCCTCTGTGGCAACACTGGCTCAAATATTACACGCATTCTTATGCTCTTTCAATCAGTTGTCGAAAAACCATTGACAAAGCAACACCATGCGCGGATGTAGCTAATATTGTCTGTTATGCTCATAGAGAATTTTTTTACAGCTATGGCAAATGAACTAATTTGCAACGAAAAGGTATTATGACGCATTAAACTCCTTTTCGTCGCCAATTCATTATTTTCTTTTGAAGTCAAATAGCAAAAAATGAATTGCGCTCTAGATTTTAGAATCTGAATACCTTTTCTAACCTTTTTTGTTTTTCACTTTCTGCCGCAACATTCTGCAAACAATTTCTTGCGGTGCAGTCTCTCTCCTCTCACCAACACAATCACATGTTAAGAGTCATAGCTTTTAATTTTGCCGACCCCTGCTGTAAGTAATGCCATAGAGCGCATTAAAAAAAATGAAAACGAAGCAACTGCAACTGCGGCGAAATTAATTGAAGTGAGCGCTAACATTGTTAATACTGTAGAGAGAGTAGACAAATTGGAAAATGAAACAACAGAAATTGCAGCGTTGAAAGAAGAAGTTTTTTATATGCAAAAGCAACTTGGAGACCTCGAACGCAAAGAAGTTGCTTCTGATGCGGTGTTCTTCGGTATGCCGGAATGTAACGAAGAGAACCTCTCTGTCGTGTTCAACAAATTATGTTTCTCCATCGGCTGCAGACCTCCCCAACTGAAGACTATTTTCCGACTGAAAAGAAATGGTCAAAGAACAACAAATGCGCCGATCATAATCAAATTTGCATGTTCATATGATGGAGATGCTTTTCTTCGCTCTGCAGCATCGTACCGAAAAACCAAAAAAAAAAGGAGCTTACACTTAATGATGTTGGCTTAGATTCTGATGACAGCTGCTACATAAATGAAAGCTTAACAAAACGCAGCAGGCAATTACTGCAATGTGCAATTAAACTTCGAAATTTGTTGTCTTCAGCATTTGTAAAGAGAGTGTTTTTGTAAAAAGGTTTGAGAATGGTGACATTTATGAGATTTCTAATACTACTCAACTTAATGATATAGTTGCGATTGAGCTCAGTGAGAGTAATCGAAATGATTAAGAGTTGCCACCACTTAATAATTATAATTTATATTATTCTGATTATTATATTAATAATTATTTCCTTTAAAATTATTAATGTTACTTTAAAATACTATTTTCCAATAACACAGGTCAACACTACTTTTGGTGCCGAGAAGCTGTACTTTTTTTTTAACTATGGACTGATTACATTCTTATCAAAAATGTTGATATCCTACGTGTAGTTTTCTAGATTTTGCCTTGTAAAAAAAAAGGCTAACATGAAAAACACTTTACTTATTTCAATAAAAACTTTCTTTTCCGCGACTTTTTCGCGAATGAGGTGTAGTCAGACTATCACGTTGCATTCCCCAGCAATAGTCAGCCATCATATGGCGATCCCATCGGCCTTGGTATCTTTCTTCCATAGTCTTTAGGTCCTGGTGAAACCGCTTCCCTTGTTCTTCGCTATAGGATCCAAGATTGTCTGTGAATTGGTCAAAATGACTGTGAAGGTATTGCACTTTCATTGACATATTACATCCGAAGTTATTAAAGTGTTCTGACATGTTATTTACAATTTCAGAGTAATTTTCTGACTTTTGTTGAGTGAGCAATAGCAACTGAACCAAATATGTTGCTATTGTTTAGAAGGACACTCTTAAGACTTCGTTTAGAGCTGTCGATAACGAGACGCTATTCATTTGGATGGTATTTTGAAAGGCCCATTTCAAGAATAAGGCCTTGAACATCTGCTCTCAGAACCATATCATTTTCCGATTGAAAAAAAGGTAGCAAGTCTTGCTCTCTTGTTTGATAGAACGTCACTTCTCTACCTGACGACAACAAGTTTTTTTCTTTTCATCTAGGAGCCAAAACCTCTACAGATTATTAAGGGAGTTCAAGATCCCTTATCAAATCATTTAATTCTTCTTGGGAAAAAGATTTTGGCTCTGTAGATGGTATTCCTTCGAAATTGATGTCGCTACTCACTTCATAAATGACTTCTTCAAATGATGATTCACGAATGGAACAAAATGCTGGAATAGGTACTTCCTCTGAATGTGGTAAGGGTCTACTAGTAGAGTCTAAGTCTGGATAAATCATTTTTTAACGTTTACACCACACTAATTAATACAGCAGAAGTAACAGTCAACAAAGTGATTTTTTTGTTCTTTCCATTGCATAGGCATTCCGAACCTCACATGGTTTCTTTTACCACTAATACACTGTCTTAAGTGTTCATAGCACATTTTACAATCAATTTGGGGTATCCACGGCTTGTATTCATGCACAATTTTCGACTTAATGTAAGCATAATAAGCACTTTTTATAAAATCCGTTTTAGGTTTTCTGAAAATTTTCACCGTGCATTCACCAAAGCGGTAACAAAACACATTTGGATCAATGAGACAACTTCTTCGCGATGAAGACATGACATAAAAACCAATTTATTTTTAGAAATTTATCGATAAAATAGCAAATAATGCACACGGAAATACTTTTTACAGCGAATATTCAAAAGTGACCGTTTATCAAAAATGGCACGTAGGAAAAAAAAATTAAAAATATTTTTAATGTTGCCAGTACATACTTAATACAAAACCACTAACTATATCTCGGCACCAAATTTTTTTTTTTTCGATTTGTTGACCTGTGTAATTAATTGTAGATTCTTTTTAATTTTTAGACATATTTGAAAAGTGAAATGGTTTTTTATGCTTAAAAATACCTTGTATTCGCCTGAATTTTCTTGTTATTTTTTGTCCAATGCCTGAGTGTAATGGTGGTAGTGTCTCTGATAGCACTGATGAAAATAATAAAATGTTATTAAATATTCTTTGTGCGCAGCATCAATGTCTCAAAGTTGTGCATTTTAACGCTAGAAGCCTTACCTCAAATAAATTAGACTACCTAAGGTATGTTTTTGAAGATTCTTCAGAAGATATTATATGTGTCTCCGAAACTTGGTTTTGCAGCGATGTGAGTGACTCTGTGTATAACGTTAGCAATTTTAAATTATTTAGGATCTACAGACAGGACAGAAGAGGGGTTGCTATTTACTGCCGGGATAATTTGAATGCTAAACTATTAAACAAATCTAATAACAACAGCAACGTTGACTTTTTGAATTTTTGCATTTCGGACAATGTACATAACTAAAATATTATTGCCTTGTGTTTACAACCCAACTAAATGTAATAGCTTAGATTCATATTTTTCTGAATTGTCTAATGTTGTCATTGATTTCAATTGCTTAGTTGTCTGTGGTGATCTTAATGTTAATCTGTTGTGCAATGACAATTTGTCAAAATGTTTAAATGAAAATGTTGCGCCAGTTGGAATGTCAATCGCAAATAATACTGTGCCTACACGTTTTGCGTCTAACGCATGTCCTAGCCTCTTGGATTATTTCATTGTGAGTGATTTGTCATCTGTTCTATTGTTTGACCAACTTTATTTTATCTCAGACCATGATTTTCTGTTCTGTACTCTTAATATACATATTAGTGCATGCTCAAATGTGTTCATGTATCATGATTTTAAATCAATTTTTTCGCTACCCTTCATCATGATCTTTGTCAAACTTCGTGGAATGATGTGTGGTATGGTCAAACCGTCAATCATAAATTAGATATATTCACCAATATGGTCAACAACCTTTTTGTTAAACATGTTCCCCTGCGTAATGTCGTTATTAAAAATGCGTCATGTCCATGGTATACACCGAATGTGCAAAAGGCCATAAAAAATCGAAATAAGCCACATAAATTTTGGAAGAGACATCCGACATCTGAAAACTGGTAAAAGTTTAGACTGGCCAGAAATGCTTCAATTCAGTCTAAAATTAGGTTCTGTTCTAATAAGCTGAACACATCACTACCTGCGAAAGTTTTATGGAGCAATTTGAGAAAATTATGTGTTGGTGATAGGCATTCCGCTTATTGTTCTGTTGATCCCAATGTCTTAAATAATTTTTTTCTTTCAGATACTATGAGTTCTAACAGGATCAACATTCAATTTGCAGGAAATGCTTGTCAAAACGTTTTGCGAAAGCGACGTAAAAAGGAGGTTTCTTAAAATTAAATCGAATGCTATTGGTGAAGATGGGATTTCACTAAAATTTATAAAGCTAATTTTATCATTTGTCGTTAGCCCACTTATGCATATAATTAACCATAGCTTTACCACTTCTGAATTTCCAAACTCTTGGAAAATCGCAGTTATCATGCCTATAGCTAAGAAGCCCACAGCAACTGTTGCAAGTGATTTTAGACCTATAAGTATTCTATCATCTTTGTCCAAAGTATGTGAAATCATTATGACAGACCAAATTTCAAACTTTTTTGCAGTCAATAACTTATTGTGTCCACTACAATCTGGCTATCGACCTGGGCACAGTTGCTCAACTGCTACTCTTAAAGTAATAGATGACTTAAGGCATTGGTAACACTCTTATGTTTGCTTGACTTGTCAAAAGCTTTTGACACTGTTAATCATCTCTTATTGTGCCAGAAATTACAGATTTTGTATGGTTTTGGTGAAAATGCAACCAAACTTATTAGTAGCTATTTATCAAATCGTACGCAAAGGGTAAAGGTTAAAAACAGCTGTTCTGAGTATAAGGCAGTTTGTAGTGGAGTGCCTCAAGGATCAGTCCTTGAGCCTCTGCTATTTTCAATATTTATATATGGTATCTGTTTTCTTGCATACAAATTACGTTTAGGGATTACGTATATGTATGTATGTATGTACAATGTGACGAAATAGTGTTGTGACTGATCGCACATCTAAATTGTTGCATGTGTGCTCAAACCCGCAGTATTAGAAACAAAAGTTACAAGCACTATTAATAACATAATTTTTTTGATCACAGCTGTGATCAAAATCGGGTCGCTAAAAAAGGTCTTAAGTTCTAAGGACTAAACTTTTTTTATGTACATAAGATGACATAATAAAAAAAAATATTTCCGTAATAATAAATTTGAATTTGTTGGATTTAATAAATATAATTTTTAAAACGGACTGTAGGTAAACGGTTATTGTCAGGCCAAAATATGGCTCTTTTTCAGAGCCCCGACCAGTTAGGGTGTGTTAACTATGCTCCAAAATGAGAATATATTAAAATGTGCTCTTTTGCGAAATTCAAGCGACATTTTTTTGTTGATGCATAGCTTATCCTGTGCGACTCGGCCATTAAAATTTTATTTCCGGAGAACTTTTCGAACGGCATGGACTTCTTAATGAAAATTACTTTTACCATTACAGTAAGTTTTTGAGTAGATATGAATGGATTTTTAAAAATTTCTCGGATGGTCCATTTTTCGTCTCTCGAGCTAAACGTTTGTTTGCCACCGTACGTTGTTTATTTGAAATCCTTTTGTCCTCTTTATATCTATTATATAAAATTCATTTTTTGTCTGTCTGTTTGTTCGTTATGGACGCGGAAACTATCCAGCCGATCGTGATGAAATTTTTACAGTATGTTAGTATTAATCAGGCGGGTGTCATAGGCTATAAAATTTTTATTTAGGGTGGCCCTCATACAAAAATATTTTAAAAATAGCATTTTCTCAAAGACAGGAAAATAAATTCTCATGAAACTTACACAGTATGGCTTTTATGTTAAGGGGCACAGATTCTATGATAAAAATTTTATTTAATGTGCATACTTAGGGTGGCCCTCAGACAAAAATATTTTTAAATATCATTTTCACGAAGACAAGTTAATCAATTCACGCCGAATTTACACTACGTATCTCTTATGTTAAGAAGCATGGCTTAGGCTACAAACATTTTATTTAGAGTGGCCCTCACACAAAAATATTTTTAAATACCATTTTCTCGAAGATCGCTTAATCGATCCTCATGAAATTTTCATCACAGGGTTTTTATATTAAGAGGCACTGCTTAGGCTGTAAAAATTTTATCTTGGGTGCATACTAAGGGTGGTCCTCATACAAAAGTATTTTTAAATAGAATTTTCACGCAGACCGCACATCGAATCTACACCACGGTTGAGGTGAGGCGATGCGCACAGGGTAATGCTAGTCATTTAATAATATCGTGAACCGCTTTCTTTCATTTTTTAAAAAAATTTGTAACTTTTCTTTCTTCTAACGTTCATCGCTTAATTGTACGCTGCATGTGTCATGTGGTAACTTTTTGCGCACACTTGCCTGACTTTTGATGTGAACCACTGTACACGATTTTGCAACAGACAATTTGTGCTATATGCGGTTAAGCATTTTAAACGACGACATACAAGCATAGGTATTTGAAACAGCATTAAATGTTAATAAACGCATTCAATGCTGCAAAAAGGTTTTTATTTATGTGTAAAGTTTTGGTAGGTTACAAACGATTTTGGTAGGTTTTCGAGAAAATTTTGGTAGGAAAATAAATTCCTCTGTGGCAACACTGGCTCAAATATTACACGCATTCTTATGCTCTTTCAATCAGTTGTCGAAAAACCATTGACAAAGCAACACCATGCTCGGATGTAGCTAATATTGTCTGTTATGCTCATAGAGAATTTTTTTACAGCTATGGCAAATGAACTAATTTGCAACGAAAAGGTATTATGACGCATTAAACTCCTTTTCGTCGCCAATTCATTATTTTCTTTTGAAGTCAAATAGCAAAAAATTAATTGCGCTCTAGATTTTAGAATCTGAATACCTTTTCTAACCTTTTTTGTTTTTCACTTTCTGCCGCAACATTCTGCAAACAATTTCTTGCGGTGCAGTCTCTCTCCTCTCACCAACACAATCACATGTTAAGAGTCATAGCTTTTAATTTTGCCGACCCCTGCTGTAAGTAATGCCATAGAGCGCATTGAAAAAAATGAAAACGAAGCAACTGCAACTGCGGCGAAATTAATTGAAGTGAGCGCTAACATTGTTAATACTGTAGAGAGAGTAGACAAATTGGAAAATGAAACAACAGAAATTGCAGCGTTGAAAGAAGAAGTTTTTTATATGCAAAAGCAACTTGGAGACCTCGAACGCAAAGAAGTTGCTTCTGATGCGGTGTTCTTCGGTATGCCGGAATGTAACGAAGAGAACCTCTCTGTCGTGTTCAACAAATTATGTTTCTCCATCGGCTGCAGACCTCCCCAACTGAAGACTATTTTCCGACTGAAAAGAAATGGTCAAAGAACAACAAATGCGCCGATCATAATCAAATTTGCATGTTCATATGATGGAGATGCTTTTCTTCGCTCTGCAGCATCGTACCGAAAAACCAAAAAAAAAAGGAGCTTACACTTAATGATGTTGGCTTAGATTCTGATGACAGCTGCTACATAAATGAAAGCTTAACAAAACGCAGCAGGCAATTACTGCAATGTGCAATTAAACTTCGAAATTTGTTGTCTTCAGCATTTGTAAAGAGAGTGTTTTTGTAAAAAGGTTTGAGAATGGTGACATTTATGAGATTTCTAATACTACTCAACTTAATGATATAGTTGCGATTGAGCTCAGTGAGAGTAATCGAAATGATTAAGAGTTGCCACCACTTAATAATTATAATTTATATTATTCTGATTATTATATTAATAATTATTTCCTTTAAAATTATTAATGTTACTTTAAAATACTATTTTCCAATAACACAGGTCAACACTACTTTTGGTGCCGAGAAGCTGTACTTTTTTTTTAACTATGGACTGATTACATTCTTATCAAAAATGTTGATATCCTACGTGTAGTTTTCTAGATTTTGCCTTGTAAAAAAAAAGGCTAACATGAAAAACACTTTACTTATTTCAATAAAAACTTTCTTTTCCGCGACTTTTTCGCGAATGAGGTGTAGTCAGACTATCACGTTGCATTCCCCAGCAATAGTCAGCCATCATATGGCGATCCCATCGGCCTTGGTATCTTTCTTCCATAGTCTTTAGGTCCTGGTGAAACCGCTTCCCTTGTTCTTCGCTATAGGATCCAAGATTGTCTGTGAATTGGTCAAAATGACTGTGAAGGTATTGCACTTTCATTGACATATTACATCCGAAGTTATTAAAGTGTTCTGACATGTTATTTACAATTTCAGAGTAATTTTCTGACTTTTGTTGAGTGAGCAATAGCAACTGAACCAAATATGTTGCTATTGTTTAGAAGGACACTCTTAAGACTTCGTTTAGAGCTGTCGATAACGAGACGCTATTCATTTGGATGGTATTTTGAAAGGCCCATTTCAAGAATAAGGCCTTGAACATCTGCTCTCAGAACCATATCATTTTCCGATTGAAAAAAAGGTAGCAAGTCTTGCTCTCTTGTTTGATAGAACGTCACTTCTCTACCTGACGACAACAAGTTTTTTTCTTTTCATCTAGGAGCCAAAACCTCTACAGATTATTAAGGGAGTTCAAGATCCCTTATCAAATCATTTAATTCTTCTTGGGAAAAAGATTTTGGCTCTGTAGATGGTATTCCTTCGAAATTGATGTCGCTACTCACTTCATAAATGACTTCTTCAAATGATGATTCACGAATGGAACAAAATGCTGGAATAGGTACTTCCTCTGAATGTGGTAAGGGTCTACTAGTAGAGTCTAAGTCTGGATAAATCATTTTTTAACGTTTACACCACACTAATTAATACAGCAGAAGTAACAGTCAACAAAGTGATTTTTTTGTTCTTTCCATTGCATAGGCATTCCGAACCTCACATGGTTTCTTTTACCACTAATACACTGTCTTAAGTGTTCATAGCACATTTTACAATCAATTTGGGGTATCCACGGCTTGTATTCATGCACAATTTTCGACTTAATGTAAGCATAATAAGCACTTTTTATAAAATCCGTTTTAGGTTTTCTGAAAATTTTCACCGTGCATTCACCAAAGCGGTAACAAAACACATTTGGATCAATGAGACAACTTCTTCGCGATGAAGACATGACATAAAAACCAATTTATTTTTAGAAATTTATCGATAAAATAGCAAATAATGCACACGGAAATACTTTTTACAGCGAATATTCAAAAGTGACCGTTTATCAAAAATGGCACGTAGGAAAAAAAAATTAAAAATATTTTTAATGTTGCCAGTACATACTTAATACAAAACCACTAACTATATCTCGGCACCAAATTTTTTTTTTTTCGATTTGTTGACCTGTGTAATTAATTGTAGATTCTTTTTAATTTTTAGACATATTTGAAAAGTGAAATGGTTTTTTATGCTTAAAAATACCTTGTATTCGCCTGAATTTTCTTGTTATTTTTTGTCCAATGCCTGAGTGTAATGGTGGTAGTGTCTCTGATAGCACTGATGAAAATAATAAAATGTTATTAAATATTCTTTGTGCGCAGCATCAATGTCTCAAAGTTGTGCATTTTAACGCTAGAAGCCTTACCTCAAATAAATTAGACTACCTAAGGTATGTTTTTGAAGATTCTTCAGAAGATATTATATGTGTCTCCGAAACTTGGTTTTGCAGCGATGTGAGTGACTCTGTGTATAACGTTAGCAATTTTAAATTATTTAGGATCTACAGACAGGACAGAAGAGGGGTTGCTATTTACTGCCGGGATAATTTGAATGCTAAACTATTAAACAAATCTAATAACAACAGCAACGTTGACTTTTTGAATTTTTGCATTTCGGACAATGTACATAACTAAAATATTATTGCCTTGTGTTTACAACCCAACTAAATGTAATAGCTTAGATTCATATTTTTCTGAATTGTCTAATGTTGTCATTGATTTCAATTGCTTAGTTGTCTGTGGTGATCTTAATGTTAATCTGTTGTGCAATGACAATTTGTCAAAATGTTTAAATGAAAATGTTGCGCCAGTTGGAATGTCAATCGCAAATAATACTGTGCCTACACGTTTTGCGTCTAACGCATGTCCTAGCCTCTTGGATTATTTCATTGTGAGTGATTTGTCATCTGTTCTATTGTTTGAACAACTTTATTTTATCTCAGACCATGATTTTCTGTTCTGTACTCTTAATATATATATTAGTGCATGCTCAAATGTGTTCATGTATCATGATTTTAAATCAATTTTTTCGCTACCCTTCATCATGATCTTTGTCAAACTTCGTGGAATGATGTGTGGTATGGTCAAACCGTCAATCATAAATTAGATATATTCACCAATATGGTCAACAACCTTTTTGTTAAACATGTTCCCCTGCGTAATGTCGTTATTAAAAATGCGTCATGTCCATGGTATACACCGAATGTGCAAAAGGCCATAAAAAATCGAAATAAGCCACATAAATTTTGGAAGAGACATCCGACATCTGAAAACTGGTAAAAGTTTAGACTGGCCAGAAATGCTTCAATTCAGTCTAAAATTAGGTTCTGTTCTAATAAGCTGAACACATCACTACCTGCGAAAGTTTTATGGAGCAATTTGAGAAAATTATGTGTTGGTGATAGGCATTCCGCTTATTGTTCTGTTGATCCCAATGTCTTAAATAATTTTTTTCTTTCAGATACTATGAGTTCTAACAGGATCAACATTCAATTTGCAGGAAATGCTTGTCAAAACGTTTTGCGAAAGCGACGTAAAAAGGAGGTTTCTTAAAATTAAATCGAATGCTATTGGTGAAGATGGGATTTCACTAAAATTTATAAAGCTAATTTTATCATTTGTCGTTAGCCCACTTATGCATATAATTAACCATAGCTTTACCACTTCTGAATTTCCAAACTCTTGGAAAATCGCAGTTATCATGCCTATAGCTAAGAAGCCCACAGCAACTGTTGCAAGTGATTTTAGACCTATAAGTATTCTATCATCTTTGTCCAAAGTATGTGAAATCATTATGACAGACCAAATTTCAAACTTTTTTGCAGTCAATAACTTATTGTGTCCACTACAATCTGGCTATCGACCTGGGCACAGTTGCTCAACTGCTACTCTTAAAGTAATAGATGACTTAAGGCATTGGTAACACTCTTATGTTTGCTTGACTTGTCAAAAGCTTTTGACACTGTTAATCATCTCTTATTGTGCCAGAAATTACAGATTTTGTATGGTTTTGGTGAAAATGCAACCAAACTTATTAGTAGCTATTTATCAAATCGTACGCAAAGGGTAAAGGTTAAAAACAGCTGTTCTGAGTATAAGGCAGTTTGTAGTGGAGTGCCTCAAGGATCAGTCCTTGAGCCTCTGCTATTTTCAATATTTATAAATGATATTTTTGAAGTATGTAAGCATGCATCTATACATGCGTATGCTGATGACGTGCAGATATATCTGTCTCGTAGAATTGGTCTGATGGAAGATCTGAGCTGGAGATTAAACCAGGATCTTGATGGCATTTTCAAATGGGCAATGTGTCATTGACTTAAACTTAATGCATCTAAATCATACGTTTTACCAATTCATAAAGATGAATTAGACTTTGAGGATATTCCCGATGTAGTCATATGTGATACAAAACTTAGATTAGTTAGTAGTGCGGTTAGTCTTGGTTTCCATATTAACTCCAAATTGTCATCTGCTGATCACATCAATGGTAGCGTTAGAAATATGTATCTACTTTACTTTGCGAAACCTCAGAGCGTCAGCTGAGTTTACACCTATTGAAACAAGACGTAAGCTGGTAATTCAACTAATTGTTCCTATAATAACTTATCCTGAGGTGATATACAGTAAACTTGATTCAAGTTCACAACTTAAATTGCAAATTGCATTCAATTATGCCACGCGTTACGTTTATGGATTGAAAAAGTTTGAGCATATATCGAAGTTTAAAAAAAGTATACTGAAATGTGATATAACACATTTTCTTAGTTACAGGAACTGCCTCTTTCTACATAAGCTAATATATAATAAAACACCTTCTTGCTTGTATGAAAAGTTATTGTTCAGTCAATCAATAAGAAGCAATAATCATGCCAAGATTCAATTATTTGAACTCTTCCAGACTTTTTTTCGTCAATGCTATCAGACTATGGAATTCATTGCCATACCATTTAAGATCGATTGCTGGTGCAAGAGAATTTAGGCTATCAATTTTCAATCATTTTTCTGCTCAGTGAGCTTATAAAAAACAATTTCGGTACTCTTTTTTTTTCCTACATTTTTCATATCATTGTTGTTCCCTTAGACTTCATTTATTTATAGTTTGTATTTATTAACTTATTTTTTATACATATATGTATTAAGTTAATTAAAGTATTGAATCTGTAAATGAAGCTTCTAAAAATTTCTGCTTTGTGCTGTAAAAGAACATAGTTCTTATTGTACTAAAGATTTTTGTTTTCAAATAAATAAATAATATATCCCATAAGAATTTTTTCGTATATTTTAAATTCTTTCAACTTTGTTCGTAATTTTCTTTATTTATCCGACTATTTCATCGATTTTGAATTCTTTCAACATTTTTTAACCTCTTTAATTCCTTGAGAGTTTTTCAACCGCTTTCAATATTTTTTCGACTTCTTCAATCTTTCAACATTTTTCAGCATTTTCCATATTTTTTCGACTTTTTCAATCTATTTCAACATTCTTTTGCAACTGTTTCAACACTTTTCAAACTTTTTCAATCTTATGACATTTTTTCTCGACTTATTCAAGCTCTTCAACGTCTTTTTAGCATTTATTTAAAAGGTACTTACTTTCAGTGCTGTGTTAGGTATGTGAGTTTTGGCATGGCCGAATATTACTAGTTTTAATTTATTTTTATTTCACATTTCTTTCTCAAGCCTAAATTTAATAGTATGTACTTTTGGATTAATCATTTTTGATAAATATAAGACAATAAATAACTTTAACGAATTAATTCCTTATTCAATTACATAGTCAATTACATGGCCTATAAACGCGAATGAATGAAAATATGGAAATTACCTCTTTTTATTGATTTTTGAATAGCTTTAGCATTTTGTGTCCGATTTGAGCAAATATATACTTCAAATATTTGTTAAAAAAAAAGATTTTCATCCTGAATATTAAAAATATAAAAAATCAGTTGCATCAGAGCATTGGCATAGTGCGCACGTGTTGTCCACGGTATTCTCTGCACAAGCTTTAAATTGCGAAATTCTAAACGATGACGCGAAGACTCTCTCTCCGCTAAAGAGGGAGTCAATTTTTCTGATAACAATTTTCTCTATTCGAATAAGAAAATAAAAACAATGAACAAAAAATTGTCAACAAACCGGTTTTCGTTGCTCTGCGACGACGTTGAAATTGACGATGATAACAACTCCGCACAGAATTCAACTCGCAACAAACAAAGTGATTCCGCGCCCCGCGTATCGCCAATAGTTGTGAGAAACATGACATTGTCTTCACTGCAAGATTTACTTTTGAAATTTACAATATCAAATTAAGCTTATGTCAATCGGCGTAAAAATTTTTTTGCAAAACGATAAAGACTATGATGACCTTTTTTGTGCTTTAAAAAGCTACAAGTCTGAATTTCTTTCGTTCACGAAAAAATCAACTCGTCCGTTGAAATTTGTTCTTTCTGGACTGGATGATCAACCTATTTCGGAAGTATATAAAGAGCTCCACAACAAAAATATAAAATGTACTGAGGTAAAAGCTATTAGATTGAAGAATAAACGCTTCGATGACCAAACAAATTATCTAGTGCTGTTTATAAAAGGCAGCATTCAGTTTTCCGAATTCAAAAAATGCAAATCGCTTTTTCAAACTATTGTTTAATGGAGTCATTGGAGAAAGGTGCAATCATCGGTAACGCAATGTTATCGTTGTCAAATGTTCGGTCATGGGGAGCTTAATTGTCATCTTCCACCAAAATGCCAGTCATGTGGTGAAGGTCATTTGTCTACTGCCTGTTCATCGACTTCCGTAATTATATGTTCAAATTGCAGTGAAAGTCACAGATCATTCGATCCAGTTTGTCGTAAAAAGTTGGAATACGTAAACATATTCACCCCTATCATCATTGTCGAAGTCGACTCTAAAATGCTCGACAGCAGTATTGTCACATCACCATTGTCGAACTCGACATTTCAAATAACAAACATAGAACAATTTATTACAATTGTCGAATTTCAAATGTGGATGTGAGAACTGAGCGTCGACGAAAGTAGCAATTTTTTGTCGAGTTCGTTTCTTTAGTCGACACTTGAAAAATTAAAGTAAAACAGTCGAAAAAGTTAAGTAAAATACGCGGAAAAAAATGAAGATTACCAATTCAAATCACATGGATAGAAATGTAGAATTTGCAAGAAACTTTAATAAAGACTTAACAAAACTGGATGTTAAGCGAGAGTTCCAACTCTCTAGCTGGGAAGCTAAATAGCTTGGGTCCGCCAATGTGTGAAGGCGATGGCTGGCAAAAAGTAAGAAAAAATTTATAAAAGTTCTTTGTTGTTAGTAAGGTGAATCGCATAATTATAGGATAGACTCAAAAGGAAAGGTAAAAAAACTTCAAATAATAAACGTGAATTGCACGAGGTACCCGGTCATAGCCCCAATGGTTATAATTCCCAACACAATTTTGGGCCTTATGTCCGTTTTTTTTTTGGTCATAATTTCCAATTTTTTTTTTTTTGGCTTATGACCACTTCTGAAAACGCACATAGTCCTCAAAAACGGATATAACGCCAAATGTCTTGAGCATTACGTTGACAATAGATGGCCAAAAGCCGCTACGAAGCCGGTGTTGGACATATTGGATGATGCAAGTTCAGAGTAGAGACCGAAAAGCCATCCACTTATTTTAACTTTTATGTAGAATTAATGTAGCTAGCGAAGCCAGCATTGAATACACATACGATAGAATTTAATGCGTGTTTCAAGCTAAACTAAAAATTTGAAGGCGCCCTATGCACTTGCTATGAATAACCCCAACAAATATTTGAGGTTCAAGGTCATCGGTGACGTGTATCGCTTTTCGTTTAGAAAAATATAAAATTTCTCTTGTATTTACAAGCAAAACAAAAATGGTCATAACACCCATGGGAGTCATGTCCATTGTTATAAATAGTCCCCAAGACAATTTTGGGGACTATGACCATTTTTGAGGTGAACATAAGTTACAAATATTTTTGGGTATTATAGCCAATGACATGGTACCGTCACACGCTACTGGATACGGAATATTTAAACAAATAAGTTGGAAGCAACCATCGCCAATATCATTTGCTTCAAGGACACGATTAACCCAGTCGGAATGGCCTTAGACACTAATTTCTGTTTTTGAACTTCGTCCTCTTCATCACTGGTTAAAAAAATGTGTATTTTAAAAATTCTTTGCTAAATATATGACAATTGACAGCAAATTTAAAAATATTTTTGAATTTCATTCACTCAGATTGTATAAGTCATGGTACAATTATACATGGCAGAACTATCTTGTCAAACACAAATAATGCAACCGTGAATTTGCCTATCAGAATTGTCAAGAATAAACAAAACAAAAACAAAAAAAAAATTCTGACAAGCGCGCGTGAATTGTAAAAAATTGTAAATGGAAAACTATTTTAATGTGAGTTTAAAATGTGAGTTAAAAATGTAAAACTATACCTAATTATTCATTATCTTTATTAGAAACTATTAAGAAAACAATAAAAAGGAGTGAAATTGAGCAGCGCTATTCTGACGTCATAAATAAAAGCAACGATGACATCAAATTAGCACAAGCACATAACATACAAGCGAGTACAGCTACAGCTCAAAGCACTGATTCTCGTAAAAAGCAGATATTTATCCCGTCAAAAATCTCGTAGGAACTTGAAAAATAGCATTGCTACTCAACGACCTGATTTAGGTACAATATCGTGCAATGTTAGGATTTAGGCAAGATATCTTCAGTTAAAAATCAACTACTACCAAAGCAACAGTCAAAAAATATAATAAAAATGGAAACTCAAAATCACGACAAGAATATGAACCCCAAAGTATTGCACAATCTTTTGTAGGCTCAGTTAGCTCTTTGCTACTCGTATTTAGACGAAAGGGTGGATGGCTGTAGACAAAACTGAAATTTTTTGTAAAAGAATATTACGAAAAATGTTCGCAAAGTGCATACTGCACAAAAAGCATTTCAATAGTTTTATCCTTTAATAATGTATGCAATTAAAATCTGAAAGAAGAGCATTATATTTTTAATTATCATGTAAATATAATTTGAAGTGCTACATAGTTTTGACTTTTTAGTGTGGTCTTTATTTAATGTTCATCTATGTTCCAACAATTATTCTTACAATTTTCAACCAGTTTTGTTTTGCATCATAAATAACTTTAGCGGCGAAAGTCAGAGGAAAAATATAAATTATTTTGTATATTTCAGTTTTGTCAATAATAAACAAAAACAAAATAAGCTAATTTTGACAAAACTGGCTGGCTAAGAATAAAGAAGAAGAACTGTCACTTAGAATTGCTGCTACCATGAAAATTGTACCATGGTAGAAGTCACCTGTCGCACAAATTATTGTCGGAAAAATAATCTATTACAAATATCATCGAGTCGAGTTATTTCGATGATCGCTTTTTTAGGTCGACTCGAAAGAAAAGTCGACAGTCACTAATGTCGACGCTCGACAGCGGTGATTGGGGTGAGTCTATTACAAACATCATCGAGTCGAGTTATTTCGATGATCGCTTTTTTAGGTCTACTCGAAAGAAAACTCGACGCTCGACAGCGGTGATAGGGGTGATTAAGTAATTTGAGAACTAAGTCAAAACATAGGCTGCAGTTTAGTAAAAAGTGAACAATACAATCTTCTCTTTTTCCACATCTTCAAGATCATTCACCTGAAGTTAACACAGTGAACTACACATTGCCTAACTTAAGTTACTCTTATGTTGCTAGACAAGGTAGACAAGTAGTAGGCGCTTACATAGGCCATTGCAGTGGTTTATGTGCCTTTTTCATTTAAGCGAGTTGCCTTTGAAAGAACTATTAAAAACATTACTCGGTTAACAGCAGGGGCCAGGAATCTGAAATACCAGGTAAACATACAGTCAGAAAACATATAATCAATGAGTTTTTTTTTGCATAATTAATCATTTTTACAGATATCTATGCCATTCGCAAAACACCGAGCATTTTGTTCGAACATTTTGAACAACGCCTAGGCCATATTTTCTCAAAGCTCGATAGCCGTGAACGTTACAGCAAATTGGATAGTCGTCAAAATCTAGCGGATTAAATTGGGATGGATTTTTTTTTTTATTTCATATTAATTTTGAATTTTTTTTATTCTATTTTAATTTTATATACTTTATTTTTTTTTATTTATTTAATTATTTTTGAATTACCGTTGAGAAAAAACCCAATTTGCTCAGCATTTATTTTGGGTTTTTATCGGGTTTTTGTTAAAATCGTTTTTGCTCAGTGCAAATATGGACTTTTTCATTTTTTTAAAGTATTTTTTAGCGAAATATAATTAAATTAATTGGTCGCTATATTGAACGTAAGAATCCTCAGATTTCTACCTAATTTCAATAAAACAGCGATTTTATAGCGCCATTTCAAATGAATGCACGCAATGTCTGTACTATAAAGCGGTGTGTTTATAAAAATTAGCGCTAAAAAATAACAAGCTGACAGTTTTGCCGTAGCACTATTGGATGCCGAGTTGCATAGTAGCACACTCTATCCAAAAGAAGCACCATGCTAATTGCCTTTTTTCCATAATTTGTTTCTTCTTAAGCTGTCAAGATGGAGCAAACCATTAGGAAAAAGATGAATTTTTAACCAATTCAAAAAAATAATCAAATCGAATTCAAATTTTATTAGTTAGTACTAATTTTTAGTATTGATTAGCAAAAATAAAAAGGTAATTTCGAACATTCCGGGCCTGATGATATTCCTGCGACAGTTTTACTTAACTGCAGCTCTGTGCTGAGTCAGCCGCTCAGTTTTTTATTTAGTAGATCAATTCGAGAAAGCTATTTTCCTAAATTTTGGAAAAATGCATACATTGGTCCCATTTTCAAGAAAGGGTGCAAACATGATATTTCAAACTACAGGCCCGTGGCTAAGTTATCATCAATACCGAAAATTTTTGAACATATTGTTACGATATTTCTGTCTCTTTGACGATAATTTCGATCTCTTACACTTTTCTGAGTTCGATCACTGGATTGTGTAACACTTATAAACACACAAACTTATTTAGTTATAAAATGGTTTATTTAAATCACAATAGTTAGTTTTTACACGGTATAATTGTTTATCTCATTAACATTCAAATTCTAACATTTATTTAACACTGTATAGAAAACTGTTTTACTTTACTACGGATCACACTGTATTCACTTTATTGCTTAAATTCAAGTGTTCTGCTTCACTGTTTAAATACAACTCAGATGACAACCCTTTTATACTGCAGTCATCACTCTCTCGAATAACCCAGTACCTTCTAATTGGCGTGTAATCTACCATTATCCATAATTTACCAGTACTTTCTAAATGGCGTATCGACGTTGAGTTCACGATTATCCAGAATGTTGCTATTATGCTAGATGGCGTTGTACGACGGCGATATTTTCTCTCGATTGTCGACTTTTATAGTGTACTGCAGCGTCTGTTCGGTTTATTATTTGCCGCTAGATGGTGTAAAAGTATTTATACAGCCAGAATGCTAGCTAGTATCGTTTAGTTTCTTTTGTTGGTTTTTATTTCAAGAATTTTCTAGCATAAACCAAATTTCGCTACACTGCCCTCCGCTTAAACTTGTTCGTCCCGAACAAGAGTCTCTCCGTTTCTAGTATAAGGTGCCAGCCTTTCGATGTGGACTATCTTTAATTTACTTTTGTTCCCGGGGTATTTTTGGATTCGATGCACAACATCATTTATCCTTGTGACGATCCGGTAAGGTCCCTCCCAATGAGTCTGTAATTTAGGAGACAAGCCTCGTTTTCGTTGTGGGTTATGTAGCAGCACTAGTTGACCTTCTTTGAACCCTTCAGTATTTGCTCGCAGATCATACCGAGCTTTCATCTTGTCGCTAGCCAATTGAGTACGTCTCCTGATAAGCTCGTGTATATCTGCTTATTCTTCTCTTTTCCGCGACATGTAATTGTCAGCATGGGTCGTTTCTGGGACAACGCTTACTCCGTACTTCAAATCTGCTGGAAGCCTTAAATCCGTACCAAAAATGGCTTTTGCTGGCGTGACTGTAGTACTATCGTGTATTGACGACCGATAAGCCATCAGAAACATTGGTAGATGCTCATCCCAATATTTTTGTCTTTTATCGACAACCTTTTTTAAATGCTCCTCTAGAGTACGGTTGAACCTTTCGACCATGCCATCGGACTGAGGATGCAAAGCTGTGGTACGTGTCTTCTGTATTCCAAGCATGTCACAAACCTCCTTAAAAAGTGTCGACTCAAAATTTCGCCCTTGGTCGGAATGCAACTCAAGAGTAGCTCCATATCGGCAAATCCAATTTTTGATGAAAATGTCTGCCACTGTTTTTGCTTCTTGATTAAGAATGGGATATACTTCTGGCCACTTACTGAAGTAATCAATTACCACAAGGATGTATTTATTTCCTGCATTGCTGATTAGAAAAGGTCCCGCTATATCCATGGCTATCCTCTCAAAGGGAGCTCCAACGTTATACTGATGCATTTTCCCCGAGTGCGTTGCCTTGGTCCTTTAGCAATTGCACATTGGTCACAACGGCGGATCCAGTCAGCAACTGATTCTTGGCATCTTACCCAATAAAACCGTTTCTTTATTTTCTCTGTGGTTTTCGTTATGCCCAGATGTCCACCACTCGATCAATTGTGATAATCCTCGATTATTTCCTTAAATTTGGCATTTGGAATAACCAGCAGTTTTGAGCGAGTTTTACCATCCTCGCTTTCCCAGATTCGGTAGAGACAACCATCATGCAACTCCAAACTTTGCCATTGCGCCCAGTATGCTTTACAGATTTGGCTTTTATTTGAAATTTCTTGCCATGCCGGTTTTCTACCCAGCTCCTTATACTTAATTATTGTTGCCAAATCTGTATCACTGCGCTGGTCTCGTTTAACCTACTCTTTTGTCCACTTTTCTTCAGTCAAAACGTTTAAAAGGCACACATCAATTGTTCCACCTTTATTTTCCGTTCGTGAACAATGACCGCATTCTATTTTACATGGAAGGGAAAGTGCATCCGCATTTCCATGCTAGCTTTCTTTGCGATGTTCTATGGTGAAATCATAGCTCTGCAAGCGTTCTATCCACCGTGCGATTTGACCTTCAGGATCCTTGAATTGAAGTAGCCACCTTAATGCCGCATGGTCTGTCCTCAGGAGAAAGTGCTGTCCATATAAGTACTTATGGAAGTGTTTCACGCATTCCATTACTGCCAGTAACTCTCTCCGAGTTACGCAATAATTTCTCTCAGGTTTCGACAGAATTTTGCTGAAATATGCGACGACTTTTTCTTGTACATTGATGATTTGGGACAAAACTCATCCAATACCATGGCCACTCGCATTGGTGTCCAATACAAATTCTTTGCCGGGTATTGGGTACGCGAGTATTGGCGCTGTACACAGTAATTCTTTCAGCTTTTGGAATGCAGTTTCCTGTGCACCACTCCATTCGAATTTGCGAGTCTTCTGTGTCAGCTCATGTGAACTGTCTGCAACATTTGCGAAACCAGGAACAAAGCGTCTGTAATAAGTGCATTGACCCAGAAAACTTCGCAACTCATGAAGATTAGATGGTCGTGGCCAATTTTTCACAGCTTTTATTTTATCTTCATCTGTGTGTATTCCTTCTGACGTAACCTTGTGCCCCAGATATTTGACTTCACGCTGGAAAAGTGAGCATTTTTTCGCACTTAATTTTAGTCCAGCTGCCTCCAAGCGCTCAAACACTTCTTCCAGATTTTTCAAGTGGTCATCAAAATCTTTTCCCATGATGCTTACGTCATCGAGATACACTAGACAAGTCTTCCAATGTAGTCCTTTGAGAACTCGTTCCATTAACCGCTCAAACGTAGCTGGAGCGTTACAAAGACCAAACGGCATGACGTTGAACTGCCATAGACCATTCCCAATACTAAAGGCAGTTTTCTCTTTGTCTTTTTCATCTATTTCCACCTGCCAATATCCACTTTGTAAGTCCAGTATATGCTGTCCACAAACAGGGAGACGCGGCGTATTGGATCCTTTGTTACTGCGAACAACTATACTTTCGAAATTGTCAAGGAATTCACCTATCTTTTCACCGCCGTGAACACTCAAAACGATGTCAGCCTGGAGATAAAGCGAAGACTAACTCTTGCTAATAGGTGTTACTATGGTCTCAGTAAGCAATTGAGTAGTAGAGACCTCTCTCGCCCGACAAAACTGACACTCTACAAGACGCTCATCTTACCCGTGCTAATTTACGGCGCAGAAGCATGGGTTGTGTCGCAGACTGATGCAGCCACGCTTGGGGTGTTTAAGAGAAAAATTCTTCGCAAAATCTTCGGTCCTGTTCACGTCGGCGACGACTACCGTATTCGAATGAACCACGAACTGTACGAGCTCTACGCTGACATTGACATAGTCAAGCGCATCACTATTCAACGTCTGCGCTGGCTGGGACATGTTGTGCGTATGGACGAAGAAGCTCCGGCGAAGAAGGTGTTTGATGCGGAAGCCGCTGGGCGACGACGAAGAGGAAGACCATGCCTCCGATGGAAAGACCAAGCCGAGGAAACCCTATCCACGCTTGGTGTGAATGATTGGAGAAGGTGTGCGCAAAGCAGAGGCGCCTGGAGAGAGCTTTTGAGGTCGGCCGTAACCCGGTAACGGGTTGTTATGGCCACCCAAGTAAGTAAGTCCAGGGTGGAAAACCATTTTACTCCAGATAACGTATCTAGTGTATCATCGATTCTGGGTAACGGGTAGCTGTCTTTTTTGGTGACGTCATTCAATTTTCTGTAATCCACACAGAATCGCATACTTCCGTCCTTTTTCTTGACAAGTACGACCGGTGAACTCCATGGGCTTTCTGATGGTGCAATGACATTTTCTCGCGCCATATCCTTTATAAGGCCCGTCACTTCTTATCTCTTAGCGAGTGCTAGCCTCCTTGGAGGTTGACGAATCGGCTGAAGATCACCTGTATCAATGCGATGTTTGACAACTGATGTTTGGCCATTATTTTCTCCTTTGGACGCAAATATTCGCCAATGTTTTAGCAGAAACTTTTTTGCTTTATTTTTGTTCTGAGCAGACAACTCCTTCGTCCATTCTTTCCAATGCCGACGGTTTTGTTAAAGTTGTACCTTGTGTGTTCTGCTGGTCATTTTCACAATTTATCACAGCCGTAACTTTCTCACATTGCGCTATAAGTTCACCTTTTTGAATCCATTTTGGCTTATTTGTTGGATTCAAAATTCGTACCGGTATTTTTCTGTCCGCTCTTGTTTTTACTAGGGTCTTTCCAATGATGAGGTCTTTCTTTTAATTTTTCTTATCTGCTTCCACTACCCACAAATGGCTTGTCCCACAGTCTTCGTTTGTTGTAGCCCAAATAATTTCTTCGGTGTTGGGTTCAATTCGACAGCGCTCACTTATGTAGACTCTTGCAATTGTTAATTTTTGTCCACAGCCAATGTCTAAAGGCAACTCTACATTGGCATACCTTAACGTTTTTTTCTTAAGATCCAAAGTGAACCCAACTCGAATCATGAAGTCCACGCCAATGATAACCTCATCGGTGATGTTTGCAACAATAAAATTCTACGGCTCTACGGTTTTGTTGCCGATAAGAATACTTGCTGTAACTTTTCCTACTATTTGCGCAATTTCTCCTGTCGCTGTTCTCAATTGGATCCCATTTAATGGCGTTACTCGTCGTCTATCAAATAAGTCTCTCCTCACAATTGAATTCGATGCGCCTGTATCCAAAGTAAGCTCACATGGTCTTTTGTTGATTTTTCCACCGATAGTAAGGCTGTTGGAATTTCGGCAGAGCTTGGAAACCAAGACTATGGGGCAATCATCTGTAAGAGTCAGCTCACGCCCCGCTGTACTGACTCTCTTTAGTTTAACGACTGCTGCCCGCTACCATTTTCGCCATCGTTCACCCTATTTCCAATTCTTCTTCTTGGTGAACGTGATGCAGATCGTTTACGATGTGATTTGCAGTCACGTGATATGTGTCCCTGTTTACCACAGTTGTAGCATTTTCCTCTGAAGCTACTGCTTGCAAACGATGAATTTTTCTTTTCAGCCTCCACCTCCATCCGACGAGTTTTTAGTGATCGGCGGCATGTCAACGCAATCGTCTCCTGAGTGAGGGCAACCGTTACAGTTTCGTTAAATGTTGTCTTCGGGCTCCTCATTGTCTCGTGTCAGCTCACGCCCCGCTGTACTGACTCTCTTTAGTTTAACGACTGCTGCTCGCCACCATTTTTGCCATCGTCCACCCTATTTCCAATTTTTCTTCTTGGTGAACGTGATGCAGATGGTTTACGACGTGATTTGCAGTCATGTGCCATGTGTCCCTGCTTACCACAGTTGTCGCATTTTCTGCTGAAGCTACCGCTGGCGAACGATGAATTTTTCTTTTCAGCCTCCACCTCCATCCGACGAGTTTTCAGTGATGGGCGGAATGTCTTTACTGTCAGTTCCGTTAATGTTTCGTTAAATGTTGTCTTCGGGCTCCTCATTGTCTCGCGTTTTGTTTCTGAGTCACGTATGCCGTCAATAAACGCCTCTATTTTTAATTTTTCAGCTACGAGACTTAACTCGTCAGGATAGGAAAGGTGTGCCAATCGCTCAATATCCGCAGCATACTCCTGCAAGGACTCACCAGATTTCTGGATACGTCTTTTCAACTCCAATCTGTGAATCTGCTTCATGTGGTCACTGCCATATTTTCGCTGTAAGGCATCCATCACCACCTTGTAATTTTTCTGCTCTGCCACTGGAACCGTTTGCAATACTTCTGCAGCTGCGCCTTTTAATGACACAATTAGCGCTGCAGCTGCGCTTTCGTTATCCCAACGATTAAGCCTCTCTGCGCTGATTTCTCTTGTCACTTGAGTTTTTGGTTCGCTTATTTCCAACTGTTGAATCCTTTTATTAACGTCTTCAAAATTATGTTGAACTTCTTCCTTGAATGATTCAACGTCAACTCGTAACTCAGTCATTTTTGCATCGAGGCCATTTACCATTTTGGCAATCTCCGTTCAAACAGCCTCGTTGGATCTGCGTCGCGTTCTGACTTAAGCTCTGATCAATTTCTTCCCGAACCGCCTGGATCTGCAGCGCGTTCTGACTTAAGCTCTGATCAATTTCTTATCGAACCGCCTGGATCTGCAGCGCGTTCTGACTTAACTTCCTGTCTATTTTTTCCTGAACGGCCTGGATATTGCTATTCATCTGTAGTGCATTTTGACTCATAGTCTGCGTCATCGCCATTAACATTTTCTCGAACTTTGACATATCTACAACTTCACCACTTGCCGCTGGTCCAGAAGCTTCTTCCACTTTTGCTGCTGATTCTGATACATCACTATAAAATACATGCTCTTCCAGGTTTACACCTTGAGCCTCAAGAGCCTGACGTAAGCGTTTCTGTAACTCCACTTTTCCGCCAGTAGATTGCAGATTCAGCTGCTGCAACTCCTTCTTCAGTTGATCCACTTTCAGATCTTCAAACTTAACCATTTTAATTGATTGTTAATTCTTTTTACACAATCCCACTTCCGACACCAATTGTTACGAAATTTCTGTCTCTTTAACGATAATTTCGATCTCTTACACTTTTCTGAGTTCGATCACTGGATTGTATAACAATTAAAAACACACAAACTTATTTAGTTATAAAATGGTTTATTTAAATCACAATAGTTAGTTTTTACACAGTTCAATTGTTTATAACATTAACATTTAAATTCTAACATTAATTTAACACTGTATAGAAAACTGTTTTACTTTACTACGGATCACACTGTATTCACTTTATTGCTTAAATTCAAGTGTTCTGCTTCACTGTTTAAATACAACTGTGTCACTTAACTCAGATGACAACCCTTTTATACTGCAGTCATCACTCTCTCGAATAATCCAGTACCTTCTAATTAGCGTGTAATCTACCATTATCCATAATTTACCAGTACTTTCTAAATGGCGTATCGACGTTGAGTTCACGATTATCCAGAATGTTGCTATTATGCTAGATGGCGTTGTACGACGGCGATATTTTCTCTCGGTTGTCGACTTTTATAGTGTACTGCAGCGTCTGTTCGGTTTATTATTTGCCGCTAGATGGTGTAAAAGTATTTATACAGCCAGAATGCTAGCTAGTATCGTTTAGTTTCTTTTGTTGGTTGTTATTTCAAGAATTTTCTAGCATAAACCAAATTTCGCTACAATATTATATACGATCACGTTAAGGTGTGCTGTAGTGAAGTCAAAACAACTCGTCAGCATGGTTTTGCTAATGGCAGATCTACAGTTTCTAACCTCCTTGATTTCACTTCTTTTGCATTAAGCTCTTTAGACTCTGGTGGGCAAGTTGATTGCATCTACACTGACTTCAGTAAAGCATTTGATAAATTACCACATAATTTGATTTTGCTTAAGTTAAAGAAGCTTGGATTTCCCTTAAGTTTTATCAGCTGGATTGAATCTTATTTATCTGATCGCTCGTATCAAATAAAATTTAGGAGAGTGTTTTCCTCCCCATTTAGCGCAACATCAGGTGTTCCACAAGGAAGCCACCTGGGGCCGCTCCTGTTCATTTTAGCAATTAATGACGTTACACATGTTATTAAAAACTCCCATCTGTTAGTATATGCAGATGACATAAAAATTTACAGGAACGTAAAGGGGGTTGGTGATACTATTCCACTTCAGTCTGAATTAAAATCCTTTGAAGTTTGGTGTTCTAAGAATAACTTACATCTCAATCCTGATAAATGCCAAGCTATGATTTTTACCAGGAAGAAAACTATTGTGGAATTTGATTATAAATTAAGAGATAAACATATTTGTCGTGTCGATGTAGTCAAAGACCTAGGTATACATTTTGATACTAAGTTGACTTTTAATGAGCATATTAATCAAATTTGTAAAAGATTCTCACCTCTGCTTGGCTTTATTAAGAGGTGGGCAAAAGAATTTAATAGCCCTTTAGTAACGGTGACTTTATATAATACAATAGTGCGTCCTCACTTAGAGTATGCCAGCCAAGTATGGTCACCTTTTTATAATATTCATATAAATAGAATTGAGAGAATTCAAAAAATTTTATTCGTTTTGCTCTCAATGGCTTAAATTGGATTGACCCTTTAAACCTTCCTCCTTATGAGGATCGTTTGAAGTTACTACATATGCAGTCTTTGAGCTCGCGTAGAAATATTGCGGATATACTTTATCTGCATCAACTTGTAACTGGGTCCCTTGCTGCACCAGAGCTTCTTAACTACATACATTTTAATAGTAATCGGAGGAGTACTCGTGACTCTTATCAGTTATTTTACCAACCGGTTAGTAGAACTAATTATATGGCTACAGCTCCTTTTAATCGCATGACAACTCTTATTAATAATTGCGAAGTTTATAACATTAGCTTGTCAAAAGGTCAACTCAAGCTTAGACTGAAAACTAACTGTAGCTAAATTTGTAGCTTAATGGTGGTGTGAATTTTTTTGTTTGTGTTGTCCGAGCCCCACAGCATGCTGGGTAAATTTTTTCTATTATTTATGCCTTGGACTACGTAAATATACATATAATTATTTTAATATATATATGTCTACGTGTTTACATGGTGTGAGTGGGTATGTTGAGAAAGTGCGATAAAGCTAAGAAAAAATTATAAAAAAATAACAAATTAATGTGCATGATAATTTTTTCTATTCCATTATTTATTGAATAAGCTTTTTACTTGGTATAAAGCTTCAATGCTAAGAAGGCTATATTAGCTGTAGTAGCTAAACTCTATTATTATTTTTAAGCATTTTTCAACATTTTTCATATTTTTTCGATATTTTGAATTTCTTTAAACTTTCTTCATTGGTTTCCATATTTTTTCGACTTTTTCAGTCTTTTACAACTGTTTCAACATTTTTCAACTTCTTTCAACCTATTTTACATTTCAAATTTGTTTCGACTTTTCAACCTCTTCAACGTTTTAAGATTTATTTAAAAGCGACTTTCAATGCAGTGTAGGGTATGTGAGTTACGGCCTGGCCGAAGATAACACCTTAACTTGTTTATTTTTGTCCAGTCATCTGGGCAAGGAAGATTGATTACTACATTTTTTGCTTCGCCTTGTATGTTCCTGTAAAACACAGCCCTTGTTGCAGTTTTCGTCATCTCGATGCTTGGTATCTGCTCCAACATGTACTCCACTGCAGAAAAGAAGGAGTTTATGGTCACGTCTCCTTGGCCTGTAAACTTTGGCATATAATTCACTACTTTAAGTACATCTTGCTGCTTACTAAGCTTAGTGAAATTTGGTAAGATTTTTTCGGGCCCCTTCCCTTCCCTATTTTGTCTCACGTAATTTATGGACATCCCCTAACCGACATCTCTATACCAAATTTAAAAAAAAAATTGCTCCCATGGTACACTATACATATATAACATTAAACTTTTTTTGGCATTTATGGGAGGTGCCATGCTCAGTAATGCAATCCTGTAGCAATCCATTTAATTTTAAAGATTATAGCTACCAATCTCTATACCAAATTTTAAAAGTATTATTTCCGTAGCACACTAAATATAACACTTAACGTTTTTTGCTTGTACTTAAGATGCCACGCCCACAGGTGTCACTGAGCCCACTTTTACTTATAAGATGCCTTATAGCCAGTGTATCTACCATATTAAATTTCATAACGATTGCGTTGCTAGATCTGAGACGTCCAGTTGCAAAACCTGTCAAGTCCCGTTTTCATACTTTTGGAAAAACAATGAAAAACGTTTATCTTCATCTATGTTCATGGAAAACTTAAAACGTATTTCTCACATAATAGCTTATAAAATTTCTTAATCAGAGCACTTCAGATCAGATCAGTTTCATCTGCCTATGTTTTTGAGAAAACAATTTTGGACTTGGTGGGTTTTGATACCAATGTACTGGAATAGTATCCGCTAAGGTGATAGTTGATAGTTGAATATCAATTATCGCGCTTTTGCTCTCTGTAAGGTGATTGTCAACTTGATTATCGCTTGCTTTTATGTGATAGCTGCTTAGGTGTCGTTTTCAAAAACGACAATCAAAAAGTCGACAGTCGACTATCACCTTAGCGGATACCACCCCTGGACTTGGCCGGTTTTGACATAGTAATCTACAAATTTTGTTTGGGAAAGAGTTGACTTTAACCGTTTTGATACCAATGTACTGGACTTCGCCGGTTTCGATTTCAAGGCCCTGAACCGGTTTTGAAAGCAAGTTCATGGACTTGGCTGGTTTTGAAATCTATGCATCAACAATAAATTTAAAAAATATTCTATTTATGTGAAAATATTCTATTTTTTGGAAATTAAAAACATAGTAGAAAGATAACATGATCTAGATTTTGATGTACATATGAGAATATCTCAAAATTTGATTTTATTGGACTTGACCAGTTTTGCAACTGGACGCTTGAATCTCTTATTATAACGTTTATAAATATTGTGGGTTGTGCCGCGCTCTTCAATGAGTTTCGCCAGTATAAGAAAATATATGGTTATGATGATTGCTTTTAACGTTATAATCTCTGAAAATTGTATGAAAATCGTAGGTGCCGTTTTCGAGTATTTTTGAACCAAAATTATCAATTATTGAAAAATTTCGCGAGTTTAAGATACTTATAATTTGCATCCGTATATCAAATTTCATTACAATATAACGAATGGCTTTCGAAATATCACCCAATAAAATTTAAGCTTCAGTGCGGTGCCACGCGCCTCTTAGAGTCATAAGCATTTTGAAACCTAGCCACATGCCTTGACTTCAATCGATTTTTTTTTTCTTGGAGGACACTCTTCAACCATTGGTTTTCTTGAAGTCAAGATTATCTTGAATTAATATTCAAGGTGAAGTAATTAAAATTTAAAGGGAGACATAGCTAAAATTGCATTTAAAGCAAAGTAAAAAAACATGAAAAGTTACATCTAAGGTTAAATATAAAGTTGAATAAAAATTATAGGCTTTTGAATTTAAATTGTTCCACCTTGAATATTAATTCAAGATAGTCTTAACTTCAGGATAAACTATTATTTTAGATTGTGCCCCAAAAAATAAAATCGAAAACATGGCTGGATAAAATGTCAATTTCTGTGGACATGCACATACATATATGTACATAAGACATGTTCAAAAAAAAGTCATGTTCTAGAATACTTCAAGGACACTCGATTTTCGAAAATTTATTCATATTCGAGTATTTCCTCACTTAAAAAAATAATCCTATAGCTGCTACCAGAGCTGCAAAATTTTCATTTTTTTGAATTTGTCCAAAAAAATGTTGACAATTTGATTTTTTTCTTATTTATAATACTTTTTTTAAATATTTTTTCAATTTTTCTTATGTACACATAAGTAAGCATCGAAAAAAAATTTCCCAATATTTCTTAAGCCTATACATAAGGAGAAAAACTGAGGTCTCTCCGCGAGTAGAGCTTTGGTGTTTCTTGTGTAACAGCTCAAATCCTTTGTTGTTTTACTGCATTCACCTTATTACACTATAACTTGAAATTGTCAATGCCATTACATGAATTTTCATTAAAAAAATTAATGAGAGAAAAACTTTTTTTCATTTTTGTTCCAAAAATTATCAAAATTAATTTTTTTTTAATATTTTTTTTTTAACTAATCATGCAGTTAGTAATGCATGTTAATAAGAGTAACTAATTATTGAAGTAAAATATTGTAATTCACGGTGGGCTTTAACCAACTTAAAATGACAAGTTGAGTTACAACAAAAACTTAAATGTGGAATTATTTGGGATGTTAATCAAAGTAGAAATGCATCAAAAGGAAAAAAATCCTTAGAGCTTTTTTTTAATTCCATATTTACTGTTTTTTAATAATACTATCTAGTACAATATGTGTATAACGTACGTATGAAATTTAGAAAACATCCGATTGTGCTCAAATTTTGCCACATTAAAGAACCTAAAAATACAGTCTCACAGTTAAAATTTCAGCTCCCAGGATATTCGGGGTCTTGAGTACTGTAAGGTCAAATTTCGAAAAAACGCAATTTTTGCGAAAAAAGCCAAATTTAATGTTTGATATCTCTGGGCCTGGTCAGCCATTTTCACTATATGGTGTCTAATTTAAAAGCGAATAAATAGATAAACATAATAAGATCGATCTTAGGTATTATGAATAAAACTACGATTAAGTACTGCGTTTTCAAAGCAGTCATATTTTACTAAGACGTATTTAACTTAATCGGGTCGCAAAAATAAGTCTTAAGGTTTAAAATTATTTATTATGTATATTATGATGATTACATTTTAGATTTGAGGGCTTTTAGAACAAATATTTTTAAACCGGACTAAACAGGTCTAAATATGGTTCTTTCTCTAGACCCTGACCACCTAGGAAGCTGAAATTTAGACTGTAGTGCTATCTATTAAATTATTTTGACGTGTCCAAATTTGAAGAAAATCGAATAACTTTTGAACTTAATACGTATGTTATGCGTATGTAATATCATTAAAAACAGTAAATATGGAATTTAATAAAAAAGCTCTAAGGATTTCTTATATTTTTCATATATCGACTCCAAATTACATCCCAAATAATCCCCAATTAAAGTTTTTGTTGTAACTCACACTTTTATTAAAAGTTGGTTAAAGCCCAACGTGAATTATTTGCTAATAAAATATTTCGAAAAATTTTGGACCAAAAATCAAATATAATTTTTTTTCTCGCTTATTTTTTAATGGAAATTCATGTATGACATAGTGTAAGGTAGGTTGGGCTGGTGGATACGTTAGGACCTGCCTAGTGGTTTTGCCGGCGCTTAAAAACGCCACGGGCAATCAAATAAAAAAAACAGTAAAGCGCCTCGAGAGTGTTCTTTTAAGAGAGAAGTGTTCAGCCAATTTAAGGCTAGATAATTGTAATTAAAACAGCCAGTTTAAGGCTAATGAATCAACTCAACTTTTATTAAAACCGCTTCCTGCATTTATACAGGAATAACGGTATCCTTGTTTATGTAAACAAAAACATATGTTTAACATAAAATATATGGTGACTTAATGTATATTTACAGTGGCTTAAACTTAGTAATAGATTATTGATATTCACAATAGTTTAAAGTAATAGTAGTAAAGTAGTACTTAATATTACTTATTGATAAAATACACTACACCCTCATCCTTAAGATAAAAATTATTTTTATTTTAATACAAATAATTTTGTGATACAATAATATTTTAATGTTAATAGAAATAAATCTGATTAATTCATTTTTTTAGCATATTTTTATGATATTCTTTGATTTTGTTCCCTAAATCTAAAACAGTGTTGACACCTTTTGTTTCTATGACTTTATATGGGCCAAGATATGGCGGTTGATTTTTTCTTCTGTTCATATTTTTTAATAAAACTAAATCTCCAATTTTTAAATTTATGGGATTTATTTTGACATTTTGCTGTGTTCTGTTCTTTTTAACAGTTTCAATTAATTCTTTAGCTTTATTTAAAGAGAATTTTAATCTTTGTTTTAGTTCTTGTGCATAATCATCAGTATTATAGACTGGCTTATGTGACATAATCGTGTCATTTGGTAAAGTTGACAGTTTTCCAAAAACTAGCTCATATGGCGTGTAATTTGTATCGACATGCGGTGTTGTATTATATGCAAAGGAAAAGTATGGAATCCAATAATCCCATTCTTCGTCTTTACAAAAGTTTAGTAAGAATTCATTAAGTACCCTATGATTTCGCTCTACAGAGCCCAAAGTTTCATGGTGGTATGGAGTGCTAAAAATTTGTTTGATTTTTAATAGGTTACATATTTCAGACATTAATTGATTGGTAAACTCTGTACCCTTATCCGATTTTAGATTCTTGAAATGTCCGTAGGTCAGAATGAAATGTTCTACTAATGTCTTCGCTACAGTCTTAGCATCCTTTGTTTCCATCGGACATGCTACTACATATTTTGTTAGCTCACACTGTATCGTTAGTACATACCGATAGTTATTCGATATACGCAGAGGGCCTACCGTGTCTATTGATACTACCTCGAAACTAGTTCCTGGTGTGTCTGTCTTGGTTAAATTTTCTCTTGTATGTTTTGTTTGTTTATTTATTTTGCATTGCTTGCAGTTCGATATGTATTGCTTAATCATTCTGCTCATATTTTTCCATACATATTTCTGTTTAAGTTTCAAAATTGTCTTTCTTATACCCATATGACCTCCGTGTGTCGAATTGTGGTATTCATGAATAAGTTCATGTTGCGTATCTTTATTTAGTATTCTTTTAGGTTCGTTATATATTAAAATTTTCAAATTTACGCTATTTCGTTTTAAATTTTTATACATTGTTTTAAATTCTTCTACTGTTGTGAATTTAAATATTTCATCTGTGCTCTTTAATGCGAGCTCCTGAATCCCTAATGAAAGCATTTTCGATGATAGTTTCTCCAAAGTCAACGGTGTGCTCAGTGGATTATCACTACATCTAACTAATACTTCACTATCTTTAACCTCAATTTCGGATGGTAGTTTCTCCAAAGACAACGATGTGTTCAATGGATTATCACTACATCCTTCAAAATTTTTATGAGGAAAGAACCTAATTTTTTTCATTTTACTTACATCTGAAATGGAAGTACATTCCCAAACAAAAAGTTCATCAGTATTTTTGCCAGAAAGGCATTCAGTGTTATCATTCTTGCAGTTTTTGGTAAATCTACTTTTGCTTCTGGATATTTTTGCTAGGATATTTTTCATATTCTGCTCAATTCCTGTTGGAATCATTGCTTTCAATGATTCACTATTTAGAACTATTCTTGACAATGCGTCCGCATTCGTATTCATTTTTCCTTTTTTATAAATTATTTCAAAATTATAGTCGCATAGGTCCAACCTGATACGAGTCATCTTCGATGACGGATTCTTATGTGAAAAAAGTGACACTAACGGTCTATGGTCAGTTATGACGGTGAATTTTCTACCGTATAGATATGGCCTAAAAAAATTGATGGCCCAGTGAATGGCTAGTAATTCTTTCTCTATCACTGGTTTATTCAAATCATGTTTTGAAAGTGATTTGCTAGCGTAAGAAATGGGTAAATCTGCGCCAATTTCGCCTTGCGATAAAACTGCCCCAAGAGCATAGTTTGACGCATCAGTGGTCAAAACAAATTCTTTTTTAAAATCTGGATATTGCAAAATGGGCGGGTTCATGAGTTTAGTTTTTAAAGTGTCAAAAGATTCTTGACAATCCACTCCCCATTGAAACTTTGTGTTTTTTTTTTAAGAGTGTGTTTAGATTGTTCGCTATTTCTGCAAATTTTGGTATGAACCGCCGATAATAGTTACAGAAAGCTACAAACCGTCTTACCTCATCCGCGTTTGTTGGAACTGGGTAGTCCTTAATGACCTTATGTTTAGATGAGTCTGTTTTGATCCCATTGGCCGTTATAAGATGACCAAGGTATACTACCTCTGGTTTCAAAAAACAACATTTTTCCGAGTTCAATTTCAAATTATATTTCCGTAGCCTTTCAAATACTTTTACCAAATTGTCGTTGTGATGTTTTATACTACAACCAAAAACGATTATATCGTCTACATAAAGAAATGCTTTTGCATCTAGACCACTTAATGCAATTGTTAGCATTCTTTGAAAACTATTGGATGATATTTTTAGTCCAAAGGGTAGTCGTGTGAACTGAAAGTGTCCTGTTCCTGTTGAAAAAGCTGTAAATGGTCGTGAGTCTTCGTCTAAGTCTATTTGGTGGAAGGAGCTAGTCATGTCCAACGTCGAAAAGTATTTGGCTCTCCCCAATTTATCTAAAACGTCTTCGATTTTTGTCAGGGGGAATTTATCATTTATTATTTTTTCATTTAATTTTCTGAAATCAACGACTAGACGCCATTTTTTTTGTATCATTGGTTGACTTTTTTGGAACTACTAATAATGGTGCATTGTAGGGGCTTACTGAATTTTCAATAATATTGTTATTTAGTAGTTTTTCAACTTGTTCATTGATTTCTTTAATTTGTGTTTCGGGTAATCTATAGTTTTTTATATAAACAGGTGTTGAGTCTGTCGTTTGAATTTTTTGTGTATAGAAGTTGTTGACACTTAGTTGTTCTCCCGGGAGGTGAAAAATATCTTCGAAATTCTTTATTATTTCTATAAGTGACTCTTGCGCTTCCGGTTTACTACAACCAATTCTTAAATTCTTTAAGAGTTCTTCAAATCTGTTTGGTGAATTGGTTTCGGCCCAAGTAAAGACATTATAGTTTTTCAATGGTTGTATCTCGCAGGGTAAATTGTCCAAAACTAAATCTTTATCAGTCGTATTTAGTAATTTAACATGGGATATACCTTTTGCTGGTATTAGAGTATTTCCTAGAAATATTCCATCAGCTATTTCTTTATTTAAAACGATGCTATCTTCATTAACTTTAATATTAACCGGTACGATAGATTCAGATCGTGCTGGTATAATAATACTCATTCGATTTGTGTTTTTTGACATTATTGGTAGAGTAAATTCTTTCTCATTTATTATGAAAGTTATATTAAATGTCTCAAAATCAATTTTTGACATGTATTTTTCTTAAATGTCGCGTCCTATGATTCCATCGGTTGCGATTGGGAAATCGTTATGAACGATATGGAAATGGTGTTGAATGTGGCAGTCTTCAAATATTAAGTTTAATTTTGTTGTACCAATGCATTCTATGATCTCATTGGTTATACCTGATAAATGTGATATATTTTGTGTATTTATATCTTGCAAATTTCTAATTTTACAGATGGAAACATCCGCCCCTGTATCTATCAAAAAATTTAAGTTTTCATTGCGACATTTTAGTGATATGTAATTGTTTAAGTTTTATGAAGCTTTGTAAATTAGTTTTGGCCTCTTTGGGTGACAGTTTCTGCCGCCCGGCCATCTTCGTTTCCCTGATTATTATTGTTGTTATTGTTATTTCTTCGATAATTGTTTCTAGAATTGTTATTACGTGTATTATTATTCTCATTTCTAGAATTATTATTTCTGAAGTTGTTATTGTAATTTCGAGAATTGCTTTTGAAATTATTGTTTCCATAATTATTCCTATTATTTCTAAAATTATTCCATCTATAATTATTATTCTGTGAATCTCGAGCATTCGGGTATCTACTATTCTGAATTTGGAAAACATCGTTCTCATTATAATGGAAACTTCTTTCGGCTGTCGTACATCTTTCGACGGCCTCACTAAATGTTTTCGGTGGATTTGCCAGTAAAATTTGCTTGTATTCAGGATTAGCACCTTTCAGAAAAACATTCAAAGCCATGCTCTCACTAACTTTATAGATCGCATTTTTTGTTTCCTGATTCGGATTAGATAAGGTTTTTATTTCGAATATGCTCAATTGGTCTGAAAGCTCTGCAATTTTTTCTCTAAATTCAGCTATACTTTAATTATTTTGTTTAACGGACCCTAGCTCTGTTAAAACCTGTTGTACAGTCCTCGGATTTGGGTAGGAGTCTTCCAATAATTTTTTTAGCTCTGTAAAATTCAAGGGTTTGTTTGATCGACCTAAAACACTACGGACCTGCGCTGTAAGTTTGAAATTGTAGGCGTACTTAATGAATATTGGTTTATCTTCATTCCTCAAGATGTCATATAAGAGTTCTGTTTGGACAATAAAATCCTCTAAATCCGAAAATATTCCTTTGAATATTTGTAGGTTTTTTCCTACGACCGATATATCAAAATGAGCCATCTTTGTATCCTCTTCCAACCAAATATTAGACAAGTCCAGGTCTATACTACCTTTAAATTCTTCTTTAAAATTCAAATTTTTTAAAATTTCTGTTATTTTTTCGTAGCTCTGATCAAATTGAATTTTTAAGCTACGATAATCTTCAGCTTCGGCTATGCTACAAATTTCATTTGACTTGTTTCTTAAAAATTTTATTCTTGCATATTTTTCCTCAATGTATTTCTTTGAATAGCTTCTATTTTTACTTTTCTTTAAGTTTAAATATAATTTTTGCAATTCCAAAATGAAAGTATTTATTTGTTCCATTTACTAAAAAAAATATGATGTTTATTCACTTGATTTTTCCATATATAAAGTATGTATATAGAAATAAAGATGTTTGCAAAAATTATTGACCGTGTGAACAGCCAAAAGAAGCTATGCCAAAATTGTAGTTTTTGAATGTTACCACTTGCAAAATGTCAAAAGTAAAAAAGAATAAAGCAAATTGTGACAACATTTGCAATTGAAACTTTTGTTTTTGTTAAAAAAATAATTGAAAAGAAAAAAGATTTGTGTTGAGTTTTTAATCCATTTTAGTTATGTTAAAATTATACGAATAAATATAAAAATGTGTTAATATAATGTAAAATAAAAAAATTAAGATGAAAATAAAATAAAAATGAAGTAAAAATGAAAATGTGTGTGTTTTAGCTTAGTTGTTTTTCTTGGTTTTCGTTTTGTGTTCTTCAAGCTGTGCTTCAACAGAAATTATATGCTCCCATATTATATTTGCTTGTTGCCATGATGGTGGTGGATCCGCATTCACAATTGCTTGTAGGCTTTTTAATTGTTTTCGTAGCCTTACCAATTTCCCTCCTCTTTTGTGTTTTGGTTTTTCAGTTGGTGGAATTCGTGTAAGTCTATCTTCGGTGATTCGTTGTTGCCGTTTTTTGTACTGTTCAATAGTGAGTTTCTGTGGTTGCGCTACAATTTTTGAAGCTGTATATGCTGGGGCCTGTGCTGTGCGTTCCGGCACGTATTCATCTGCTGGCATAAAGTTTTTGCCATGTACTGGCAGGATCGCCATGTAAGGTAGGTTGGGCTGGTGGATACGTTAGGACCTGCCTAGTGGTTTTGCCGGCGCTTAAAAACGCCACGGGCAATCAAATAAAAAAAACAGTAAAGCGCTTCGAGAGTGCTCTTTTAAGAGAGAAGTGTTCAGCCAATTTAAGGCTAGATAATTGTAATTAAAACAGCCAGTTTAAGGCTAATGAATCAACTCAACTTTTATTAAAACCGCTTCCTGCTTTTATACAGGAATAACGGTATCCTTGTTTATGTAAACAAAAACATATGTTTAACATAAAACATATGGTGACTTAATGTATATTTACAGTGGCTTAAACTTAGTAATAGATTATTGATATTCACAATAGTTTAAAGTAATAGTAGTAAAGTAGAACTTAATATTACTTATTGATAAAATACACTACAATAGTGTATTAAGGTGAATGTAGAAAGGATTTGAGCTGTTACACAAGAAACACCAAAGCTCTACTCGCGGAGAGACCTCAGTTTTTCTCCTTATGTATAGGCTTAAGAAATATTGGCAAATTTCCGATGTGTACATAAGGAATATCGAAAAAATATTTTTAAAAAAATATTATAAGTAAGAAAAAATTCAAATTTTCATCATTTTTTTGGCCAAATTCCAAAAAATGAAAATTTTGCAGCTCTGGTAGCAGCTATAGGAATAAAACGGCACCTATATATAGATATCTATATTTAAATAGGCGGTTAGTAAACAGCCATAATCATAATCGCTTAATTTTTTTATTTTTTAGGAAGACTGTGAAGAGAGGGAGTGCTGTGTATACTTTTTTTTTGAATAGTAGGTGGCTCCACGCCCCTAACGGAAAATACATTGCCACGGCTAGACTACAACAACAGTTTTAATAAAATTTGGTTTGAAGATAGACTGAACCATAAGAAAAGTAATTAGAAGCTCTTACTTCTTGAATGGGGCGTGCCATCACCCTTATTAGGAAAAAACGCTGTTTCATCTGAGCCGCGTCATCGATTTTGATAAAATTTAGTATGGTGCTAGATTGAATCCTGAGTAAAGATATTTTTTTTTCTAATAATAAAAAATGTTCCCACTGCTAAACTAATGGGCCGATTTTGATGAAATTTGGTCAGGATCTAATCAGTCCCTTAAATTAGTTGTGTCAATTTATTTTTCTCTTATGGGAGTGTCACCGACCTATTTAAAACAAATACCTTGCAGTAAAAACGTTTGTTTCTTATTAGAGGCGTGGCATCGCCCACTCGGAACAAGTTTACTTTAGTACAAACTCCCCAAATTTTTTAATTTTTTTAGAGAAAGTATCGCTATAAAAACAAAAAATAAAGATGCAAAAAAAGAGGGTCGGACAGATCTAGTTTCGGAGATATAGCTATCGGAAGTTGCGGATATAGCTTTTATAAAAATCAGTGTAAGTTGGAAAATTCTGTATAAATATTCAAAATATTGGTATCATATGAAACATTTCTAAAAACTCAAATGGGCACATTAGCTTAGTAGTGACAACTCTTTTTCCTGTTAGAGGTGCTGCCACGCCTCCATAGAAAATTTGAGTTTTTAGAAATCTTTATTAGGGTTCAGACTATATTCTAACAAAATTTCATCAAAATCGGTCCGTTAATTTAGTAGCAACGACGTATTTTCCTGTAAGAGGCGTGGCACCGCCCACTAAATAATATATTTTTTCTTAAGATCCAATCTATCTACATACCAAATTTAATCAAAGTCGGTGGAGTGGCACAGCCGTTTTTTCACATTTTTCGGCGATTTTTTATCTTTTTTTTAGTAGCACTTTCTTTTCAAGCACGTTTTTTGAGGTTAGAAAGCTATTTTTTCGAAAAAAGCCAGACGGCATCAAGAAATTGAGAAAATTTCCGATTTTTTCATATGCTTGAACATTTTTTTTTTCAAAACTGAAATGGGCTGAGGGGGTGACCTTTCTGACAAAGAACTACCCATATATACATATATTTAAAAAAAAATTTTATTAATTAATTTTTTTTACATTCCGGTAAAAAATGGGTTAGTATAAAAAATTTGGTACATTGATACATAATTTTAAAGCCAATAAATTGAGCTTTCTTATGGTGCTAAAAAAATTATATGCTAATCCTAAATTTTTTTGGAAAAATTAACGTTTTTTAGAAAAAAAGGGTCAAAATTTTACAAAAATTCCTGTATCTCGAAAACTATAAAACAAATTTTAAATGTTTACGTGCCGATTTAATGCCTTATTCAATTACCTTTCCAATGATACCAATATTTTGAATTTTTATATAGGGTTTTCCAACTTATACTGATTTTTATAAAAGCTTTATCTGCAACTTCCGATAGCTATATCTCCGAAACTAGATCCGTCCGACCCTCTTTTTTTGCATACTTATTTTTTATTTTTATAGCGCTACTTTCTCTTAAGACTTTAAAAAAATTGGAGCATTTGTACTAAAGTAAATTTAACCCGCCCACTCAAAAGAAATATTTTTACGCAGGATTCAATCTGGCATCATTCCAAATTTTATCAAAATCGATGACGCGGCTCAGCCGTAACAGCGTTTTTTCCTTTTATGGGTGATGCCACTCCCTATTTAAGAACACAGAGTCTCTAATTACTTTTCTTATGGTTCAGTCTATCTCAAAACCAAATTTTATTAAAATCGGTCCATTAGTTTAGCCGTGGCAACGTATTTTCCGTCAGGGGCGTGGCACCACCCACTATTGAAAAAAAGTATACACTGCACTCCCTCTCTTCACAGCCTTCCTACAAAATAAAAAAATTGAGCGATTATGATTATGGCTGTTTACCAACTGCCTATTTAAACATAGATATCTAAAGGTAGTCGCCATTTCCTAAAAAAAATTTATTCGAAAACACCAGTTCTCATATGAAAGCTCTTGAGCATACGAAGATTTTGACACCTTAAAAACGTTTTTCCGCTGCGCTCAATTTTGGGCAGACCACTGTCCCGGTTGACATGGAACGTCCCATATTCAAATTTTTTTAATTTTTTATAAAGTTATTGTTATTCTTAGCAAATATGATCAAACGATTATTTATCCTATCTACTATAGATTTCCAGATATTTCGTTTCAAAAAATGTTCAAAAACGTCAAAAAAACAAAGTGTGCAGCTATTAAAAGAATGACCGATATGTATACCTAAGGTTATACCGAAATGTTTGGACGCATTGTAAAACCCAATTCCAGGCCTACGCTGTGAAATAGTAAGATAATACAAGGGATCAGTTTATAATGTATCCAGCACCTGGTTTACTAGTCACAGTTTTTTTACATAAGAGTAAGGGTAAGTGGGTGGCCTACGGCCGCAGCTCAGGATTTAAAACTCCCAAAAATCCAACACCGGCTTCGCGGCGGACTTCGGCCGCGGTGCTGGGTACATTGTCAAAAACAACTGATATATGCAAGATCGAACAACGTGCTGGAATGCCAGCAAAGAAATGAAAAACGATTATTTTGAATTTTGTTTCCTTGCAAAGTTACAGCCATTTGAAAAAGACATAAATTTGATCCCCTACGATCAAGATGCAATCAATTTGTAACCGGTTGGTTAATATTGTTTGGTCGTAGGGGATCAATTTTATGTCTTTAACTTTGCGAGGAAACATCGCAGATTACCACTTGAAATCTCAGTTTAAAGAAAAAGAACAGTACTTAATGATGTTATTATTAAAAATAAGCTGAAAGTAGTAGTATCACAGATGGCTTGGCAATGTTGAAACAAAAATTTAAATTTTTATTTTGAGAAAAAAATTCTCTTGACTCAAATATCTTTAAGAGCGCATTAAGCTCATGTCATTTCTTTCTTATATTACTACAAATCCAAAATAAAATTTTAATCGAAAAAAGGTGGAGTTTTTCAAAAAATTAGCTTTATTTTTTTTTTTTATAAAAAGCGCTATATCTCTGCTAATTTTCAATCATTTTTGAAATTTTTTTAAAGATTCTGACAGAGAATAAGAAGTTATATTAGAATCAAAAGACAAAAGTTAATTATTTTGATTTAGATGGAAATGGTGGTTTTTTAAAAAAAACTTCAGCCGTTTTTTAATTTTTGACACCAAAGCTTAAAATGGGCATAACTTCGTTAAAAATTTTTTTAATCAAATCGGGGAAATACGGGTCTCTTTATTTCCTTTGAAAAACAACATATTTAATCGGTAACGAATTCCGTAATATGAAATAATCCGATTGCATGGTTTGAAATGGATGTGATCTTTTCATACATTTTAAGAGTTTTATTCGACCTTTTTTATTACAAAATAAAAACACTTTTTCTGGCTTTAGGTCAGTTTTTTATTTATAATTTTTTCCCAATGTTTCGAGGAAGATCCTTTCTCACTTTCAGGGGTGACTAAGAAATAATAATTAACACAATTAAATAAATTAACAAAACAAAAACTTACGTTAAAATTATAGAAAATCTAAACTTAAACTAACCTAATTGTCAACTAAATGTCTGTTTATATGAGCACAATTTTCTGTGTCCCTCTTGAAATTTATTCTCTTGTCAGTGGGGGTGTTAATAATGTGGAGCATCTCTAATATGAATCTCTTCTCATAATTATCTTCTTCTTGTAAGATCTCCACAGCGTCAAAATTAGGGAAATGTCCAAGCTCAGCACAGTGGGCTGAAAGAGGTGTCTTAGGGGCTTGTCCATTTCTGTTTTTTGGTCCGTTCTGTGTTCTGAGAGTCTCGTCCTTAATTTGTTTTTTGTAGTACCAACTTATACCTTCTGGCATACATTGGACCCGTCTCCGTCACAAGGAATTTTGTAAAAAAGGCAGGATTTGTCAAGTTTTGATATTGTTGCTGTAAAATTGTCCAACTTTATTATCTGTCTAATGAGCAATTTTTATGTTCTTAAACGCACTTAATTTCGCGAATCTCTCTGTCAAACCGGGACTATATGTCATCGATTTATATATGACGGTACCCCTTTCCTGTCTTGGTCCCTTATCCTTATAAAAATTGTCCATTCATCTTTTTGTTGTGTGTTTTGGAAAACTGTTTTTCTCTAAGATTTTCACAATTCTTTTTATGTTGTCCCTATGAAATACTTGGTCGCTAATTGTCAGTGCTCTAGTAATTAAATTTTGTGGTGTATTTAAAATTGTCATTTTTGGGTGCTTAGAATTAAAGTTAATGGGTCGACCTGACACAGTGGATTTTTGGTACCAATTTAATAATATCCTATTTTCACTTCTTATCACCATTGTGTCCAAGTATGCTAACATGTTGTTAAAGAGGTGCAAATTGGCCTCAGTGGTGTTCCTTCTTTATGTATTTAGGCAGTCCGTAAATGCGTAGGGGAATGGCAGTACTTATTTGTCTTCATTGTAAGTTTTTCTTTCAGGGTAATACAATTTTTTCCAAAATTTTTTGGGCGAAAACATTGTTTTTATCTTGTAGTGTTGTTGTACTATCTTTTCTTAATCTTCTATATGTCGTCCAATCTCCTAATGACCTAAAGCCAGAAAAAGTGTTTTTGATTTGATCTTTTGTTAAACTCAACGGCTTTTCATAAATTTTTTAACAAGTAAAACCTAAGTACAATTAAAAAATTTATTTATTTATTTATTACTTTGCTATTCTACACATCGTTCGATCTCTCTCAAAATTTGGGTGAGTAACTGATTTTTGATGATGAATCGTGTACTGCAATGCGAATAGTATTCATTTGATTCAAAATAATCGTTTTTCATTTCTTTGCTGGCATTCCAGCACGTTGTTCGATCTCGCTAAAAAAACTTGCATACATCAGTTGTTTTTGACAATGAATCAAGTCATATGGTGCTTTTTGGAAAAAAATGTATTGTTAGATAGGTTACAGTGCAAAATTACACGGTTTTCATAAATAACAGCTATTTGAGGACAAAGGGTTAAATTTCCTGCCTTGTCTTTCTTTCTATTTCAATATTTGGGCCTAGAATAGGGTGCTAATTTTTCGATGATATATATGGGGCATTCCATGTCAAATCACCGAGGCCCGATCCTCTTCGATTTCGCTCATTTTTGTTATTTTTTAGTGCGTATTAAAAGCAACAAGCACACCAATTTCCAGTCTTGTACTCGAAACCGTTATTGAGTAATTGCTTTTTTAACCCTGTAACCGTCAGCTTTACCTAAAGCGAGGGTTAAGGTAAATAGATAAAACACCTATGCAAGAAGAACTTTTTACAAAAATGTTTTTTTCCCGCCTATTTTCAAATATTTGTTCTATGCGACGCTGTCAGTTTGATAGCAGTATGTGAATTTAACATATTTTACCTTATTTTTTTGACAATAAATACATATAAAAATACTATCGTTTTATTTTTAAACAGACGTTACCCGGCAAGTGCGCCTAAAGGCACAGTAGCTAAATTTGCACCTGGGAGATTACCTGTTGATTTCATATTAATTTTTCTGTTATTAAGATTAGTCGGTATGAATTTTTTCATCGCAAAACAAAAATTGGCCGGTTAGAGGGTTAAATTTTAAGGCAAAAAATTTTCAATTAACGATATAGTAGTAATAAATATTGATATCAATAAAAAGTGGGGCATCATTTTTTTCGTATTTGAATGTAGTTTCTGAAAAAAAATAAAAAAAAATTATTCGAAGTAATTATTAGTTAGTTGTTAATTCTATTTTTTTTCGAATTTTGAAAATTTTATAAATGTATGTTTTTTATGATTGAATTATCTGTATCTATATATTTAAAAATGAGTAAAAAAATCACTTTTTTCGGACTTTGATCGCTTGTAACTTCATCAAATCTTATTCGATTTTCATTAACACCAACCCGTTAGGGGCGCTTAGTACAACTTCTGCAGAATCTTTAAACGTTATACTACATTTATTGCCTATTGATCTTTTTGCAAAGGGAGTAGCTTATAAAACTATACTCAGGCTCAAAGAATCGGGGTGTTTAAAATACCGACAAATTGGTCATAGCAACGTAGGTGCTATTCTAAACGTCACCACCGACTACATGACCCCCACTTTATACATTGACAGGAAATTTTTGGTAACGTTTCCTTCAAGAGAATTCTGGAAGTCAAAGGGTGAGGACCCAACAGACGTAATAAACATCTATACAGATGGCTCTAAAATGAATGAAGGTGTGGGTGCAAGTTTTTACATCTCAAACTGCAAAACAAGCCAATCTTTCAAACTGCCGACAGAGTGTAGCATTTTTCAGGCAGAAATTGCTGCAATTTATAAAGCAGCAGTCTACTTAAAAGAAGGTGCTTGTAACAGAAAATTTCATTTCTACGTTGATAGTCAGGCCGCTTTAAAAGCTCTACAATCGTATTCCATTAAGTCAAAAACTGTCCTAGAGTGTTTTAATGCTTTGTGTACACTAAGTGAGGAGAATTCAGTATTCCTTCAGTGGGTACCTGGGCATTGCAACATTGTAGGAAATGAAATGGCAGATTTACTAGCAAAGCAGGGTGCTCAGTCAGACTCAGAACTCATGAAAGTTTCAATACCTCTTCAACACTACTACGTATCAAAAGACAGAGAATTACTCTCAGTAGCGGATACGAGGTGGACTTCCTCTTCCACGAGCAAGGTAACCAAACATTTTTGGCCCAGTTTCCATAGAAAGGACACTAAATATTTGTTATCCTTAACTCGGAGTGAATGCAGTTTATTGACAAGGATTGTGACTGGCCACTGCCTCATTGGGCATCATGCCTTCAGGCTGGGAGCAGTATCCAATAACTGGTGTAAAAACTGTCATGAACCCGATGAAGAGGAAACCATAGAACACCTTTTTTGCTTTTGCCCTGCTTTGGTAAGTTATAGGTTGAAATACTTTGGGCAGCCATTCTTTATATCCCTGAAGGAACTAACTATAGTCCAATTGAGTGAAATCAAAAGATTCGCTGTAACAACAGGCACCTTCATGTTGGACGAGCACCACAATGAATGGACCAGAATTTACTAACAAGACTGTAGCAGAGAGTTTGTGGTAACACTATGGACCCCTGTGGTCTATGTGAGGCTCTGAAATAGCCGCCACCCTAACCTAACCTAACCTAACCCGTTAGTAAGAAAAAAACTACCTTTTGAATGGTGTACAACTGATTTAGTTAGAAAAAAAAATTATAGAAATATGGCCAAATAAGAAAAATTGCAAAAAACGAGTTTTTGGGGGATAACTCAAAAATGATTCCTAAGAGAAAAATATAGTTGTCATTTTTGGAATTTACGACCCAAAATACATGAAAAAAGTATGCGAGAAATAAGATATTTTTGTGTGTAAACTAGTGATATAGATAATTCAATCATAAAAAACATATAAAATTTTCAAAATTCAAAAAAAATAGAAAAAAATTCTCAGAACATCTCGAACTGCAGCAAAAAAAAATGCGTAATATGGAGAAGAATTTTAAGAAAATTTTTAAAAAAATCGAAGGTGTCTCACTTTTCGAAAATGTCGATTTTAATCTTTAAACGTTAACAACTAACTGATAATTACTTCGAATAATTTTTTTTTATTTTTTTCAGAAACTACATTCAAATACGAAAAAATGATACCCCACTTTGTATTGATATATATTTATTACTAGTATATTACTTAGTGTTTCACCGAGGCCGAGGCGAGGCGAGGTTGTAGTTGATCTCGGTCTCGCCTCGTTTTATAAATTTAAGTCTCGCCTCGCCTCGGCCTCGGACGAGATCTTGCCATCACATGCCTCGCCTCGCCTCGCTTCGCCTCGTTCTCGTCCTCGGCCGAGGCACCTCGGTAAAAAAGCGAGGTTTTTATTAAAATAAATAAAAAATTATATATGTATCAGGGCTGATAGGCTGATCAAGCCTCAAGAAATAAAATAAAATATCTGTTTTTATTTTTGGTGAATTGGATGAGATATGATGAATTTAATTCTTTTCTTATATAGGAAGGAGACGCATTGCCTATTTTTCCAAGCCAAACTAAGCTATGAACCTTTTACAAACTATAAGCAAAATATGAACCAAATCTTATTTATCTACGTCAAATAGATATTGAGATATGATAAAGTTAATTTTTTTTTTATATTGAAGGCATGGTACCGCCCATTTTATTAATTGAATCTTACTTATGCCTCTACCTTTTATAAATATACCAAGTTTTATTAATCTGCATCAAGTTGTTGATAATATATGATGAATTCTGTTTTTCTCTTATGTGGGGGTGGCATCACCCATTTATCGTAAACTATATTACGGAGCATCCCAAATCATAAGAAACATATATGTATGTCAAATCTTTCGTCGGTCGGTTGAACGGTTTAGGAGTCCATTAGCAACGAACATACATATATTGATCTTTATTTATATACTAGCATTACCCTGTGCGTTTCGCTTCACCTTACCGGTTCTTAGAAAGACTATTAGAATAAATCAATTTCAATGCAGTGTTGTCAATCATGCAGTTTTGCTTATAGCCTTACATGCTTCCCTAACTGATCAATCGAGGCGAAGTCGCATAGAAGCTGATGCGATCCAAGCACTTCTGCGCATTAGCTCTTGGACCAAATCTGAACTCGTAAGAAGCACATGCGGATTAAAAATAAAACAAAGTACTTACTTACTTGGGTGGCCATAACAACCCGTTACCGGGTTACGGCCGACCTCAAAAGCTCTCTCCAGGCGCCTCTGCTTTGCGCACGCCTTCTCCAATCATTCACACCAAGCGTGGATAGGGTTTCCTCGGCTTGGTCTTTCCATCGGAGGCATGGTCTTCCTCTTCGTCGACGCCCAGCGGCTTCCGCATCAAACACCTTTTTCGCCGGAGCTTCTTCGTCCATACGCACAACATGTCCCAGCCAGCGCAGACGTTGAATAGTGATGCGCTTGACTATGTCAATGTCAGCGTAGAGTTCGTACAGTTCGTGGTTCATTCGAATACGGTAGTCGTCGCCGACGTGAACAGGACCGAAGATTTTCCGAAGAATTTTTCTCTCAAACACCCCAAGCGTGGCTGCATCAGTCTGCGACACAACCCATGCTTCTGCGCCGTAAAGTAGCACGGGTAAGATGAGCGTCTTGTAGAGTGTCAGTTTTGTCGGGCGAGAGAGGTCTCTACTACTCAATTGCTTACTGAGACCATAGTAACACCTATTAGCAAGAGTTAGTCTTCGCTTTATCTCCAGGCTGACATCGTTTTGAGTGTTCACGGCGGTGCCAAGATAGGTGAATTCCTTGACAACTTCGAAAGTATAGTTGTTCGCAGTAACAAAGGATCCAATACGCCGCGTCTCCCTGTTTGTGGACAGCATATACTTTGTTTTGCCCTCGTTCACCGTCAAACCCACTTTCGCTGACTCTTTTTCGATAGCAGAGAACGCAGCAGTAACATCTCGCTTACAACGTCCAATGATATCAATATCATCGGCATATGCAAGGAGCTGGACACTTTTGTAGAAAATAGTGCCATTACGATGTACACTGGCTCTTCGCAACACCCTTTCCATCACAAAGTTGAAGAGGTTGCAGGATAATGGATCGCCCTGTCTGAAACCTCGTTCGGTATCAAATGGTTCGGAGAGGTCCCTTCCTACTCTAACGGAGCTGGCTGTGTTGCTCAACGTCATTCTGCAAAGCCGCACCAGCTTCGCAGGTATACCGAACTCAGACATGGTGGCATACAGGCAATCCCGTATCGGGCTATCGAAAGCTGCTTTAAAATCGATAAAGAGATGATGGGTATCGATCTGTTTTTCGTGGGTTTTTTCCAGGATTTGACGTAGTGTGAAGATCTGGTCTATGGTGGACTTACCAGGTCTAAAGCCGCACTGATAAGGCCCAATCAGTGTGTTGGCAAACGGCTTAAGTCTTTCACACAGTACAGTCGACAGGACCTTGTAAGAGATGGCAAGAAGACTGATTCCCCGGTAGTTAGCGCAGATTGTCGGGTCACCTTTCTTCAGTACAGGACAAAGGACACTGAGATTCCAATCGTCGGGCATGCTTTCTACTAGCCATATTTTGCAGATGAGTTGATGCATACACCCTATCAGCTCATCGCCGCCGGTCTTGAACAATTCAGCAGGCAGGCCATCGGCACCAGCCGCTTTGTTGTTCTTAAGTCGTTGGATCACAACTCGTACCGCGTCATGGCTAGGTGGTGGTACGTCCACACCATCGTCGTTGATTGGTGGCATCGGGTTAATTTCTCCAAAGGCGGGATTGGTGGAGTCATCGCCAGCAAGCAGCTTGGAAAAGTGTTCCCTCCATAATCTCAGTGCACCCTGCGTATCCGTAACCAGATTTCCATGTTCATCTTTACAGGTTGATGCTCCGGGCTTGAAACCTTGGGTCAGACGCTTGACTTGTTGGTAAAATTTTCGAGCATCATTCCTGCCCCGTAACACTTCGAGTTTCTCACGCTCGTGCCTTTTCGCTCTCGTTTCTTGCGTCTGAAAAGACGCCTCTCTTCCTTTCTCTTTTCCCGGTAGTTTTCGTGCACGGCTCGCGTTGCTGCTGACTGCAGGGTTCTTTTGTAGGCGGCGTTTTTCACTGCAGTAGCTTCGCGACACTCCTGGTCATACCATTGATTTCGCGGAAGTGGGCGTCGGAAACCAATGACTTCCTCAGCGGCAGAGCGCATGGAGCGGAATATATGCGCCCAAAGTCCACCGGCATCATCGGGTAGAGAGTCAGGTTGAAGGAGCAGTTCTGAGAGGCGAAAGTAGTAGACAAAGTAGTTTACTCAAAATAAAATACTAAAATATTAGTTAAATATAGATTTTATTATAAAAATTACATTCATATTTTGAATCTGCATATGATTCTTACGAGTTCAGATTTCGTCAAAACGCGCCTCGCTCTTGGTTTCAAAAACGAGGCTAGGACGAGGCGAGGCCGAGGCGAGTACGAGGCGAGGTGCCGTGTGATCTCGCCTCGCCTCGGTCAAGCGAGGAAAATTTATTTTTCCATCTCGCCTCGTTCTCGCCTCGGTCTCGCCTCGTTCTCATAGTCAAAATCGAGGCTGTCTCGTAGCCTCGGTGAAACACTAATATTACTAGTATATCGTTAATTGAAAATTTTTTGCCTTAAAATTTAAAAAACGGATTACTCAATAACGGTTTCGAATACAATACTGGAAATTGGTGTGCTTGTTTCTTTTAATACGCACTAAAATATATTAAAAAATTAGCGAAATCGAAGACGGTCAGGCCAAAACCTCGGTGATTTGGCATGGAATCACCATATACACTCAATTCTCATTTGATGCGAATTTTTTTTGCGATTTCAAAGTTAAACGGTAAGAATTTATTTATGGAATTTATAAGTAGTTTTTATTTATTTTGTTGTATTACGCAGTTTGCTTAAATTTTAATGTAATACGAATTTCAAAATTGTTGAATTACGCAGTTTCCTTAATGCACTGCAAAAGTAATTTGAAAAGGTCTTCAACTTTGCCAAAAATTTGAAGCACATTTTCTTAATAATGACCCGAATTCTGAAAAGGCATTCAAATTCCAACGTGAGCTCAGTAATTGCATTTGTGGGTACCAGCAACTTCATAAAAAATTACAAAAGGAGTCGCAAAGTTTAATAACTGATTTTCTTGTCAAAGCAGCAGACCCTTCAGCAGTTGATATTAACTCAGGATCTATTAATGAAGAAGCTATAACAGTAGTGATAGAGATTTGGAACCAGTTCACAAACGGTTGCGAGTATTGTCAGAAATACATATGTATAATTTTCTTTCTGCTAAATATGTAAAGTAAAGTGAAATATTTAATTATGTAATGTTAACCACTACGTTAATTCTGTATGTATAGATTTCGACTTTACTAAGAAATTTCTTGATTTTACGAGCTTTTCAAAAAATATGTAACGTGTCCCTATTTATGCAATGTAAGTCATGTCTTTTTTTATGCGATTTTTTTCTGTGCGGTTTTCTCTGTACATACAATTTTAGCTCATTTAATAAAAGTCTATATAAATCGAGCATTCTCCGCACGGGAGAATATTAAAAATTATGCCAAAAGCTTCTATCCTATTGCTCTGAAGCCAAGTCCTACAAGCTTTAGAGGTATATTTTGAATCGTTGTCCATATAAAACCTTCACTTAACCTTTTCAACATCGGCATTAGGCAGTATCACATCTGTTATTATGTATGTCAACGTACATGGAGCAATCCATAATTTCTTGAGTCCTGTGAACTGACTCCTCCGTACTTTACAGTGGCTTGGCAATATTTAGAGTTCAGTCTTCCTTGGCTTGCGTGCACGCCTTGTTCTACGCCGACCTCAACTGAAGTGTCCAAATACAGAAGACTATGATATTTTCTGACAAATCCAACTACAACCTAAAAGATTCGTATGAAATAAGAAATTTGGATCGCCTCATGTACGTTGACATAATAAAAGATGTGATACTGCCTTAAATCGAGGTAAAGATGCCACTTAAGTGAAGGTTGCATCAGGACAACGAGGCAAAATATACCTCTAATAGCGTAGACAGACGACAGCGTTAATTGGCATTAGCAGACTTAATTCAAATTAACTTTTGAATTATCTCCATCCTAATGCGCATTAGCTCTGATGTAAATGCACAAAATCAAACTGATTTTATACTGCATTTAGTTATTTCAATATGGCAACACACCCGATAATTCTAAATTATGTCATTGTCATTGTGAATGTGTCATTATTTGTGATTTTATGTGAGAGAATAACAAAAACAAAATTTGTAAATAATACATTTTTGCTGAGAAAATCGTATGGGGAAAAGAGAGTGACAAATTTTAATAGATGCTTCCTATGTGTGTTGAACAAGTCAGTTGTTTTCTAAATGCACAAAACTGTCCTCTGTCAGGGTAAAATTTTAATTTGAATTAGTAAATTTTTAATGCACATTAACGCTGTCGTCTGTCTACGCTATAAAGCTTGGAATATCGTTAGCATAAATATCAACAGAGAAAAAAATTTCAAAACCACGGAAGATCTATTCAATCCTTAAAAATATCCTGGAAAACGATATCGCAGGATACACTGTAGGGACCTAAAAAAAAAATTAAAAACGCCGAGACACCCCAACTTAAGTTTTGGTCGTAAAATACGGTGGCATACTCAGTTTTTCCGATTAGATCAAGTTCTCGAGATATTTGCGATTGATATTTCGTCACTTTAAAACCGTTGTTTTAGCTATATTTAGAAAAAGTCATCAAAATCGAATGAAATTCTATACATATGTTCATATGAACCCAAGGATTAGACCTATAGAGCTTTTTGGACATACGCCCAAAATTACGCCCACCTTTCATATCACCCACAATAGTGAAAACTCAATAATATGTTGATATAGATATAAAATTTGTTATGTGTGTAATAGCGATGCCAATCCCGGGATCCCGGCCTTTTTCCAGTCCTGAAAATTCTGGGATTAGTTCTATTGAATTTCGGGATTAATTAAATATGTATTTATAAAAAAAGCCACCATAGATCGAAAACTTGCTTCGTTATTGGATCATGAACTCAAAGTCTAAAAAGATGTAGTAAATGTACTTCAACCCATTAAAGTAACTATTGAAATATGGATCTATATAAATGCGACATAGCACTAAATTAAATGCTTGATAAAATCAAGAAAAATAAATCTTCTTTTAACAATCTTTTATTTAATAAAATTATAGGAAGAATCACAGAAAGAAGAACAAATTTATCTGACTTTTTTTTATTTTTAAGAATCCTGACAATATTTATATGCTTAAGTTTGACTTTTCCGAAGCCCCATCATTAACAATTATAAAAAAACAGTTATATGATATTTTGTTTAAGTTCCAATACCAATGATAACGATAACACTGAAATAATAAACTGAAGTCCACTCGCTAGTTTAAAAGAAAAATTACGTTTTGTTTTAAATAACACGTTGCAAAATTCCTATAGTTAATAGGATAAGTTATTCCTTAGTTGATGCTCTAAATAAAGAAATAGATATATTTTGTAATGGTGGGGACAGGACCTTATATTAACAAAAAGATTTTAACTTCCTGGTAACAATTCTGCTGACAAGTGCTGGCAGAAATGTGCTTCTCATGCTCCACGTTTGGAGGATGATACAATGAATGCTTTAATATTTTTAAAGTCATATTTTAAAAAAGAATAGGAAGTTCTTACATGCAATTTAATTTTATAAAAATATTTCCTCATAAAGAAAAGAGTTGATTATAATAAAGAACGTATTTAAAAAAAATTGTGATACATAGCAAAAATTTATATTTTGAAATGTTAGTTTGCTATTTTTTTTAATTTTATGAAGTATTTCTTAGTTTTTCTAAGTATTTATTGTATTAAATAAATAATATTGCCAGGTTATAAATTGTCAAATTATTTAATTTTTTTCCGACGCATAGTTAAATTTATATTAATAATTCTTAGAATTTTTAGATCTTGGGACTGTCCCGCGATCCCGGGATCGCATTTTCAAATCCCGGGATCAAAAAAATTTCGAAAATTGACATCCCTAGTGTGTAAGGATCATTATTATTCATCTGGAAACCAAAATAGGTGCAATCCGCCTACACATATGCCCACCTCCCACACCACCCACAATAGTGTTTGGTCAATAATAGGGTTTATATATGAGCTAAGGAGAAAAAATTTGGTATGTGTGTCCACCATAAGTTCTCAGTTGGGTTCCAAACATGGGCGTGATTATTTGAAACTATTTTTCTCAATTTTCTATCAAAAGCCCATAGTCCAACGCTTAAACATTAAAAACGTTGGCTGAAATTATTATTAAAACTAATAAATAAAAATTTATTTGTTGAAAACTTCATCAGAACGATGGTTCTTTGGTGGAACAATGAAAATACGAGCTTGTACTTCATATTAAAATACGTAAATTTATTAACTCAGAACGATCTTATTTTGTGTTCACGTACCCATGTACCTGTTCCACACCTGTTCAATACATTCATCAATACATGACAATACGAGCTACGATGCGCAATCGGAAACTGCCTCTATGCTATCCGAGTACATTCTGTTGGTCAATCGCCACACAAGAATAAAACTTTTGTATATTAATAAACTGAAGTATTATAGATCGATTTCAGGCCAAGACAATGACATACATATTTAGATTTAATTCAGAAAAAAATGGGGAAATAGATCAAAAAATGAATAAATATTTATATAAATCAATTGTTTAGGTCTGAACATTTACGGTTGTTATTGTAAGAGATATGTTTCGTGTCCTCCCTGGAAGTAAACTGGGTTGTGCGCAGGGTTTGGTACCCGCCACGTAAAAAAAACACTCCAATGAAGACTAAAAAAGCCTCGGATACAGAACCCCTCAACGTTGACGACCACTGCAAACGAAAAAAGGCCTATGATTTAAGGATATGCACCTGGAATATCCGGACCCTCAATAGGGAAGGTGCCTCTATCGAATTGGCGGATGTCCTCGGAAAAATTAAGGCTGACATCACCGCCATCCAGGAAATAAGATGGATAGGACAAGGTTGCTTTAAGCAAGCAAGTTGCGATATCTACTACAGCTGACATGCGGAGAGGCGCGAATTGGGATGCGGATTCGTAGTAAGCAAGAGACTTCGCCACCATATCTCCAGGTTCACACCTGTGAGCGCACGCCCCGACGGAGGAAAAGGACGATGCTGTCAAAGATGCCTTCTATGCGAGACTCGAGGAAGTATACGACCGCTGCCCGGCCCATGACGTTAAAATTGTACTCGGGGATTTCAACGGAAAGGTCGGAAGAGAAGGTACATATATTTGGCCCCACTGTCGGTCAGTTCAGCCTTCACGAGACCACCTCAAACAACGGTCTACGGCTGATCGACTTCGCTGCGGCGCGAAACATGGTAGTAAGAGGCACCAGACTTCAACACCTCGATATCCACAAGGCCACCTGGCTGTCCCCTGATCAGAAAACACGCAACCAAATCGATCATGTTGTGATCGACGGAAGGCATGCTTCCAGCGTGCTAGATGTTCGTACGTTCCGGGGAGTCAATATTGACTCCGATGATTATCTTGTTGCAGCCAAGATACGCATGCGGCTGTGTAATGCAAAGGATGTACGCTCTGGTACGCAACGAAAGCTGGACGTCGCTAAGCTGCAATCACATCGGACGGCCAAAGCCTATTCCGCTCGCCTCTCAGAACTGCTCCTTCAACCTGACTCTCTACCCGATGATGCCGGTGGACTTTGGGCGCATATATCCCGCTCCATGCGGTCTGCCGCTGAGGAAGCCATTGGTTTCCGACGCCCACATCCGCGAAATCAATGGTATGACCAAGAGTGTCGCGAAGCTACTGCAGTGAAAAACGCCGCCTACAAAAGAACACTGCAGTCAGCAGCAACGCGAGCCGTGCACGAAAACTACCGGGAAAAGAGAAAGGAAGAGAGGCGTCTTTTCAGACGCAAGAAACGAGAGCGAAAAGGCACGAGCGTGAGAAACTCGAAGTGTTACGGGGCAGGAATGATGCTCGAAAATTTTACCAACAAGTCAAGCGTCTGACCCAAGGTTTCAAGCCCGGAGCATCTACCTGTAAAGATGAACATGGAAATCTGGTTACGGATACGCAGGGTACACTGAGGTTATGGAGAGAACACTTTTCCAAGCTGCTTGCTGGCGATGACTCCACCAATCCCGCCTTTGGGGAAATTAACCCGATGCCACCAATCAACGACGATGGTGTGGACGTACCACCACCTAGCCATGACGCGGTACGAGTTGTGATCCAACGACTTAAGAACAACAAAGCGGCTGGTGCCGATGGCCTGCCTGCTGAATTGTTCAAGACCGGCGGCGATGAGCTGATAGGGTGTATGCATCAACTCATCTGCAAAATATGGCTAGTAGAAAGCATGCCCGACGATTGGAATCTCCGTGTCCTTTGTGCTGTACTGAAGAAAGGTGACCCGACAATTTGCGCTAACTACCGGGGAATCAGTCTTCTTGCCATCTCTTACAAGGTGCTGTCGACTGTACTGTGTGAAAGACTTAAGCCGTTTGCCAACACACTGATTGGGCCTTATCAGTGCGGCTTTAGACCTGGTAAGTCCACCATAGACCAGATCTTCACACTACGTCAAATCCTGGAAAAAACCCACGAAAAACAGATCGACACCCATCATCTCTTTATCGATTTTAAAGCAGCTTTCGATAGCCCTATACGGGATTGCCTGTATGCCACCATGTCTGAGTTCGGTATGCATGCGAAGCTGGTGCGGCTTTGCAGAATGACGTTGAGCAACACAGCCAGCTCCGTCAGAGTAGGAAGGGACCTCTCCGAACCATTTGATACCGAACGAGGTTTCAGACAGGGCGATCCACTATCCTGCAACCTCTTCAACTTTGTGATGGAAGGGGTGTTGCGAAGAGCCAGTGTACATCGTAATGGCACTATTTTCTACAAAAGTGTTCAGCTCCTTACATATGCCGATGATATTGATATCATTGGACGTTGTAAGCGAGATGTTACTGCTGCGTTCTCTGCTATCGAAAAAGAGTCAACGAAAGTGGGTTTGACGGTGAACGAGTGCAAAACAAAGTGTGCTGTCCACAAACAGGGAGACGCGGCGTATTGGATCCTTTGTTACTGCGAACAACTATACTTTCGAAGTTGTTAAGGAATTCACCTATCTTGGCACCGCCGCGAACACTCAAAACGATGTCAGCCTGGAGATAAAGCGAAGACTAACTCTTGCTAATAGGTGTTACTATGGTCTCAGTAAGCAATTGAGTAGAAGAGACTTCTCTCGCCCGACAAAACTGATACTCTACAAGACGCTCATCTTACCCGTGCTACTTTACGGCGCATAAGCATGGGTTGTATCGCAGACTGATGCAGCCACGCTTGTGTTTTAGAGAAAAATTCTTCGCAAAATCTTCGGTCCTGTTCACGTCGGCAACGACTACCGTAATCGAATGAACCACGAACTGTACGAGCTCTACGCTGACAGTGACATAGTCAAGCGCATCACTATCCAACGTCTGCGCTGGCTGGGACATGTTTTGCGTATGAACGAAGAAGCTCCGGCGAAAAAGGTGTTTGATGCGGAAGCCGCTGGGCGACGACGAAGAGGAAGACCATGCCTCCGATGGAAAGACCAAGCCAAGGAAACCCTGTCCACGCTTGGTGTGAATGATTGGAGAAGGCGCGAGCGAAGCAGAGGCGCCTGGAGAGAGCTTTTGAGGTCGGCCGTAACCCGGTAACGGGTTGTTACTTTGCGGGTGACGCAGGTGAAATGCTTTTCGCACCATCAACCAGGTCGTCACCTGGTCGGTGAGTGGGACTTCCGTAGTGGTATACACACAAAAACACCTTCCTCTTTGTCCGGGAATTGATTCCCCCACTGGGAGGCTCTCTTGAGCATTACTTCAGTGGGGTTCCCTTTATTTAGGCATCCAATGCCATTAGCTGCTTTCTGAGCCTGCGGCCAGGCCTCCGCCTCCATCTTGTCTTCTTTGAAAAACGTCAAGGTCCCTTCTCTTTATTCGTAGTACGCTTTCGACGTATCTCGTTATCAGCATCCAGTACTCCTCGCTTCTTAGCATCGTCGGGACGATGTTTTCGACTGTTAGTGGGCCAACTTGTCCTTCTAAAGTGCTCCTTCTTTCAGCCCAGTTCCTGCAGTTGAAGAACGTGTGTTCCGCATCATCAACGTCTGCGTCACCATATATGCAGTTTAGTGCATCGGTTTTTCCCATCCTGTGCAGGTATTATTGGAAATACCCGTGGCCAGACAGGAGCTGCGTGATGTAGTAGCCCACCTCTCCAAAACATCTATTCAGCCATATGTCTAGCTGAGGTATTAAATGTGCTGTCCAGCGCCCGTAGGTGCCACCTTCCTTGCCACTTTTGTAATGTTTGGCTTCTAGCCTCTCGTTTTGTCAGTCGATTTTCGGCTTGGTTCCTCTGCTTCCATATCCTTTGCCGCTCCAAGACCAGTAGATCAACTGGGATGGTTCCGCTTATTACAAGCACCGCAGCTAGTGAAACAGTGCGGTATGCTGAGGCTACCCTTAAAGCTGCCGTTCTTTGTACTGAACTCAGCACTTTCCGGTATTGCTCCTTTTTCACTGCGTCCGCCCATACCTCGCAACCATACAGCAAGGCCGCCTGAGTTGTTGCCATAAGGAGTTTGCGTTTGCTTGCTATTGGTCCACCTGTGTTTGCCATTAAACTTGACAGTGATCTTGTGGCTTGTGCTGCTTTTGTAGTCGCGTGCTGTATCTGCGCCCAATAAGTCAGCCTGGAATCCAGCCGAACTCCCAGGTATTTTACCGCCTTTTTCGTTTGAAAAGTCTCTGAGATCGTGTTTATCGGTATCTCTAACGGTATATGCTTCTTTGTAAGAATAAGTAGCTCCGTCTTTTCAGATGCCAGCTTGAGCCCGTGATTTGCCATCCACGCCTGCGTTCGTATCATGACCTGGTTCAGCTTCCGTTGAGCGTCTTCGATGTTTCTCGCTGTGATAACTGCTGCGATGTCGTCCGCGTAGCCGACCAGATAGATGTCGTCCGGCATCTCAATGCGTAGTACTTCGTCGTAGCAAACGTTCCAAAGGTCTGGGCCAAGGATGGAGCCTTGCGCCGCACCTGATGATATTTCCATACGACGAGGGCCACTGCTGATGTCGTAAATCAGCGTTCTGTCATGTAAGTAACTACGTATCAGCCTTCTTTGATATTCTGGAATCCGGAATTTGTTTTCAAGGGCGTCGATCATATCTACCCACCTAGCACTGTTGAATGCGTTTTTAACATCTAATGTTGCCAGTAATACTATTTTCCTGCTGAAATGGCTCTACGCAGATTGTACACTTTTTATTACGTCGGTTATAGCATCGACTGTAGACCTTCCTGGGCGGAATCCGTACTGTTTGTTTGAAAGACCGCCAGAGTTTTCTATCGCCTGGGATAGCCGCGGCTTTATCAGCTTTTCCAACAGTTTTCCCGCTGTGTCCAACATACAAAGTGGGCGGTATGAAGATGGTGCCTCTGGGTCGCCTTTGTCCTTGCCAATAAGAACCAGGTATTGTGTTTTCCAAACTTCTGGAAAAAGTCCATCTGTCAAACAAGCATTATACACTCTAAGAAGTAACTGAGGTCGTTCTCTTGCGAGAATCTGGATTATCTCGGCTGGAATCCCGTCCGGACCCGGTGCCTTTTGGTTTTTCATCGTGCTGGCTGCCCTGGTAAGCTCTTCCTCAGTGAACAGTTCTAATGGGCTGTCATTTGGTTGCCTATTTCTTTCAGTAGGTCTAACTTCGTGTGTTGGGAACAGCATGTTTACGATGTTTTCTATTTTGTCTTCTGGCAAATTTGCCATTGGAGGTTTACCACCAAGTTTCTTCGTGACTAGTTTGTAACCAAAGCCCCATGGATCATTATTGATGTCGCTACGAAGTTCCTCACATTTTTCCTTTTTACTTGCGAGTATCGCAGTTTTGAGCAGTTTTTTGGCTTCCTTGTAGTCCTGGGCTTCTACAACTGCGTTGCCATGTCTCCTTGCTCTTGTGTATCTTCTTCGGCTACGGATGCATAATGTTCTAAGGCAGCTTATTTCATCCGTCCACCAATAGGCAGCTTTCCTTGGTTGCCTTCTACCAATTCTTGGCATTGATGCCTCGCAAGCTTGGGTGATGCAGAGCATCGTGTCTTCTACCATCCTTACAGTGTCATTTGTTTCTCCGTGCGTGATGGCGCCCGCATCAATGGCAGATAAGAAAACATTTTGTCGAAGCTTTGTTAGGTTCCATTTTCGTGTACCTCTTCTTCTGTGGCCAGTGTCAGCGTCATCGTTTGGTCTTATGTGGTATGTCAAATATTGGTGGTCACTGCCGGTGTAATCCTACAGAACTTTCCATTTCTGCAACTTATTAGCTATTCTCTCAGATATGAATGTGATGTCTGGGATTGTACCCTCACAGCCTGGCCTCCTGAATGTTGGTGTTGAGCCCGTGTTTACGACTATAAGGCCTAATCTAGCCACCATATCCAATATTCGCCTTCCTCTGGAGTTTGTGCTAGGCATACCCCATTCTGTTGCCCTGGAGTTAAAATCCCCTGCAATGATAAAATTTCCTCCGATTCGGCGCGCTGTATCTTCGATGTTGTCGAGTTTGGTCTGAAATTCTTGAATAGAGTCGTTTGGTGAGAGGTAACAGCTCATAACGGTGTAATTTCTGCTTCTAATCCAGACGAAACATTCGCACCTTCCGTTTCCTGTGCTCTGGAACTTTGCGCTGTTCTTGATCCATATCGCTGCCGTTTTTGTCGTATCTTCAATCCAAATTCCGTCTTTGGTCTTATATTGTTCGCTAATGATCGCTACGTCTGCTTCATGCTCGATCATTACTTGTGCCAGCAATGCGTCCGCGGTCGCGCTTCGATGTAGATTTGCTTGAAGGAACTTTGTCATCTTTGGGCTGATTTTTTGGAAGCCAAGCACCTCCTCGTTCCCGGTAGATGATCCGTCGATTTAGAGCCCTCATCCGAGCAGATACAGCATCTCGGTTGACTTGTGCAGTCCTTCATCTTGTGGCCTTGGATTCCGCATCGGATACACAGACCCTGTCCTTTTCTATCAGGACCTTTACAATTAAATTGTGTGTGACCTAGCCCAAAAAATCTGAAACAGCGTTTTTCCTCACTCAGTAGCTTAACTCGGCAGTATGTCCAACCGATCTTTATGCGCTGCTTTCCTGCGATGGTGTTTGCCGCCTCTACTGCCAGGGTGGCGAACGCTCGGCGTTGTTCTCGGCTGTTTGTGTTGGAAATTTTTACTATGACTTCCTCATTTTCATTTTGGGTTTCTTTTTTGACGGCTGAAACAACCTCATCTACGCTAGTGAGAGTGTCCAAGTCTCTGATCTCTACTGTTGCCTTTGCCTTTAATTCGGTCACGGTTGCAGCTTCTTTCAAAGATCCCTTTACAGCTTCACGGAACTGTTCCTTTCTTCCGCCTTCTGCCAGTTCCAAAAGAATAGCCCCATCTCTTGTCTTACGTATCGAGTTGATTTTCACGTCTGACTCTTCCGGTTTCACCGATTGCTTAAGGTTTTTAAGCACATCAGCAAAACTGCTACCAGCCGCCGGTCTTACCAGTACAGCTTCTGGTCGTTTTCGCGCTGCCTTTTCTCTTCTCTTCCTTGGTATTTTAGTTTCATCTTCTTTGTTTTTCGCTACAGCGGGTGTATCCTCAGCTTTTTTGTTGGCATCTTTATTTTTGTCTTTTTGCCGTCTTCGGTTTATGGTTTGCCAAATTCCAGGACCATTTTCCCTTATCCTCTTTCCTGTTTCTGAAGCGGCTGGGCTTGTGGCGCGTCTTTTTTCCCGACCAGTTAAAGGTGTGCTTACATCCTCCGAGCAAGCGATTTTGGCTTTTTCTGCAGCTATGGCTACGAACCTTTCTGCCTCTTTTTCCTTCCAGCTTCTCCTATAACTCTCAGTGCAGTCTATCAGCTCGCATAACTGAAGTATTCCATCTTTGACACCCAAACAAGTGTTTTTGTTTTTGACTATGGCCATTTTCATCTTTTGAAGCACAGCTTTACATTTCTCTATAGCGTCCTCTTCTAAAATTCTCATCTTATAGATCAACTCCTGCCTAGGAGAGCCATTTATGGGAACACTATTTGTCTGTGCTGCTTGCGTCGTTGTATTTGTTGTGTTAACGTGACTGCTACTTATTGGTGGTACTTGCGTCGGTGTGTTTTCGTCTTGTGTCGGTTTATTTGTTTCCTCTGTTTGAATGGTTACAGAGGTATGGGCACTACTTCCTGGTGGAGTCCTCAGTAGACTCGGTCTCCTGTTGAAGGGGTTGCCGCTCGTCTTGTCGTTCGTTTTCTCGTTCATCGCGTCGTTAAAAATTTCCTTTAAGTTTGACATGCTTTTTGTAGTTATATACCAGCGTATCGTGTGCAGGGGGGCGGGCCGCGAAATGTCAGGAACGGGTATACCCTCGGGGTGATACCCCTACCCCAGTTCCCTGAGGCCTGACCAGCGCTTTGCTAGTCCCGGAAAACACGGACGGACTAGCGCTCGCCCGGGGCAATGCGGGCTTCTACTCCCACATCCAATGTACACTGCCTGACCAAGGCCCGAAGTATCTGGATGCTACGTACCGCGACAACATATCGGCAGAGCAAGCTCACAGCACCTCCATCTTCGTCATCCGCAGGAAAAAACGGTTAGCGTCTCCGGAGGACTTCCAATGTGCCACGGCAAATAGCGGTCGGTTTCCATCTTCCATCCATCCATAAGGTTAAATCGTTGTCAGGGGCCATATCCGGGTCGTCATCGTTTGGTGTTAAGAAATGAAGTGAAATAAAGTGTAATGAAATGAAGTGAAGTGAAGTGATACTAGAAGAGCGAGAGTTGAAATGAAAGTGAAAGTGTGTCGAAGGTAAGAAATAAAAGTTATGGATGTTTAGTCGCCTCTTACGACAGGCATGCCTACCTCGGGAATATTCTGACCCCTTACCCGCAGGGGGGAAGTGAAGTAAAGTGAAGTGAAGTGAAGTGAAGTGAAGTGAAGTGAAGTAAAGTGAAGTGAAGTGAAGTGAAGTGAAGTGAAGTTTTTTTTTTTTTTTTTTTTTTTTTTTTTGCGAGTGAGGCAGGTGAAATGCTTTTCGCACCATCAACCAGGTCGTCACCTGGTCGGTGAGTGGGACTTCCGTAGTGGTATACCCACTAAAACACCTTCCTCTTTGTCCGGGAATTGATTCCCCCACTGGGAGGCTCTCTTGAGTATTACTTCAGTGGGGTTCCCTTTATTTAGGCATCCAATGCCATTAGCTGCTTTCTGAGCCTGCGGCCAGGCCTCCGCCCCCATCTTGTCTTCTTTGAAAAACGTCAAGGTCCCTTCTCTTTATTCGTAGTACGCTTTCGACGTATCTCGTTATCAGCATCCAGTACTCCTCGCTTCTTAGCATCGTCGGGACGATGTTTTCGACTGTTAGTGGGCCAACTTGTCCTTCTAAAGTGCTCCTTCTTTCAGCCCAGTTCCTGCAGTTGAAGAACGTGTGTTCCGCATCATCAACGTCTGCGTCACCATATATGCAGTTTGGTGCCTCGGTTTTTCCCATCCTGTGCAGGTATTTTTGGAAATACCCGTGGCCAGACAGGAGCTGCGTGATGTAGTAGCCCACCTCTCCAAAACATCTATTCAGCCATATGTCTAGCTGAGGTATTAAATGTGCTGTCCAGCGCCCGTAGGTGCCACCTTCCTTGCCACTTTTGTAATGTTTGGCTTCTAGCCTCTCGTTTTGTCAGTCGATTTTCGGCTTGGTTCCTCTGCTTCCATATCCTTTGCCGCTCCAAGACCAGTAGATCAACTGGGATGGTTCCGCTTATTACAAGCACCGCAGCTAGTGAAACAGTGCGGTATGCTGAGGCTACCCTTAAAGCTGCCGTTCTTTGTACTGAACTCAGCACTTTCCGGTATTGCTCCTTTTTCACTGCGTCCGCCCATACCTCGCAACCATACAGCAAGGCCGCCTGAGTTGTTGCCATAAGGAGTTTGCGTTTGCTTGCTATTGGTCCACCTGTGTTTGCCATTAATCTTGACAGTGATCTTGTGGTTTGTGCTGCTTTTGTAGTCGCGTGCTGTATCTGCGCCCAATAAGTCAGCCTGGAATCCAGCCGAACTCCCAGGTATTTTACCGCCTTTTTCGTTTGAAAAGTCTCTGAGATCGTGTTTATCGGTATCTCTAACGGTATATGCTTCTTTGTAAGAATGAGTAGCTCCGTCTTTTCAGATGCCAGCTTGAGCCCGTGATTTGCCATCCACGCCTGCGTTCGTATCATGACCTGGTTCAGCTTCCGTTGAGCGTCTTCGATGTTTTTCGCTGTGATAACTGCTGCGATGTCGTCCGCGTAGCCGACCAGATAGGTGTCGTCCGGCATCTTAATGCGTAGTACTTCGTCGTAGCAAACGTTCCAAAGGTCTGGGCCAAGGATGGAGCCTTGCGCCGCACCTGATGATATTTCCATACGACGAGGGCCACTGCTGGTGTCGTAAATTAGCGTTCTGTTATGTAAGTAACTACGTATCAGCCTTCCTTGATATTCTGGAATCCGGAATTTGTTTTCAAGGGCGTCGATCATATCTACCCACCTAGCACTGTTGAATGCGTTTTTAACATCTAATGTTGCCAGTAATACTATTTTCCTGCTGAAATGGCTCTGCGCAGATTGTACACTTTTTATTACGTCGGTTATAGCATCGACTGTAGACCTTCCTGGGCGGAATCCGTACTGTTTGTTTGAAAGACCACCAGAGTTTTCTATCGCCTGGGATAGCCGCGGTTTTATCAGCTTTTCCAACAGTTTTCCCGCTGTGTCCAACATACAAAGTGGGCGGTATGAAGATGGTGCCTCTGGGTCGCCTTTGCCCTTGCCAATAAGAACCAGGTATTGTGTTTTCCAAACTTCTGGAAAAAGTCCATCCGTCAAACAAGCATTATACACTCTAAGAAGCAACTGAGGTCGTTCTCTTGCGAGAATCTGGATTATCTCGGCTGGAATCCCGTCCGGACCCGGTGCCTTTGGTTCTTCATCGTGCTGGCTGCCCTGGTAAGCTCTTCCTCAGTGAACAGTTCTAATGGGCTGTCATTTGGTTGCCTATTTCTTTCAGTAGGTCTAACTTCGTGTGTTGGGAACAGCATGTTTACGATGTTTTCTATTTTTTCTTCTGGCAAATTTGCCATTGGGGGTTTACCACCAAGTTTCTTCGTGACTAGTTTGTAACCAAAGCCCCATGGATCATTATTGATGTCGCTACGAAGTTCCTCCCATTTTTCCTTTTTACTTGCGAGTATCGCAGTTTTGAGCAGTTTTTTGGCTTCCTTGTAGTCCTGGGCTTCTACAACTGCGTTGCCATGTCTCCTTGCTCTTGTGTATCTTCTTCGGCTACGGATGCATAATGTTCTAAGGCAGCTTATTTCATCCGTCCACCAATAGGCAGCTTTCCTTGGTTGCCTTCTACCAATTTTTGGCATTGATGCCTCGCAAGCTTGGGTGATGCAGAGCATCGTGTCTTCTACCATCCTTACAGTGTCATTTGTTTCTCCGTGCGTGATGGCGCCCGCATCAATGGCAGATAAGAAAACATTTTGTCGAAGCTTTGTTAGGTTCCATTTTCGTGTACCTCTTCTTCTGTGGCCAGTGTCAGCGTCATCGTTTGGTCTTATGTGGTATGTCAAATATTGGTGGTCACTGCCGGTGTAATCCTCCAGAACTTTCCATTTCTGCAACTTATTGGCTATTCTCTCAGATATGAATGTGATGTCTGGCACTGTACCCTCACAGCCTGGCCTCCTGAATGTTGGTGTTGAGCCCGTGTTTACGACTATAAGGCCTAATCTAGCCACCATATCCAATATTCGCCTTCCTCTGGAGTTTGTGCTAGGCATACCCCATTCTGTTGCCCTGGAGTTAAAATCCCCTGCAATGATAAAATTTCCTCCGATGCGGCGCGCTGTATCTTCGATGTTGTCGAGTTTGGTCTGAAATTCTTGAATAGAGTCGTTTGGTGAGAGGTAACAGCTCATAACGGTGTAATTTCTGCTACTAATCCAGACGAAACATTCGCACCTTCCGTTTCCTGTGCTCTGGAACTTTTCGCTGTTCTTGATCCATATCGCTGCCGTTTTTGTCGTATCTTCAATCCAAATTCCGTTTTTGGTCTTATATTGTTCGCTAATGATCGCTACGTCTGCTTCATGCTCGATCATTACTTGTGCCAGCAATGCGTCCGCGGTCGCGCTTCGATGAAGATTTGCTTGAAGGAACTTTGTCATCTTTGGGCTGATTTTTTGGAAGCCAAGCACCTCCTCGTTCCCGGTAGATGATCTGTCGATTTAGAACCCTCATCCGAGCAGATGCAGCATCTCGGTTGACTTGTGCAGTCCTTCATCTTGTGGCCTTGGATTCCACATCGGATACACAGACCCTGTCCTTTTCTATCAGGTCCTTTACAATTAAATTGTGTGTGACCTAGCCCAAAACATCTGAAACAGCGTTTTTCCTCACTCAGTAGCTTAACTCGGCAGTATGTCCAACCGATCTTTATGCGCTGCTTTCCTGCGATGGTGTTTGCCGCCTCTACTGTCAGGGTGGCGAACGCTCGGCGTTGTTTTCGGCTGTTTGTGTTGGAAATTTTTACTATGACTTCCTCATTTTCATTTTGGGTTTCTTTTTTGACGGCTGAAACAACCTCATCTACGCTAGTGAGAGTGTCCAAGTCTCTGATCTCTACTGTTGCCTTTGCCTTTAATTCGGTCACGGTTGCAGCTTCTTTCAAAGATCCCTTTACAGCTTCACGGAACTGTTCCTTTCTTCCGCCTTCTGCCAGTTCCAAAAGAATAGCCCCATCTCTTGTCTTACGTATCGAGTTGATTTTCACGTCTGACTCTTCCGGTTTCACCGATTGCTTAAGGTTTTAAATACATCAGCAAAACTGCTACCAGCCGCCGGTCTTACCAGTACAGCTTCTGGTCGTTTTCGCGCTGCCTTTTCTCTTCTCTTCCTTGGTATTTTAGTTTCATCTTCTTTGTTTTTCGCTACAGCGGGTGTATCCTCAGCTTTTTTGTTGGCATCTTTATTTTTGTCTTTTTGCCGTCTTCGGTTTATGGTTTGCCAAATTCCAGGACCATTTTCCCTTATCCTCTTTCCTGTTTCTGAAGCGGCTGGGCTTGTGGCGCGTCTTTTTTCCCGCCCAGTTAAAGGTGTGCTTACATCCTCCGAGCAAGCGATTTTGGCTTTTTCTGCAGCTATGGCTACGAACCTTTCTGCCTCTTTTTCCTTCCAGCTTCTCCTATAACTCTCAGTGCAGTCTATCAGCTCGCATAACTGAAGTATTCCATCTTTGACACCCAAACAAGTGTTTTTGTTTTTGACTATGGCCATTTTCATCTTTTGAAGCACAGCTTTACATTTCTCTATAGCGTCCTCTTCTAAAATTCTCATCTTATAGATCAACTCCTGCCTAGGAGAGCCATTTATGGGAACACTATTTGTCTGTGCTGCTTGCGTCGTTGTATGTGTTGTGTTAACGTGACTGCTACTTATTGGTGGTACTTGCGTCGGTGTGTTTTCGTCTTGTGTCGGTTTATTTGTTTCCTCTGTTTGAATGGTTACAGAGGTATGGGCACTACTTCCTGGTGGAGTCCTCAGTAGACTCGGTCTCCTGTTGAAGGGGTTGCCGCTCGTCTTGTCGTTCGTTTTCTCGTTCATCGCGTCGTTAAAAATTTCCTTTAAGTTTGACATGCTTTTTGTAGTTATATACCAGCGTATCGTGTGCAGGGGGGCGGGCCGCGAAATGTCAGGAACGGGTATACCCTCGGGGTGACACCCCTACCCCAGTTCCCTGAGGCCTGACCAGCGCTTTGCTAGTCCCGGAAAACACGGACGGACTAGCGCTCGCCCGGGGCAATGCGGGCTTCTACTCCCACATCCAATGTACACTGCCTGACCAAGGCCCGAAGTATCTGGATGCTACGTACCGCGACAACATATCGGCAGAGCAAGCTCACAGCACCTCCATCTTCGCCATCCGCAGGAAAAAACGGTTGGCGCCTCCGGAGGACTTCCAATGTGCCGCGGCAAATAGCGGTCGGTTTCCATCCTTCCATAAGGTTAAATCGTTGTCAGGGGACATATCCGGTTCGTCATCGTTTGGTGTTAAGAAATGAAGTGAAATAAAGTGTAATGAAATGAAGTGAAGTGAAGTGAAGTGAAGTGATACTAAAAGAGCGAGAGTTGAAATGAAAGTGTGTCGAAGGTAAGTTGTAAAACTGAAATAAAAGTTATGGATGTTTAGTCGCCTCTTACGACAGGCATGCCTACCTCGGGAATATTCTGATCCCTTACCCGCAGGGGGTAAAGTGAAGTGAAGTGAAGTGAAGTGAAGTGAAGTGAAGAGAAGTGAGGTGAAGTGAAGTTTTATTCGTCATAGCTCGGCAAAATTCTTTCAAGGTTGAATTATCGTCGGTACGTTTGAATTTCAACCAGAAGCAATGTCATTTATTATTAAAAAACTGCCAAAAAACAAGTAACTAAAAACTTTAATATTAAAAAAATGGATTGAACATTATGTACATGGTCGTCGACGATCTTCTGGGAAGAGGTCCTAGAAGTATAGTGTGTACTAACGCAGTGGCGGAAGCTTTATAACAGAGCACCCTTGAGGATCCATCTACCTATGTATATCTATCAACTATGTATCGCTGGAGCATCGGTGCGGAAGATTTTGAAATGGACATAAAAATGTTTCCATACAAGATCCAAAAGGCACAAGCTTTACTACCCAAAGATACTCAGCAGTACCTGCAGTAAAGCATCATTTTGTCTTTCGGTGGCCACTCTGTAATACAATATAATTTTTTTTTATCCATATCTTACCAAATGTTTAAAAATACGTTGCAACACAGACAAAAAAACCAGCAAAAATATGATAGAATAAACCATTGTATTGCGTAGCCGAGGTTTAGTGAACTGATGCTAAATATATGAGCAAAAGAATGCAGAAAAAATCCAGCTGCCAAGCACATAGACATTAGGCTCAGTGATAATCCATGAACAGTTCTTAAATCCTTTATCAGAACATGTAAGGAACTAACAATCATTAGGCATGGTATTGAAACAAGCATCAGTACACCAACAATTAAAACTTGACTTCGATTTAGTTGCTCTTCCACTGATGTAATGCAAACAATCGCATATAGATTTCCTGAAAAGTTATCGACGTCAAGGCAGTACATATTTTCTACAGTAAATGTGTCGTTTGAATAATCATCCATCACAAGGAGTGAACCATCTTGAAGTATATAAAAAACATCAGCTTTGTCGCTAAATAAAAAAGACCTGAAAAATTTAATATTTGTAATAAAAGGTTTATTGCTTTGTTAAAATTGTACATACACAACTAAAAAATAAACTATATAACGGTTGACTCACTTAGAGGTATTCTTTTCTGTAGGTATTTTCTGACATATCACGTGTGAGTCCTATAATAATATTCTTGTCCAACATTATTAGACATTTCATCATGGTAAGACATACCTAGCAACAACGTATGCGTATTGTAGAAATTAACTTATGTCTTCAAAATCAATTAAAATTCACACGATTTATTGAAATAATCACCCTTATTTTGTAAGTCGTCTTCGTCTTCGCTTTTTGTCGTCTCTAATAAGTTGGCATCATCTAAGTCAACTTTCGATAACTATCGAAATCTTCGCCTATTTTTGGTATTTACGAAGTCGCCTTTTGACGAAAGAGACTCTCGCTTTCGTTGATTAAATGTCGCCTAAGTTTTTACAGACGACGATCGTTCGTTCGTATGAATTTGAATTTTTTTCGTGGAAATTTTATATTTTATATAAAAAAAATGAAATGCACAACTCAAGACCAGTTTGCCAAATTGGTCGAGTTGATACAGGCAAATATTGGCCTAGCAAATGGATTTAAAAAAGGCATTACCGTCGATTTTAAGAAAGAATAGCAGTCTGTTGCCAATATACTAAATAGCATGGGGCCGCCCATTCGTGGTGGTGATGATTGGCGAAAGGTAAAATTTAAAAGTTTAATCATTAAAAAACCAAAATAGAACTGTTTTCCTTATTTTTTCAATAAGTTTTAGAAAGATTTCAAATTCAAAACAAAAACAAAAAGCCATTGATAACAGCAAAGAAAACAGAGCCACTGGTGGTAGAGTTTTCAATAAATATACACTATGTCCTCTTGAAGAGATGGTCGTCAATATTTCTAACTTCGAAAAAGTTATAAATTTAACCGGTGTGTGTGTGCGGCGTGGCCCTTATTATTGCCTGTAGAAATAAGTGAAAAAATTGTTCTTGAAGGCCTCAACCCATAGAGTCCATCAAGTCCGTTGAGTCAAAGTTTACAACTGACAACTGAGATAAAATCCATTGGTTTGTATGAATTTAACCTGGTAATTGGTAACATATGTTTCGGCTATTACCACATATATACACATATTTATATGTATATACATAGCCTCATCAGACCAGTTTTTGGTTAATTTGTAATGCGATTCGAACCCCGAACATTCCATGAATTATGTGTAGACGGCCTAGTGTTTCACCGAGGCCGAGGCGAGGCTAGGTTCTAGTTGATCTCGGTCTCGCCTCGTTTTATAAATTTAAGTCTTGCCTCGCCTCGGTCTCGGACGAGATCTTGCCATCACATGCCTCGCCTCGCCTCGCTTCGCCTCGTTCTCGTTCTCGGCCGAGGCACCTCGGTAAAAAAGCGAGGTTTTTATTAAAATAAATAAAAAATTATACATGTATCAGGGCTGATAGGCTGATCAAGCCTCAAGAAATAAAATAAAATATCTGTTTTTATTTTTGGTGAATTGGATGAGATATGATGAATTTAATTCTTTTCTTATATGGGAAGGAGAGGCATTGCCTATTTTTCCAAACCAAACTAAGCTATGAACCTTTTACAAACTATAAGAAAGGTATGTACCAAATCTTATTTATCTACGTCAAATAGATATTGAGATATGATAAAGTTAATTTTTTTCTTATACTGAAGGCATGGTACCGCCCATTTTATTACTTGAATCTTAGTTATGCCTCTACCTTTTATAAATATACCAAGTTTTATTAATCTACATCAAGTAGTTGATAATAAAGGGTTTTTCAATAAGAGCGCTACAAAAGTTTTTTTAAATAAAACAAAAACGGTTTGGGATATCAATGAAATTCTTAATTTTTGTAAAAGAACATTCGATGCCATTATCATCAATAATCGTCAATTTGATCTTGTAAGGATGTAGGCCAAGGTCTATTAACAAAATTCGCCACAACGACGTCACAGAGATGCCCAACGCTTGAGAACGACGTGTGAGAGACTGATTTGGGTCTTCCTCTATTGATGCGCTAGCGACAGCAATATTCTCGACACTACGGGCACTTCTTTGTCTCACTGGCACGGGAACAATTTGTACTGTGCCTGTGGATTCAAATTTTTCCACAAGACGCTCAATTGTTGATCTGACAGGACGATTATGACGACCATAAATTGGACGTAGCGCTCTTAAAGTTGAGGCCACTGACTCCAAATTTCGGTAGTAAATTTTAATAATTTCGACTCGTTGTTGGATCGTATATCTTTCCATGATGAGATGGCAAAACTTATTGAAGAGAAATGTCAAAAGAGCGGGAAAAAATATGGCGTTGTTTGCTGTCCCTATTGGTCTACTTTTGTAGCGTCCCTATTGCAAAACCCTTTATATGATGCATTCTGATTTTCTCTTATGTGAGGGTGGCATCACCCATTTATCGTAAACTATATTACGGAGCATCCCAAATCATAAGAAACATATATGTATGTCAAATCTTTCGTCGGCCGGTTGAACGGTTTAGGAGTCTATTAGCAACGAACATACATATATTGATCTTTATTTATATACTAGCATTACGCTGTGCGTTTCGCTTCACCTTACCGGTGCTTAGAAAGACTATTAGAATAAGTAAATTTCAATGCAGTGTTGTCAATCATGCAGTTTTGCTTATAGCCTTACATGCTTCCCTAATCGATCAATCGAGGCGTAGTCACATAGAAGCTGATGCGATCCAAGCACTTCTGTGCATTAGCGCTTGGACCAAATCTGAACTCGTAAGAAGCACATGCGGGTTAAAAATAAAACAAAGTAGTTTACTCAAAATAAAATACTAAAATATTAGATAAATATAGATTTTAATATAAAAATTACATTCATATTTTGAATATCCTTACGAATTCAGATTTGGTCAAAACGCGCCTCGCTCTTGGTTTCGAAAACGAGGCTAGGACGAGACGAGGTGCCGTGTGATCTCGCATCGCCTCGGTCAAGCGAGGAAAATTTATTTTTCCATCTCGCCTCGTTCTCGTAGTCAAAAACGAGGCTGCCTCGTAGCCTCGGTGAAACACTAGGACGGCCGCTCATAACACTTGAGCCATGGATGTTCTGCTGAACGACATAGCGAAACATATGTCACCAATTACCAGGTTAAATTGTTCCATTTGTTATCTTTGTCATGTTTGTTTAAAAAAAGCATTATCCGAATTGTGAAATTTCACATGAATATCGGTTACTGCAATGGACTGTAAAATTCGATCAAAACTCAATTAATTAATAATATTCAGTCGACTAAAACAAATTAAAAATGTCTACAACCGGAAGAATACGTCCAACCATTATTCGAAAAATAATTGTAAGTGTAAGTAAGCTATGCAGCAAACGAGAAATGACAATAAATACAACAGATGGCACAAAATGTGCATAATATAAATGTGCACTTTGTCGTTCAGCAGAACCACCATGGCTCAAGTGTTATGAGCGGCCGTCCACATATAATTCATGGAATGATCGGGGGTTCGAATCGCATTACAAATTATCCAAAAACTGGTCTGATGAGGCTATGTATATACATACATAGAAATATGTGTATATATGTGGTAATAGCCGAAACATATGTCACCAATTACGCGATTCTTCATTTAATATTTTTGTGTGACACAAGTGGTTTATGTTGGATTATGCATCCACGTTATTTTTTTTTATTTAAATGCCTTCTTATGGTTCTGGAGGACACATTTATGCCGGATTCTGACGAAAAATTAATTTTTGAGTTTATTGGAGCTTGTAAAAGTGTCTTTAAGTGAAGCTCTATGAATTAAACTGCCCTCTTTCGCTGTTGTTTTGCGCTTTCTTGGACACTATTTTACATTTTTAGTGCTCCCATACTGCTGTATGCGTTGTAATGTATTCTATACCACCTTTCTTCAACTTCTTCAAAATCAGGAAATTCACATTCATTTCATAAGAGTTCAATGAAAATTGTCAAAGTAAATAAAACCAAAAACTTGCTTGGACCAAAAAAATTCTGTGAAATATGAGATTTAAATTTTAAAAACTTCAGTAAAATATGTAATTTAAATTTTTAAGCGCAATAAAAATTTAACCTGAACCGAATTTTTGAATGGGTTTGGGTTCGGGTTCACATAATTTAAGAAAAAAAAGCTTTCAAAATGAGAACGCAGTCTTTGCGTACAAACCCAAATAAACACTCACATCAATATTCACAAACACAAAAGATTAAATAGAAAAACTACAAGAATGGTAAAGAGGAAGTAAAATGCAATGCGATATACATTGACACTACATAAAGAGCTTTTGGGACACGTATTTACGAACAAAAAGCAGACGCGAAAAACAAAAAAGAGACGACAGTACTAGCAAAACATTTAACCGAAAAACAACACACAGCTGACTTTGAGAACGCAAAAATACTGGACAGAGAGAAAAAAGAGATTGTACGGCTCACTCTTGAAAGCTTAAGAATTAAACAAAGCTACAAGACAGCTATAAATCGAAAAGAAGATTACAGCAATATTAGTCGTAGTTACAGTACAGTGATTTGATGTTATATTTTTTGTTGTGATATTTTTGTTAAATTATTTAAGTGTTTATTTTCAATTTTATTATTTTTTTTTTTTTTTAATGTAATTTACATGTAAGTTGACAAGTGTTCGTGATGTTCATAATTTATGTTTTAAAAACTGTTCCTTATTTTAAGCTTTTACTTCAACAAATACCCCTGAAGAAGCCGAAAATCCATTGGCGAAACGTCGGGTGAAAATATGAAATAAAATTTGTTTTTATTTGAATATAAAACATTTTGACCAAAAAAGCCCAAGTACACTCACATACATATGTTCGAAAAATTAATTATGTATTTAATGAATTGTTGATGGGGATGCATTTACAACATTATAGAGGGAACAAATCAAAAGAAAAAATTTCCCCTCCACGACCCACAGCAGGTTGTAGATGTGGTTCGAATAAACCAATAATGAGAAATTTTCTGACTTCGTACTATAAGGAATGGTTCAGTCAGGCTTAAGCTTTATGATCCGCCTGGAGTCGTTAGCCAATGCGTACTGAGAGCCAACGCGAGTCAAGAGCTGATGAAGCGCTTGCTAGCCAAAGGAGCAAATACACATCTCCTTAAGAATTAATTAAAGCATATTAAGAATCTTATTATTGTTTTATTATTTTATGTATATCAAATTTCTGTAAACATTTATATCCAATCAAATCATGATTATGTAAACATTTATAACGACAGTAAATGCAACTAAGCATTAAGTTATGTTGCTGATTTCTGAGGTTCGATTTTCATGAATTGATTTTTGGTTTGCTAAATTCTTGCTTAAGATTTCATTCTTGTAATAGAAGGGAACAATTAAAGTTCATATAAAGTAAATTAACTTTTGGACTTATTTAATTTACTGTTGGATGTATTTAACTGGGGGTTCAACCGGGATTGCCGAAAAATTGCAATTGGAAGTAGCGGGAATTCTAGTGGATTGTCTAGCTGCCGTGCAACTAAACAACTAAAGAACTCCGGAAAGGAAGAAGCGGTATGATGTTAGTTTAAGTAATTATCATTCTACAATAATTTTTACTGAGCCTCCTGTTCAGTACTGTAAGTGCAAAAAAAAAACAAAAAAATTACAGCGCTAAACGCATAAGAGAAAATAAAAATGTGCAATTAGCAGCTTATACTATTTTCAATGACCGCTACGTCATATCGTCAGTAAGCTTTGTTAGCCGAGGCACACTGTTATATTTTGAGAAAAAATGGACAAAATCAAATTCCCGTCGATAACAATGCCCAAAAATAACGAGGTCGGTCTCATTCGAAAGGTGATTTCATGCTTTTATTAGAAAAAAAAACCAATTTTTGTCATTATAATACGAAAAAAAATTTTTTTTTCATAATATATTTTCATAATATTTCATATATATATATATATATATACTCTCGACTTTCAAAATAAATTATCATCGGATATGTATACGAGTCAAAATTGTACTAAAATTGGGAAAAACTGTCTAAAAGTGAAAAAGACCATATTTTGGGCATTTCTGAGAAATGCCCAAAGCTGGGATCTCGATTCGGGACAATTTTTCTAAAAAAAGCATGAAATCACCTTTCGAATGAGACCGACCTCGTTATTTTTGGGCATTGTTATCGACGGGAATTTGATTTTGTCCATTTTTTCTCAAAATATAACAGTGTGCGACGCTTAGAAGTCTGCAGACATACTATATTTTAATTTTTTGCGTTGACCAGTTAAGAATCATTGCAAAAAAATATGAACATAGTGCACCAAAGACTAAATTTTTTTTCTCCTTTATATGCAATTGTTCTTTTAACCTTTTTGATATCACACATTTCTTGACGTACAGCCACTTCAATAGAACATTAAAGTAATAGCATAAAGATCTTCACAATAACAACCAAGCCCAAACTGCATAGCAACAGCACCGAAGTTTCAGACAGCAAAACAACAAAGCAATACCCACATATAATCTACATGACTACAACGGCATTACAAAAACGCAAGTCAAACAAAACTGTGCACTGTCAATTTATACAAGTGTTGCGATGTATTTAAGTTTGGTTGTTGTTTACGCACAACGTAAACTATTATGTAGTCTGCATATCTGGTCGTCATTGCTAGTCACCGCAAAGCGCTGCCGTTTGCTCGTTTTGGTTGCAGCGAGTGCCCCAAGCCGACCGGCAACAACGAGCAAAAGAAAAATATTCGTCATCCCGAAGTCAGCGAACCCTCCCTCCTATAAAGTTAAAATCAAGGTACAACACAAAATCACCATTAAACAACATGCAAACATAAAGCAATACAACAGTGCACAATATTCAATGCTTTCAACACAAATTAAAACAGTGAAAATAGGGTTGTCATACGTACTGACTCTATCAGTACATGTACTGATTTTTACAAAATTTCTTTAAAAATACTGATTTTTCAAGATTTTGAAATCAGCACGCAAATGTACTGATTTTACCCAATTTGTACTGAATTTTACCGATTTTTGGTTTTATTTGAATTACTAAATAATTTTTACATTTAATACTAAAATTCGATACATTCATACATCAAGTAGAAAATTTTCTGAAAAGCACGACTCTATTCATTTTTCTTCTTCAATTTATTTTACGCTTTGACAGCTACGAGGCCACATTTTACGCTTTGTATTGGACTTTGACAGCTATGAGGCCACATTTCGGTATCCAATAGCAAATTACTGTAACTTTTATTATTGAATCATGATTTTGCTAAAATGTCAAAAAGTTTTTTAATTTAAGCGGGAATGTGTATGTAGTTGATCTCATTTAATGCAATTTTTCTGAAGTATTTTTTTTTTGTATTTTTATACATCGTCATTTAAGCTGCAAAGCCGCATGTATGTATATCGTTCAATATAAAGGCTGTTTTCATTTAAGGCTTGGATATTTTTCCGAATAAACTTACTTTTCACTAGCTTTGTGGAATATTGTGCCATATACGCGGTTATTCAACAAGTCTTTATGCGGTATTATAGTTTAAACGACAATGTGAGTAAATGAATTGTATTTTTGTTATTCGGTTTATGTTACTATGATTTTTATAATAAAAACAAGGAATAAGTTAAAAACGGTTTACTGATTTGTATCTAATTACCAGAAGCATACATAGGAGGCTCTAAAATGGTCCTTAGGTTTTCAGAAAAATATAATATTTTTCTAGGAATCCCAAAAGTTCTGACTTTTTTTTTTTTTTTTTTTGTGGCAATAAAAAAATTTTGGAATGTGATGTAAGCTGTGATTGAGGTAAAAAATTGTGCACTGAACTTTTGTTTCAAAAATCTGACAACCCAAAGTGAAATACAAAAGTTCACAAAAACTCAACAGTTTACAACATTTCACTTTCCATCAGCATCAGTGTGGCCCATAATAACTGTCACTAAAGCAAAGTGTTATAAAAATCGTCTACAATATTTTTTTTATTTATCACAAACGCTGAACAACATTCCACAACACCATTTTCTGCTCCATTTCGCCCAAATCCTTGTCAAACGCTGCTTGAATCCATCAATTGCTAAGTCTTTTGTTGACCTTACTTTACCTAGCATATGGCCTCATACTACAAAATCCAATGTCTTGAGATCCGGTGATGATGCTGGCCAATTTTCCGCAGAGATGAAATCAGTCGAATTTATCGGCCCTTTTGCTATATGAGGTACTGCTCCATACACCTTGATTTTGGTCACGTTTTTATATCGATCAGCAGTCAATTCATCTTTTGGAGCATTCGCAAAACTTCTTGCGTACAAACGGTTACTCTGCTGGTTAAAGCTGTCTTGCAGAAAGAACAGTTTTTCATCCGAAAAACTTATTTCATCTCCACCGTGCCAGTCAAGTAGCTTCTTACTTTTTGTAACAGGTAATTGCTTTTGCTTATTTGTTAGCTTATTTGAAAGCGTTAGCTTTTATAGGCCTTGAGTCGTAGATCAGTTCTGATAAGAAGGTGCTTGGAAGTTTTTTTATATTTCCATATCATTTTCTACAGAAGAGGCTGATTGGGCAGGATATCGTCCTCTCACTTGTTTTATGACGTCATTTGTTCCCACAGTCCGACTGCGTCCAACTTTTTTTTAATCTTCGAGCCTCCCGTATCCTTATATCGTTTTATTGTCTTGTGTATGAATTTTTCTGTTATTCCGAGTGGTTTTAGTGTTTTTATGATGACACAATTTCTGTAATTTTTTTTTTTAAAAAAATGAATAACTAAGTCACGTTTGCCTTCCATGGCGCTTCTGAGTTTGATATAAAGAATATTTTTTTTTTTTGCCGTGTACTTTCGTTGTGTACAATTAAATTGTGAAAAGCAATGCATCCTTAGATTATAAAAAAAAATCAGGTTTTCAATTTTTTTCAGAAAAGTGAAATTTGGTGACAGTTATTATGAGCCACACTGTACAAATCAACAAGAACAACGAACAACAACTCAACGTTCAACAACCAATATTGGAAAATACACATAACACCAAATTTCCACACTCAAAAGAAATCAACAAGCAAAACTACAACTAAGCGTTGGACAATCAGAAATAGAACCTCAAAGAACACATAAAACAACACGTATTGTATACACAGAATATTATTGTATCATACATTTATTGAATTTAATTATATCACATACTTTGCACTGTTTTAAAATAAACCCTTTAAATTGAATTCTTGAGTGTTTCAACTTTTACCATAGCCTCCCGATTAAACAGTTATAGTGTAACGGAGAATACTTCACAACAAATAAAATTGCATTTTGCTTTTGGAAAAAATAGTTTACCGTTTTTTAGCGATGTGCCAAAGTTGATGCATTTGAGTCATTCCAGATGAAAGCGTCTACAAAATGGAAATTTCGTTGCTGCACTACTTTGAATTTTGCTCAGATTTTGTGAGAATTTTCGTTAGGGTTCCAAGGATGGAAATCCAAGGGCATTTAATTTTCGGATGCGTCCGTCCCCGCCTGGCCAAATCGAAGCATATGAAAAACGTCAATATTTTTAGCTCTAAAAATTTTTCTGTTTATAGACACATTAGAGATGGCATCTTAAAGCTAAGAAATGGTAGTATTTGTGCAAAGAATATAAATTTGCACAATTAGTATCCGCGAAAATTACATGGTGCTGAAAATACATGTATTTTATATATTTTTCGGGATTTTTAACTGGCTCCAGTGTCGCGGCTGTTGGATACAAACTATTAATATTTCTTATTGATCAAGTACACATATGGGGGAAGAAATAAAATCTACAATTAACTCCTTGGGCCAACTTTTTATAAAAAAAATCTGTGCTTAAAATTTCGAACCCAGTCCAGGAGAAATAGGGTTTGAACAACAAAATAATTCGTTACAGCAATCTGACTGCGGAATATTGTTGAACAAGCTCTTGTAAAAGAGGACAAAAACATCGAACCGACAGCAGCTGTCCGGTGTGGAATGGGGTGCATTTTAAGAGGTCGAACACAGTTTCTCACGATTTCTGGCTAAACTGTGCATCATATCAAAAAAAGGCCAATGCAAAAGTTGTAGGAAATAATAAGATCTACAACTTTTGTACTGATCATTTTCACGTTAACCACAAAATTTTTCGAAAAAATGGCAGAAAACCGGTTTTTTGGTTTTTAATTTTTTCTTTTGACAAAAAAGTATCTATGAAGCTAAAACTTTATTTATTTATTTATAAATAGCTCTACTCGTCGGAGAGACCACAGATTTTCAATTTTTCGGTAATTTTTTCCATTGCAGTATACCTTTTTTATTTTTCAGCCTGGCAGGAAAGCAGAAGAAAGCACCGGATAGTCTACGCATTCAAACAAGCAGCGAGAAGGCAGAACAGGAACCACCAAGGATTGGAATACTGGTAGGTACAGTGTTCACCAGGGTAAGGATCGGGTTTCGAGAACTCTTTCAAAGGGGAAATACTTTGGCCGTTTGTTAATTGTATGTATCACCCCTACGGTTTCGACATCCATCAGAAGTGTTTCCTATCCATGAAGGTTTCAAGTGTACCTCTTGGTAACTTTTGAAGTCCTCTTTAGGAAGACTTTAAAAGCCCTTTTGTGAGACGTCGACGATTAGAACCACCAGAAAATCTTGTTAATTGTATGAGTCACCCCTACGGCTTTGACGCTATTTCAAAGTTTCCCTGTGCCGAGTTAGGTTGGCCGATCTAAGACTCGGACGAGCCTGAAAGACGGCAACACTTGCCAAATTTTCCAAATCTCTTAGAGGCGATAGGGAAGTTTCTCGCCAAAGGTGTGGACGCGTAGAGGACCCAAAGAAACCCGAAGGCTTCTAACGCAAAACGAAGCAATACAACGCACAGCAAGTGACAAATATATACGGTGATATATTCTACATCGACAGACAACAGCTCTCATGCACACCCGAATGTTTCCGAAGAACATCCAAAGGTTTCTAGCTTAAAACGAAGCAATCAACTCACAGTAAGGAAAAATTATAAACGGCGCACAGCGGCTCCTTTTTCAAAAAGTGATTGCTAAAATAAAATTTTCGATTTCTGATTTTCGAAACTTTTTTTTTTATTTAAAAGATAATTGACCAAAGGTTCTAAAACTTTTTTGATTTATGACAAGTATTTTGGTTTTTATGGGTGCTCAAAGTTGGACAACTTTTTATCGTTCATTAAAATAGCATTTTTTTACATTTTTCGCAATATTAAAAATAGAAAATTTCAAAAGTTTGAAAAAACATGGGAATTTGAAGTACGCTTTCTGAATTTATGGTATTTTAAAATAAATAATTTTCACAAGATGTAGAAAAAAAATTTTAGTTAGTAATTTTCATGAATTTTTCAAAAAAGGTCGTTTTTAGCATAGTTTTTCAAATTTACCTTGGCCTATAATCCACAAATCAATGTCAATCAAGGATTGGTGAATGAGAAATTATAGTTGACATATCTGCCAACAAAAAACATGGAGGTCTTACCTGCCAATATTTGCCAGGTAAGAAGTTATAGCTACTTATGTGACATTATATGCATAAAACTGAATTTGTTGTGTGATGACGATTTTCAGTCTATGATATTTTGACTTGGAAATTGTTAATCTGAATTTGATAGAATGTTTTTAGCGAATATAGACATCACTCAAAATAAATTAAAAATTGTAAATATGGACGTTACCACGCCCCTTTCTTAATTTATTCTTCCTATTTCCAAAACTATTTGACGCAAATAGATGCATATGTAAAGAGTACCTAGAAAACTTCTGTGCATATAATATGGGCTTTACCCCACCTCCAAAACGCTTGATTTGTCACTTTTTCCAAATCATTTCACTCTTTTTGAGAAAATTCGCTTTTGTATAGCGAAATAGTAATACTTGCCTCAGATATTTATATCTATGTTTTTAATGCAATTTAAAAATATCTAGTACTCATAATGTCAAATATAATAAAGCTGTATTTTTTGTATAGAATACAGGTAGATGCACTTCTGATAACATTGAACTCTAGTGCAGGCCAACTTTATAGACACTTGATCGGCGCTTCCATCGTATTCATCAAGTTGTATTTGTTTTTATGCATGCAAATGCTTTCGTATGCATCCAGACTTTTTTCTTCGTTTATGGTAAAGCTGTGCAGATTTTCTATTGCATGTAAAGCAACAGCTGACTTGTTCGGCTTTTCATATTTTATATTCGCCATGTGTTCGTTGAACCTAGTTTCAATATTTCGTTTTGTTTGTCCATAATATTTTTGTTCGCATTCACTACAGCTAATTTCGTATATACCGGCTTTCTTAATGTTTTCTGTTTTGTCTTTTGTTGATCCTAGTTTATATTTTAGTTTTTCTTGTGAAGTAAACACTAAATCAATATTATGTTTTGAAAAAATTTTTTTCAATTTGTTGGTAACAATTGGAACGAAATGTATTTTAACATATTTCCTGTCATCTGTGGTGTATACTGATTTCAAAGTCGTCAAATTCACTCTTTTAATTTTTTTGGTTTGTTTTTCAATCATTTCCTCGATAATTTTACTTTTATATCCGCTTAGTTCAGCTACGTATTTAATGTAATTGAACTCCGTCATATAACTACTGGCATTTAATGGTAAATTACACAGTCTAAACACCATAGAATTAAATCCCGCTTTTTTGTATTGTACTGGACAGAATGCATCACTGGAAATAAATCTCGGCACATTACTTGGTTTTCTAAAAATTGATATAGACAATTTATTGTCCAGATTTCTGCTAACTAACACATCTAAAAAGGGTAGCTTTCGATCTTTTTCCAATTCATATGTGAATTTCACAGTTGGCCACTTTGAATTCAAAACGTCTAAGGTTTCATTTAATTTATCCAATTTAATGCATGCAAAAATGTCATCTACATATCGAATCCACACCTTTGGTAGAATTCCTTTAGAATCCAAGTCATGCTCGAATATAGACATAAATAGCTCAGCTAAAAAAGGAGACAATGACTTTCCCATCGTTGTGCCTTCATTCACTTTATAAAATTTTTTTAGAAATTGGCAACAATTATAGTCCATGCACAACTTTGCTGTTTTAAAATAAACTTCTTTTTTTCTTTCTTCGATTTCCCTTTCGTTCAGCCAATCTTTTAAATCTTTTGATTGTCATTTCAATTTTTTTCCCTCTAATGGTTACCAATGTCTTATGTTGTTTTATGCTTTGTACGTAAAGATTAATGTTAGGTGAAATATTTGTTTTAGTAATTGGTTTTAGTTAGTCTTTAATTCACTTTGCTGATGATGACTCAACGCGAGTCGAAATGCATTCAAATTAAAAAAATAAATTTAAAACGTGAACGTGTGTTTTTGTTTCGTTTGTTTATTTTAAATAAAGGCGCAGTCGGTTAAGGCGGTTTAGAGATTTTTAATTTCTTTTAAAAAATTCGAAGTATAGTAGTTCTACAAGCCTACTATGTAATGTTTCTTGCGTTGATCTGTTAAGAATCACAGCAGTAAACAAAACAAAAACTTCTACATTTCAATGCAATTGACCTAGTAATCTCTTTGATATCACACACTTCTTAACGAGCGCTCGATCAACGCAAAAAACATTACATACTTAGTAGGCTTGTAGAACTACTATACTTCGGCTAACAAAGCTCACTGATGATATGACGTAGCGGTCATTGAAACTAGTATAAGCAGCTCGTTGCCCATTTTAATGCATTTTGCGATTGTAATTTTTTTGTTGTTTTTTGCACTAAAAGTAATGAACAAGAAGCTCTGTACAAAAATATTATGAAAATGAGTATATCTTATGAAAATTCGTTTGAAATATTTGCAAACAGCGAAAATGGAGATTCATTTGTGGTTGCGGTAAAAAACAAATACCCGAAACATATTAAGGATGAGCATACACAAAAGTTACAAAATTTTTACTGCAACACAAAGAGATATTGGGTGTCATGTAAGAGAACCAAAGCGTATTTTTATATAAAATATGCAGACTTTCTGAAAAAAGACGTTGAGCTATCACTTGATGATATTCCTATCACATCACAGGCCTCCAGAGGAAGATCAGCAAAACAAATAGAAAACTGTGGGGAATTTACGAAAAAGAGAAAAATAGCAGTCGCCACTGGAAACATTTCAAAAGAGAACTTAGCAGATGCGCTCAGCATGAAGTACAACAAAGATCATGAAATGAAAAAGGCAGAAATAACGAAAAGAGTTTTATTGGCAAGCCCAACAAGAGTCGATCGAATCAAAAAAAGTATTCCTACTCCACAACGTGATCCCATAAAATATGACGGTTCCAGTCCTTTAGCGCTTTTCCTAGATTTGGGGCTTTCAAAGGAAAAATATAACAACTTGAGAAATTCATTAAGAAGCCACAACGTAGATGTTTTTCTCAGCTACAAAGTTGTGTCAGAAGCCAAAAGGGAAGCGGTTCCTGGTAACTCTACGGTGACAGAAACATCAGCTGAAGTTATACTCCAAGATTTACTAGATCATACCGCTAAGCGAATTTTGAGCAGTAAAAGCAACCATGAAATACAATCGTTCCCAGATAATATTTCTTTGTTAACAAAGTGGGGCTGTGATGGATCATCTGGACAAAGTGCATATAAGCAAAAAAATTCTACAGAAGATGGACAAAATATTTCAGATGCCAACATGTTTATGGCTTCAATAGCCCCACTTCGAATAAGGAGTGAAAATGCTGAACATTGAAAAAATCCTCGACCATCATCAGTTCTTTATTGTCGACCTATAATGTTTAAGTACGCAAAAGAATCTTCAGATCAAATAAGAAGCACCATCAGCAATATAAAACAACAAATAAATGAACTTCAACCCACCATATTTGAAGGAAATGATGACAAAAAAATTATAATTAGACACGAATTATTTTTAACAATGATTGACGGCAAAGTACTTAATGAGATAACTGGCACCAAGTCTACTAGATCTTGTGCTATATGTAAGCGTTCACAAAAAGATTTCCGAAGTAATGATGACTCCAACGATGAACACAATTATGAGTACGGCATTTCGCAATTACATGCAAGGATAAGATCCATGGAATTTATTCTGAAACTAGCCTACAGCATAGGAAATGATGATAATCCAAGCAACCAAAAGTTAAGAAAAAAAATAATACAAGATCAATTTCGAGAAAAACTGGGTATTATAGTAGATACTCAAGCAAGGATTTGGTAACACAAATGACGGAAACACAGCAAGGCGATTTTTTGAGAAACCAGAAACAACTTCAGAAATAACGGGAGTCGATGAGGACGTACTATCCTGTAGAGAACCCGTTAAAGTAGAAAAATTTGAAAAGTATACCAAGGAAACTGCAAATATATTAGAACATAAATACAGCCAAAAATTACTGACACCCTCTGTCCATAAGGTCTAAGCTCATAGTGGACAAATTATCAATTATCAAGCCTTACCAATAGGAGAATTATCAGAAGAAGCCCAAGAGTCTAAAAACAAAGATTATAAGAAGTACAGATATAGCAATACATGTAAAATTTCACGTATTCGACAGAATGAGGACTTGTTCAATATACTTTCAGCATCTTCAGATCCTTTGATTTCATCACTTAGGCACGTTAGGTCACGAAAAGAACTGACCGATAAATTCTGTAGTACTGTTTTAAGTTTCTCAGATATCCAAAATAATGATGATATTTTTATAGAATTGTAGATTGTTGTTGATTTTTTAAAGAAATTACCTAATTTATTAATGTAACTCTTTTTTTAAAACTTTTCTAGCATTTGAGAAAGACTGTTTATAAATTATGTTAAGAGATAAAAAAATAAATGCATATGAATGAATTAGTATAAATTAAAAAAAATTTTTTTTTTAAAAAAGTATTTAAAAAATTTTTAAATTATTAAAAGTTCATTAATTGAATAAAGCGCACTAAAATTTATAAAAAAATATATTTTTTTTTATGAGTTCATGCCACTAAAAACTAAAAATTTCGAAATTTGGACTTTCACCTCTTTTTAAAAGTATTTATAGCTAAGCCTCAAATCTGAATCTTATATATGTCATATCTACAGAAATTACCAACCAAAATCAAAAAACTTTACTAAAATATCTTTACCCGTTCAAAAGTTGTGATTTTAGCAATGCGAAATCGCAAAAAGCGCCACTGTGCGGCGGTATAATTCACATCAATAAACAACAGTTTTGAAGCATACCTGAAGTTTCCAGAAGACTTCTAGCACAAAAAAAAAACAATGCAACGTACAACAAGTGACAAATATTCCAGGTGGTGTGCTTCTCATCAACAAGCAACAGCTTTGAAGCACACCCAAAGAACAACCAAAGGCTTTTTACTCAAAGCGAAGGAAAACAGCGCACAGCAAATGAATAGTTAACACGGCGGTGCACTCCACATTAACAAACAAAAGTTTTCAAGCACACCCGAAGGTTCCCGAAGAACACCCGAAAGCTTCTTACTCAAAACGAAGCTATATGACGTACCAGAAGAAAAAATCATGCACGGCGGGGTACTTAACATAGACAAACGACAGTTCTAAAGCATCTCGGAAGGCTCCCGAAGAACACCGGAAGGTTAACAGCCGAAACGAAGCAAAGCAGAGTCCCTGAAAAAAATATATATAAACTGGCGGCCATGAAAACCGCACCACTGGAAAAACTGTTTTTATATGTAAAAATTAAAACAATTCCGTATTTTTTTTTTTCGATCGATGGTGAAAACATTAAAATTTCCATGGAGCCCGATGATCTGGAGATGTTTTTCTTACCATGTTTGTGGTCCTCTACACTATTTAGAAGGAACTATGAATGCGAAAAAATATGGGCAAGTTATAAGAGAGAACTAGGAGCCGGTACTCAAAAAGCACTTATCCTGCACTACAGATGCAATTTTTCAGAACGATTTTGCGCCTTGCCACCATGCGAAATTGGTAAATCGTATATGTATTTTTTTCTATGATTCTTACAGACTTTAAAACTATAAACAGGATATTAAGAAAACAAATCATGTTTTCGTAGTTCGGAAAAGTATTGGTGGATCTCGAAACTTCGCGTCTGACCTGGCCTGGAAAATTGCCGGACGAATTCAAGAACGAATTCACGAATAAATTTTGTTTCGTCAAACCAAATCTTGTTTCGTCAGACCAAATTATTCGTTTCCAGTTTTCCACACACTGATTGCATCTTAGTATACGCTCCAAAAGGCGGGCATGGCTGTCTGTTAGCTTTCTGGTTCGGCCTCTCTTGTTGATTGTATGCTTATTATTGCGCTGATTTCGGACACGAAGAACTGTTCTATGACTAATTTTCATCGCTTTTGCTGTAGTTCTTGACGACTGACCATTTTGAGTCATAATAACTACGTTGTCTTCGGTTTCCATTAATATTTTTTTCATATTAATTAAATTATTCTTTTTTTCTTAAATAAGGAAAACCGAATCATTAACTTGCAGTTTTTGGCAGTTTCCAACTGAAAACTAACAAAAAAGAAGCTTGCCATAAAAATTTTACAGCTATATACATACTACGGTCATTGTAGAGGAACAAAAAATCTTAGCTACAATTGATACCGGTCCCACTCGTAGTTTCGTGAGTGAGCAATTCATATCAAAACTTAATTTAGAAAATGAGCTAGAAGTAAAGTTGGCAGACGGAAGCAGATCCATAGTGCGGGAGACGGTAAGGTACGGCGTGAGTTTGGGATAGACGCATGCAAACAAGGTGGTTCTAGTGATGCCGGGAGCGCAAAACTTGTTATTGCTGGGGATGGACTTCCTCGCACGGTCAACCCTAACTTGCGGCTGTAAACCGACACAAGAGAGTGCAAAAGTGGTCTCCAACGTTTCATATACCATCGAAGTAGATAATCTTGCGTAACGTTCCTTGAAGCGAAATCCCATCATTAGAACAAATGACGGGATTGCAGAGAAATAAAATAAGGCGAGACCTAACAAGTACAGGCATTTTTGAAGCTAGAGCTGCAGGCCTTTGAGAAGATTAGTGGACCCTCCACTATCACCACGCATCAAATTTTGTTGAGGAATGATCGGCCAATTAAACAACGGTACTATCCAAAGAATCCAGTCATTCAACAAATTATCAAGGAGCAAGTGGATGACCTCCAGAGGAAAAATAGCATCGAGCCTTCAAACAGCTCCTAAAGTGCTCCTGTTGTTCTGGTACCAAAAGGAGAAGGGGGCGACTTTGCATCGATTACCACCAACAAAATGCTCGTTCTGTTCCCGATGCTAACCCTTTACCATAGATTAACCACATATAAATGAGCCTGTACTGAAGAAAGGTGACCCGACAATCTGCGCTAACTACCAGGGAATCAGTCTTCTTGCCATCTCTTACAAGGTCCTGTCGACTGTACTGTGTGAAAGACTTAAGCCGTTTGCCAACACACTGATTGGGCCTTATCAGTGCGGCTTTAGACCTGGTAAGTCCACCATAGACCTGATCTTCACACTACGTCAAATCCTGGAAAAAACCCACGAAAAACAGATCGATACCCATCATCTCTTTATCGATTTTAAAGCAGCTTTCGATAGCCCGATACGGGATTGCCTGTATGCCACCATGTCTGAGTTCGGTATACCTGCGAAGCTAGTGCGGCTTTGCAGAATGACGTTGAGCAACACAGCCAGCTCCGTTAGAGTAGGAAGGGACCTCTTCGAATCATTTGATACCGAACGAGGTTTCAGACAGGGCGATCCATTATCCTGCAACCTCTTCAACTTTGTGATGGAAGGGGTGTTGCGAAGAGCCAGTGTACATCGTAATGGCACTATTTTCTACAAAAGTGTCCAGCTCCTTGCATATGCCGATGATATTGATATCATTGGACGTTGTAAGCGAGATGTTACTGCTGCGTTCTCTGCTATCGAAAAAGAGTCAGCGAAAGTGGGTTTGACGGTGAACGAGGGCAAAACAAAGTATATGCTGTCCACAAACAGGGAGACGCGGCGTATTGGATCCTTTGTTACTGCGAACAACTATACTTTCGAAGTTGTCAAGGAATTCACCTATCTTGGCACCGCCGTGAACACTCAAAACGATGTCAGCCTGGAGATAAAGCGAAGACTAACTCTTGCTAATAGGTGTTACTATGGTCTCAGTAAGCAATTGAGTAGTAGAGACCTCTCTCGCCCGACAAAACTGACACTCTACAAGACGCTCATCTTACCCGTGCTACTTTACGGCGCAGAAGCATGGGTTGTGTCGCAGACTGATGCAGCCACGCTTGGGGTGTTTGAGAGAAAAATTCTTCACAAAATCTTCGGTCCTGTTCACGTCGGCGACGACTACCGTATTCGAATGAACCACGAACTGTACGAGCTCTACGCTGACATTGACATAGTCAAGCGCATCACTATTCAACGTCTGCGCTGGCTGGGACATGTTGTGCGTATGGACGAAGAAGCTCCGGCGAAAAAGGTGTTTGATGCGGAAGCCGCTGGGCGACGACGAAGAGGAAGACCATGCCTCCGATGGAAAGACCAAGCCGAGGAAACCCTATCCACGCTTGGTGTGAATGATTGGAGAAGGCGTGCGCAAAGCAGAGGCACCTGGAGAGAGCTTTTGAGGTCGGCCGTAACCCGGTAACGGGTTGTTATGGCCACCCAAGTAAGTAAGTAAATGAGCCAACGAGGAGCAAAATGCATAAGCAGCATCGATCTCAGGAGTGGTTACTGGCAGAAACCAATAGACCCGTCCAGAAAGCAATACACTGCATTCACCGTACTCGAAATAGAACTATTCCTGTGGCGGCTCATTCCTTTTGGGCTACATTCCACCCCAACAACGTTTCAAAGGGTCATGGATAGTATAATTTAGCAGAGTTGGCAACACGCGTATTCGCATACTTGGATGACACTTCGCAGAAACATTTTTACTTATTGCGAAAAGTCTTCAGGCGGTTGCGAGGTGCGAATCTAGTTTTCAACAAAGAAAAGTGTAATTTCACCAAGTGAGAACTCAAATATTTAGGACCCATGGTCACATCTGAGGGTATCAAGGCTGATCCGGATAAAGTGAGTGCGATTCAAACCCGCTCCCACCATTGTGAAAGCTGTGCGGCAATTTCTGGACATGGCTTCATGGTATCAGTGGTTTATTCCAAATTTTGCAGATATCTCCAAACCATTGACGAGCCTCCTAAAGAAAAGGAAGCACTGGAAATGGGGAGAGGAGCACGAGCAAGCTTTCGTTGCTTTAAAAGATTGGCTTACCCAAGCACCGGTCCACCCATGCTCTGATTTTACACAGTAGTTTACCATCCAATCCGATGTGAGCAATTTTATTCTTGGCGCTACACTCACGCAGAAGCTCGACTGCGAGGAAAGGGTAATAGCTTACGCCAGTTGACATCTAAGTTCAGCGGAAAATAACTACTCCACCACAGAAAAGGAATGTTTAGCAATTGCTTGGGAAATCAGTAAAATGCACCCCTATTTGGAAGGTTATCACTTTGAAGTGATCATATTGAAATGATTGAACTATATCGAAAGCTCGTCAGAGTTGAAATAATATAAATTCGAGGTAGAGTATCGCCCGGAGCGATTAAATGCCGTTGCTGTCGCTTTGTTTCGACAACCCGAGGAGGTCCTGCTGAAAATCACGGATGCAAATCAAGTTGAAGAACGTTTCCAATGAAAGGACAAACGTGTGGCTGAGGCTATGGACACAACCTGGAAAATATGCGGACTACTATGATGAGGGAGACCAGCCTAATCACCATATTCCGTGTTCCACCAATCACGACTAAGCCAAACCATGAAAATTTTGCATGCCGACATCGAGCACGAGTCCATTGGAAAAAATAACGACAGCACGTCACCCGGACATGTGGGCATAAGAAAAACGTACGAGCGGGTCTGCCAAAAATATTACTAGCATGATATATCCCGTGACGTCCGCAAATACGACTAGCGGTGAGAGTCCTGCCAAAAATATAAGGGCCCTCAACAAAAATCAGCCGGACTTACATATGTTAACACAAATACCCGAGGAACCCTGGTCGGTCATTTGTGCGGATTTTGTCGGACCATTGCACTCTCGACACATAGCAACTCCATCTAGTCATGATCCACAAATTCAGCAAATAGTCAGAGTTGGTCCAATGAGGAAAGTGACAGCGGAGGGGCTCAAGAAGGAATTCCGTGAGCGTATCATCAGCAGGCTTAAATCACTTAAAGTACTTGTGACGGACAACGGGTCCCAATTTACAAGTAGAGCGTTCCGACGTTACCTCGAGGACAATGGCATAAGATAACAGTTCACCGCCCCATATATCCTGTAAGAAAACCCTAAAGCGCATGTCAATCGCACAATAAAGCGGATAATATCACAAGTCACCGGCGAAGACCTGCGCAAGTGGGACAAACTACTCCCAGAAATAATGCTGGCGGTTAATACTTGCGTTTCCGACTGCACTGTATATTTACTTTCCGTCTTGGTGCAGAGACGCAAACTTCGGTTGTCAAATAACCTGTACAGCGAGAAAACAATAGGTATCATGACTTAGAGAGATATTCACAATCGTACGAGCAAATATGGAAAGGGCAGCCACGAACCAGGCATACTATTACAACCTGCGAAACGAATGGACACCCAGGGTAAGGGATCTTGTGTTTCCAAGGCCGTCGAAAATTTCGCAGCAAAACTGGCCCCAACGTTCGACGGGCCGTTCCAAGTGATCAGTTTTAGTTCACCCGTGATAGGCCAACTGCATGAAGAAAACGAAAGAGTTCCTCGAAGAGCCCACATCAGCTGAAATTACATTACTCAACACATTTACAAAAACTTACACCCGAATATCGTAATGGTTTTTTTGCGATTGACCCCAATTTTTTATATAAATGGCCAAATTTTAAAAAAAAAAACGCATTGTTGAGAACAAATACTTCACATAAATGCTTGCAAAAAATTTAATTGTCAATCAATCAATTTTAAATTTGTTTATAGTCTAGAGAAGAATCTAATAAAAATTTTAAGATACAGAACTTTCCAATGATATGGCTCTTATGGTCAAAAATAGGTAAAAAAATCCCTTTTTTCGTTTTATTTTTTAACAAATTCCAAACTTGAGCTCTATATCTGAAATTAAGTATATGGATGACAAAAAGTAAGTCATCTTATCTACAGAGAATTTAATTACAAAAATTCTTAGAATACAGAAAAGTATAAGCCCCTATTGCGGTTGTCGATTTACAATAGATAAACGCTTTTTTTCTATAAGCGATTTTGTTTGGTATTGTATTTATCAATTAGTAGAATGTTTATCGACTGTGAATGATAAAACAATCGCTGGATGTCCTATCATTTTGTTTTGATAGATAAGTTTTTTTGTTTTAGTGTTGATCTTTATTTTTAAATTTTTCATGCAAAAGAAAAATAATAATATTTCAAGTCACAATGACGCAATTTTTTCAATGGAGTTTCGTGATACCAAAATGGCATAGTTTCTATTAGATGGATGACTATCCATTTTATCGCAATTCGATAACCGCAATAGGGACCATAGCTTAGAAAACTAAACCATTTTATTAACATCAATGCAAAAACCCATTTTTCCTTATAAAGGCACATTATTTTTCAAATCAAGCCTTAATAATGTCATCAATTTGCATGAAAGTCACAAGTATCATTTATACTCATTCTAAGAGACCAATATTTTTTTATTTTTCTGAAAAGTCACATTTTTCAAAGTTTTTGTCATTTGAACTTTGTATGTTAAAATAAAAATATGAAAAAAATGTCTGAAAGAACTTTTTTCAAACTGTCGGTATTTCCTCAATAAATAAAAGGTTTTCATAACTTTTTTTAAAACTCTTCATAATTTAATGAATATTAGCCCTAGAATACTAATCATCAATTGGAGTTACATTAATACTAACCATTCGTAAGTCTTACGAGTTTTTTTATTCATTTTTTTACAAAAAATGGTTTAAAACCAAATAAAAAACATAAAAGAAGAAAAAAATTCATAAAATGAGATCATACTATTTTTCGTATGTGCACTATATGAAGCAATGTGCAAGGTGTTCTCCACAAAGAGCTCGATTATAGTCGATTAACGACTTCATTCAGCGTTTTTGAGAAGGACACAAGTAACACGTTCGCTTTTGTACAACAGGGACCACTTGTTGATCCTCCATGTCTAAATCCAAAATATTGGCTATCATTTCTTTGAGTGGTCGTTGCAAAGTTGGCAACTGGAATCTGTACTCAAGCCAACCAAGATTTTGTCAATTATTCTTGAAGATGTATTATCTTGATGTATTTCTTTATTTTTTCTATTCCTTTGCCTGTTGTGATTAAAAATATTACAGGCATTGATGCAAGCAATATTTAGCATATCATAAAAAAAGGGACATCGGCCATCGAAAAATCGAAAAAAAAACGTGCAGTCTTACTAAACTTTCGAACTTTACGAAACGATTGCAACAACTGCACACAAAACAACTTCTCACCTCGAATAATGAAGTTATACTGACGTTCAATTAGATCAACTGCGTAAGTTGTTGTCAGTAACAAATTTTAATTTTTCATTCGTAAAATTTACGAATGGTTAGTATTCTAGGGTTAATAAAATGCTTTATTTTCGTAAGTTATGACTTTTCTGTAAACAAAATTATGTTTATAATTTTTGAAATTAAATTTTCTATATGATAGGATGGCTAAGTAATGAACCTGTAGTTCCCTGGAAGAGACACCAGCGAGTGCCACGCTGTACTCGAAAGGTGAACTTTCGAAAATAACTTGCTGCTCTTTCCCATTTGCGAAAAGGGCACAGATTCCTGGTGGCAGTATGGAACCTAAGAGGAACCCTGGGAGAAGAGGTCATTCAAGAGTACTTGGCTGTTGAGCACCAAGTAGGAATCGGAGGGCCCCATGATGGCTTTGCTAAGGAAAGGATGCCAGAATATTGCGGAGTCGTTTCTCAACAGGACAACGGAGTTGACTGCGGGGCGTTCCTAGTAACCTTCGTAGAGCAGTTGATGGAAAATCAGAACAAAGATCTACACGCAGCCAGTGGGTGCTTACTACTGAAGAACGCAAAGGCAAAGAGGAGAAAAATCACCTGAATTATGGAAGAGCTGGCAACGGAAAAGCAACGCCTGCCACTAATCCGCTTCAGCCAGCACCTTCCAAATGTCCCCAAAACGTCTTTGGCGAAAGCTGAGTCCGCAAATTTTGAGAGCGCTGCTAAAAGAATGTGCCTGCCGATGGCACCTCAGCGAGCCTCTGACAAACTTCAAAAACCTGTAGACGAGCTCAAGCATAGCGAGATCCCTCCAAAGGTAGCTGTCTACCTTACTTTCATTTGGGAGGAGATGCGGCGAAGAAAATTACAATCCCGATTGCGTTTCAACAAGACAGGATATAACATCATTATAACACATTAAAACTCCTTCCCCGTTGAGGAGAGTGGATGATGTGAGGAAATAATATTCTCATATGTATTTTTGCCACACATAAAATAATTAGTATCACAGTACAGTCACATCAACAGAACATTAAAGCAACAACAAAAAGATCTCCACAACAACAACCAAGTATAAAATAATTGGTATTACAGTACAGCCACTTCAACAGAACAATAGCATAAGGATCTTCACAACATCAACCAAGCCGTAGCCCAAACTGCTGTGTCACCCCTATGGCTTTAACGCTATTTCAAAGTTTTCCTGTGCAGAGTTCAGTTGGCCGGTCTAAGACTCGGACGAGCCGGAATGAGGGTAATACTTGCCAATTTTTCCAAAACTCTAAGTGACGATACGGAAGGTATGTGTAAATGACCCGAAGAAACCCGAAAGCTTCTAACGCAAAACAAAGCAATACAACGCACAGTAAGGGTCCAATATACTCGGCGATATACTCTACATCGACACACAACAGCTTTCAAGCACATCCAAAGGTTCCCGAAGAACACCCGAAGGCTTCTAGCTCAAAACAAAGCAATACAACACAGCATGGGACGAGCATACACTGCAGTGTACTTTCCGAAGGGAAAACCCGAAGGCTTCGTACTCAAAGCAAAGCAATACGACGTACTACAAGGGAAAAACATACACGGCGGGATACTCAACGTCGACAAACAACAGATTTAAAGCACGCTCGAAAGTTTCCACAAACACGGAAGGATTAAAGCTGAAACGAAGCAAAGTAGAGTTGTTGAAAAAATAATATATTGTAGCTAAAAATTTAAGATATAAAAATAGAAGCATCGTAAACAGAAAATAAATGGTTCCTTTCAAACAGAAAGTTCAAAGAAGACTTTATTGCAGGAATTAGTTTCCGCCTAAATAAGATATCTTAGTTCAAGGAAATTTTATCATAAGATTATTATTTTGCTTACATTAGTGACAAATAAAAATATAATGACACAAGGTGCGGACACGGCCATAACTAGACAAATGAATAAAGAAGATAGGTAGGAGATCTCAAAGGTATTCATTAACGGTCTACCGCATTCATTAAGTAATTTGTTATCAAGAATGAATCCTCCTAACTGAAAGAGAAAATTGTAGCTTATTAAATAGGTAGCCTGGGATTTTGCTGTGAATGAGTTTGTGCAAAAAAATCAAGCTTAAGTACTCTATTAAGCCACAAATGAGTATACCCTTACTTTTATTAGATATATGGTCAAAACATCTAACACAATCCTTGCAATTGGCAGGAGTGCTTTCTGCACATTAGATATTCCACCTCTATTTATTGGAACGACCAAATTGGATTTTGTCAGCAAGGTGAAAAATTTAGGCTATATATTTAACTCTAAGCTCACTTGCTCTGACCACATAAATAATACTGTAGGCAAAGTCTATGGCACTTTACGCTATCTACGGATGTCTAAAGATTTTACCCCAACTGAAACTAATCGTCGACTCGTAAGACAGCTGATTATGCCTCTAATAACGTTTTTTGATGTTGTTTATTGTAGGTTGGACTCTCAGTCATAACATAAATTATTAGTTGCGTTCAATAATGCGGCGAGATATATCTATGGTGTTAGACGTTTTGACCAATTTTGACGCAATTATTGAGATGTCATTTCTGGATAAGTTTGGTAGAAAAATAGATTTGCAAAATAGAAAATTAACAGATATCCACGGGAAAGAAAGATTGCTCTCTGAGCAAATTAAAAATATTAATTATGGGGAAGTTTGTGAACCCAAAGGCAAATTCAATGCCACCGATCCTTCAATGTCAATATAATCCTTTGAAAAATTAGAGAGAATATTAAATATATATCAAAGAGCTATCACCAACGACAAAAATTATCTACCCTTTAACACTTACATTAAATTTAAACTTAAGACCTCTAATGAGCAACCAGTATAGCTAAAACCTCATCCTTTACTGCAAAGTGTCGCAGAATTCGTCAACACGGAAATTAAGACCCTTTTAAATAACAATGTAATTCATCCTTCATTCAGTTGATAAGAAAGATCCAGATGGTTAATCAAGGATCCGGTTTCAGTTTTCGATTTTAAAAAATTAAACAGTGCCTATATCCGAGGCATCACTGATTTTGTCAAATTTAGGTAAGGCCAAATACTTCTCAACAATTGATTTACAATCAGAGTTTCACCAAATCTTGGAAAATGAAAAGGACATCCATAAAACCGTATTTTCCATCAATAATGGAAATTATGAGTTTTTGAAAATGCACTTTGGCCTGAAGAACGCTCCTGTTGGAAATCAAATTATTCCAACATCAAATTAAGATACCAAGTTCTTATTAATATTTTAAAAATTAAATTTATTTCAATTGTATTAACATTTTCAGTTGAGTGTAAGATAGCTTAAAACAAATTGTTCATACAGTTCTCTCTTGAAAATTGTCGAGGTCGGTCGTATTGCGTTGACAAAGTCTTTTAAATCAAAAGCTATACTTAAATAACTAATCGGAAAAAGTGATTTAACCCTATTAGTACTACGTTGAGTCTTTGAGACTCATTTTGACTTTGAGTTATTTTCCTGGCGTCAAATTTTTTATTACACAATTGAGGTTTCTTGTATTTTAAACTGCAGAAGTTCTAAAAAGAATTACGATAAAAAATATGTAAACATATTTTTCTTTGCATTTTTTAACAAAACTTATTTAAAAAGCTAACACAAAGTACTGAAATGAGTCTTATAGACTCATATAGTTCGAGTACAACAGAGCAGAATCTAAACACATACAAAGTTATCGGAATACGATTTTTCTCATTATTTTTGTGTTGTGTTTTATTTAGAAACTGTTCTAATAAATACCGGTGAGCGTCCTTGGACGGATGAGAAGATCCGTAATGCAATTTACGAAAGTGATTACGAGGCGGGACTAGATGTTGAAAACGACGCTGACAGCTAATGTTGAGATAGTGAGGATAATCATGTGGAATTCGATTCGGACATTGCGGAAGATGATGACAATTTGGAATTATTTACTGAAACTGAAGATCAGTCGTTTTTTTGGGAAGGATGGCATGGAATTGAAATCAAAACCTTTCATACAAACGTGGTATATGGGATATTGTTTATTTCAATTTCATCATATACTATATTCCGGGAGAAAGTTTAACCATCGTCAAACAGTTGGTGCCATTCCGAGGAGGATTATACTTTCAGCAATATATTCCCTATAAGCCTGACAAATATTGCGTTGAGATTTGGTGGATATGTGGTACGACTAGTTATCCACTAAAGGGGATACCTTATCTTGGAAAAGAAGGACAAAATCGAGGGCTAAATTTAGCGCAAAGTGCGGTTGAGTAGCTTACAGAATCGTAATATTATGTTTTATAGCTGTTTTACGAGCCTCAAGTTAGCTAAAAAAAACTGCTATCAAAGGATTTTATGTGTGTTGGGACGCTGCGGAAAAATACACGATACATTCCGTAAAATTTTCAACCCCATCGCAAAAGATCAGTTGAAGCAAACGTTTTTGGGCTCAGAAAAAATATTACTCTTGTCAGTTACGTGCCAAAAAAAAGCAGCTACATAATTATGAACGATTTATTACACCAATGAGATAGACGGAGGAAACCTAAACAAATCAGCCATAATTTTGTACAGTGATTCGATAAAAAGTGGGGTGGATACTCTTGGTCAGCTCTCCAGCTTTTTCAGTCAAACGCAAATCACGCAGGAATGCCAGTAGTAATATTTTATAATTTAACTGATATATCCAGTGTGGCAGCTTAAGTCAAATATTGCTGATGGAAAGCAGAGAAACATAATAATAGGCGCAAAATATTTTGACTTAGCTTCGCAGTCTAAGTTCCAAAAATATATGAAGTGATCATTCTGAAAAGGTTGTAATTTGTGCCAAATGTTTAATCAAATAAGTTAAATCGCTCTAATAAACTACACTTATAAACTTAAAATGTTACTGTCGCTTTTCTTCATACAGAATGTATGTGAGTCCGAAAGACTCACTTCAGTACTTTGTGTTCGTAACTTCACCCAGTACTAATAGGGTTAATTGTTAATTTAATCGCAGTTCCTTCCATTATTGTTAAGATGAATATTGACCGTGATATATTGATAAATTTGGTGTTTTAACAATATTATACGAACTCGAATTAAAAAAAAAAAAATTTCGAACAACTTTTCCTGCCCTGGAGTTGAACCTGGTCATTCCGTATAGCTAGATGCGCTGCTTAACGCAAACAGCCAAACTCATTGTTGTGTATTGACTCTCTAAAAGCAAATAACAATAAATTTTTCTTACCGTGTCATACTTGAATTGTCATTTTAACAGAGTTCCCAGATTTGGGTGGTTTTGTAATGTTTGTTAATCTTTTTTTTTTTTTGCTGGAAATTTATGTGGTAGCTGCTCGATAATTGGAATTAGAATATTAAAATAACATAAGCTTACTGCAGCAATGACTTTTTATTTATTTATAAAACAGCTTTGTTTCAACAAATTTTTAATACAAAACTAATATAGAAACAAAAAAGCCTTTTCAAGAATGTAGTTATGCAAGTTGTTGTTAAATAGAATAAAAATTAGAGACAAAAGAATGGGGTTATACGACTGAATTATGAAGTGCAGAATTTTTAAAAATTGCAGTTTTACTTATGTATTTAACAATAATGTCACAATTATAAAGTTAACAAGTTAAGGTGTTATCTTTGGCCAGGCCGAAACTCACATACCCTACACTGCACTGAAATTATCTTTTCAATAAATGTTAAAAAGACGTTGAAGTCGAAAAAAAGTGAAATGTCAAAAAGGTTGACAGAGTTTGAAAAATGTTGAAAAAGTCGTAAATATATGCAAAATGCTGAAAAAAGTTGAGAGAGGCTGAAAAACTCTACAAAAGTTGAAAGAGGTTGAACAAATTTGAAACTATTCAAAATTGATGAAAAAGTCCAAAAAATAAAGAAACTTTTGAAGAAAGTTGAAAGAGGTTGAAAAGGTCGAACAAATACATACATATAGGATATATTGGAAAAAGTTAAAGGGTTGAAAAAGTCGAAAGAATATGGAAAATGTTGAAAAAATCGAATAGAAATGAAAAATTTAAAATATGCCACGCCCACTTCTCCAATTCCGCCCACCTTTGGTTCAATAAATTATATTCGTGATCGACATCCTAACATTAAATTTTAGCAGAATAACTTGTATAGTTTGCGATATATACCGCAGTTAAATTTAAAATTTAATGCGGGTTTTGATCCAGCAATAGTTTTCCATAAGCAAACCCCTTGCACCAAATTTTAGAATGATTGCTCACATATTTCGATAAATATGCCACTTACCGTATTTTATTTGTATGGGAGGTGCCACGCCCACTGGTACTATTTCAGCCACTTTTGATTCAGATATACTCTATGGCAACTGAACCACTAACATTAAATTTCATAGCAATTGCTGCAATAGTTCACTTAAAACAGTGTTTACAAATTTATGTCGATATGGGAGGTGCCACGCCCACTGATGCGATCCCGTCAAAATTTACTTATTTTTAAAGCTTATAGTAAGTGACATCTATACACCAAATTTTATTTTCATTTTCATTTCATTTTTTATTCATTATTCTCAATAAAAATATTTGCTAAGCTTAATTTTACTAGTTTAACATTTTAATAGCTTAATGAGAACAGGTGGTGACATTTGTATTTAAATACAAAAATAGTGTTAAATGCCACATTGTTATATTAGAAACTTCCATTTATAAATTCATTAGTTAGTTATGGGGTGAACAAATAAAAAATATTTATAAAAATTGTTAGAAAGCAAAATAAAAAAGATAAAAAAAACTACTTCTAACATAAGCTTACGTTAAATTTCAGTACTCAAGCATTATTTATAAATTTTACTATTAATTATATTTCAATGCATTTAAATAACATAGTGCACTAGACTTTTTACTTGGTTGTCATCGAAATCAAGAATCTACAATTTAATTTTTTTACATATGCAGGTAAGGATCTAATTCCTCGTATACTAGCTGGAAGGTTGTTGAACAGTTTACACGATAATACAGTATAAAAGTTTCTAAAAAGTGTAGTGCGGAAGACAGGTACTACAACACCAGAGCTTAAGTTACTTCGCAGGATATAGGAATCATGAATAGGGCTCTGTAAAAACCCGCCTCTGACGAAAATTATTTTCATTACTTTAAAATAAAACAGATGCCGAACTGGAAGAATTTTCAAATTTTTAAATAATTCCATAGAGTGAACTAAGCGAGAAGAGTTGCAAATCTTTCTTAAAGTACACTTTTGCAACACAGTTAGTTGCTGTATTTTATTGAAGTAAGCACTCCCCCAACAGCTTATTCCATACTCTAACTTGAAATGAAAAATACCATAGTATATTGTTCTTAAAGTTTTATTGGACACAAATTTTCTAAGTCGATAAAAGCAACGCAAGGATGAAAGTAAATATTTTCTCATGTTAGAAATGTGCTCAGTCCAGCTTAAACATCGGTCTATAGTGACCCCTAAGTATTTGAATTCATTGACTTTTTCAATTTTAAAGCAGTTAGCGTCACAAGTGACATCAGCATTATAAAAATCTATACTGCATTGACTCAAACAGGTATTACTATACAGGATATATCGCTTGCAATTTTCCGCATGAAAAATTATATCAAGGTCCGGTGATTCTTGAAGTTTGGAATTAAAAAACATAATTTTGGTTTTATTGCTAACAACAAGTTTGTGTTCAGCAAACCAAGATTGGAGTACATGTATATCATGATTTATATCAGCAACCAGATTCAAAGAGTCGGCAGAGCTATAAACGTTTGCAAGGTCATCCGCAAAAGCCTGTATTTTCCCCCTAAATGGTTGAATAAATAAGGAGTTTAGATATATAAGAAACAAGATTGGTCCAAGGACCGACCCTTGTGGTGCTCCTAAATTTACAACCTTGGAATCACTGTAACTGCAACTTATTTTAACTTTTTGACTCCGGTTTTTTAAATAAGATTTAAACCAGTTATGAAAAAAACCACGCACACCTAGGTTATGAAGCTTGTTTAAGAGAATGCTAGGATCAACCGTGTTGCAGGCTTTGGTGACATCAACGAAAAGACCAGCACAAACTTTTTTGGCATCCAGACTAGTATGTAAAATGGAGCAAAAGTCCAAAGAGCGTCTTCTGTAGAGCAACCTTCACGGAAACCAAACTGCAGAGGACTAAAAAATTCTGTTTTTGTAAGATAGAGTAAAAGTCTACTTTTAATTATTTTCTCAAAAATTTTCGATATTGAGGACAAGAGTGAAATCGGTCTGTAGTTAAATTTGTCTTTTTTGTTACCCTTTTTAAAAAGAGGTATAACATTAGCACACTTTAGTTCCGCTGGAAAGATACCGTAAAGAAGACTTAAATTGAAGATGTGAGTCAATATATCTACAATGTTGTAAGCAATGTTTTTCAATGTGAGGTTGGAGATACCATCATTACCTCACGAGAATGAATTCTTAAGAGATTTTATAGTTCTTAGAATTTCCAAGCCTGATATAGGCTCAACATAGATGCGAATATATAGAATTTCCAAAGGACACAAAATGATTATTGAAGATATTTGCTATTTCAATGGGTTCGGAAACATCATTGAAACCATTCTGTAATACAATTAAACGGTCATTAATTTTGGACTTTCTGTCGACAATGCTGTTTATAATATTCCATTTTTTTTAAAGTTTCCTTGTGAATTCCTAATTTTATTATGATAAAAATCATCACGACTAATACGAATTTCTTTATTTATTCGTTTACACAATTCACGAAAACGGGTCTTAAGATGAGTATTTTGTGGATGTTTGTAGCATTTTTGTTTCAGTTTATTTTTAAGCCTAATTTTTTTAAGAAGAGACCTATTTATCCAAGGCTTTAAGCTTACTTCTGAGGCCTTTCTTACAGAAACGTATGTAGAGGATTCAATACAATTTTTTGAAAGGCTCTATTCACGTCTCCTTCAGCATAAACATCTGTCCAGTCAATCGTACGTAACTCAAGGTTCAGTTTATTAAAGTTTGTTTTGTTAACTTTAAATTGAGGCAAAGTTTTTTTCGGTTTTTGTACGTTTAAACTACTGAGTAAAATGCCCGTCATACAATGGTCAGTTATTTCTAGATCAAATATTATACTAACACAATCATTACGTGAAATGTTTGAAAAACGACAAAATATATGATCTAGACAGGTTCCAGCAGATAGTCTTGTTACTTCATTTATATAAGAGTATAAGCCATTCTCAGACATAATTATATTATAAGAGTTTAAAACCGGACTTGAGCTAAATAGGTCTAGATTGAAATCACCTAACATGATAAGATTTTTTGAACTTTCTTTATGCAAAATATTCGAAAACTCCTCAACAAACAACTGAGCAGTTTGTGAGTGAAACATATATATACAAAAAAAAGTAAAATTTACTTTGTCTGTAAAGCAAGAGACCTTTATGACGTCAGCACTCACAAGGCTAAACCTCTCAACTTCGACATATTGAAACATTTCATGCACAAAAACTCCTACACCTCCAGCTGCATATGAATCCTTAGTTTGAGCATAAAACCTATAATTAGGCAAATTAAAGTCATCTGTTTCGAAGGAATAGATCCAGATTTCTGACAAAAATATAAATTCAGGAAGAGTTACAAATGCATCAAGATTTGTTACCAACAAGTCGAAATTCCGTCGCAAACTGCGAATGTTTTGGTGAACGAGAAAAATAGAGTTATGGCTATTTTTAAGTTGAAAAATACTATCAGAAATACTTTTGATGGTCGATGAAGGAAGATCTTCAGTTATATAATCCACGTTATGGATTGTTGTACTTATTATTTATTGCCTTTGAATTGTGTTTATGTCTTCAAACGATTTTATATACTTTTCTCAAAAGTATTTTTGCATTTTTGTACCACAAATATTTAAATTTTTTTACTATTTTCATTTTTTTCGCTGTCATAAATAATGATCTCGTGTAAAGCGATCATTAATAAAAATATTTTCTTCTTGTCGCCACCAATAGCAGATGCATTTAGTTTATGTTTAGATTTTCTTTTACATGACATAATCTTATTTTTTATACCAAACGAAGAAAACTTTACAAATACAATGCTCTCATTAGAATTATTTCTGCTGATTTTTTTTACATAGCATTTTTGAATGTCATCAGCAGAGACAGTGATATTCAGAGATTCTCTTAAAATATGTTCTACGCACTCTTTAGCATTATCATTATTTAAATTGGGAATTCCTACTATTTCTATCTCATTTTCTAAATGTTTTTGTTCCCTCCAATTTAATTTGCTTTCTAGGCTATAGACTTGTTTCTTTAGTTGAACATTTTCCTCTCTTAGCACCTGCACCGAGCTTAAAAAGTCACTATGCATTTTTTTTATGCTTAAAATTTCTTCGTACAAACGTTGAATTGTAATACCTTCATATTGTTTGAGAGAGAAAATATTATCTGTTTGAGGTGAGTTTGGAGTGTTTTGTTTAAGAATTTCTATTTCTGCTAGGTTTGATGTTGGATTGTCTTGAAGTTCTATCATGGGCTGTTGTTGTTTATTGATTGTTGACGTTTGAAGTAGCTGTTGTTGTAGATTAGTTCGAGGTGAAGTTGTTTTTTGTTGCTTATTCATATTTATTGTTTTTTGGTGTGATGTTGGTTTACTGTGAATTTCTAACATAGGCTGTTGTTTCGGTTTTGTTCCTGTTTTATTTTGCTGATTTGCTAAGCTAGAGTTTTTTGTTGCAGGTTTTTTTGTTGATTCTGTATTTTGGCGGTTTTCTTCTCTTTGCTGCTGTGTTTCTGTTGTTGGACTCACTGTATTAGTTATAGGTAATAATTGTTGTTGTAGAGTTTTACGACGAAGGGCATTGCACTTGTCGCATCTATACTTAATATTGTTATTTTCCATATAGACAACATCAGATGACTTAAAATTCACACACGAGCAATGAAACGAATTAATGCAATCAGCGCAAGTAATTTTTGAAGAATCACTTCGCTCTATTATTTTTTTGCAGAATAAAAAATTCATTTTTTTAAATTTATTGAAGAGATAAAGTAAAATACGTGCGCACCCCACGACACTTACATTACGACTGCACACTATCTATAACAATAAACGTTTTTTTTGCTTATATGGGAGGTGTCACGCCCACAGGTACTATTGGACCAAATTTTTGTAATAAGAGACCTTATAGCAAGTTTATCTACCTCATTAAATTTCATAACGATTACTTTGTTAGTTCTCTTAATACATATAACGTTTATAAAAATTGTGGGCGGTGCACAATGTCTTATTTTGCCAATGTAGCAGTACTAAACTAATATATCTAAAACTATAGCAGCTACGTCAATGAAATTTTCCACAAATGTTAATATTTATATTTTACAGCATCAACGTAAAAATGGTGTAAATAGGTTGGGTTTAAGATATAGCTCCCATACAACCGATTTTTTCGTTTTGGTGTTTTAAAGGGCGACCTAAATAAAAAAGTATGTAAAGCTTGAGTTTATAGTAGATTATTATTTTTTAGTGTCTGACGAACATTTTGCAATGAAAATAAATATTTCATAGCGTGGTTTTTCATTGAACTGTTTTTGAAATTAAAATTTTTACATAACTTTTAGCTTGCTTAAGATACAAAAATATGACTTTTAAGATAGCTGTAGAATATTAGAAAGTGAATTTTTCAGCGTTTCTTTTATACATAAATAATTTCAGTTTTCGGAGTTATAATGATTTTAGTTAAGGTTTGGTCGCGAATTTGGAATATAACTACGACATGAATTACAAATTATATTATAGAACCAAAAATATGAACTCGTACATAAAAGATTATTTGATTTTTTTTGCGTTTATTTAAAAAACAAAAAATATTCTTTGCAATTCTTATATGTTCTTCAATTCAGTGATGCTGCTCTCAAACTTGGGACCATTACATATGTAGGTACAAAGTCTTTATTACTAGATTCATCATAAGCATGTCTGTGAAGTTGATACATAAAAAATTAATCAACAAAGAATAATTATGAAAAAGATAAATATTAAAAATATTTAGGGTGTAATTTTTTTTTTGGTGGTCAGCCGATTGCACTGATTAGTGGAACAAAGCGTTACACCATGATTAACAGTTAGTACATGCGTGTCGTGCCACAATCAGTGATAATTGGTAGTGTAGCTATGACCTCCAAGCTGGTGGCCACTGGAAACGGCTCTCCAGGAAGTTAAGTCTTGACTGTAGGGCTGGCTAGCATAGCTAGGCTAGGGGTTTGGTTAGCTCCTCAAATGCCTGAGGTATCTTCCTGAAGGTATTTCAGGCAGAAATGCCCCCAATCCAAGGTGGAACAGCATATGCTAAGGGATGAATGGCTAGTGGGTTATCTAGTCGATAATATGCGGACTCGGATAGTCTGGCAAACTTCCGTTTTAACCTAGCCTTATCCACACATGCAGGCTCTGTGAGGATGGACCTTCCTTTTTCCTTGCGAGGGCTGGATCAAAGTGTTATGCGACCCGTGCTGAGGATCGTTTAGGTTGGGAGCCCTGTTTTCATAAAAATTAACCCAATCGCTAACGGAGCATACCGGATACCTGGCGCCCTCCGGTATTAAGTAGCCTTACCCACGCACCTGGACCTCTGTGTGGGTGGACATATTCGTCCTGTACTCGTGGGACCAAATATGGAAAATATATTGAAAAATAAACAAAACAAACAAACAAACAAACAAACTAATGTAAAAACAAAGACTTCTGAGTCAGAGACTCAAAATGACTGCAATCGCGATATCGCAAGCACCTCAGGTGGGACTGGCGCTGGCCTTCGGGTGGCTGGACCTGTCTTGAAGGTGGGAGGGAAGGTAAGGGCGTTGGACTTCACGTCCAACCCTACCAACCCTTCAAAAAAAGGGGGGGCTTTAATGCCCATTTCTGGACCAACCAGTTCGGCATCGACCACCGCCTCACGGCATGGTCAGTTAAAGTCGGCTGGGGAATCCAGACATGAGGGGGGATCTTCGCTGTCAAATCGAGGACAAACCAGTTCGGCATCGGCCACAGCCTCACGGCTAAGCCAGTTAAAGTCGGCTGGGGAGTCCAAGAAGGAACAGAATCCTTTAGGGGAGGGTTTTAAGGGTCTTAGACCCTCTAAAATGAAAATCGCGGACAAGCAGGCGGCGAATAGAATTCGTCGTCGTATGGAAGCTGCTGATCCCAGCTCTCTGTCCAAGGAGGACAAGGACTCCCTTCGATGGGCGAAGAGAGTCCTTGAACAAAAAGGCCATGAACAGGCCGTTTTAGAAAAACTACCTAAAAGGCAGAGATCCCAGGACGAGATGTTGGAGTCTAAACGTCAAAAGACTACTGGTAAATCTCTGTCTTTTAGTGACGTTGTAAAAGGTTGTAAGGGGAGAGTTTTGGCTGTGCTTGACAGGGCGGCGGAGGACGGGGCAATTCCTCGGGATAAATGGAAGTGGGTAGACGCTGCCTTGGCAAATACCCTCTTCCAGATATTAGAGGAGTTTCCTGGTCCTGTGCCATCATGTGAGGAGGCAGGCTGGCATCAGGGCCTTTTTAAACTCATCTCCTGTGATGATGAACGGTCTGCCAAATTGTACAAGGTAGCTGTGAGTAGGCTAGGTGAGGTGTATCCAGGCGCGAGACTGGAGGCTGTGGAGAAGGATGAAATTCCTACCAGGCCCCGGGCTCGCGTTTGGCTACCGAGCACACCGTCGGGTGAGGACGCAGTTCTGCGGATGCTCCGACTATGCAATCCCAATCTTCCAACTCAAAACTGGAAGATTGGGAAGCTAGAAGCACCAGTCGGACCATCCATGCAGGCCATGGTCCTGTTAAACAAGGAATCCGTGGAGTTACTGGCGGCAACTAAGGGGGTCGTCAAGTATGGTTTCAACAAGGTGACGCTCAAGGTTTACCGTAAGGACGAAGAGCTGGCCTCCAAAGGTGCTATCTCTCCCTCCCCGGAGACCATCGCCACTGCACCACCAGTGCCAGTGGAGATGGAGGTTGGGGATGAAGAGGTAGAGCCAGAGGGGGACAACTGCACTCCAAGCGGTCAACCTGAGGCGTCCCTTGAAGAAGCCGAATCCGTGGATTCCGATAGGTCGTTGGAGGTAGGGGGCCTCCTGGAAGAAGCTCTTCTTTTAGAAGAGGATGATGAAGACGAGGCGGACATAACAGTCGTAGAGAGGGGAGGTGATTTGGAATCCGATGAGGGTCCTCCAAATTAATCTCCACCACTCAAAAGCGGCGTCCGCCGGCTTACTGATCCGCTTAAGTAAAAGCGGAGATGATGTAGTCCTCATACAGGAACCCTGGGTTCATGCCGGGAGAGTCTGTGGTCTGAGGACGCCTGGCTATAAGCTACTGGTGGCAAATGTGGAAGGTAACCCCAGAGCGTGCATTTTGGCAAAGACTAATCTTAACTTGTTTTTGCATTCTAATTACAGTGACCTAGATACAGTCGTTGCTAGCCTGGAGATAAAAGCTGGAGGCTTTTGGTTAGCATCGTGTTACATGGCTCACGACATGGCGAGTGGTTTCCCACCGACATATTTAAAGGCGGCTGTAGAGCAGGCCCGCTTAAACAAAACCGGGCTAATCATAGGCAGTGACGTAAATGCGCATCACACTGTCTGGGGTAGCACAGATGATAATGATCGAGGTGAGTCACTTCTAGAATACATTTTAAACACTAACTTACTTATCTGCAACAAAGGCTGTGAGCCAACCTTTATAGTAAGGAACAGGGAAGAAGTCTTGGATATAACATTGGTCTCGGACTTTGTTTTTGATTGTATCGTTGACTGGAGAGTCTCAAGCGAGCACTCTTTTTCAGATCATCGTTATATAGAATTTGTTCTCACTGTTAACCCCCCAGAACCGATTATTCACCGAAATGTAAAAAGGACAAACTGGGGAATATATAACAGGAAAATAGCAGAGTATCTGCCTATCTCAACCCCCGTAGAGCCGTCAACTATCCACGACATAGACAGGCTGGTTCAAAACTTAACGGGAGGGTTAAATAAATCCCTGGAGATTTCTTGTCCTGTAAGTAAACCTCGAGGAAAGAAGAAACCCCCATGGTGGTCAAATGAAATTCAGGTTCTTCGACGAAGAAGTAGGAATTTATTTAACAAAGCCAAAAAATCAGGTTTGGACAATGACTGGAATGATTACCCACTAGGCATTTTTGCATTTATTAGGCTCTTCAAGAGTTCTATATAACCATTCTTTAAGAGCAGAACTCTTGGAAATATTCGCTAAAGAGGTTTTAAAACACAGAATAAATGGTACTTAAGACCAAAAGGGCACCTTCTATGGGGACCTTCAAGAGGTTTATGTAAGAGTTAGCTATGACGTTTTCAAAACCTATTCAAGAGTTTAATGAATTAATACACCTAGAGGTCTATAAATATTTTGTGCTCTTGGAAATATTTATACACAATTTTTTTTCGAACGGAATTTTAATTAGGTTTATTTTATTTTGACGAAGTTTTAATAAAGATTTTGTTTTTGGTATACATATTTTTTGCAGTATTACAAAGTTAAATAGATAAAAAGAGAATAGCAAATGGAATTATAAAATGGCAATATGAAAATGATGCAACGAATAATTATGATTTTCGGCACAATTATTGACCAAAATTTACGTGCGAGCAAAGATTTATCGTGAAGTTTGGGGTTTTGCTTCGAAAAACTTAGCGCGCTTCTGAAATATTACATATTAGAAAAATAAAATATTTGGGCTAAAATTAATTTTTAGGTTTTTCTTTAATATTTATGTCTCAAAATACGTTTAAGTGATTTTTTATGTAAAAGCAAATTGAAATAAAATGATTTACTGCACAAAAAATCATTATTTAGGCAAAAAAAAAAAAGAAACGCATTTATTTTTTTGTTGTTGTTGCTATTTCGTCGGCATGTATATTAAAAAAGATGGCCGACGACGCCAAGTTTTTAAAATTCCTCGATAAGTGGCATATAAAACTTAAGGATTATCTCTAAAGCTTCATAAGAGGTACTTTAAACTTAAGGATTATATTAAGGGCTTAATAAAACTTGACAGTTTTAATTTGCTAAAATTGTTTATTTAAAATAATTTTGTGTCCATTGTTAGGGTTACCATATGAACAAGTGGCAAATTAAGAAAGAGATGTTTTATGAGCTATTTTCTTTATAGAAATACGAATTATAACCCAAATTCGAATAAACATATTTTGGGCCATCTTGCGTTTATTTTTGTTTTCTCAATTTAGTTTTGGAATTTGTGCCTCATATTTTTTTTAAACAAATTTAGCAGTGGGTGATAATTAATTTGTATACGCTTTATTTTGATTAGTGATACCAATCTACAAAATTTTGTAGCAATTTCGTAAGTCATAGATGTTTCATTTGAAAATGCTGTGTGTAAGTAATAAAAATGGTCGGTCGCCTGCCCATACACTGGTTGTCCAATAGAGATCTGCATTAGCGTATTTAAATCGGCTTTTAAGTCATTTGCCACATTTCAACTCAACGTAAGTTTTTAGGATTTGAATCAAAATTCAAATCAAAATAAAAATAAAAAAGCAGCAAGAGAGGTGGTCGCTGCAACCGCAAATTAAATTATCAACACAATATAAACGCAAGTATTAGGGCAAATCGTACGTTTTCATGCTTCCTTTTACTCTTAATTCGATTTTGTCTGTTGCGAAGCGTACTATGGAAGAGGCTAAGTTTAATTCAACTCCAAATTTTTATAAAACCATACTTTTCTTATGTAATTTTAAATTTTAGGAATGAATATGTAATCAAAAATATCGGTCATATGTAGTTTCCGAGATAAAACTGCCGAAAGTTGCGGATATAGCTTTTGTATAAATCAATATAAGGTAGAAACCCCTAGACTTACATATATCCAAATTATGTGTGTCGTATGGAAGATAGTTTAATGAGCTACAATATTGGTTAAAAAATCATTCAAATTTGACATACAATTTTGGAGATGTGATGAGTTTTCTGAAACATTTAAAAATATTTTTTTAAGCATCTGTTATTTTTTTAATGAATGTTAATAACCTACTGGACGCTGGCGTTAATGTGCGCTTTGTTGTTGTTTGCTTGTGCGTTCCGTATATTTTTTCATAAGAAAAACGACATTGTAGTTTTATATCGTATGTTGTGTTCTCAGCGTACCACAAATCATAAGCAAACGACGCTAAATCATTTCGTTGCATCGTCCTGTTTCGTGCTACTGTTACTGATGTGCTGCAGAATGTCAAACTTGATTTAGAAATGTCAATAAATCCAATAGTTTGACGTAACAGCAAGCGCATTTACGCAGATCTCTATTGTCCAATGCCAAGATCTGGATAATTAAAGAGGGCGAAAAACGTGTTTTGCTTAATATCTCGGAAAGTAAGCTGCAACAGAAAATTATATTAAGGCCGATGTTCTAGAGAAGATGAAAACACATCAATTTCATATCAAAAAAAATCTTCGTATCACAAGATTTGACCCTCCTTTCATAGCCTTATAATTTCCAACCACCATCGCGATTTTCGAACAAAAAAAAGTATTTTGACGAAAAATGTTTTAATGGAAACTTTTAAGCTAATATTACTTGCTTCCGAAAACTAAATTTTTCGCCCTAAATAATTATTTCTGTTCAAAATTAAAGTATTTATTGTAAGTTTTAATCAAAGTTGGGTCACTTGTCACATGGAAATTTTTCGAGCATGAAATCGATGTGTTTTGATCTGCTCCTCTACAACACTGACCTCAATATATTTTTCTGTTTGTGGCTTACTTTCCGAGTTCTTGAGTAAAACTTGTTTCTCGGCTTCTTTAGTTGATCAAATCTTGCCATTGGACAACCAGTGCACGGATAGGCCGCAATTTTTATGACGTACATCACTAGCATTGTCGAATGAAATAATGTTTAACTTTGCAAAAATGTGAAAACGGAGTAAACAAGTCAAAAAAACGATACTACTTTTGGGGACTTGAATCAAGAATTTATCAAATTCCAAAACTTTAATTTTTAAGAAAATGTTTAAGTTATAAGTTATTTACTATTTTTATAAGAGTACTGGCCATTTAAATTTTTTTATTGAATTGCGGACGTTTGGTAACCCTACTTTTCGATAAAAAGTTTTATGGAGCTCTTGCGAAGAGTTCTATAAATGCATGAAACCAAAAAAAGTTTTATAGAGCTCTTGGAAAGAGTTCGATAAATACATTAACTCATACAAAGTTTTATAGAGATCTTGAAAAAATTTAAAGAGGTATTTAAGTGAAAGTACAGTTATTCTGATAACGCACTGAGCACAAGCTATGTAATGAATCATTGGGCAACAACTACAATTGTCATTTTAAGCCATATGCAGCCATTTTGAAAACTAGTTCAATTTTAAATACGATTTAAGAAGCTCTTCATTAAATGTTGATATTTAAAGAGGTATTTTATAAGTTCACGTAAGAGTTGAAGCTTATATTGGCACTTATATAGCACTTAAAAACTCAGAAATTGAAGAGCTCAATAAAATGTATGGCTCTTAAAGTAAATAAATTTTATTTATTAAAAAGCTTTTATCAAACATTTTTTAAAGATCTTGATAAATATTAAAATGTTTGAATACAAAAATATTTATAAGCGTTTTATGAAGATCTTCCGAATCCTTCTTAAGACCTTATAAATACCTTAGCTCTCCTTAAAAAAGAAACTTTTACAGACGATTTAAGAACCTCTCACAAGACGTTGTTAAAACTTTGATAAATACTTTTAAAATTTTGAGTATTTTTTGTATTTGTAAACATCTTAATTGGGAGTTTTGAAATGCTTTATAAATAATTTTGATCGCAAGATTTAATTTTATTTTTTTAAGAGGCGAATAAATACTCTGGTATAAGTTAAGAGCCCTATAAATGTTTATTAAATGCTTTCGAAAATTCACAAGAGCTGTGGATTATTTTAATGCCCAGTGGGTATAAATCTATTCTCAAAATTTACAAGAGTTCGTTAAGAAAAGCTAAACGTAACTCGTGGAGGAACTTCTGTGGAAACATTGAAGAGATTTCAGAAGCATCTAGGCTAAGGAAGATTTTATCTACCTCGCCCACTACTCTAGGTCTTTTAAAAAAGCCTGACGGCTCCTGGACAACATCTAGCGAAGAGACCTTAGACCTCTTACTAGATACTCACTTCCCTGGTAACTCATTGCATGAACCAGAGGAATTGAATGTTCAACCTCAGATGTCCTCAATTATTCTCGGGGACATTGTTTCGGAAACCAAAATTCGATGGGCGATAAATAGCTTCAAACCCTATAAATCACCAGGACCTGATGGTGTGACACCAATTGAGCTGCAACAATCTGCTCGCTTAATTATACCTTGGTTGACAGCTATTTTCAAGGGCTGTCTAAACCTTTCCTATATTCCTCTAACCTGGAGGATGACTAAAGTCATTTTCATTCCAAAGGCTGGGAAGAGCTCTTACATAAATCCAAGGGATTTTAGACCAATAAGTCTTTCCTCTTTTCTTTTAAAAACTTTGGAAAGACTCATAGAAATCTATGTTCGCAGCAGTATCAAACCTGAACTGCTGTCTACTTCTCAACATGCTTACACGAAAGGCAGATCTATAGAAACCGCACTTCACACACTAGTGAGCAGCATTGAAAAATCCTTTGCATGTAAGGAATTCGCCCTGGCGGCGTTCCTGGATATTGAAGGAGCTTTTAACAACGTTGACCCAGGTATTATTATTAATGAACTGCAGAAACTGGGTATCAACAGTTCCATAGTTGAGCTGATTAAAAAGCTACTGACAAACAGAGCCATTACCTCAAATCTTGGCATTTCTGAAGCTAATAGGTTTGTCCGCAGAGGAACGCCGCAGGGTGGAGTGCTATCTCCTCTACTGTGGAATCTGGCAATAAATAAGATGCTCATGTCACTGAAAAGGCTGGGCTGTAAAGCTATTGCCTATGCCGACGATGTAGCATTAATTGCATGTGGTAAATTCCCAAACACACTGTGTGAAATTCTTCAGAATGCTTTAAACAGACTCGTCTCATGGGCAGATAAGGCTGATTTAGGCGTAAATCCGAACAAAACTGAACTAGTACTCTTTACTAGGAGTCACAAACTTCCAATTATAGTACCACCTTCGCTAAAGGGCGTTAGACTTGTCTTAAAAAGTAGTGCAAGGTATCTTGGTCTGATATTGGATAGGAAATTAAGTTGGAAAATAAATGTTGTTGAGAGAGTTAGGAAAGCAACTGTAGCACTATACTCTTGTAAAAAAGCTGTGGGGAGAAGATGGGGGCTATCACCTCGTATTATTCATTGGCTCTACACAGCGGTAATTCGACCGATTCTGTTATATGGCATTGTGTTGTGGTGGCCTGTCTTAGACAAGGTCACCTATTACAGACAATTGCAGAAGGTTCAAAGAGCTGCTTCCATGTGCATCAGTGGTGCACTGAGGACCACACCGACTGATGCCTTGGAGGTCCTTTTTCATCTCGTTCCCCTTGACCTGTTTGGTAAACGAATGGCAGCATGTACCGCCATTAGACTCAGGGAAACTACTTGCTGGTCCGAGGGAAGTACAGGACACTCAACTATCCTTAATAGCTTGAATTCCGTACCCTCTAAATTGGACTACACTATTCCAGTAATCTCATTCAAGAGAGATTACGTAACCCATATCCCATCTAGGGATGACTGGAAGGGAGGAATCCCGGGGAGAAGGAACCATATTAATTTCTACACGGATGGCTCCAAGTTAAATAACCAAGTGGGTTATGGTATTTACTCTAAGGAACTGAAGATAAGTATTGCTGCGAGGTTACCAGACCATTGTAGTGTTTTTCAGGCAGAGGTTATAGCAATAGAAGAAGTAGCATCCTGGCTGAGAATAAATGTGGTATCCAAGAAGGGTATTAATATTTATTCAGACAGTCAAGCTGCTATTAAATCCTTAGAATCAGTCTTCCTAAACTCACTAGTGGCCCAACAATGCCGCTCGTCTCTAAATGAGATGGCTCAGCATTTTAACATTCACCTCATCTGGGTGCCTGGGCATAGGAACATTGATGGCAATTGCAAAGCTGATGAACTTGCTAGGCAGGGGACTACTGCACAAATTCCTCAAGACAAGGAAGGTGTTGGCATGCCACTTGCTACCTGCAAGTTACTGCTTAAAGAAGACATGATAAAAAAGGCTAACATAAGATGGACCCAAGGGTTAACTTGCAATATAACAAGGCAAATCTGGCCGGAATGGAACGCTAAGCGATCTCTAGAACTGATATCCCGCACTAGGCACAGTGTCTCGTCAGTTGTTGCAGTAATAACTGGCCACTGGCTTATCGGCAGACATGCGGAGAGATTAGGTATTCGGTCTTTTGACTACTGTAGAAGTTGTGGGGATGTGGAGGAGGAGGAAAACATTAAACATTTTCTTTGTTCCTGCCCTGCACTTGCTAGAAAACGCCACAAAACACTTGGCTCGTTTTTGTTTGATGACCTGGAGGACCTTAGACATGTTAGCATAGGTCAGTTATTTAGTTTCATAACGAAATCTGGATGGTTCAATGAGAGGGTATAGTCAAGTACCCTGTGGTATCACAATGGACCAAACTTGGTCTAAGTGAGTCGGTTTTTGTAACTGACTGCCACTCCTACCTAACCTAACCTAGGGTGTAATTTCCAAAATTTACTCCAAAGACTCATCTAAATCGCTCGAATCAGAAGTGTCATCGTTTTTCATTTGAAGCAATACTATCGTGTCCGGACTTAGGTCTCTATACTTCTTTTTAGGAGTTTTGCGCAAGCTTGCTATAAATGGATCCGATGTTATCAAGAGTCAGTATTTGTATCGGTCCTTGAAGTTTTTCGCGAAAAAAGATTCCTATAACGCCGGACATCCTTATCACGTGCTTCGTCTACTTCCTCTGACATTTGGCCAATAGGCATAATGCAGGTTTTTATTACACTGCTTCCATGGTAAAGCACTTTGTGCACTGTTGGTAGCATATAGTACCAAGGATATAACTCTAAGTATAGGTAAAGCGTATCCTGCGAGTATTTTTGGAAAGCATCCACATTGATTGGAAAACCAAAGTTTAAGGATTGAAGCAAATTTATAGCAGTTATTTCAGCTGTTATATTCGCTTCTTTGAAAAAACGCCTTGATTTTCGTTCACCTCTTTTGCAACTTTTCTGGCTTTTTTATTTTTAGTGCTTTCGGCACGTTATTTAAATTCTTTATTTGGTCTTCCACCAGAAAATTTTTTCGGTGTATTGCACAAAAATAAAGAGAATTCGATTTACTTCCGATCCAATCTTTATTTGATGAAATAAATCGATCTTTCTTCCGACAAGCATTCGCCCACCAGGAACTTAGTAGCGACAACAAGTTCTTGGCATATTGCTTAGCCTAATCAATATCAATAGTACTTTGCGATCCACTAGCAACATTTCCGGATAAAAACAAAATCATCCTCTCTAATCGTTTGTTTACTGCAGTATCAAGCCATAACTCAAATATTTGGAAGCTAGAAATTTCAGAGGTCATCTTTAAAAATTGAAAATGGTTGTATGGGTGCCGCAGCTAGTACCTGGAAGCTGCACCCAACTTTTCAGCCCGGCCCAAAAATATTTACGGGATATTTTATTAAAGATTTATTAGAAATTTATTCCGGTGGAAAAAATTTTATTAACGTTGCCCATCAAAAGTTATTAACAAATTATCTAGCTTCAAACTGAACCTGCACCGAACGTGAAAAAAACCCTTAAAACATTTCTTAAACATTAATTAGAATTTATTAACGTAACAATTAAATTTATTAGCACTACCTACCCAAAGTTATAAGCAATATACTCCAACTTCAACCTGAACCTACACCGGACAAATAAATTTCTTATTAGAACATAGTAGAAACTCACCACGCTTGAGGTAGACTTTATTACCAATTTATTAGAGTCGATCTAGACCAGGAATGAAGTTTATTTCGTTGGAAAGAATGTTATTAACGTTGCCCATCAGAAGTTATTAGCAAATTATCTAGCTTCAAACTGAACCTGCACCGAACGTGAAAAAAAAACCATAAAACATTTCTTAAACATTAATTATAATTTATTAACGTAACAATTAAATGTATTAGCGCTCCCTTTTCAAAGTTATAAGCAAATTACTCTAACTTCAACCTGAACCTACACCGGACAAGTAAATTTCTTATTAGAACATAGTAGAAACTCACCACACTTGAGGTAGACTTTATTAACAATTTATTAGAGTCAATCCAGACCAGGAATGAAATTTATTTCGTTGGAAAAAATGTTATTAACATTGCCCATCAGAAGATATTAGCAAATTATCTAGCTTCAAACTGAATCTGACCCTACGTGAAAAAAAGCCATAGAACATTTCTTAAACATTAATTAGAATTTATTAACGTAACACTTATATTTATTAGTGCTCCCAGCCCAAAGTTATAAGCAAAATAACTCTAACTTCAACCGGAACCAACACCAGACCTGGTTAATTTAACAGAAATCGCGGTATGTATCTAGAAATTGTATGGGAAGTTCATTAAAAATAATTATTTAAAATTAAAAATTTTATTATAATTTGCCAATAAAAAATGTCAAATGCAATTTGATCAAAGAGTCATGCATTAGAGCAGTGGTCGGCACTCCATATGCTCGCGAGCAAACGAAGAGCTTAAGCGAGAGTAAGCAAACTACAAACTGAGCTTGTTATTTCGTTAATGCACTGCAAAAATGTTTGAAATCAAATGGCAAAATAGATATTTTTGTCGAACATTTGTTTGGCAATGCGCAATGCTTAATATGTAAGCGAGTTTTAGAGATAGTTAATAGATTTTATATATAAAAGCATTTTATAGCTAAAATTCAACTCCTGCAATAAGAAATCACATGGAGTGTAAACAGCAAAACGAGCAAACATTTTTGTCAGTGCTTGTAACTAAGTCATTTCTTTCTCTTGTGAGCGTAAGAAAATATTTGATATTTGCGCTCTGCCGACCACTGCATTAGAGTGTTAAGTAAAAAGTAAAGTTAATAAAGAGAGAAAGACCTGTGCGAATGTGTACGCAGCGTTGCCGTTTTTGGTAGTTTCCTACCAAATCGGGTAGGTTTTTTTCCTTTTGGTAGGTTGGTAGGTTAAATCTGATTTTGGTAGGATTTAAGATAAATTTTTATGAAAATCGAAAATTGAAATTTTTCGTGAAGTTTTTCGAATCAGGAAGCAAATATTTACATTTGGAAATAAGCTTTTGCCAACCCTATCTTCAACAAGTGGGTATGGTCTCTGTTTTCTTGCATACAAATTACGTTTATGGAATACGCATATGTATGTACAATGTGACGAAATAGTTTTGCGACTGATCGCACATCTAAATTGTTGCATGTGTGCTCAGACCCGGCGTATTAGAAACAAAAGTTACTAGCGCTAAGTTCTAAGAACTAAATTTTTTTTATGTACATAAGATGACATAATAAAAAAAAAATATTTCCGTAATAATAAATTTGAATTTGTGGGCTTTAATAAATAGCATTTTAAAAATGGATTTTATGTATACGGTTATTGCCAGGCTAAAATAAGACTCTTTTTCAGAACCCCGACCACTTAGGGTGTGTTTACCATGCTCCAAAAGAAGAATATTTTAAAATGTGCTCTTTTGCGAAATTGTTTTGTTGATGCATGGCTTATCCTGTATTACTCAGCCATTAAAATTATTTTTCCGGAGAACTTTTCGAACGGCATGGACTTCTTAATGAAAATTAGTTTTACCATTACAGAGTTGATATGAATGGATTTTTAAAAATTTCTCGGATGGTACATTTTTCGTCTCTCGAGCTAAACGTTTTTTTTTTTGCCACCGTTCGTTGTTTATTTGAAATCCTTTTGTCCTCTTTATATCATTTAATAATACCGTGAATTGCTGGCTTTCATTTTTTTAAAAAATTTGTAACTTTGCGATCGGTTTTGCCTTCAAAATGATTTTTAAATACTATTTTTCTTTCTTCTAACGTTCATCGCTTAATTGTACGCTGCATGTGTCATGTGGTAACTTTTTGCGCACACTTGCCCGACTTTTGATGTGAACCATTCTACACGATTTTGCAACAGAAAATTTCTGCTATATGCGGTTAAGCATTTTAAGCGACGACATACAAGAATATGTATTTTAAACTAGGGTTGTAACGGAAGTCATCTATGCGGAGGCGGATGCGGAGTTCAGAAATTGATCTCCGCGGATGCGGAGTTTTAACGGAAGCGGAAGCGGAGGTGGAAAAACAGTTTGAAAATATTTAAAATTTAGTATTAATATTAAATGAACATTAGTAAGCATCCTAGATTTCCAGCTGAAGAAGCTATTTCTCAGAATTTATTATGCAACTCTCAGTAGTAGATATTACTCGTATTTTAATTCTTTCCAGGATCAATAAATACACTTTTGAAATACACGAACAATGTTTTTTTTAATATATTTAAAATAATATATATGGGGCATACCATGCCAAATCACTGAGATTTTGGCCCGACTCTTTTCGATTTCGCTAATTTTTTGATATGTTTTAGTGCGTATTAAAAGCAACAAGCACACCAATTTCCAGTCTTTTATTCGAATCGGTTTCTTAAATTTTAAAACAAAAAACGATAGACTAGTTATAAATATTGATATCAATAAAAAGTAGGATATAATTTTTTCGTATTTTAATGTAGTTTCTGAAAAAAAAATTAATCGCAGTAATAATCAGTTAGTTATTAACGTTTGAAGATTAAAATCGGCATTTTCGAAAAGTGCGACACCTTTGATTTTTCTTAAAAACTTTCTCAAAATTCTACTCTATATTACGCAAATTTTAAGCTGTAGTTCAAGATATTCTGACAATTTTTTTAATTTTTTTTCGAATTTTGAAAATTTTATATTTGTTTTTTATGATGAAATATTATATATCAATAGTTTAAACAAAAGAAGATATAGTTTCTCACATACTTAATTATTGTATTTTGAGTCATAAATTCTAGAAATGCCCACCATTTTTTTCTCTTAAGAATGGTTTTCGAATTATTCCCCAAAAACTAGTTTTTTGAGCATTTTCATTTATTTGGTCATATTTCCATAAATTTTTTTTTAAATAAAAAAAAAATGTTGGAAAAATAAGGATTTTATGGGTAGTTTCTGTTTGAAAAAAAAAATCAATTTTTTGACTCAATTTTAGTTCATACGATAACCATGAATGTGACGAAAATGTTGATAAAATTTCATAAGGATCGACTCAGTAATTTTGGAGAAAAGACTAATAGCACCGTATGGAAAAAGTGAATTCGAGAGAAAAGCGTTCAATATTTGTTTATTGAACCGGAGAGTGCGCTCAAATAAAGTTGCAAAAATATACTTAGAAAGCGATGTTTCAAAACGATGTTTTTGAAATGGACTACTTTCGAAATCTGTGTAAACGAAATTTATACCAGGTTGTACCCATAACCATATCTTACGAATCTATCCTATCACAAAACAATAAAATGTAAATTAGCTTAAACACAGAATTTTCCACTTTGTAAGCTCTAATGTTGATTTTATAACTTCCGTTATACCTCCGATTTACCTCATTAAAATTTGCGGAAACGGAGGCGGAGGCACAATATCAAGCGGAAGTTCCGCACTTGCGGATGCGGAGCTCTGTTACAACCCTATTTTAAACAGCATTAAATGTTAATAAACGAATTCAATGCTGCAAAAGGTTTTTTTTTTAATGTGTAAAGTTTTGGTAGGTTACAAACGATTTTGGTAGGTTTTCGAGAAAATTTTGGTAGGAAAATAAATTTCTCAGTGCCAACACTGTGTGTACGTTAAACATAGCTGGGCTCAAGCTCTTTTGCAAGTTCTAACGAGAGCGCAATTGAGAGTAACGAGAGAGCAATTGTGATACGAATACAAATGTGAGCGTACAACAGTGGTCGGCACCGCATAGCACAATTGTGCGCTCAAATATCACACGCATTCTTATGCTCTTTCATTCAGTTGTCGAAAAACCATTGACAAGGCAACACCATGCGCGAATGTAGCTTTTATCGTCTGTTATGCACATAGAGAATTTTTTTTACAGCTATGCCCAATGAACGAATTCAGAACGAAAAAGCATTATGACGCATTTCAAATGCCTTTTCGTCGTCAATTCGTTATTTTCTTTTGACGACATAAAGCAAAAAATGCATTGCGCTCTAGATTTTAGAATCTGAATACCTTTTCTAATCTTTTTTAATTTTTCACTTACTGCTGCAACATTCATTTCGAAAACGATTTCTGCGAAAAATTTCTTGCGGTGCAGCTTCTCTCCTCTCACCAACACAATCACACTTTTAGTTTTGCCGACCCCTGGCGTACAACAACGATCAGTTTTATTTCAACCGAAGTAGAATTCCATGTGGTTGTTGTAACACTACATGGAAACGAAGTTTGCGTGCATGTTGGTGCCCATCATTGAAGTTAAACAATAAAAGAGAACAACTGTAAAAGAGAATGACTTGTGCGCAGTTATGCAGCAAGCCTGAACTGTACACTCGTTAATTTTGTCACCAAAGCTAACGGTAAAAAACCACCGGCTTGTGGCGTCAGTTAAAAAAATATAAAAACAATTGCTTATGATAAGTGGAAAATGTAATCATTTTAAAGAAATAGTATGTTCGTTAGACCGTAACAAAAAAAAAAAAGTTCACTGTACACCATCGAATCTGAAGCATTTTTGCAAGGCGATTTCGAAAAAAAAATTTTTTTTTCTTACTGAAAATAGAGGTCGCGCATCTACATTTTTCTTCATATCATCGGCATTTACTGATTTTTTGCAAGCTTTGATTTTCTGACACTAGAGCGGTACATTAAGATGGTAAGAACTGCGATCTGGTAGGTAAGTACTAGAATGGGGTCATTGATGTCAATGACCCTTAAAGCAAAAAATCGGCCTACTTGAGACAAAAACATTGATATATCATTCTTTAAGATCGGACTGTAAATGCCGATGATATGAAGAAAAATGTAGATGCACGACCTCTATTTTCGGTAAAAAAAAATTTAATGGTGTACGGTGGACTTTTTTTTTGCCTGTAAGGTGGTACGGTCTAATGTACATACTTACATATACGTACTATATTATCCTGTTTCCCATGCTGAACCAAATTAAAAATATATTTCTAATTTTGGTGCAATCTTAACAATGTGGCAAATTTGCCAAAAATTCTTGTCTATTTGCCGCTGAGAAAAACGTAGCGCGCGCGCGTCTGCGGGAGAAAGAGAATAACAGAAAGAGTAACATATGCAGTGGTGCCCACTACCACAAGCAAACGCTCTCACGATAAGCAAACGTTGATGATTTGCTTATCAATTCTGTATACATGCTAGCTTTCTTATGCTCTTTTAGTGCCTTTTCGTTCTCATTTTTACACTCTTTGAGCGCCTGCTAGTTCTCTGGGCAGCTCGAATATATGTATGTAAGTAAAAGTTTACAGTAGTTTTTTCTACATATTGTATATTTTTTCGACTTTTAAAGCTTCAAAACGAAAAACCGAACTACTGAATAGATAATAAGAAATGATATTCGTGTTTTACCAGGTTTTTGTATTCCGGAAGAAGAAGAAAAAGTAGAAGCAGAAGGCGATGATTGCGAACTCATGGATCATGCAATGGAAGAAAATGAAGATGATCTCACTAGATATAAAACACGAAACCTCTGGTTTCAATGGGGGTCAGAGATTTTAGAGTCAGTGAAAGAGTTGTTGAATAAGAACGATGACGGGAATGGTGTGAATGCTCATTTGGACACAAAATTCCCTGATTACATATTGAAAGATATTGAATTACTGCCTCTTTGGACTAACATTTGCTCTAGGGATTTTGGTTTTTGCCCAACAAAAAAAAACCTTTTCCACTGGAGCTATAGAAAATGAACACAAGAAACTGAAACATCAAATTTTTACAAAGCAGAAACTCCCGATGCGCGCTGATCTTTTTGTAGAAAAACACATTGATTATTTGCAGGGAAATTCAACTATAATCTCAGCCAAAATAGATGGTGCTGAAAGAGATCAGACCGATGTTAGCCCCGGTGAGAAAGAACCGTCAGAAAATATAAACAACGACCATACTACACCTGGCATGACAAATGCCCACAGCGCGGATAAATTCAAATGTTCAGTCTGTAAAAAAATCTGACGTCCAGAAAGTTGTGCAGCATTTGCGAACTACCTATACAGTGCAACGATCAATGTTCCATAACAAGAATAGACAAAGAAGAACGAACATCTGAACGAGTTTGTAAAACTTGTTTCGCAAGAACAGATGTAGATGAAATTATAGCCTTAAGAACATTTGATAATTGAAAAAATATTGGAAAAAAAATGCAAGAATGGATAAAAGAGCAAAAGAAAAAAATTCTTGAACAGCAAGCACAAGCCGTGCCTGCTAATCTTGTTTGCCCCACATGCAAAAAGGAAGTTGGTAACTCTCACGCTTGTTTTTATTGCAAGAATTTCGTCCATGCCATCGAAATCTGTTCCCACCCTCACATCGAAGATGAAGAAGGTTATGGACAGATACGAATTTGTTTAAAATGTTTCAAAAGTCGAAACGTCCCTGAATGCGAGATTTTAAACCTTCAAAAAGAAACTAATGAACCCGAGGAAGAAAATCAGAATGACATAGGCAGTAACCTTTCCTGTCCTTCGTGCAATAAAGAGGTAGGCGATGTCCATTCATGTGCTTTTTGTCACAAGTATGTTCACGCCATCGATATATGCTCCGAACCATTTGAGGAAGATGAAGAAGGTCACGGCCAAAGAAGAATTTGCAATAGCTGCATAACGAAGAAACAGAATAATGAAAAAAAAGCCAAAGCAATAAAAAAAATGAAGCACGGAACGGAAAACATAAAAAAGGATAAGAGAACTGCATTTTATCTGGGAGAGAAAAAAACTCTGGTGAAAGATATTTTAACCTTGAGACGGCACATTAAAATTCCGGTCATCAAGAACGGAAGTACTTTGAACTTAGCGACGATAAAAATGAACAAAAAAGATATTGTTCTAAAAAATACTTGCGCCGCTGACTCGATATTTCAACTATTTTTAGCTGGCGCTCACGATTACGACACATCAATAAAAAAGCAAGTTTATTGAAGTTTTCTATTTTTATTTGTTTGAGGTAAGATAATTCATGTTTTTTTCCACGTACAGGTAACAGAAAATGCGGGAAAAAATGCCTTTTTTAACTGGGTAGAGAACGTGAAAATAAATGGAATCGTGAACAAATCATATTACCTACGAGCTGAGACTCTGCTGCCACACTACACACTGAAACAGCATGCCCAGACTCCTGGCCTATATATTGTCAATTGTAATATTAACGTTGGGCAACTCGTGGACATGTTGTTTTTGGACATGTTCAATTCTGTTCAAACGTTTTCTTGTATTATGGGATGTTTGCCAGTGGTTGAAGAGCTGTCATCATTCAAAATTTCCCAATTTGACAAAAACTTTCGGAAAACATTCTTTGTTGAATGCTATTCACAACAAATGAATTCTATTTGTCAAAATATGTCAGGAAATGAAACTTGCGGAGAAAAATTGACTCTCGAATATTCTATAGGCAATAGTAATAATAACAGTAATAATATTAATTATTTACATGTGCATATTCGGTAATCGAAACTCTCAGTTAATGGGTAACACTAATATTTCAGGTGACATTGTGGTTATTGAGGTCATGCATAATTACCAATGCATGGATTTAAAACTGAGGGATATTCCAATATTTTATGACATCCCAGGAGATCCGCAACATCATCTCAGCGCATTTGGTATTATAAATTATAAAAGATGTAGGCCAAATTCGAGAGAAGAAGACAGTGAGGGTCATTATACTGCAATTTCAAGGAGATGTGACAATACCTGGTGGGCTTATGATGATTGTGGTGGCATGACTAAGCAGATTAAATACGAAAATAAAGTTCAGCCAGCGTTAATACTTTTGTACAAAAAAAAAAAATAATGAATAGAAAATAAAAATTGAAGACTTAATGAATAAGCACTAACAATGTGTTTCTCATTATGTAGAAACATATCGAATTAGTGATAACTATAACGATTTGGATCAATTGTAACCGATTAATTATTTTCAATAAATTTCTCCCACAGTTTCTAGATACACTCTAATCTAATCTAGATCGACTCTAATAAATTGGTAATAAAGTCTACCTCAAGCGTGGTGAGTTTCTACTATGTTCTAATAAGAAATTTACTTGTTCGGTGTAGGTTCAGGTTGAAGTTAGAGTATATTGCTTGTAACTTTGGGTAGGTAGCAGGGATGATATTTGGGGGCTTTCAGGGCTTTTTTGAGCCCTTTTAATTTTCAAAAGCCCCGTGGCCCTTTTTATTAATTTTTGGCCCTTTTGCAAAATTATACCGAAAAATAATAATACTGAGATAAGTGATTGTCGACTGTAGATTTTCTCCTAAAAAATTTGTGTGGACCCTGAAGTAATACGATGGCTTTCGACTTTTAAACTTCAAATTGAAAGTATTTTAAATCAAAAACCAAAGATTTTTTTATATGAAAAAAGTTTTATTTGATTTATAACACTGGTCTACACTAGCTTTGGTGCCGAGAAGCTGTACTTTTATTTTAACTAAGGACCTTATATTGATTACATTATTAGCAACAATTTTGGTATTCTACGTGTTGTTTTCTAGATTTTGACTTGTAAAAAAAAAGTTTACATGAAAAACAACTTACATTATTTAAATAAAAACTTTATTTTTCACGACCTTCGTGAATGATGTGTAGTAGAGACTATCACGTTGTATCCTGCAGCAATAGTCAGCCATCATATGGCGATCGTATCGGCCTTGGTATCTTTCTTCCATAGTTTTTGGGCCCTGGTGAAACCGCTCCCCTTGTTCTTCGCTATAGGATCCAAGATTTTCAGGGAATTGGTCAAGATGACTGTGAAGGTAGTGTAATTTGATGGACATATTACATCCTAAGTTAATAAAGTGCTCTAGCATGTCATTTACAATTTCAGAGCATTAATTTGACTTGTAATTTCCGAGAAAGTTTTTAGTAACTTCAACAAAAGACTAAACGACCTCGTTTAGAGCTGTCTATAAAGAAACGCCATTCACTTAGATGGTATTTTGAAAGACTCATTTCGAAAATAAGGCCTTGCACATCCAAAAAAAAAACAATATTTTTTTCTAATTGAAAAAATGGTAGCAAGTCTTGCTCTCTTGTTCGATAGAACGTCACTTTTGTACCTGATGCCAACAAGTTTTTTTTTCTTTTAATCTAAAAGCCAAAAGCTCAGCAGATTCTTTAGAAAGTTCAAGATGCCTTTTCAAATCATATAATTCTTCTTGGGTTTTGGCTCTGTAGATGGTATTCCTTCGAAATCGCTGTCGCTGCTCACTTCACTAATGACTTCTTCAAATGATGATTCACGAATGGAACAAAATGCTGGAACAGGTACTTCCTCTGAATATGGTAAGGGTTTTCTAGCAGAATCTAAGACTAGATAAATCATTATTTTAACGTTTACACTATGCAAATTAATACAGCACAAGTAACAGAATCGAATCGAAGAGATTTTTTTATTCTTTCCATTGCATAGGCATTCCGAACCTTATATGGTTTCTTTTACCACTAATACACTGTCTCAAGTGTTCATAGTACATTTTGCAAACAATTTGGGTCATCCTCGGCTTGTATTCATCCACAATTTTCGACTTAAAGTAAGCAAAATAAGCACTTTTTATAAAAGCTGTTATAGGTTTTCTGAACTTTTTCACTGTGTATTCACCACAAGTGTAACAAAACACATTTGGATCATTGAGACAACTCCTTCGCGATGATGATATGATATAAAATTCAATTTATTTATAGAAATCTGTCGATTACAGCGAATATACAAAACTGACGCTTAACTAATCAAAAATGACACGTAGGAAAAAAAATTAAAAATATGTATTTTTAATGTTGCCAATACAATACAAAACCACTAACTATATCTCGGCAACAAAATTTTTTTCTTAAATTTTATGTGCTAAAACAGCAAACATATCGTTTGTTTCTGCATTTCCTTTTGAAGAAGTTTCTAAAAATCGATCTCACCATAGTTAGTTCTTTAATATATCGCTAATTTTCTCCCATAACGTCATAACTCAAAAATTCAGATGTTTTTTTTTTTAGTTATAAAGTTATTGAAGAAAATGAGCGATATATACAAAAAATCTTAAACGCATAAATGTTCATATGTAAAATTTATGTTTACAATTAAATTATACAACAAAATAAATTTTATGAGAAGAAAAAAATTGGTTATAATATAAATGGTTACATACGATTTGATTTACAGAAGCCCTATTTATGTCAAAAAAGCCCTATTTTAGTTCGAATTTTGGCCCTTCTACAAATATGACAATATCATCCTTGGCAGGTAGTGCTAATAAATTTAATTGTTATGTTAATAAATTCTAATTAATGTTTAAGAAATGTTTTATGGGTTTTTTTCACGTTCGGTGCAGGTTCAGTTTGAAGCTAGATAATTTGCTAATAAATTCTGATGTGCAACGTTAATAACATTTTTTCCAACGAAATAAATTTCATTCCTGGTCTAGATCGACTCTAATAAATTGGTAATAAAGTCTACCTCAAGCGTGGTGAGTTTCTACTATGTTCTAATGAGAAATTTATTTGTCCGGTGTAGGTTCAGGTTGAAGTTGGAGTATATTGCTTATAACTTTGGGTAGGTAGTGCTAATAAATTTAATTGTTACGTTAATAAATTCTAATTAATGTTTAAGAAATGTTTTAAGGGTTTTTTTCACGTTCGGTGCAGGTTCAGTTTGAAGCTAGATAATATGTTAATAACTTTTGATGGGCAACGTTAATAAAATTTTTTCCACCGGAATAAATTTCTAATAAATCTTTAATAAAATATCCCGTAAATATTTTTGGGCCGGGCTGAAAAGTTGGGTGCAGCTTCCAGGTACTGCCGCAGCTAGGCGCAGAATTTTTTTGTTGATTCTATTAGTATACACATCAAGCTTCATTGCAATCATAGTCCGAACTCTAAACTATTCTAAACAATTTTTTTATTGTCCACAAAAGTTTGTTTTTTTTTTTTAATTCTCACAGTTAAAGTAGGTTTTTTCAGTGTATGTAAAATTTTGTTGCTATCAATAACTCTGCTCAGATTTTATGTTATTTCGATTACGAAAGCTTTGAAATTAATTATTTTAAAAAAAATAAAACCTTTTATTTTTTCACAATGGATTTACAAGACTTTAAAGTTTGCGCTGAAAATTCAGCGAACTTATACTACTTATTTTTGACATTTTCTTTTTACTTACTTTCAAGGTACATTTTTTTTAAGTATTGCCCTATAGTCCAAAAAATTTTTAAAGTTTTAACCTAATTGGGGAATTTTTAACATATTTGCATTTAAATTCTATCAAAAAATCAACTGTTTTTTTTTGAGTTTAGTAGCGCTAGATTGCCAAAATAATACATTGTGCGGTGCCACGCTCTTCACCGAGTTTTTTCAGTAAAGTGGCTAAGCTTGTATTGATGAGTGCTTTCAGCGGCTTCATCTCCAAAATTTTTATGGAAATCATATTTTTGTACAGAGCTTCTTGTTCAGTACTTTTAGTGCAAAAAACAACAAAAAAATTACAAGCGCAAAATGCATTAAAATGGGCAACGAGCTGCTTATACTAGTTTCAATGACCGCTACGTCATATCATCAGTAAGCTTTGTTAGCCGAAGTATAGTAGTTCTACAAGCCTACTATGTAATGTTTCTTGCGTTGATCTGTTAAGAATCACAGCAGTAAACAAAACAAAAACTTCTACACTTTAATGCAATTGACCTTGTAATCTCTTTGATATCACACATTTTTTGACGAGCGCTTCGTTGTCCGCTTTTTTGGCGATCCGAACGAAGTTGCAAGTGCTACATGTTTTATGGAAATCGTTTTTGCATTTTGAGACATACGGAATAGTAATAGTATAAATGACAAAATTTAGGGCTGTGCCACGCCCCTGTACGACCCTTTGGAAACTTGAAACGCAGCCTTATCCTTATTTGGTCCACATGTGCATCAAATCACCAAGTTTCATCAAAATCGCTGCAACTTTTTTCAAATTGGTCTGGGTAAATATACATAGAGTATGGGCGGTAGGCGTGTCCGTCAACCGATTTCGTCCATTTTTAATAGCAAGATTCCTGCAAGAAGATGTGACCTGTGTGTGAAAGTTTCATTCAATTAGCTTTCTTGGTTTTTTCCCGTAAACCTGATTTCAACATACGGACAGACAGACCGACATTTCCATACCTACCACGCCCCCGTCGACGTGTTACAAACGGCGAGACAAAGTGAATATACCCTCTGTGTAGGGTATAATAATTGTTTGTGTAAGATTTCATTGTGTCATACAGTTTACCGCTTGCACTAAATTGCAATGCTCAATGTAACATTATTTGTATTATTTATTTTGGGTAATTGAAAAAAATTGTTCGTTGCTGTTATTTTGCGATAAATTTGTTGCAATGGAACCTCCTTTTTTAACCATTTTTGATAGAATTCCAATGCAATTTTGAAATCCGATTGTATCGAGTTCATCAAAAAATTTTTTCATCACCTGCAAGATGCCGCAAATTATGCGAAATACATCTTTTCGAATAGGGACTCAAAGTAGTTCAAAAGCATGTACACTAGATAAAGGTGGACTAACTTAAATAGTTATAGCAACGTGCAGAAGTAAAAAATGTTTCTACAATTTGTTTCTAAAAACTTTTTTCAAAACCACAAATATCCAAAATATATCAGAAATGATCAGAATTCGGTCGCCTTCCAATATTTATGGTATATTAGAGGTCTCGGTTTTCCAAGTAGGCGTCAGCTTTGTATTATAAATCTGTTTTTTCTTAAAATAAAACACAGTTCACACAAAAGCATTCAAAAACAAGCTTAATAAAGTAAAGCAACTTTTCAGATCAGAAGGAACAAACAAAATGTAAAAAATCTTCCTTTCTACCAAACCAAAAATTTTCTACCAAATTTGGGGAAATCTACCACGTGTGGCAGCGCAGGTAAACATTGAATTTTTCTAATAAAATGAAAACAATTTTTTATGATTCGTTATTAATTTTTGTTTTCATAATTGTATATACATATATGACATCAAATGTAGAAACATAGTGATGAACTATGTGAATGTTGCTTGGGTGACTCAATGCTTTGCTGTTGTGTCAAAATTTGAATAAATGTGAACTCTGTGTATGAAAGACGGTCGACTGACAATATAAATAAATAAACGTCACAAAAATAAATTCATTTAAAATAAATAAAAAAAATATTAACGTGGAAGTGTGGGTAATAAAAATCGTAAAAAATATGCATTATGTGGCGCTGCACTGCACCGCAAAGACGTGAAAAAAACAATATAGTAAATGATAAAAAATATTTCCCCAAAGCACAATAATTTTTCTTCAATTCCCCCCTGTAGAAACGTTTCTGCAAGGTTTCAGAAACGTTTCAAATTAAAGCAAAAAAGCGGACATTGAAACGTTGCAGAAAACCTTCTGAAGCGAAAATGAAACCTTTCAGAAACGTTTCTGAAAGGCGTAAGATTTCATATAAAAGGTTTCTGAAAAACTGCTCACAAAATATACAGAGAGAGACATCAACTTAATTCTTCTTTTGCATCTGTTCTTCGCTCTTCACCTCCGCACTCTACAAAGCTTCATATTGCAGCTCCAACAACAACAACAGAAACACAATCAACACTGGCAACATCACAGCTCCATAATGTAACAACAAATTTAACTTAAAAAAAAAATAACACCAGCAAAAATAACAGCGCCAACACTGCCCAAACGAAGCCTAAACGTCTCATCCATCCAAAATATCTCAGAAGCTAAACTAAAAATTTTCCCCCGTGGGTTTTCAAATAGACTTAAACGCGAACTTAAAGCTTAAAATAACAACAACAACAATAAAACATCAACCAGTCACACCAACATCAACACTAGTCTCACAACATCAAAAGATACAGAGCAATTGAGGATCTCCAAAAAATAATAAAAGAGGTAATATACTTTCTAAATTCATAGACAAATCCCAATTAGTCACCCTAAGCTACAACTCACTTCAGCACTTCCCATACCTTTACACACATAGATCTCTCCCTTTGCTCCCCAATCATAGCAGCCTATGCCACATACAACAGCGACCATTTTCCTATAATAATTTCTTTATTTAAATCAGATTCATGTGAAAACAAACCGAGATTCAAAATCAATATCGCCGATTGGAATTCATTCCAACTGCAGGCAATAATTCAAAGCATTAAACGACCGATTAACAATAACATTAATAAAGAAACTTTATACAAAAAATTATCCTGTCCATCCCCCAAACAAATAACAATAATTTAAAACATAACGTACCATGGTGGAACAAAAATTTAAAAGACTTAAAACAACAACAAAAAGACATATTCGAACAGTTTAAAGAGAAATATAAAACTCGAAAATATTATTAATTACAAAAAAGCCAACGCCACCTTCAAAATCAGTTAACAGATTTACAGGAGATATTAACCCACAAACTTCCGACAACTAAAATATGGTTGAACATATGTCGATTTTGCGGCTTTAAAACAAATTCAATATATGTACATTCAATTAAACACCCTGTGCAAAGTTCTGTATCGGTTACATCCAATAAAGAGATCGCTAACCATTTTTGCAATTGTTGGTCAGAAAATTCTAGAGACAACCAGTTCTCTAATAATTTTAGAATCAAAAAACACGCTATACAAACATCTCCCTTAGCCACCACACCCTCCAACAAAGCATCTATTATAGAAAAGGATATAAATGAGCTCGAACTTTCTATAGCCCTCCAAAAGTTGAAAGTTAACACTCCAGGATATGACAGAATCTCTTATCCACTAATAAAAAACCTCCCAAAATGTTTGAAGCATAGAATTATATCACCTCCATATTCCACAGGTACATAAAAATAGTTAAGTAATTCCAATCTTAAAACCTAATACGAACAAAATAGAGATTACTTCATGTAGACCAATTTGCCTTAACCCATGCTGCGCAAAAGTCTTAGACAAAATTTGAAACCAATATGAACACTATTGAAAATAGATTAAATCATATCACTACAAAATTATGTAAGTCACTTATTAAAAGTAATATTATCATCTCTTGTGATTAAAACTCAAAAATTCAAAAGGAAACGAAAAATTGCCTCTGTTATCCAAAATATTATTATCAACTGTAGGGAGATAGAGGTTCACTTTCTTCCATTCAAATCTCTACCTGCAGATACTCCACCAAGGTACTTTAACAATAACTCTGTTAATACCACTCTCCACAATTACAATAAACCATCCACCAACCCTACCATTTTTCGTAAACTATTCTTAGAGCTAAAATCGCACTATCCCAATTACACATTTATCTACATATACTGATGGATCAAAAATTAATAACCAGCCCAGCTATAGAATTACAACAGATTTATATGTAATCAAACTATCACTGCTCCCTTTTTATAGTTCCATTTACTCTGCCAAACTTATAGCCATTTTAGAAGCAGTTAGATACATATGTTTCAACAAGAAAAGGCTACTTTGCAATATGCTCGGTCTGCTTATCAGTGATCCAAGCCATAGTCAATTTTGCAAATAATAGCCCTTATATTGCCGAGATAAGTAAATATCCAAATTCACTATCATTTGGATCGCTGGATACGTCGGAATTAAGGGAAAAGAATTCGCAGATATAAATCCTAATTTGGACTTAAAGCTCCCGTCACAACAACTCCAAATCAAAATATATCTGATATTAAAAAACATCACGACGACAGGTTTAGATTAAAATTTTCTCATTTGTGGCAGAACACGTCATTCACATACAAAAAAAGTAATCCTTCAAAAAACAATTTAACACAATATTCATCATTTCATTTAGATCACCAAATTAATGGACTAGACTTAGTTGAATTCACACGGATAAGGCTAGGCCACACAAAACTGACTCACCTCCATCTAATTGACTAGAACACCAGTAACACATGTCCTTTCTATAATTGTGATATCAAAAAGATTACAAGAACAATTGCATATGAAGAAGGAAATTTAGTTTTTGGCGAAAATTCAATGTATCTGGCAAACCTTTTTGACGAACCATTCGATAGCAAAAAAAAAAACTGGCTGAACAAGTGTAGCGGACAAAAATTTCAAGACCAAAACCGGCTGAAAAGTTGTGTAAATACATGCAAATTAAACGCTGGAAATTTAAAGTTTATAAAATCATATATAATTAAATAAAATAGATCATATGTAATACTAAACTATGTATATAAAAAAATACTAATAATATTTAAGATGCACTATCATGTATTGCCAATTTCTATGGGCATTAAATTCCAAAAATCCAAAAAAAAATTATTTGTTTGATTAGAGAAAATCACTGTAGGATTTTATCGTTTTGCTTAAATTTTAATAAACGTTGTAGTTTTAATATGGTTTAGGACCACCCTAAAAGAGCTCTCTTAGCCGCGGTAAACAACAAAAAAAAATATAAAATACGAACACTTTCCGAACGACCACGAAAATATTTCAATCACTTCGCGATTTCCTCTTTACAGTTTACAATACCAATAAAAAATCATAAAAAAAAACTTTAAATTTAACGCATACATTTATGCAAAAAGACACAAAAACTTTGAACAAATCCCTAGATTTTAAATTTTCTTATTCAGCAATCTTACAATAAATTTCACTTTAAATTTTTTTAAAATGGTCCCACTGTTCGAACCAATTGGTTGCTCACAAGACATCAAACGATTCTTGTACGGGATTCCACTTTTTCTTTTTATAGCATCTATTTTTATTTTTTTTACTTCACGGTTCTGTTTGTTGTTTAGACTTAAACCAAACCCAGCGAATAAAATTTTCTAATCACGTAAATTTGATGTTGCACGGGATATATCAAAATATAACAAGGATACAAGAGTATATATACGAAAAAGATTATGGCCGACTTAGCTTTTTTTTTGTTATGTCCTCCAGATATCTATATGTCGTTGAACCTCCAAGGAAATTCCACCGCACGTATTTTAATCGGCCACACTAACAACAAAAATGGATTTTATCCTTTACAAAATTTAAATTCCTAGTCTGAGCTTACATCTTTTTTTTTCCGTATTTGTGCAATAAGTTGTGTTGCAGAACAGGTATCTATTTGAATAAATCACGCCTATGTAGAAAACTGATATTAGAAAACTAGTCCTAACTTTCATCATTTCTGAAACAAACAAAATTTTACCTTGGTTGCTGCAAATAAAAAGGATGTTGAATACTATTCCTTGGCACAAAAACCACTTTCACTTTATGAAAACGAGCACTTATACGAGGACTGTACAATTTTAAAAAGCAAAAACTTGAAAAAACACTCAACGATTAAACGTAGCACGTCTTTCGTTGGCGGCGGTAAAATAACTTTTAAAATTTTCTGGAAGAACATTCTGTTTCTAGGCCTATTTTTTCTTGTGGCATAATACATAGATTCCGCTTCAAATTTTGTACATTAGTATACATGTCTACGAATTATATTCATGTATACCGGGGCAAACACTTTCGCTTAAACACTTGACCGGGGATTAAGCCTATTGCAATACTACATAATAGTTTTAATACATTCGAATTTTAATCCTACCACTACCAAAGAATTATACTCTCTTGCTCATTGAACTATTTTATCAACATCGATTATGTCGATAAATCTTGGCAGCACCGGTGTCTTAACTAATTTCTTACGATATTGCCAACATTTTAATCTGGCAATGCTCATTGTTTTGACATTTTTATTATGGCAGCCGGCAACATCAACAAAGGAATTTGAGGTAAATTTATTTTGTCAATTAAAGTTACTTTAAATATTATTTTTGTTTTTACAGCCGACTACAGACACAATCAACAACCTAGGAATTATAAGTACTTGGCTTTGGATCACCATTGAGATTGGTTGGATCTCCACAGCGCCAACATTACTCCAATTGCACAAATTTATTCAGGGTATGTATGTATGTACATGTGTTTTCTAAAGTGCATAATTTTGTCTTAATTTTCAGCGCCTTCATCATTTAAATGGACACACGCAACAAACCGCTATGGTGGTCAAGATGACTCCATTGGGTCATCTGCAGCCAGCTTAGTGTGCTGTGCCGGAATACGGCTATGATGAGCTGTGTGCTCTTTTTTTACAAATGCAGTGGCTGTGATGAAGGAAAGTAGAAGAAGCATTTGTTCGGCCAACAAATATCCATTAGACAGTAGTCGACTGTTGACTGTTTGTAAGTTCATTTTTAAAGGTAATGTATTTTAAATTCAACAAAGTTATTTTAAGTTATAAAAAAAAATATCGTCATGTGCAATCGGCTGCATGGAAATTTAAGTGAAGTAGACTTAAAAAAAAATCAAGTGAAGAATTTAGAACAAAAAAAATTAAAATAATTAACACTTTTTTTCTTAGTGTGTTAAAATTTTGTGCACCATATGAATTGTAGTGGACCTAAAAAAAATTCTGGACTATGAATATAGAAATCAAGTTTCAAAGCTGATGTTAATGTTAAGAATCTAAAGGTGCCCAACGTAGGCTTCCGCCCACACCCTGAGATAGAGAGGCTCATCCTATCAGCTGTGCTAGCCGGGCATATCCAAATTTTACGTCTGTGTTTTATTTAGAAATAATTTTTTTTGTTCAATTGGTTTTTCTGCTTTTCTAAAAGTATTCCATTTCAGGTTTTCTGTGATAACCACATTATTGAATTGAGAGAAGATGATGTTTGCTTTACGGGAAGTTTTCTTAAATTTTTAAGCATACGAATGTTACTTTGTGATTCATTTAATTTGTTTAAAGGTACTGGCGTAGCATATAGGACATTTCATCAAAACACAACATACAATCTGTAAACGAAGGCAAAATCTACACAACATTTATTGACGCATCATGAATTAAGACTAGTAAAGGTAAATATTGCACTGTATATCTTAGAAGTAGTTTATTGCATTTGACCCTTTTGTTTTTTTTTTTTGTCTTAGTGTAGAGTACACAAAAATTTTGTTTTGTTATTGCACTTGTTGTCGATTGCTGTTCTCTTTTATACTTTTGATAAGTTTACTGTTTTATGTCCTTAACGTGAAATATCCCTAAAGATTTTCCACTTAAACTCTCCAACTCATACATATTATTGCCGACAGGTTTTACTATCCGGCATTTAATAAATTTTTTACAAAATTTTGAGTTGATGTTATTTTTGAAGTCGCTTAAAATGAAATTCCTTTTGAAAACTTCCTGGCCAGGTATGAATCTAATTTCTCTTGACCTTTTATTATATCGACGCGCACTGTTTTCATATGCTTTGTGTAGGTTTTTACTTATCTTCTCACGTATCAATGCCAATCTATCCTCTTTTTTTAAAATTTCCAAATTATGTTCGCTCAGTGAGTTCAGTTTTTTTGCGAGCTTGTAATCACTACCGCTGGTGAACATTTCTAACCCAAATAATGCAAAAAATGGTGTTACGCCGGTGGCTGCGTGAACAGAGCTTCGTAACGCACAATCAATCTCGGACAAATAAAGATCCCAGTCACGGTGATCATTTTGCATATATATCCTTATAGCGTTCAATACTGATTGATTAACGCGTTCTGCCGCGTTTGACTGAGGTGCATAATGTGCAGTCCTTAGATGCGTAATTTTGTAGGCGTCTATCATTTGCTGAAAATCCTTCGATGTAAACTGTTTTCCGTTGTCGGAGTGTACCACTTCGGGTACTCCGAATTTATGGAAAATTTCTGACGTCAAAAATCTAATGATATTTGCTGTTGTAGCTTCTCGCATGGCTTTTAAAAATGTAAATTTGGTAAAATGGTCGACCACGATAAAAATATATGCGTTTCCGCCTTTTGATCTAGGATACTTGCCCAAGAAATCCACATAAATTTTTTGAAATGGTCTATCCGTTTTAACTTCTTTCCCTATGCTTGGCCTGAGTTCGGTGTTAGCTGATTTTGCCTCTTTGCAGGCGTCACAGTTTCGTATAAAATTTTTTACTTGTGTAACCATATTTGGCCAGTAGTACCATCGGCGTAGTCTTTGTAAAGTCTTAGTTATTCCTCCATGTGCAGATATTTCAGGAACATGAGCCTTGTTTATTAAGGTCGAAGTCAAAGCTTCTGGGACCCACAATTTCCATTTGAATTCCTCGATCTCGTCATTTTCAGGATCGAATTTGGTTTTTTTAAAAATGACATTGTTTTCCACACGCAGGTCAGGTAACTTCGCCTGATTTTCTATTATTGTCTGTGCCATTTCTACGTATTCTGCTGACTCGAATTCGGTGGTTTCCATGTCCAGCAAATTTTCTGCCTCTATATCTAATTCTTCAACAGACCTTGACAGCGTGTCTGCAACTACATTTTCTGATCCCTTTCTGTGCTCGATTTTAAAATCAAATGCCTGTAGTTGCAGCGACCATCTCGCAAGTCGACCGCTCAAATCTTTTAACGACATTAGCCATTTTAGACTTGCGTGGTCTGTGATGACGGTGAACGGCATCATCTCAATATAGGGTCTAAATCTTTTAATGGCTAATACAGCTGCCAGGCACTCCTTTTCTGTGACACTATAGTTGCGCTGGCAACTATTGAGCTTCTGTGAATAATAGGCTATTGGGTTTTCATTGCCTTCAGCGTCCTTTTGGAACAATACTGCTCCTATACCAACATCGGATGCGTCGCGTTGAACCCAAAATCTTTTTGCAAAATCAGGATGTCTCAAAACAGGAGCTGTGGTTAGTGCCTGTTTGAGTTTATTAAAGGCTTGAATAGCTTCAGGAGTCAGCAAAATTTTTTTGCCTTTTTGAGGGTATCGCTTATAGGAGCAGAAATGGATGCAAAATTCTTAATAAATCTACGGTACCATCCCGCAGTACCTAAAAAACTCCGCACCTCTCGCACTGTCTTTGGAATTGAAATTCGTTGGATGGCGATTATTTTTCCTGGATCCGTTCTTAGCATACCTCCACCCACTATAAAGCCTAAATACTTTAATTGTTTAAAACAAAATCTAGATTTTTTTAGACCGATGGTCAAGTTTGCTTTTTTCAAATGTTCTGCTACTTCGCTCAAGACTTTCAGGTGAGTGTCGAAATCGGGTGCAATAATAAGCAGGTCATCCAAATAGGTAAAGACATGTGATTTGAGACTTTGGGGTATAACCTTGTCCATTAACCGGCAAAGTCGCTGCGCCGCATTGCATAAACCAAAAGGCATGACTGCGAATTGGTACAGCGGCCTGCCGGGTACAGTAAACGCGGTATACGCTTTACTTTTGTCTTCCAACGCTATCTGCCAGAATGCGTACTTTAGATCGACACTACTTATTACATACGTATAATCGATTCGGCTTAGGATGCCTTCAATATTTTGTAAAGGATATGCATCCTTTACTGTCCTTTCATTTAGTTTTCTTGCGTCCAAGCACAAACGATTTTTTCCTGGCTTCCGGACAATGGTAACTCTACTACTCCAGGGACTTTCGCTCTCTTCAATCACTCCCAATTTCAGCATATTATCGATTTCTGCATAGACGAGCTGTTGAATAGCGGGAGAAATTGGGTAGTGTCGGTCCTTAACTGGATTTGCTCCTTCTACCAATTGGATTGTGTGCATTTCTATATCGGTTTTTTTTCATACGTTCTAAATTGTGATATTATTTTATTTAAACGCTGCTGTTGATCCTCGTTCAACTCATGTGGTTCAGGCTCTTCAAAGTCATCCTCAGAAATTTTAAAATGATTTTGTATTTTCTCAATTTCCAGCTCAGCGATACCAATGACGTCTTCTGCCAAACGAAATTCTTTCAAAAAATTGTTTCCAAAATAAGCGTTTTGTTCCAGATCAGGACAAAGATAAAATCTTATATTTTTAGTTTCGTTTTTGTACTTCACGGGCACATTAATTTTTCCCAGAATGGTATGTTTTCGGCCTCCTGCTGTCTTTACCGTTGAATAATAGCAATCCACACTTAGACCTATTTTTTCTAGAAACTCTCTGCATCCTTTCCCCAGGATACTCACTGAGGCACCTGTGTCTAATAAACCTTTTAATTTTACATTTCTAATTTCTATTTCTGCATATGGCCTAGGATCTTTGCTTTGCATTCCGCCTACTGCTTCAGCAATTTGCTTACGTATAACTTTTCTTTTCGCAAAATTTTCCCTTGCCTTCTTGACTTTTTTTGATACCAGTCTTATTCCGCTCAATGAACCGTCATTAAATATCCTTTCCCGTGCCATATAATATTTTTCAATTCTTTCCTCAATCGGCTTGATTACAAATTTATTGCCTTTCTTGTAATTGTTATTAAATTCTATAATTTTGTTCAAAATACTAAATTTGTTTTCTTTTGCAGGACTTCGTTTATCATCATTTTGGAGTTGTTGCTGTTGGCTACTTATTTCTCCACGGGAGCTGGATAAGAGCGTGATTCTCCCGTGTTCATCACGTCCCTTGGCCGGTTTCCCGCACACGTTGGACAATTCGGTGTAATAAAATTCTGCCACTGATTTTCATAACCTTCCATTTCCACTATTTCGTTCACGCTATGATCTCGTGCTGGCATGCGATAACGCTGCGGTGGTTGAAAATTGGTTTTAGGCTCTCTACGTGAAAAGTGCAATTCTGCTTCGGCACATTCGTCTCGTAACTGATCAACACTATAAACAGTCATAGGATAGACAATTCCAGCCAGGTTTTCTTTCAAATTTCTTTTTATGATTTTTATAATGTCTTGTTCATTTTCTGGATTTCTTAGCCTTGATCTCAGCTTGTGAATGACATGAAAATATTCTTCCACCGACTCGCCTGGACGCTGCTTTCTTTCAACTAAGTCTCGCATAAATTCAAATTCGGACTTGCTACTTTGGTATTGACGTAAAAGCGCTTGACGTAGCGTTGGCCAGTCTGGCGTGATGTGACTTTTTAAATAAATCCAATACCAATCTCGTGCTACTCCTTTGACCAGAAGATGGAAATCCCTTAGTACTTGCGACCATGCGCATCCATACAGAGCCTGAAGATGTTCAACTCTAAATATAAAATCTTCTACAGCCATGTCGTCTGCACTTCCTCCAAAAACGATACCCCATTTATCTATTCGGACGGTTGTAGGAGCTGAAAAAAAAGCAAAAGGTTGCTGACCAAGACTTCTTTGCACCTCGACAGAACTAACATTTGATGTTGGTGCTTGAGGTTGCGGAATTTGTGGTGTCTCAGAACGTTGCTGATAATGCAGGATCTCATGCTGCCAAGGCGTTCTATTTAATTGATTAGTGTTTTGTATCGGGTTAATTTCATGAGTATTTTTTTGCGTAACATTTTTATTGCCATTATTTTGTATTTCAGGTGTTTTATTTGGAGGAAACTGTTGACGAGGTTCCCTGGCTGACAAGCTTCCTGAATTGCTCGCTCTATCTCTAATGGATTCAGCTTGAGAGGGCTTCCGACTATCAACGCTTGATTTCTGGGTATGTGTTAAAGTCTTCATCATTTCTCTAACGCTGGCTTGAACACACTCTTCAATTTTTTGTTTTAGCATTCGATAGATGCCCAGTTTTCCTTATTAGCTTGAGTAACGAGATCTTTTACGCGTGACTCGCTCACTACACTATTTTGCCTAACATCTGCCTGCTGTGTATCTAAGGTTCTAATTGGTGGAGGTGGTAAATTTAGGTTTGCTGGGGCTAAACAAAATGTTTGTGTGGAATTAGCTGGTGGTTGGATCGTAGTACTTTTTGGCTTAGTACCCGTATCAACTCCTATGTCTTGCCCTGATCCGTTGTCGGCCATAATGGTTTTCGATAAATCAAAAAAGGTAAAATTTCCTAACTCTGAATTCTGTTTTTCAATAAGTTGATTCGAGACTTTATGCAGTGGACTTGCTGTACTAACAGTTTGATCCAGTGAATATTTAAGTCTTCTTTTTGACGCTCGCCTTTCTTGACGTTGCCTCACGTCTTGACTGACAACGTTCCTTTTAATTTTTAGATTTTAATAAACGGTTTAAGGGTGCTTTGTCTGACTGAGTATGTTGCATAAGCTAGTAGTTAGTTATATATTAAGCGATTCTTATAAAATCTACATGCTCCTAATAGAGCCTTCTGTGTGGGTAACTATCTCTTTTGACTTAGACTTTCTGAATTTTAAATTAATTTATTAACGTTAATCTGATCTTACCCCGATGTATTGCAATATTTTCGCTTGTGCAACTAAGCTGTTTTTGATTCCGAAATTTACAGCGTTAGGCCACTAGTGTTTTACTTGCAGTACTACTTGTATGCACATTGTTTATCCATACTAGGCTACTGCGTTCGTATAAGTTGCAATATCATTGTAAAAAAAAAAATTCAAAATTCCAGTCGTTTTCAAAAATTCCATTGCATTGATGCAGTTAGCAGTCTTTCATAATTTTCTTCTAAGTCACCAAAGCAACAAAATTTTCATTTAGATTCATTTCGCATTCCCGTTCCTAAATGCAATTAGTCGTTTTAATTTGTTTTGAAGCTAAGCCACCCAGGAACGAAAATGCTCAAACAAAATCTATGTATTCAAATAAACCGTTTTCGGTTCAAAACTTCAGGTGCTACTTTTATTTCTTCATTTCAAGCCCCTGCTGCTCTGAACTAAGTGTCTTTGTGGTCTAACTATATACCTTATAAAAAAAATTTCTACTAAAAAAAATCACTTTTATTTTTACTTTTACAATCTGATTGTCATGTCATCGACTATTCTGTCTCACGTTGCAATTAGCACTTTAGTTCATAACCAGGCTAAGCCACCGTAGACAGGATACTCGACCAGATGCAATCTGAACTGAAATCTAGTTTTATTTTGGAGTCATAGATGTTTTTGACCTCCGTTTTGGTATTTTAATTTGGGCGCCATATTGTTATAATGTTTAAATCAAAATTTTTTGTAAATTATGATTGTACCTTATGTTATCTTGTCCAACTCGGCTCGCTCCGGCTAGCAAGCGTTTCAGGGCTGGTCTTAACCCGCCGTATTGGACCGAAGGCCTAACAATAATTTAATTTCCATAAGAAATTGAATAAAAAAAAACTACATATCAAAAATCAAAAAAAAAAAATCAATTACACGAACTAAAATCTTTAAATTCGAATCAAAAGAATATCTTTCAAAATCATCACCGAAATTCACGTAAGACTAGACCACAAGACAACTCTATTCTTTTCGTCACCCACACAAGAGAGAGGCTTAACAAACACCTCCATGTGCCCGCCCATCCTGTGATACCTAATTAGACTTACGAAGTATCACCCACTATAAAATATCGCTAGACCACCCTAACTCATACCTCAGCCAGACTCACGCACCCTGTAATTTTAGATTTAGCACATTTTAACTAAAAATGAAATGAATCTATAAGAAAATTCAATGTATTTGGCAAACCTTTTTGACGAACCATTCGATAGCAAAAAAAAAACTGGCTGACCAAGTGTAGCGGACAAAAATTTCAAGACCAAAACCGGCTGAAAAGTTGTGTAAATACATGCAAATTAAACGCTGGAAATTTAAAGTTTATAAAATCATATATAATTAAATAAAATAGATCATATGTAATACTAAACTATGTATATAAAAAAATACTAATAACATTTAAGATGCACTATCATGTATTGCCAATTTCTATGGGCATTAAATTCCAAAAAGCCAAAAAAAAATTATTTGTTTGATTAGAGAAAATCACTGTAGGATTTTATCGTTTTGCTTAAATTTTAATAAACGTTGTAGTTTTAATATGGTTTAGGACCACCCTAAAAGAGCTCTCTTAGCCGCGGTAAACAACAAAAAAAAAAATATAAAATACGAACACTTTCCGAACGACCACGAAAATATTTCAATCACTTCGCGATTTCCTCTTTACAGTTTACAATACCAATAAAAAATCATAAAAAAAACTTTAAATTTAACGCATACATTTATGCAAAAAGACACAAAAACTTTGAACAAATCCCTAGATTTTAAATTTTCTTATTTAGCAATCTTACAATAAATTTCACTTTAAATTTTTTTAAAATGGTCCCACTGTTCGAACCAATTGGTTGCTCACAAGACATCAAACGATTCTTGTACGGGATTCCACTTTTTCTTTTTATAGCATCTATTTTTATTTTTTTTACTTCACGGTTCTGTTGGTTGTTTAGACTTAAACCAAACCCAGCGAATAAAATTTTCTAATCACGTAAATTTGATGTTGCACGGGATATATCAAAATATAACAAGGATACAAGAGTATATATACGAAAAAGATTATGGCCGACTTAGCTTTTTTTTTGTTATGTCCTCCAGATATCTATATATCGTTGAACCTCCAAGAAAATTCCACCGCACGTATTTTAATCGGCCACACTAACAACAAAAATGGATTTTATCCTTTACAAAATTTAAATTCCTAGTCTGAGCTTACATCTTTTTTTTTTCGTATTTGTGCAATAAGTTGTGTTGCAGAACAGGTATCTATTTGAATAAATCACGCCTATGGAGAAAACTGATATTAGAAAACTAGTCCTAACTTTCATCATTTCTGAAACAAACAAAATTTTACCTTGGTTGCTGCAAATAAAAAGGATGTTGAATACTATTCCTTGGCACAAAAACCACTTTCACTTTATGAAAACGAGCACTTATACGAGGACTGTACAATTTTAAAAAGCAAAAACTTGAAAAAACACTCAACGATTAAACGTAGCACGTCTTTCGTTGGCGGCGGTAAAATAACTTTTAAAATTTTCTGGAAGAACATTCTGTTTCTAGGCCTATTTTTTCTTGTGGCATAATACATAGATTCCGCTTCAAATTTTGTACATTAGTATACATGTCTACGAATTATATTCATGTATACCGGGGCAAACACTTTCGCTTAAACACTTGACCGGGGATTAAGCCTATTGCAATACTACATAATAGTTTTAATACATTCGAATTTTAATCCTACCACTACCAAAGAATTATACTCTCTTGCTCATTGAACTATTTTATCAACATCGATTATGTCGATAAATCTTGGCAGCACCGGTGTCTTAACTAATTTCTTACGATATTGCCAACATTTTAATCTGGCAATGCTCATTGTTTTGACATTTTTATTATGGCAGCCGGCAACATCAACAAAGGAATTTGAGGTAAATTTATTTTGTCAATTAAAGTTACTTTAAATATTATTTTTGCTTTTACAGCCGACTACAGACACAATCAACAACCTAGGAATTATAAGTACTTGGCTTTGGATCACCATTGAGATTGGTTGGATCTCCACAGCGCCAACATTACTCCAATTGCACAAATTTATTCAGGGTATGTATGTATGTACATGTGTTTTCTAAAGTGCATAATTTTGTCTTAATTTTCAGCGCCTTCATCATTTAAATGGACACACGCAACAAATAATAAACCAAACATACGCTGCAGTACACTATTAAAGTCAATAACATAGAGACATCTAGATTGTGAAATTCATACAACGTACAACGCCATCTAGCATCTAATATTCTGGATAATTGTGAGCTCAACGTCAGTGCGCCATGCTGGTGAATTGTGGATAGTGGTAGAATGCACGCTACAAAGTAGCACTGGTGGGTTGCAGATAATGGTAGAATATACGCCACTTAGAAGGTACTGGATTATTCGAGAGAGTGATGACTGCAGTATAAAAGAGTTGTCATCTGAGCTGAGTGACACAGTTGAGTTAGAACAGCGAAGCAATAAAGTGAATACAGTGTGATCCGTAGTAGAACAAAACAGTTTTCTATACAGTGTTAAATTCATATTAGAATTTGAACGTTAATAAAATAAACCATTTTATAACTAAATAAGTTTGTGTGTTTTTAATTGTTACACAATCCAGTGATCGAACTCAGAAAAGTGTGAGAGATCGAAATTATCGTCAAAGAGACAGAAATTTCGTAACAATATCGTGGTTACTTACAGGTAACTTTTTAGAGGAACTGTGTAGTTATTGTTACTAAAATTTGACCCAAATAGGATCAATTTGGTACACAAAAATTACTGAAATGCTGCCATAATTTCAAACTGACCTCATCAGCATTTTTTCAGTTAACAATCGGTTAATGTGACTCAATACAGGGAAAATTACTTTATTTACACAAAATTTAGTTACAATAACCACGCTGTGACTCGCACGCGAATTTTGTGACATTAAAAGTCACAAATTTCTACTTGGGTGTAAATGCCGGATGGATGGATTGGCTTTTGGTTGATCAGAGTAAAGTTTCTGACTGCTTTCCACCTGGGGATTGCCAGAGCGATCTCTGAGGCAACCATTAGCAAGTTGACACACAGCCTCCCCGCGGCTCCATCTGGGTAGCTATCTCCGCATCCGCTGAGATAGTGAGCGAATGTGTGCAGCGTGTCCTCCCTGGAAGTAAACTGGGTTGCGCGCAGGGTTTGGTACCCGCCACGTAAAAAAAAACACTTCAATGAAGACTAAAAAAGCCTCGGATACAGAACCCCTCAACGTTGACGACCACTGCAAACGAAAAAAGGACTATGATTTAAGGATATGCACCTGGAATATCCAGACCCTCAATAGGGAAGGTGCCTCTATCGAATTGGCGGATGCCCTCGGAAAAATTAAGGCTGACATCACCGCCATCCAGGAAATAAGATGGATAGGACAAGGTTGCTCTAAGCAAGCAAGTTGCGATATCTACTACAGCTGCCATGCGGAGAGGCGCGAATTGGGATGCGGATTCGTAGTAAGCAAGAGACTTTGCCACCATATCTCCAGGTTCACACCTGTTAGCGAAAGGTTGGCTACGATCCGCGTCAAGGCTCGATTTTTTAACATCAGCTTGATTTGCGCGCACGCCCCGACGGAGGAAAAGGACGTTGCTGTCAAAGATGCCTTCTATGCAAGACTCGAGGAAGTATACGACCGCTGCCCGGCCCATGACGTTAAAATTGTACTCGGGGATTTCAAGGGAAAGGTCGGAAGAGAAGGTATATTTGGCCCCACTGTCGGTCAGTTCAGCCTTCACGAGACCACCTCAAACAACGGTCTACGGCTGATCGACTTCGCCGCGGCGCGAAACATGGTAGTAAGTAGCACCAGATTTCAACACCTGGATATCCACAAGGCCACCTGGCTGTCCCCTGATCAGAAAACACGCAACCAAATCGATCATGTTGTGATCGACGGAAGGCATGCTTCGAGCGTGCTATATGTTCGTACCTTCCGGGGAGTCAATATTGACTCCGATCATTATCTTATTGCAGCCAAGATACGCATGCGGCTGTGCAATGCAAAGGATGTATGCTCTGGTACGCAACGAAAGCTGGACGTCGCTAAGCTGCAATCACATCGGACGGCCGAAGCCTATTCCGCTCGCCTCTCAGAACTGCTCCTTCAACCTGACTCTCTACCCGATGATGCCGGTGGACTTTGGGCGCATATATCCCGCTCCATGCGCTCTGCCGCTAAGGAAGTCATTGGTTTCCGACGCCCACATCCGCGAAATCAATGGTATGACCAAGAGTGTCGCGAAGCTACTGCAGTGAAAAACGACGCCAACAAAAGAACACTGCAGTCAGCAGCAACGCGAGCCGTGCACGAAAACTACCGGGAAAAGAGAAAGGAAGAGAGGCGTCTTTTCAGACGCAAGAAACGAGAGCAGGAAAGGCACGAGCGTGAGAAACTCGAAGTGTTACGGGGCAGGAATGATGCTCGAAAATTTTACCAACAAGTCAAGCGTCTGACCCAAGGTTTCAAGCCCGGAGCATCTACCTGTAAAGATGAACATGGAAATCTGGTTACGGATACGCAGGGTACACTGAGGTTATGGAGAGAACACTTTTCCAAGCTGCTTGCTGGCGATGACTCCACCAATCCCGCCTTTGGGGAAATTAACCCGATGCCACCAATCAACGACGATGGTGTGGACGTACCACCACCTAGTCATGACGCGGTACGAGTTGTGATCCAACGACTTAAGAGCAACAAAGCGGCTGGTGCCGATGGCCTGCCTGCTGAATTGTTCAAGACCGGCGGCGATGAGCTGATAGGGTGTATGCATCAACTCATCTGCAAAATATGGCTAGTAGAAAGCATGCCTGACGATTGGAATATCAGTGTCCTTTGTCCTGTACTGAAGAAAGGTGACCCGACAATCTACGCTAACTACCGGGGAATCAGTCTTCTTGCCATCTCTTACAAGGTCCTGTCGACTGTACTGTGTGAAAGACTTAAGCCGTTTGCCAACACACTGATTGGGCCTTATCAGTGCGGCTTTAGACCTGGTAAGTCCACCATAGACCTGGAAAAAATCCACGAAAAATAGATCGATACCCATCATCTCTTTATCGATTTTAAAGCTGCTTCCGATAGCTCGATACGGGATTGCTTGTATGCCACCATGTCTGAGTTCGGTATACCTGCGAAGCTGGTGCGGCTTTGCAGAATGACGTTGAGCTACATAGCCAGCTCCGTCAGAGTAGGAAGGGACCTCTCCGAACCATTTGATACCGAACGAGGTTTCAGACAGGGCGATCCACTATCCTGCAACCTCTTCAACTTTGTGATGGAAGGGGTGTTGCGAAGAGCCAGTGTACATCGTAATGGCACTATTTTCTACAAAAGTGTCCAGCTCCTTGCATATGCCGATGATATTGATATCATTGGACGCTGTAAGCGAAAAACACTCAAAACGATGTCAGCCTGGAGATAAAGCGAAGACTAACTCTTGCTAATAGGTGTTACCATGGTCTCAGTAAGCAATTGTGTAGTAGAGACCTCTCTCGCCCGACAAAACTGACACTCTACAAGACGCTCATCTTACCCGTGCTACTTTACGGCGCAGAAGCATGGGTTGTGTCGCAGACTGATGCAGCCACGCTTGGGGTGTTTGAGAGAAAAATTTTTCGCAAAATCTTCGGTCCTGTTCACGTCGGCGACGACTACCGTATTCGAATGAACCACGAACTGTACGAGCTCTACGCTGACATTGACATAGTCAAGCGCATCACTATCCAACTGGGCTGGGACATGTTGTGCGTATGGACGAAGAAGCTCCGGCGAAAAAGGTGTTTGATGCGGAAGCCGCTGGGCGACGACAAAGAGGAAGACCATGCCTCCGATGGAAAGACCAAGCCGAGGAAACCGTATCCACGCTTGGTGTAAATGATTGGAGAAGGCGCCGCGAGAGAGCTTTTGAGATCGGCCGTAACCCGGTAACGGGTTGTTATGGCCACCCAAGTAAGTAAGTATGTGTAAATGCCGGATATGACGAAAAATTTAATAAGAGAACCGCTACGTTCGGTAAAAAAATTAAAAACATTTTTTAAAATAGTTTTAATGAAATAATCGAAAAACTTCTCTTGGCAAAGTATAATGATTTTTTGCAAGCTTTAATTATCTGAGACTAAAGTGGCACATTAAGATGGTAGGAACTGAGATCTGGTGGGTAAGTACTAGAACGGGGTCCTTGATGTCAGTGACCCTTTTAGCAAAAAATTGGTCTACTCGAGACAAAAACATTGATATATCATACTTTAAGATTGGACTGTAAATGCCGATGATATGAAGAAAAATGAAGATGCGCGACCTCTATTTTCGATAAAAAAAAAATTTCGAAATTGTCTTGCAAAAATGCTTCAGTTTCGATGGTGTACGGTGAACTTTTTTTTGCGGTACGGTCTAATGTACAGTTTACAAGAAAAGACTTCGTACTAGTTTTTGGGGCCATGCATAGATTTGTAAACCCAATATGGTAAGCGAAGGCGTAATGTAATAAGCAAATTATCAAAATCACAGTGAAAATTACACAAATATCTGTAAAACAGTCAGCCTTGTCAAATGGTTTGGACTAAGAGCTCATTATTAATAGTGCATGAGATCGATACTAGGTAATGTAATTTGATTTTATTTTTATTTTTTTTTTCGTATCAATGAAAAGTTTAATTACTGGGTAATGCAAAGGATCGCGCACTACTTTTGCTATGACATCGTCGTGTTAAAAATAATGTGTTACGTAATAATTAAAAGCCTGAAATAGATGAAAGCTTAGATTGCTATCGATGACAAAAATCTTCTGGTGTGCAAGCGCTAAATTGTGTGATAAAATGAAATCTTACAAAAACAATTATTTACTTTATAATTATCATAGCATTGCTAAATAAGTAAAATCTACAATTGTTGAAAAATGCGTCACTAAATAATTCGGCTATATAACCACTCCTTCGTCTCTAATTTTCATTTCATTTAACTACAACTTGCGTTACCGCATTCTTGAAATCTGTCCTGAGAAGCCTTTTTTTTATTTAAACTTGAGATTTTTCTATATAAAATATGTTGAAATAAAACTGTTTTTAAATGTGAAAAAAGTCGTTCCTACAGTAGTCTTATGTACTTATGTTATTATAAATATTCTTCCAATTATCAAGTAGCAAATAAACTTTCAATTCGCTACCTAAAATTACAAAAAACTTTTAAGTCTGGGAACTCTGACAAAATAACAATTCAAATAAGACTTGGTTAAACAAATTATTACACTTTTGGCGAACCAGAAACCAACGAGTTTGGCTGATCCCGTTAAACTTCGCATCTAGCAGCACAAAATGCCTATGTTCAAACCCCGGTGGATTCAGAACAGAATTTTTTTTTTCGTTGAAATCTGTTTTTTTTGTTTGATTTCGCATAATAATGTTTAAGCACTAAATTAATAAATATATCACAGTTTAATATTTATTACAAAATTGAAAAAAATAATGAAAATCAAATTAGAAAAAGTCGACGCAAGCATAAAGGCAAGTGACGAATTTGACAGCTGAAGTGCGTTTTTGTGCCTCTTCGCAACTATGCATAATACCAAAAAAACGTAAGACACACGCTATCCGTCACATTTTGACGATGATGTGAGTTAGTGACCTTATATAATACGAAATTGGCTGCTCACGCGAAAATGTAACTCGCCGCGTCGCGTCGCGTTTTACATAATCTGGCTGTAAGCAAAACTAGAATTGCCTGAGGTCGAAGTTCGACCTTTTACACTAAGTTTTAATCTTGGAAGAATTTTGCCGACCTCTTAATAATAAAACGTTTTTGTCCATGGACTACGATCTTATTTATTTTCAGTAATCACCTAATCTCACCTTACCTACATTATTTCTATTACACGGTCTATTTTATTTTGATACAAAAATTGTCACTCCTTATATCTTTACCGTTCAGTCCGACTTTCATCGTTCTTCTTTGAGGCATAACAAAAACATATTTTCCGTTTATTTCAAGACAAAAATCGCAACTGTAAATCAAAATAAATATCTTATTTATTGGAAACTTACTTGCTTTTATTATTAAGGGTAAGAGTCATTATTAATAATAAATTTCAAACACAAAAACACTGCAATTGATCGCAAATTCAAATTCTATTAATCAAAAAAACCAAATTTTCAAAAAAAAATAATATGGCATAACAATGCTGTCAAAAAAGTTACTATAAAGAACAATATTCCGGGCTTTGAACGTAAAAAGTAAGAACTACGGTAAAATACATGCACGGTAAGAAATTTTGGAATAAATTTTAATACTTTTGGGCTTACATATATGTGCATTTCCACCAAAAAAGGCCTTTTAGCTGGCCTCGTTTTCTTATATTTTTTTTTTTGAGTACATCTTTCAGCCATAGTTTTTCTTGAAGATAAGGCTTTCTTGAATTAATATTCAAGGTTTTTCAATTAAAATTCAGATAGCTATTTTTTTATTTAACTTTATATGTAACATTTCATGTTTTTTTTTTAACTTAAATGCAATTTTAACTATGTCTTCCTTTGAATTTTAATTGTTTTTTATCATTGAATATTAATTCAAAATAGCCTTAACTTCAAGAAAAACCATGTTTGAAGAGTCTGCTTAAAAAAAAATTAAAACAAAAATCGAATCTGTCATCTTAGCTCGACCATGGCTTCGATTTTTTTTTTAATTTTTTTTTTGAAGCAGACTCTTTAAACATGGTTTTTCTTAAAGCTAAGACTATTCTGAATTAATATTCAAGGAGGAACAATTAAAATTCAAAGGTAGACATAGTTAAAATTGCATTTAAATTAAAAAAAAAACACGAAAAGTTACATATTAAGTCAAATAAAAAATAGCTATCTGAATTTTAATTGAACAACCTTGAATATTAATTCAAGACAGCCTTAGCTTCAAGAAAAACTATGGCTGAAAGATGTACTCAAAAAAAAAAAAACGAGGCCAGCTAAAAGGCCTTTTTTGGTGGAAATGTACATATGATAACACCAGAATTTTATTAAAATTCAATACTGTCTAGATATTAAAATTCATTTTTAATACAAATTTGTATTAAAATTTAATACTCGTTTTTATTAAAATTTAAAAATCTACTGGGATTCGAACCTGGTTCCCTTTCAATACAAGGGTTGCATGAACATTTTAACGACATCAGCCATCGTAGTATGTTATAAAATATCGTTTTAATGTTTGAACTGTATTAGAATTTAATACAAAATGTATTACAAAATTTTGTAATATATTCAAAAGTATTAAATTTAATCAAAATTGTATTAAAAATCTTTGTAATACTTCGCTTGTATTAAAATTTATTCCAAGGTTCTAACCGTGTGGGTAATATCGGTTTATATTTTCTGATGTGGAACTCGTACGTTTTATAGCCTTTGTGATATTAAGTAAACTAAACTCCTTCTGCAATATAAATAAAAGTATCTTTTGAAAATGATCTATTTCATTAAGATACAGATTAAGAACTACCCAACCTAATGGGTTTTAAGTTTACCAAAAAAATTTGCTCTATGAAATTTGACTTCCAAAACTCACTTAAATATATTCGCATTTCTAAGGCAAATACTTTATTTTTTTTAAGTCTTATAATAGGGCAAAAAATCATTAATTTAGCTCATACAGCTATGAAAGTGATAAAAACTTCCATTTAATTGGTTAAGGGCGTCCGGGAGTTTTTCGAAAAATAAAAAGACATTTTTTTAAAATTTTTTTTTGAAGCTGTTACAAAAAAAAAAATTTTTAAAAAATGTCTTTTTATTTGGGTAGCCCTTGCACTGAAGCAACTTGCTATGTATGCATAGCAACTTGCTATGTATGCATAGCAACTATAATTTTACTTGTCAAGTTTGTGATTTTGCTCATGCAATTATCGTTGCTAGCTAAAGATAAATAGCAGCTGATGACGAATAAAACGCAGCTATTAAAAATTACCCAACCTAATACGTGTTAAGTTTCCAACAAAATGTTGGCATTTGAAATCTTACGCCTACGATTCAATTAAATATACATATTTGATAAAATCTTAATGTTATGTACATAGCTCATACAGCCATGAACATGATCAAAATACTTTAATTTCATTGGCTAAAGCGTTTTGTATAGGGACATCATGGGTGTGTGTTCTCTTTATTTTACCTGTTTTAACCAGTATCGCCACCGTGACATAATTGACGTCACTTGTGACATAATTTTTTTGATGGTGATATAGTTTAAAAAAGATTTATGCTGACATAAAAGGTGACATAATTTAAAATGGCCAATGAAATATATGACATAATTTTAGTTCAAATAATTGGGTTTCGCAAAAGAGCTCTTATCTTATTATGTTAAGACAAAAAAAAGTATTCTAAAATGTTCGGTATAGTTCCGATTTCGTAAAGCTATAAAACCAGGGCAAATTTTGTCACAACCTCAATGGGATGCGTTTTTGTTTGATGTTTTGCTCGAATTAAACGTCAAAATCAAAATGACAAAAACGATTCGGTTCCGTTATTTTGCGATGTACTTGTTTTTTTCGTGGGTCTAAGCTGTTCAGCCTTTTCACGAGCTTTTTTTAAAGGGTTGAGCTATGAAAAAAATGCATTTAAACTGTTGGATACCCTTGCAAATTTGTTTTCGATACGGAAGACCGAAAGTTATCTATGAAATATATGTGCATATATTGTTGTTATAGCGTACATCGGAAGTCATTCCTGATATCATTTTTCATTCAAATTTTCAATTGGAAAAATATTCGATTTTTTACTTCCACCCCGCGCCTCCACCTCCAAACACTTATAGTATTGTCCAAGATCATCAACACTCTCTCCGACCGACGGTCCCTTCTTCTAGGAATTTACCTTCTATTTACATATGTTTCTGTTATGTTTAAAATAAATAAATTTTATTATGTCCAGAGATGTTATAAATGCATATTTGCATATTGTATATGCATTTTGCATATTTGGTACTGTTTGGTACTTTAGAGCATATTTTGGGTTAATTTGCATATTTTTGCATATTTGAGCATTTTCGTTAGAAACTCATATAAAAATTAAATTTTTGGGGTTGTCGATGGCAGCCTTTAAGCTTACATTTCCAAACACAACTCTGCCACCATCTCCAATAATTACTCAATGGGGCACTTGGCTAGAAGCAGCAGTTTATTACAGCTGCAATTTTAAAGACGTATAGGCAGCTTTTAAAGATCTCAGTGAAAATGATGCTGAAGCTATACGAACAAAAAAAGGACTGCCGCGATCTACAAGCTTAAAAGCTGAGATAAGCTACATTAAATGTAATTTTTTAATACTAATAGTTGATTCGATTTTAAACTTAGAAACTCCTGGCTTATGGCTCAAAGAAAGCGTAAGAGTTTTTGAAAAAGTTGGCTACTCTAAATCGTGCGGATATCAGTAACACATTTGAAAGCGTGATTATCTGTAATCTTTGATATCCATCAAATTCTTTACGAAGATACTACTTGAAAAAGCCCGTTTTGTAAACAGTATTCTCCTAGCTCGTTTTTTAAACGCACTACTGATTGAAAAGTGATACAATTTTTTATTCGAGAGTTTAATGCAGCATTTAATAGTTTATGCAAATTTGAGTCTTGTGGGAGGTTAAGTCTTAAGTTTTTGTATGTTAAAATATAAAAACCAACTGATAACACAGTTTATCATTTTTTTCATACATTTTTTTGTGCAGGAACTAGTCCTCATGAAATTTTGAAGCTATTTTTCGTGCATATTAAAGTGCATATTTTGGTGTTTTTTGAAGCATATTCTATGCGCTTAAAACTTGCTTTATTTTGCAGATTTCCAGTCTCTCTGGTTATGACTTACAAGGATTCAGTATATTTTTTTGTTACTTAAATTATTGGACAGAGCAAAATATGTGTGTATAAAAGAGTTTTAGTTTACTTTTTTTATTTTTTTATTCTCGCCAGAGAATTATGTCACTGACATAATTTTGAAGTCGTCGTGACATAATTATTTTCGGGTTAATGGCAACGCTGGTTTTAACGCTTTACTCTCCTCTCTTAATAATAAATAATAAAAAAATGTATCACAATTTTCGATGTTCACGTAGTAATATATACATAGATAATTTTAGTTTAGCAAACCTTGCTTCGAACCACATAAAGTAGCAATAAATTTTAGATCAGCACAAATTACACACACATGCATGACACCAGTGGTGACTACTATGGCAAGCAAACGCACTCACGATAAGCATGTGTTAATGATTTGTTTATTAATTCTGTATACGTGTATGCTTTTTTACGCTCTTTAAGCATCTTCTCGCTCCCATTTTTACGCTTTTTGAGCGCGTGCTCGTCCTCTCTCGTACCCAGTCACGATCATAACGCAAAACTTCAAGTAGATATTTCAATGCATCATAAGCAGGGATGGGCACGAACACGAATGCAAAAATTTTGTTTTCATGTAGTGGTACAACAACCATATGAAATAAAAACGAAAAAGTAAAAAATAAGAAAACAAGCGGCACACGTCTTGCCTTCTTCAATGCTTGCGGTGAACTGAACTGAAAAAACATTGTGAGCATAGAACTTATCTGTGGTTTGCACTGAAAAAAAAAATTGTTATCGTGCGCTTGAAAGGTTTTATGTGCTATGCGTATTTAAGGTGAAAGGTAAATATTCAAAATACTTATACTTATTCAGTTGTAATCAAATTAAAAAACGTATTGAACTCTAACGGTTATTAAATATAGTCAATTAAATTGTTGTATTAGTTGTTATATTTTATTTATATTTATTTATTTAAAGGATTATCAAAGGAAAATTAATTTAGATTTTGAATATTTTATTAATTCATCGAAATCTATTTTAATACTAGAGACCTTTATTCGTAATAAATTCTCTAGATGTTCATTAGTTAATGAGTTTCTTTGCTTATTTGTAATACCATAGAAGAATAAGTTGCTTCGCAAAAATATGTGGTACCAAACATAGAATACAGATGAAACATTTTATTTTTAAAACCGGATATCTAGTTTCATCGACTTGTCGCCAAAGCCCAAGCCCGCGCTCAATGGGAAGGGAGGTGTCACATTGAAGTCTTAATACTACTAAAAAGAACTTAAAAATATCAATAAGAAACATAAATTAATAAGTTGTAAGAAACTCAACGTGCGTATAAAATGTATGTCACAAATTATAAATACGTCAAATTTTTTTGCGTGTATCATCAATTTTTACAAAAAAATACGCTAGCTAGCAATTATCTGTCGCAGGTCTTGCTTCTTTGGCTGCTGAAGTAGAACTGAGTCGATGTTGTGCGTTCACATTTGTATACGTATACACGATACTCTAGTTACGCTCAATTACGCTCTTGTTAGAACATGCAGAAGAACTTGTGCCCAGCTATGATAATAAGCAGTGGTGCCCACTACTACATGCAAACGCGCTCACGATAAACGTGTGTTGATGATTTGCTTATCAATTTTGTATATGTGCACGCTTTCTTACGCTCTTTAAGCGCCTCTCGTTCCCATTTTTACGCTCTTTGAGCGCCTGCTTGTTCTCTGGGCAGCACCGATCATAAGCCTAGACCAAAATAGACGAGACGAGACATAACGCGTAAATTCTAGTGTATGTAAGCCAATGTTGATAGCCAAAATGAACCTACGTAATTGATCAAAAGTGAACGAAACATTTTGACGAGACGTAAGAGTTCCGTAACAACCAAACTTCAAAACGTTGATACTCGTCATAACAGTTTTTTCGGTTAAGTGTCAAAACAGACGAAACGAGTGCAAACGTTCGTTCAATTGGTACCGTCTCGTCACGTCTATTTTGGTTAAGGCTATAGTTTTAATCTTTTTTTGTGCTGATTGCAATTGGTACTGGCTCTATTAAATTGCCTTCGTGTAACAAAAAGGCTTTCAAAGTACTTAGTTGCGTTTGAATTAAAAAGCAGCCATCAAGCCACAAATATTGATGCAATATCCCGTTGTGTTACTTTGAGCAGCATCAAAAAATTCATCAAATGTAGAATAGCTTTGGCTAAATTATGTTGCATTCATGTAAGGTGCAAGCAAGTTTTTTAAATTCAATTGCCATGCAAGATATTAAGCTCGATTCGATGATTGGCTTAAATGTCGAAAAATATCCTTCAAGCAAACTTGTGACAACGGAATACGCATGCGTGCATTGATCAATGTTTCTTGATGCGGAAAGTGCGGAACTAGAACAAATCCCGAAAAAATATTTTGTTTAAGTATGTTTACCAATGACGATAGTTATGAGTATGTGTTTGAGGTAAGATTATGCTGGGCAATCCAGCACCATGACGTCATATACATACATGTATTAGAGCGGTTCAAAATAAAAACTTTTTGTTTTTTTCATGATGTATCAGCGGATTACAATAGCCTTATATGTCTGGACAAAGTGCATTACTAGGATTAAGGTCCATTTTTTCATAATAATTTTATGGCTTGATAAAGATGTATATTGGTAAACAATGATACCGCGTTGAATATGGATAGCACCTCGGGGATACAAGCGTAAGTTCAATGAGAATCAATTTAGCGGTCTTCGAGAAAATGATATTTAAAAAATATTTTTGTGTGAGGGCCACCCTACATATGTACCCTAAATTAAAGTTTTGTAGCCTAAGCTATACTTCTTAATATAAGAGCTACGTGGTGCAAGTTCGGAATGAATCGACTAACCTGTCTTCTTGAAAATGGTACTTAAAAATATTTTTGTAGGAGGGTCACCCTAAGTATGCACCCTAAATAAAATTTTTTTAAACTTATCTGTGCCTCTTAAAATAAAATCCATGTGGTGTAAGTTCCAAGAGAATCGATTAAGCAGTCTTTGAGAAAATGATATTTAAAAAATATTTTGGTCTAAGGGCCACCCTAAATAAAAGTTTTGTATCCTTAACTATGCCTCTTAACATAAGAGCTACGTAGTGAAAATTCGGTGTGAATCGACTTAACAGTCTTTGTGAAAATTATATTTAAAAATATTTTTGTCTGAGGGCCACCCAAAATAAAAGTTTTTTATCCTTAACTATGCCTCTTAACATAAGAGCTACGTATTGTAAATTCGGTGTGAATCGACGTAACAGTCTTTGTGAAAATTATATTTATAAATATTTTTTGTATTAGGGCCACCCTAAGTGTGCACCCTAAATAAAACTTTTACGATCTAATCTGTGTCTCTTCACATAGAAGCCATGTGTTGTAAGTTACATGAGAATCGATTCAGCGGACTTCGAGAAAATGATAGTATTGAAAAAATATTTTTCTGTGAGGGCCACCCTAAATTAAAGTTTTGTGGCCTACGCTATGCTTCTTAACATAAGAGATACGTCGTGTAAATTCGAAAATGATATTTAAAAATATATTTGTATGAGGACCACCCTAAGTATGCACTCTAAATAAAATTTTTACCATCCAATCTGTGCCCCTTAACATAAAAGCCATACGGTGTAAATTTCATGAGAATCGATTTGCCTCTCTTTGAGAAATCGCTATTTTTAAAGTATTTGTATAGGAGGGCCACTCTAAATATGCACTCTAAATAAAAGTTTTATAGCCTATGACACCTCCCTGATCAATACTAACATACTGTAAAAATTTCATCAAAATCGGCTGGATAGTTTCCGCGTGCATAAGAGACAGACAGACAGATAGACAGACAGATAGACAGACAGATAGACAGACAGATAGACAGACATATAGACAGACAGACAGATAGACAGACATATAGACAGACAGATAGACAGACAAAAAATGAATTTTATATAATAGATTAACAGCCCTATTCTGCTTGTTGACTTAACAAGAAATAATAAAGGTGCTCGTGTTAATCTAATTGTTATGAAATGTAAATATTGGTATTCTAAAAAACCATTAACAACATAAAAGCTTTTGAATTTCCCACACAAAAGCTTTGGTGGTAAACTTGTCAAATTTTGACATTTTAAATTTAAATTAATAAAATAACAAATAGAGTAATAACAAAAAACCGGCGGGTTGCACTCCGGGAGTGCCGACAGAAGTGAAAACTTGAAACAAAATATTAATTTCACACGTAGAAAGAAGTATGCAAGCATAACAAATCGTTTAATGGCAAGTTAGTGTGTTAGTTGGTATGTGTGCGTTTTCTTTTTATATGGCAATGCAATGGAAGACAAAAACGGAATATATATTCAAATTTTACTCTCGCTCTCATTTTGTCAACGCGGAATTTGAAAGAAAAACACATGTAAGCATAACAATCGTTGAATTAGATTGGAATGTGTCAGTTAGTGTGTCTGCTTTGCTTATTGTCTTCCACTTGGAATATTTATTTAAGAGAAACAATAGAACATTCAAATTTTACTATCGCTCTCAGTCAAGACGGGGAATCCCGATGACGTTCGGTGTCGCGAGTTTATACTTTTTTCCTCAGCCGCGAATGCTTTCTTACGGAGGTGCACAACGTGCCATAAGAAGTTTTCACTTTAAAAACTTGAATATACAAGGGAACGTGGCGAAGTAGTTAGGACTTTAAACTCATAGCTCGCGTGCGTGGATACTCGTAAATCCAAAATTTTTTTTTTAATTGATATCAATGAAAATAAATGTTTTTTTAAGACATTGTGAGGATGGAAGTCGCTGACACTCGTTTCTATCCTCAAAAGGCTAACGCACCGCAACCCGCAACTAACATCATCATCTATTTTTGTTTTTTTATATTCGTTAAATACTCATTATATTTATAAAAAGCATCATCATTTATTTTTGGTTTCTTAAATACTCATTATTTTTATGAAAAAAATTAGTTTTTATTATGAAATGTTTCAACTTTAATTTAAAATTCAAAAAAAGGGAAAGAAACCAAAACACGCATGTGAACAACTAATCATTGAAATTGGCATAAGGACGTAGATTAGTAGTTAAGACACTAGGTTAAGTTATCAATGTATCTCGCACCACCAACCGAAACAGCTGTTGTGACAGATAACAAGAACCAGCTGATGAAATCGACACCAGCAAAAGGTTGGGTGTTGAATACAGATCATAATTTTAGTCAGTCAATCGGGGTCCGCTGTAGTGAATAGTCAACAGCTCTCTACAAGTGGTAATATACAGTACTAATCCATTATCTTCTATTTTTTTCAGCAGTGTTGTCATTTGAGTACGCTTTCGGTTTTCCGAGGTACTTGAGTGCACAAGCATAGGCAGCTGTTCGCATAGCGTAGGAGTTGCGCGTAAAGGTTGGATTTCGGCTTAGCGGTCGTGGCAACGTTCAAACATACAAGTACGCTTCGGTTTACCGGGGTACTTGGCTGCTAGAACTCAGCACAGTCGCTCTGCCGAACTTTACTCTCACAGCATAGGAGTTGCGTGTGAAGGTTTCGGCTAACTTCAAACGCATGAGTGTGCTTTTGGTTTACTGGGGCACTCATGCGCTAGAACGCAGTCAGTCAAAACCAACGCACAAGTATTTTAGCTCAGTGGTCACATAGGCAGAAGTTAGATTTCGGCTTAGCGGTCGTGGTAACGTTCAATCATACAAGTACGCTTCGGTTTAACGGGGTACTTGGCTGCTAGAACTTAGCACAGTCGCTCTGCCGAACTTTACTCTCACAGCATAGGAGTTGCGTGTGAAGGTTTCGATTAATTTCAAACGCATGAGTGTGCTTTCGGTTTACTGAGGCACTCACGCGTTAGGACGCAGTCAGTTCAAAACCAACGCACGTACAATTTTAGAAGAGAGACATAGTAAGCAAACGAAAGAAAAAAATGTAAAGTAGCGTCGCAGGAGACTGAAAAGAAAAAGAGACAAAACAATTTTTCCCCAGTTGACACAAACAGCGGTCCGAGAGCGGACCACTATTCAGGAGATCCCCGATTACCAGCGCCAGGGTGTACCATATAATAAGTATCACAAAAATTATATTTTTATTTAGTTATAATCTATGAATGTAGTCTCATTTACTTAGCAAATGAAACGTTACGCTTAATATATAATTAAATTTTTCACGAATTAAAGAAATTGAATCAAACTGAAACCATCCGCGTTTTTAATTAAAATTTAAAGGAGAAATAGCCAACTTGCAAATACAAATTTTCTGTAACCGAACCTTGGACACCGGCGAGCCAAGACCCCAGCCGGAAGGTTTGTCACAGTGGCGCCCGAGCAGGGACCTTGGCTATTAATAAAACTTATACTAATAAAATGCGGCTGAGCGGTTTCTTTGTGTTCTAAAACGGTAAAGAGATTATTCTTATATATACAGCGGAAATCTAACGGAACTAAAATTCTAAGAAAATCGCTAGTGAAGCGAGCAACCGAAACGCAGTACACCCGTAGAAGATAATTTCTATAACCCAACAAGCAAACTTAATAAAAAAAAAAATAATATACTTTTTTTTCGAATAAAACTAGTGCTCGGACAGTGAACCGTTCCCTTAAAAAAAAAATCATTGAGCTTTGATAGACAGTAAAGCGTTTTCCAAAGAAGACAATATACATTTTTGTTGCTAGGACATTTTTTTTGGTAAAAAAAAATATATACATACATATTTTATAAGATTTCCCATACAGCGGTCCAATTTATCACTCCGTGAATCTAAATTATTCAAAAAAATTTTGATCTAGTTCAGAAAAATCGCGCATGAAAATGTTAAACGTTTCTTGAACACATGGGCTTAAAAAAGAAGAGCTGGTGGCCTACTGCGACGAATTTGGTCTCGAGCCACATGGTACCCTGGATGAGATACGAAAACGGTTCCGGGCATACCTGGCGGAAGAAGAACATTCCGAAGAAAGAAAACAGCGGTTGTTAGATCTCCAGACTCGATACAAGCGAGCGCCGTCACCAGGCTCAGGGCTGGCAAAAACTAAAAATACGTCCACTGAAGAAACTCAAGCGGCGGAGAGCAAGTCAGAAACTCAGGCCAACACGATGCAAGTTCTACAGGGAGCCGTCAGCCAAGACCCAATCGCAATACAGCAACGTGGGCCATATGCTATGTCCTATGGGCACTTGAGCTATAACCCAATGATCATGGAGCAGGTTCGAAAATGGGCCGTTAAATACGAAGGGGGCAGAGATCCTCTGATGTTTATTGAGCGGATAGAAGAACTGACCCAAGTCTATGGATTAGACATAGATCACCTACCACGCACGATGCCAGAATTATTACGGGATAAAGCCCTAACTTGGTTCCGCAATAATAATCAACAATGGACCACCTGGACAGCATTTAAGTTGAGCTTTTTGAATTTTTTCTTGCCGCCTCGTTATTTTGAGACACTAGACGACGAAATCAGGAAAAGATGCCAGCAGCCACGGGAAAAATTTAAGGACACTCTGACCCTACAAACGATGATGCGTCATGCGCACTATACGGAAACACAGCGACTTGAGCGTATTTTCCGTAATTGTCTACCAGAATACCAGTGATATATAAAACGCAGAGAATTTACTACCCTAGCCGAGCTTATCACTTTAGCAGAAGAACTTGAGTGCATTCAAGAAAAGGAGCCTTCGCGTCCAATATCAACAAGAACCGCGCTGAGCAGCACCGCTTGATGGAGCCAACCAGAGTCGAGCGAATCAACGTCCGAACGGCGTGCCAGCGCTGTGGTCTAGACGGCCATATCGCGAGAGAGTGTCGGGGCCTGCAAAGATTATTTTGCTGGATTTGTGGCAAAATAAGAGTCCGCACCATAGGTTGCTGTCGTTCACCGTGAAATGAAGAAGGAGGCCGCCTCGAGCTTGGGGGGGGGGGGGGGGCAGCCCTCCAGGAAATTCCCCCCAGCAGATGTAGAACGCACAAAATTTTACTGTAGGCGAATTTACGCCAACATAATTGTTGGCGGAGAGGAGGTGTCAGCAACAATTGACACGGGAGCAACGGCGAGTTTCATTCAAGAGTCATTTGTAAACAAAATCGGTAGCAGAGCAACACGGGTGGCATATGAAGGCGAAGTCATATTAGCGGATGGATCGGCCCGACAACTGAACTACGCCATACAAACAAGGGTTCAATATGATAACTGCAACGAAAATTTCCAGTTTATTGTCATGCTTGACGCTACGGATGACGTGGTGCTTGGACTCGATTTTCTCACTCAAAGTGGTTTCACGATCACAATGGGAGGAAACTCAATCACCTTGGGAGAAATCACATCAGCTCAGTCCAAAAGAAACATGGTCAGTAACGTGTACGCTACCACAAGTCGACTGACGAACCAATTTCCCCAGTACTCTCAGAAGTCACAAGAAACTCACACAACCTCACTGCAGAACTCATCACCAGACTCCCCATCACGCCAACAGAAGCCACGGCGGTACCATCAGAGAACAATATATCAAAAATACCAAGGCAGCCTACGGAAATCGCGTCGGAATAAGAAGAAAACACGACAGCAGAGCCAACAACAGAACTCATTACAAAAAGTAAGAACACCACCTTCGGCAGAGCCTATAGTTCAACCCAGAGCAAAGCCCACACCAGCAGCAGAGTCTACAACAACAGAGCCTAAGTCCACACCAGCGGCAGAGTCTACCACGACAGAGCCTAAAACTACACCAGTGACAGAGTCCACAGTATCATCCGCCGGAAAGCCCGAAAGAACACAGCAGAAACACCCAGCAGGTAATTGACAACTTTTTAGCCAAAGAACTCCCAAAATTTAATGTGTCAAAAAGGGTGACGCATATAACGTCACACAGAATAGTCATGATGGATGACCGCAATGCAAGCACTCATCGACGAAGAAATATATAAATTATTATCCAAAGCATGCATCGAGCCGTCACATAGTCCATACAGCGCATCCATCGTATTGGTACGTAAGAAAACTGGCGCCTGGCGGCTTTGCATTGACTACCGCCAGCTAAACAGTAGATCCGTCCCAGATGCCTATCCGTTGCTTCGGATCACACACATCCTAAATAGGTTAAGAATTGCAAAGTACGTTAGTAGCCTGGATTTGAAGGACGGTTACTGGCAAATACCGATGGAAGTCGCCAGTAAAAAGTTTACAGCATTTACAGTCCCGGGCCGTGGCCTCTTTCAATGGGGAGTCCTGCCGTTTGGGCTTCACTTGGCTCCCGCTACCTTTCAGCGTGCCCTCAACCGAGTCATTGGGCCGGAAATGGAGCCATTTGCGTTCGCCTACCTGGATGACATCGTGGTAACCGGCTCATCATTTGAGGAATACTTGGGAAACTTGCGGGAAGTCATGAAACGATTAAGAGCAGCGAATCTCCGGATTAACCCCGAAAAATGCGAGTTTTTTAAAACCAGCATCAAATACTTGGGCCACGTTGTCAGTGGGGAGGGTATACACACGGACTCGGAAAATGTCGCTGCCATCCGTGACTTAGAACCACCGCAAAACATACGAGGGGTACGGCGATTTTCAGGAGTTGCATCTTGGTACCGTCGCTTTCTACCTGAATTCGCTGCGATAGTCCAACCGCTAACGTCACTATTACGAAAGAGTCAACATTGGAAATGGGAAGCGGAACAGCAAGAAGCATTCGAGATATTAAAACAAAAATTGACTGAAGCACCAATCTTGGCATGCTCGGACTTCAACCAAACCTTCACTTTGCAGACAGACGCCAGCGTGCTCACGCAAGTCACCGATGAGGGAGATCGGGTGATCGCTTACGCGAGTCGAAGCTTGAATAAAGCCGAGAGGAGCTACTCCCAAACAGAAAAGGAATGTTAAGCCATTGTTTGGGGCATCCGAAAAATGCGACCGTACTTGGAAGGCTATCAATTCATAGTCATCACCGATCATCAGTATCGCAAGGGGAAGAGTAACGTGGTGGCCGATGCATTGTAATGGCCACGGTAACCAATAACGTCGACATGGAATGCGCTTGGCTGCAGAAAAAGAGGACGGAGATTCGAAACCAACCAGAAAAATTCCCAGACTTTGCGGAGGTTGGCGGCCAATTATATCGTCATTTACACGGCGTACCAGGAGACGAAGATTGCGCTCAATGGAAGTTGTGTGTGGCAACGCCCCTTCGAAAGCGAATCATGATGGAAAACCATGACAGTCCCAGTGCTGGTCACCTCGGCATCTGCAAAACAATAGCCCGAATAGCCAACCGCTATTATTGGCCCGGCATGTTCCGTGACGTAAGTAAGCACCTGCAGGTGAAATGTTAATTACTATCCCAGACGAACCTTGGTCAACAGTGTGCGCCGACTTCATTGGGCCACTCTTGCGATCCAAGCATGGACATACAATGCTGCTGGTGTTTTTCGACCGTTTTTCAAAATGGACCGAATTGGTGCCACTAAGAAAAGATACCGCTGACAGCGTAGTGAAGGGTTTCCGCGAAAAAATTCTCGCTAGATACGGAGTTCCAAAAACTCGCGTGACGGACAATGGTACGCAATTCACTAGCCAAATCGTCAAAGGATATCTCCAGCAGATCGGAGTACAACAGCGTTTTACTGCACCCCATACGCCACAGGAAAACCATACAGAATGGATGAATAGGACCGTAAAGACAATGATAGCCCAGTTGGCCAACAACGAGCAGAAAACCTGGGACGAGCACTTACCAGAAATAACATTGGCCATAAATACCAGCACTTCGGAAACCACCGGTTACAGCGCCGCATTTTTAACACAAGGACGAGAGCCACGGCTACCACTGGCACTTTACGATGAGGTCACCCCAGGTACAGGAAAGACATCGCAAACACCAGAGTCTCGAGCAGTACAACTGCAAGAAGTATTCGAAATCGTAAAACATAATTTGGCTAAGGCAGCGCAAAATCAAGCAAGACATTACAACCTCAGGAGACGGCAATGGAAACCAAAAGTTGGGGATTCCGTATTGGTTAGACAACACCCACTATCTAAGGCTTTAGATAGCTTCGCGTCAAAGCTTGTCCCTAAGTACGCAGGGCCGTATACAGTGTTGAGTTTTACCTCAGCTGTGATCCTGAAACTTAAAAAAGACGGTGATAAAAACCATCCAAAGAGCCCACTTGAGTGAAATAAAGTCTTTCTATACTTAACCATTTCTCTTTCACTTTTACATTATTCCCATACGCCATGAATATTTGTAGAACCAAATTAATTATTGTTATTGTAATAAAACACGTGAACGCTCGGTACAGACTAAAAATTTATTAATAAGAAATTCACATTGTTCATCTTATAAACGCTAGGTGTCGCTTAGACTATTATACAGAACTTGTTAGGGTGAATAGCAAATATCGATAACTTAAGATAACTTACATATTTTGTTATGTCAATTAACACTACCCCTTAACAAAATAAAACTGTAGTTACAATTTCGAGAGACCAAGTGTTTCCAAAAATGTATAATGTTTCATAGAATTTAAACCTTTAGTAAGCAAATCCGCTGGCATTTCAGCAGTTGGCATATATTCTATTTTAACTATATTGTTCGCAACATTTTCTCTACAAAAATGATAACGTACATCTATATGTTTCGACCTTTTATGAAATACAGGATTGGTTGCTAACTTATGAGCTGATTGGTTATCATTAAATATAGGTATAGTATTGAACTCATTAGTAAGTTCACCAAGTAAATTTCGCAAATATATGGCTTCCTTACAACAATCAGATATCCCCATATATTCCGCCTCTGTACTAGACATAGCTACTGTATTTTGTTTTTTAGTTTCCCAGGAAATAGCACAAGCTGACAATTTAAAGAAAAAACCAGTATATGATCGTCTATCAATTACGTTACTAGCCCAGTCAGCATCCACATAAGCTTTTAACAGTGGATCACCATCATCTGAGAACTTCAAACAAAAATCTTTGGTTTTTTTTAAATACTTTAAAACCCTTTTAGCATAATTCCAATGTTCCTTTTTGTAGCTATTATTAAACTGGCTTAAGTAATTTACAGCATATACTATGTCTGGTCTGGTAAGTACCGCCAAGTACATCATGCTACCAATAAGTTGCTGATCAGGAAATTCTTTATCACACCCCTCACTTTTACTAAGGTTTAATTTTGGTTCAATAGGTGTGTCAACTAATTTGCTGTCCTCTATATTGAATTTTTCCAACAATATATTAATATAATCTTCTTGATCAATAGTTATAATACCTTTTTCCTTTTCAACGATAACTCTCATACCAAGACATCGCTTAATGCAACCCAAATCTTTAATTTTAAACTTTGAAGATAAATTTTTTTTAATTTCATCAGTTTCACTCCGACAATTCGAAAATATAAAAAAATCATCGACATATAACGCAATGATAGTTTTATCATTACCATTCATTTTAGTAAATAAACATGGCTCTAACTGAGACCTATTATAACCTAAAGTTTGCAACAATTCATCAACCCTTTGATACCAGGCTCTCGATGATTGTTTCAAGCCGTAAATGGCACGCTTTAGTTTAAGAATTTTATTTGTATGATCTTGGAAACCAAATGGTTTTTCCATGTAAACTGTTTCATTTAAAAATCCATTTAAAAAAGCTGTACTGACGTCAAGGTGACAGATATCAAGATTCAATCTAACTGCTAAAGCAAATAATAATCTCAAAGTTGAATGTCTCAAAACTGGTGAAAATGTCTCATCAAAATCAATACCAGGCTTTTAGCAAAACCCTTTTGCAACTAATCTAGCCCTATAACGAATGCTATTATCTGAATCAAATTTTTTCTTTAATACCCATTTACACTGAACTATAGTACCGTTTTCTGGAACATCAGCTAGCTCCCAGGCTTCACTCTCTTCAAAGGACTTGAGTTCATCTGCCATAGCTTGTTTCCACTGCATACTTTCTGGTCCATTCAGCGCTTCGTTAATATAGATTTCACCATAGTTGTCGTCTTGATCACTCGCTACGCAAACATTGCCAATACCATATCGATCAGGTTTTTTACGGATACGACGTGATGGAGTAGTAGATATAGAAGCTTCATTTAATAAAACCAAATCTTTCTCCTTCATATTTACTTCAGCTTCAGATTCTGATTTTTCTGCTTCTTGTGTTTCCCATTCACCTGTATCAAGCATCTCTTTCTCTGATTTCAACTCGTCGATAACTGCTATCACTTTTGGTTTTTCTTCTTCAGTTGATGCTATATTTTGACTGATGTTCACACTCAAAAAATCTTTATCAATCCCCTCCTCAATCACGACAATATCTCTGCTAGTTGTTATAGAGTTATTGTTGGGATTGTAAACTCTATAGCCTTTAACATTATCTGAATAGCCGACAAGAATACAATGCTTCGCCTTTTTATCCCACTTCAATCTTTTTTGCTTTGGGATGTGCACCATCACTTCACTACCAAATATTCGCAAATTACTGACATCAGGCTTTTGCTGAGTCCACATCTCGAATGGTGTTTTTTTATTCAAACCACTCGCAACTGACCTATTTTTTAGATATACTGCTGTACTTACAGCCTCTACCCAAAATTTTTTAGATAATTTTGCATCGAACATTAAACATTTTGCTTTTTCCACCACTGTTCTGTTGAGCCTTTCACACAAGCCATTTTGCTCTGGTGTGTATGGATTGGTTTTCTGATGAATTATACCTGCATTCTGTAAGTATTTTTCAAATTCTTTACCGCAGAACTCCAAACCATTATCCGTCCTCAGCACCTTGATTTTTAATTCGCTTGGTTCTCAACTAGTGACTTAAATGTTTTGAAATGCGAAAATGCTTCATCTTTTGTTTTCATGAAGTATACAAAGGCCATACGACTGAAATCGTCTACAAACAACAGGTAATACTTTGATCCTCCTATCGATTTAGTTTCCATCGGTCCACCAACGTCCGCATGCACCACTTCCAGCAGCTCATTGCTTCTGTTACCTACGTGAGAAAATGGTAACCGCACCTGCTTACCTTCGCAAAACACGATGCAGTTGGTTTTGCTGACTTGGAACTTTTCCGGTAGTGACAAACCAATAACGGCACCTTTTTTCATTATTTCAAGGTCACTACTGTTCAAATGGCCGAATCTTCTATGCCACAAACTGCTTGATGATGATGCCAATAAACAGTCAACTTGTTTTATATTTAATTTATAAACACCTTCAACCAAATCTGCAGTTGCCACTAATTCATTGTTTCTGTTGTAAATCTTACAGTGTTTTTCATTAAATGTCACTCTGTTACCCTTTTTAATCAGTTGGCTGACTGACAATAAATTTGTTGCAAGACTTGGCACACACAGCACCTCTGTAACTGGTATACTACATTCAGAATTTTGTAATACTGTTGTTAACTGAATGTCACCACAACACTTTACGGGGATCTTAGACTTATCCGCAATGAAAATTTCCTTTAAATTGTTGTTGTTCGCAATATTTTTTAACAGATTTTCGTTTGCTGTCATATGCATACTTGCACCTGAGTCTACATACCAATCTGAACATCCAAATTTGCCAGTTAAAAATACTGCACTGAAGGCATTAGAATTTTTATTTTTATGTCCAGCTTCACATTGATTTTTATAGTGCCCGTATTGTTTACATCTGTAACATTTGACGTTTGACTTCTTACTTGTTGTTTCTGCAGATGTAGCGTTGCCAAACTTAAATTTTTGCTGTTTCCATGATTTCGCCGTAAATGCACCTTGGGAACAGTTTATTTGGCTGTCATCGTCAATGTCAATTAATTTCGCTTTAATGGCGTCCGCTGTTATTTCTATTCCAGAATGTTCGATCGCCATTATCATGGGCAAAAACTTTTCAGGCAATCCTGCTAGCAACAGTGAGCCAACCCATTCGTCATTGATAAGTAGTAAAACCTGTGTTATTCAGTCTCTGACTTGTTTCCACAATTGATGTCACATACTGAGACATTGATTCACAGCTCTCCCGACGAATTGAAATGAGATTACGGAGTAATCCAATTCTTCTAGTGAAGCCATTCTCATCAAACATACCTCTTAACTTTGTCCATAAGGCTTTTGCACTTGTCTCTTTCTTTATATGTACATATAATGATGGATCAATCGTTAAAATAATTTTCGTTTTTGCCTTGTCATCATATGTGTGTCCTTCTTTGCTAATCGATTCGTGCATGTTCTCCAAAATTAAAAACTTTTCAACAGCAAATGACCAGTCGTCATAGTTCTCTCTGCCTTTCAATTTTGGTACACTCGAAATTATATTCGTTGCCATTATAACGTTTCTTTTTATAATATAAAACTTTATAACGCGAAAAAATAGAAACACGGCAGGCCCATAACCTGTAATAAAACACGTGAACGCTCGGTACAGACTAAAAATTTATTAATAAGAAATTCACATTGTTCATCTTATAAACGCTAGGTGTCGCTTAGACTATTATACAGAACTTGTTAGGGTGAATAGCAAATATCGATAACTTAAGATAACTTACATATTTTGTTATGTCAATTAACAGTTATTTTCTCCACAGTCACATCAGAACAACCAAGAGAAACACTACCGTGAAAATGGCAAGCAAGGGTCTTCCCAGCTTCGAGGAATTCGGAAGGTTCGTCACAACATGGTTGTAAATGTTTAAAACCACGTTGTCCTGTCATTTAAATTTTATAAAAAAAATAACACAGGTCAACAAATCGAAAAAAAAAATTTGGTGCCGAGATATAGTTAGTGGTTTTGTATTAAGTATGTACTGGCAACATTAAAAATATTTTTAATTTTTTTTTCCTACGTGCTATTTTTGATAAACGGTCACTTTTGAATATTCGCTGTAAAAACTACTTCCGTGTGCATGATTTACTATTTTATCGATAACTTTCTAAAAATAAATTGATTTTTACATCATGTCTTCATCGCGAAGAAGTTGTCTCATTGATCCAAATGTGTTTTGTTACCGCTATGGTGAATGCACGGTGAAAAATTTCAGAAAACCTATAACAGATTTTATAAAAAGTGCTTATTATGCTTACATTAAGTCGAAAATTGTGCATGAATACAAGCCGTGGATACCCCAAATTGATTGTAAAATGTGCTATGAACACTTAAGACAGTGTATTAGTGGTAAAAGAAACCATGTGAGGTTCGGAATGCCTATGCAATGGAAAGAACAAAAAAATCACTTTGTTGACTGTTACTTCTGCTGTATTAATTTGTATGGTGTAAACGTTAAAAAATGATTTATCCAGACTTAGACTCTACTAGTAGACCCTTACCACATTCAGAGGAAAAACCTATTCCAGCATTTTGTTCCATTCGTGAATCATCATTTGAAGAAGTCATTTATGAAGTGAGTAGCGACAGAGAATTCGAAGGAATACCATCTGCAGAGCCAACAGAGAACAGAATTAAATGATTTGATAAGGGATCTTGAACTCCCTAAATAATCTGTAGAGGTTTTGGCTTCTAGATTAAAAGAAAAAAACTTGTTGTCGTCAGGTACAGAAGTGACGTTCTATCAAACAAGAGAGCAAGACTTGCTACCTTTTTTTCAATCGGAAAATGATATTGTTTTTTGTTCGGATGTGAAAGACCTTATTCTCGAAATGGGCCTTTCAAAATACCATCCAAATGAATGGCGTCTCGTTATAGACAGCTCTAAACGAAGTCTTAAGTGTGTCCTTCTACACAATGGCAACAAATTTGGTTCAGTTGCTATTGCTCACTCAACAAAAGTCAGAAAATTACACTGAAATTGTAAATGACATGCCAGAACACTTTAATAACTTCGGATGTAATATGTCAATCAAAGTGCAATACCTTCACAGTCATCTTGACCAATTCCCAGACAATCTTGGATCCTATAGCGAAGAACAAGGGAAGCGGTTTCACCAGGACCTAAAGACTATGGAAGAAAGATACCAAGTCCAATGGGATCGCCATATGATGGCTGACTATTGCTGGGGGATGCAACGTGATAGTCCGACTACACCTCATTCGCGAAAAACTCACGAAAAAGAAAGTTTTTATTTAAACAATGTAAAGTGTTTTTCATGTAAGCCTTTTTTTTACAATGCAAAATCTAGAAAACTACACGTAGGATATCAACATTTTTGATAATAATGTAATCAGAATAAGGTCCTTAGTTAAAAAAAAAGTACAGCTTCTCGGCACCAAAAGTAGTGTTGACCTGTGTAATTTTACTCAGCTCAATACTGAAATATCACTTGTTGTTAAGACACTTTCTGACATTAACAAAATAATATAGAAAAGAGCTTTTAAATTTTTGCCAGAATACGGAACATTAACAACGTGTTAATATTAATTATTTTGTTAATGTGGTGAGCTTTGTTAAGCTGCTAAAATAGGGCTGTAAGTCCAGTAGAATTAGTCGTGAAAATGAAAATAATATATTCGTAATAAATAATTCGTAACAGCACTCTGACAGCTGAATATTGTTGAACAAGCTCTTGTAAAAGAGGACACAAGAAATTGAACCGGCAGCAGCTATCCGGGTGGAATGGGGTGCATTTTTAGAGGTCGAACACAGTTTTTGACGATTACTGGCTAAATTGTGCATCCTATCAAAAAAACTTTAGGATAAAAGTCGTAGGAAATAACAAGATCTACAACTTTTGTATTCATCATTTTCACCATAACCTTAAAGTTTTTCGAAAAAATGGCTGAAACCCGGTTTTTTGGTTTTTAATTTTTTTCTTTGACAAAAAAGTTTCTATGAAGCTGAAACTGGGCAAAAGATACTTTTTAGTGTTACACAAAGGCAGTAATTTTTTCAGACGGAAATATTAAGAGATTGTTGTTAAATTTAATTTTAAAACCAAAAAAACCGAAATTTTCAACTGCGATTCTGCCGTACTAAGCGAAAAAGACGTATCTCAAAAAAAAAATATCCGAGATTCTTATGGCATCGGATAGCTTAAGAAATTACGCGTCTAATGAAATACTCCAAATGTCGGCATCTTAGTTCAATCATATAAAAAATCTACTAAGAAAATTCCCTCTATCTCAATTTTACAGGTATTTCAACAAATTGACATAAACAATTTTTCTGAGATACGTCTTTTTCGCTTAGTACGGCAGGATTCCTCTTAAAACTACACAGTTTTGTTTTGGCTCATTTACTTGCTGTTGTCTTCTTTTGATAAATGATAAAAAAATTATACGGCAATGGAAAACCAAAACTTTTTTTGCAAGTTGGAAATTTTGTTACCTTTTTTTAAAAAATTTATTTGAACAAAATCGATTCATATTTGGATGAGATATATATAGCCTAAAATCTGAAAATACACTAAAAAAAATTTTAAAAAAAACTAACCGTGAGAAAAATCGATCAAAATTTTAACTCATAATAAAAAATTAAGAAAGTTCGTAGAACAAAAAAAAAATGTCAAAAAAGTCGTCTAGTGTTATTAGTGATTTAGAGATATGGACTTCGATAAAATTTGGTTTCAACAGCATGGCGCGCTGTGTGACACATGCCATGTAATAATTGACCTTTTCAATATTTTTTTTTTTTTTTCGTTTGCACAAAATTATTCCCTTTTTTCTCAATAAAGATGAAATACCGGTTTAAGTTGCTCTCAGAGATATAACAGAGGTTCTGAACGCAATTATGTTCAGACATTAACACTGACATCTTACGTGAGTACAAGACATTTGAAAGTCAAAATTGTTACGGCAATTATTCGTTAATTTTTTTTTGGTCTGTAAGAACCGTTGAGTGAACCTCGTTGGAGGAGAGAGGAAAGAAATTGGTGCGGTCTTGAGGTTGTGTGGCTTGGGTTTTAGTTTTTTTGGGATTTGACGTGCGTGGCGAAGAGCTTAAAAAAATTGAACAGAAAAATTGCTCCGGGAAAAAAAAAATATTAATGATTATACAAGAAAAATAATTAAATACAAAGATGTTGAATTGAAAAAAAAAAACAAAAATAAAACAGAATAATAAAAGTCTTTTCTAATTGACTAAATAAATGCTATAAGAGCCAAAAAAAGGTGTTTTTCTCCTGGTGAAAAAATTTTTCATTCAAATGGAGTATTCAAACGATCGCATATCTTTGCGACCGTTACGAGAAAATTTCCGACGAAAACATCGAAATAATACAGCAGGCAAACTTTGACGCACAAGGCGCTGTCATGGCTCCTGGCAGCGCCCCATCAACGAACAACACTGATGGGGGTCAAAAGTCTGGAACAACTACATCTGAGCCAGGCGACAAAATTGGGAAAACTGCGACAACCCTGAAGCAAAAGGATACAATATAAACACATACATAGAATTGGAATCAGAAGTTTTTCAACAACGTATTACTTTAGCAAGAAATAGCGATGCATTTGTTCAAAGGGAACCATTAGCGCTTCATCTGCCAAAAATAACTATTCTTTCATATGACGGAAACTATTTAAAATGGCAGCAATTTTTTGATATTTTTCAAAAAATGATTCATGAACAAGCATTATCTGAAATTCAAAAAATGTGGTATCTGAAGGCTAATATTACTGGCGAGGCATAGCGGCTTATTAGACACCTGAGCTTGAGTGCAGAAAACTACACAACAGCTTGAAAATTAATGCAAGATCGATTTAATAATAAGAGAGTTCTTGCACACGTACTATTGCAAAAGTTAAATGATCAATCAAGCATAAGTCCCGACGCCAGATCAATAAAAGGCTTTCATAATTGTATTCATGAAAGTTTGCTGGCCCTTAATAATATGGATATAGACACAAGTTCCTGGGGACCATTACTAGTACATATTCTGCCTCAAACATCATTGATCTTCATTCGCAAACAAGTAACACCCAAAATATAAACATGCATATTACTCCAAGTGAGGTAGCCACTGTCATAAATAATAAACTTATTTGCAAAAAAGCTCCTGGCCATGACTCCATTTCCCCCATAATGCTGAAAAATTTACCCCAAACAGCTATAGTCTTCATTACCAGGCTTTTAACGCTATAATTAATTTTGGCCATTATCCTGGTGAGTGGAAAAAATTAATAATTAAAATGATCTCGAAGCCCGGCAAAGATTCCATTTTACCATCTTCATACAGACCAATTAGCTTGCTTGTCTGCCTCTCAAAACTGTTTGAAAAAGTGTTCTTAGAAAAGCTTAGGTCATACCTTCAAGATTATCAACTTATTCCTACACACCAGTTTGGTTTTAGGGAAAAACATGGAACCATTGAGCAAGTGAATAGAATAACAAACGAACTTAGAAATGCGTTTGAACATAGAGAATACTGTTCTGCCATATTTCTCGATGTTAAAAGTTTTGTTGATCGAATAAACTTCGCGTTTTAACTTTCAGAACTTTATTGATAACCATCTTACAAAAATTTGATTCTTATATACTAATTCTTATGCTAAAAGAGTGCGTACATGTTTTACATACACATGTACGAATATAATTCTTAAAGCTAAAGAAAAGCATACTCAGCGAAAATGCGTACATGTTTCTTATTCACATGTACGTATTTTCCCATGACTTAAGAATATGGAGAAATGCACACATGTTTCACTTACACATGCGTGGAATTCTTGTGGCTTAAAAAGTAAGTATGTGTAATTTACTCAGAGAAAAAGAATAAGAATGCGTACATGTTTTACATACACATGTACGTATTATTTGAGAAATGTGTTATTTATAACTTAAATTTACTCGGAGAAAGAGAATAAAAATGCGTACATGTTTCACATACACATGTACGTATTATTTGAGAATGGCTTAAATTTACCCTGAGAAAGTAACTGAAAGAAAGAACAAAGAGAGCCAACAAAAACAAGCAGCTTTAGCGAAAGCATTTCGTTCTGTGTGTTTTTGTTTGGGTTCTGCGTTGACGCAATATTTAAAACTAGTGATCTACATTGTTGCAGTCTTCCGCTTACGAAATGCAATAAAATGCAACAACGTTGTTATTTCTTGAAGTGGGTGAATTTAATTGTTTATTAATTGCATTGCGACATTGTTGCAAGATTTTGTTTTGGCTAAAATATGAAATGCAATAAAATGCAACAATGTTTTAAAATATTTTAAGTGGGTGAATTTAATTATATTTCGACATAGTTGCAAGTTTTGTAAACTATGGAAAAGTTTGGTAAGTGCTGAACTGCAACAATGTCTTGAACTTAAAATAACAAAAGTTAAATGATATATATTGGAGCGGTCTTTTGTACAGGGGCGGATTCTATAACTCGCCCACCGTTAGTCTGAGGCTCCGACGAAGATTTCGATTCAATCATGTAAGTTTTGTTACGTCGGAATTTAAAGAAGACAAAAATTAACGCAAGTATTGCAATGTTTATGAAAATGCCCGGAAAATTTACAATTGAAATCTTAAGTAAATTTTGAGTGAACGTCTTTTTAATAAATTCTCTAGTATTTTCAAATGTATTAATGCGTAAATCATGTAAATTATTTTCAGTTTCTTTGCTCTTTTCCTTAATTTGTATAACTGTGTATGGTAAAATATTATTTTCTGTAACTTTAATAAATTTGTTACGAAAAGTTACATTTCCTATTGTTACTTCACAATTTCCAAATTTAATTAAACTATTTTTGTATAATTTTATGTTATTATTATTACAATTTTGAATTAGTTTCCTTTCATTGAAATTTTTTATAATAATCAGTCCATACGATATTTCTTTAATATTTTCTACTGTATCTACTACCATTTCACAATTTGCTTCTTTTGATTTAATTATTTGACTGACCAATCATCTTGTACAGTTTTCAAATTTACTTTTAGATTATTTTTTACATTATTGTAATATAAAGTCTTTTCCTCATCTATGATAAATAAACTTTCCTTTAGCAAGATTGATTTGTTGCTTAAATTTGAAATTGGTTCAATTATAATATTCGAGAATTTCTTTGCTGAGTAGTTCGGTACCATGACTATTATTGTAATTAAATTGCCATAATATGCCACTGTTATTTTTATATCTTTTAGAGCTTCTATCTGTGATACTAGTTCTAATTCTGTATTTGTCAATATATTCCTGGATAAAATATTTAATCTACTAGTCAAAATTATCTGTTCTATATCATCAATATGATTTCGTAGTAGGGTAATATCATAGTTAATTTGGTATATGTGCCTGAATATATCTAAATCATTTTGTAATCGCTCCGATTTTTCTGTGAGCCACTGTCTAATAGATTCCTGTTGCTTGTTTACGTGAGTTGTAATATTTTGGATTTGGTCTGATAACTGCGAATTAATTATTATTTGTTTGTTTGATTCTATAATTAATTGAGAATTTTCTTTAGACAAATTATCTAACTTTGCTTTAATAAGTATTTCATCCTCACTATCCATGGTTCCTGCTACTATTTTGAGACCTTGCCCTATAATGTTCATTAGTCCCCTTTTTGTTCTTAAATGTGGTTTAAGTCCGTTTATCTTTGTTTCAAGTAGATTAAAATTATTTAGTAGGATTGCATAAGCTACATCATCCTTTCTTACTTGATTTCTTATTATTTGTATATTACCAGCAATGTTGTTTCTGTTAATCTCGAACTCAGTGAAGTTTATGACGTGCATAATTTTAAGGAAGTCCTTTATTATCTGTATTTGACCAGTTTTTATGCTAATATATCCATTATTTTCGTTGATATTTTGTACGTCGATGTACTGTGCGATTGTTATTACTGGAATAATTATCCGTAAAATAATTTGTAACATGGGCTTCATTTTCCTGTCAAAAAGAAAACAATTAATTGGCATTAGTTTCGTGTTTTCGTTTTCGTTTGATGTGTGATTTGTAGTATTTTTGTCCATTTCTCGTTGTTATGTGGTTATCATCAAGAGGCTGCGCAACTATTTTTTTAAATCGTGAATAATTTTTTCCTCCTCTAACTTGTTTTAGTAATACAGGTCCTGTCCTTACATCTACATCTTCTCGATTTTGATTTAATTTATTAATTATAGTTTCTTTCTTTTTTATAATGTTTTCTCTAATCAAGTGATATTCATCTTGTTTTATGGATCCGTTTATGAAGTCCACCGGTTTTCGTCCCGTCGTAGAGTGTATTGTATTATTATAATAATTAATAATTCTGTACATTTTTTCCTCTATAGTTTCCATATCCCGGTTTGGATCGTGTTTCAACAACCTTATGTGTTCATTTATTGTGTTGTGTAAACGTTCTACATCTGAATTTGAGGTGTGGTTTCCACTGGATGTAAAATGTATTTCGATATTATTTTCCTTAAGGAATTCCTGTAGTGGGATGGCTTTGAATCCTAGTTCATTGTCAACTATTATTTTTTTTATTCGCCCTACATTGCTAAGATACTGCATCACCGCTTTCTTAAACTCTGTCCATGATCTAGCTGTAATTTTTATTGTTTGAGCATGTTTTGAAAATTTGTCAATGATAGTCAAGAACAATGTTTTATTCAAAGTATAAAAAACATCCATGTGTACTATTTCTCTAGGTTCTTCTGGGGTTTCTGTTATTTGAAATTTTTGTTTTATTGGATTCCTTTCATACTTTTCTTGGCTACATATTTCGCAATTGTTAATGTACTTAGTTATTCTGTCCCTGAAATTAGGATGATGAAGTTTTTCCTTAAGTGCGAGAAAATTTTCATTTATTCCCCGATGATTATTTCTTAAATGTTCCTCTTTTATTACATAAGCTAGTTTGTTTTCATCTGTAATATCAGTTAATAATTTTTTACATCGAACTATTTGATATTTATCCTTGAAGTCTGCATTAACTGTTTCAAGAAATGTTTTATAGAATGATTCATCCTCGATATAAATCGCAGTGGTTTTGTTTTGCTCAAAATGACTTTGTATTAGTGTTTTTACAGTTGGTCTATCAAGAATTTGCGTCAAAACAATTTGTCTGTTGGACTTAAAAACTGTAATTCTTTTAATCTTTAAGGATCCAGAGTTTACCTTTTTTATGATTACTTGTCTTTTATAGAAGTTCAATGGATTAGTAACCTGTTTTATGTATGAATCCTCAATTTCGTTGTGGTTTATTATTACGCGTGATAGAGCGTCTGCATTGCCATTTTTAACTCCTTTTCTGTACTTGATTTCATAATCAAATTCAGAGATTTTGAGTCTCCATCTTACCAATTTCGAGTTTGGTTCCTTTATGTTAAATAACCAAGTCAACGGCCTATGATCCGTTTCTATTAGAAATTTGCGTCCAAAAAGGTAAGGGCGAAAATACTGTGTTGCCCAAACTATGGCTAATAATTCTTTTTCAATTGTGCTATAATTTTGCTCATGATTATTTAACGTTCTACTTGCATAGCACAAAGGGTGTCCTTCTTGTGACAATATTGCTCCTAGAGCGACGTTACTAGCATCCGTTTGTAATACGAATTGTTTTTTAAAATCTGGATATTTTAGTATTGGGTCATTTGTTAAGAGTTGTTTTAACGTCTTGAAACTATCAATATACTCTTGATCGTTTACATTAACTTTGGCACCCTGCTTTAAATACTTGGTCATTGGCTTTGCAATTTTAGAATAGTCCCTGATGAATTTTCTATAGTACCCTGTTAGGCCTATAAATTGCTTTATCTCTTTAGGAGTTTTTGGTAAAGGAAATTTTTGTACACTACTGACTTTTTCAGGATTAGGTTTTATACCATCCCCTGTGACTATATGCCCAAGAAATTCAGTTTCATGTTTCATAAATTCAGATTTATCTATCTGAACCTTCAGATTCACATCCTTAAGCCTTTGTAAAATTTTCGTCAGTGACTCCACATGCTCCTGCAGAGATGTTGAAAATATTATTATGTCATCAAGATACACTAAGCATATCTTGTTAATATAATCAGATAAAATATTATTCATCAATCGTTGAAATGTGGCCGGGGCTGTCTTCAACCCAAATGGCATTCTCAAAAACTCGTAGTGTCCGTTTTCAACACTAAACGCAGTTTTTGGTATGTCATTTTTGGCAATTTCTATCTGATGAAACCCTTTAGCGAGATCTAAAGTGGTGAAATATTGGCACCTTCCTAATTTTTCCAGGATTTCATCCATATTTGGAATAGGGTATTTGTCATCTATTGTGACTTCATTTAGCTTGCGATAATCTATTACAAGTCTCCATTTGCATTGCCCGCTAGCATCCAATTTTTTTGATACGACCCAGACTGGTGCTGAATAGGGTGACTTACTTGGACGTATGATACCACTGTCAAGCATCTCCCGAATTTGTTTTTGTACTTCATTCTTATGAATGTACGGATATCGGTAATTCTTCACAGCAATCGGTGCATGTTCGATCGTACGAATTTCATGCTTTATTGCATTAGTGAATGTTAAGTCCGATTTTTCATCATAAAATATTTTACTAAATCTTTTGATAATAGGTATTAATTTTCCTTCTTCTTCCCCATTTAAATGAGTTATTCTAATTTTTCCTAAGACAGAATTTTGTACCTGATCCCCATAGCTTTCTGAAATGTAAAAATTTTCATTCGTGACCTGCGTTATATTCTTTAACTTGAATTGTATTTGCTGTTCCTCGTCAACATTTGCTTTAACAACAACGTTTGTTGCTAAATTATTCACTACCTCATGAACTCCCTCAATAATTTCGAATTTTTTATTTTCCGTTATTTTATTGGGAATGTGCACCAGACCATCCTTTTGATCTACAGGTATGTTTACCTCATAGTACCCCTTCTCAGTGAAATAATGATATCGCTCATCTGTGATTTGAAACTTTATTGGAGTTACCAATTTCCCAATATGTAAACTATCATTTCCATATGATTGATATCTTGGCTTTAATAAGTCTCAATATGTTGTTACCTATTAGTCCATGATACTGATCGTGAAATTTGCAAACATAGAAAACAACTCTTTGATCTTGTGGCAATGGTCCCCCCAATTCCGCAAACAAAGGTATCTGTACCTTTTCTTTAATATTAACGTTATTTTGTAACGTTTTAATGTTCACGCTTTCGGTTGGTACCATCCACTTGGGATCGCAAATACCAGGATTTATAATAGAATGGGTTGCACCCGTATCGATTATGAATCTTAAGTCTTTAGTTTTAGACTTAACCGTTATATAGGGTAAGTTTCGTGTGAGGCTATTTCGGGAAAATTTCCAGCTTTTTCAAACTTTTCCCCGCTGGATTCATGTGTATTGACATCCATTGGTTCTGGCCTATCATTTGCCCTACTTGTCCCTGGGTGATCATTATTTCTATGCGCCGAATTCTGATTTTCCTGTTGGTTATTATAGTTTCTATTGTATCTACCTGATTGGTAGGAGTTATTCTTATTATACTTGTTGCCACCGTTGGCACGATAATTACTTCGACCCTGTCCCGAATTCTCTACCTTTGAAGTTTTATCTTGAGGTTGAGTTTTTCCGTTCCCATAGGCATACCCAGCCTCCAAAAGTATATTTATTGTCTTTTCCAGTGACTCTGGTTAACGGCAAAATAGTATTGACCTCATTGGTTCTGGGACCTTTGTCTTGAAAGTTTGTAGGCCTGTTTTTATATTCAAATCTATCGTTCTTTGAATTTCGTCATCGCCCACTGCTTCTCCCATATCGAATGCGGTTTTCGCATTGAGTCTTCTGAGGACATATTTTATGTCATTGTAGAAGCTCATACAATTCGTCTTCAAGGTCAACCCCCTAAGCTCGTTATAAAGGTCATCTACCGACTTTCTGTCGGAAAAATTTTCCTGTAAAATTTTTTTAATCTGCTCCCATGATGTAGCTTGTCCGCTAATTTCAACTGCCTCCTTTGCCTTGCCCTTCAGTTTAGATTTAATCAAGTCTGAGAACAAACCAATCCTGTCTACAAGCCCCATAAAGGTTTGTAGTTCCCCAAGATTGCCATTGTATTCTGGTAATCGTTCCAGATACTTCAATGGATCAACTACTAGTTGTAGAGCCATGGTTGGGCTTGGAGTAGGTGTATATATATTCTCTATTAACTGATCCTGTAACCCCAAAGTAACTCCTAAACGGTTTATTGCTTGCCCAAGTTGCTCTAAACTTTGGCCCATCTACTCAAGAAACAAACTAAGAATTAAAAATTCACTTTTTTTCCTTTTAACGTGAAAAAAAAAAAACTTCGCGTAAAGGAAAAGTTAACTTTCCAAACGAAAACGAGAAAACTTCGCGAAAAGAAAACGCGATCAACGCTCAAAAGAAAGTTTTCCTATGAAATGAGGAAAAGACTTCGCAAAAAAAACAATGGAAACAAAAAAAAAATTTCTTATCTTAATGATAACTTATGATACACTTTGACTCACAATTTCTTTATTCCGCCACTGCGTCCTTCTTAGTTTGTTCTTCTGCTTTCTTTTGCTTCTTCTCTGCTACCGTTGTCTCTGCTACGGTTGTCGATTTCTTTTTTAAAATTTTTTTATATTGCTCGGTAAAATCTACGGTGTCCTCGCTGTCGGACAGGACTACTTTCTTTCCAAAAATTTGCTGTTCTATTAAATCCTGTTCACTCATTTGTGTGTTGATGCTGACCCTCATCCAACTCGTTGAGGGGTGTGGGACTCTATAAATGAGCCTTTTCACTTTTAACACTTATTTTCGCTAGATGCGACTATTGACTCCTGTCAATATATTTTTTTTTCGCTAGGTGCGGTTGTCAGAATAATATTGGCTCTTACCAATATATGTTCCTGTTGTGGTTCTGGATTCCCGGTAAAGGTGCTAAAATCCAACGATGATATTATTGACTCCTGTCAATAATATTTCTCCCAAGAAAAGTTGTCTGAATTCCTTGCTCATACAAGGATTTTTGACGTAGTGTAAGGTAAATCTTGTTGGAAAAGTTGTCTAGATTCCTTGCTCATGCAAGGGTTTTAGACGTGGTGTACGGTAACTCTTGTTGGTTTCCTTTCAAAAAAACTTCAGCATTGGAGTTCCACTCCAGTTCCTTTGAAATTTTTTTTCACTGTTCACTTTTCACTGAAAAAAAAACTTTAGCAATGGAGTTCCACTCCAGTTCCTTTGAAAATTTTTTTTTTTTTTACTGTTCACTTTTCACTGTTTCACTTTTACTGAGGAGATTCGCCCAAGAATCCCATCCTCGTCGCCAGTTTTGTTGATCGAATAAACTTCGCGTTTTAACTTTCAGAACTTTATTGATAACCATCTTACAAAAATCTGATTCTTATATACTAATTCTTATGCTAAAAGAGTGCGTACATGTTTTACATACACATGTACGAATATAATTCTTAAAGCTAAAGAAAAGCATACTCAGCGAAAATGCGTACATGTTTCTTATTCACATGTACGTATTTTTCCATGACTTAAGAATATGGAGAAATGCACACATGTTTCACTTACACATGCGTGGAATTCTTGTGGCTTAAAAAGTAAGTATGTGTAATTTACTCAGAGAAAGAGAGTAAGAATGCGTACATGTTTTACATACACATGTACGTATTATTTGAGAAATGTGTTATTTATAACTTAAATTTACTCGGAGAAAGAGAATAAGAATGCGTACATGTTTCACATACACATGTACGTATTATTTGAGAATGGCTTAAATTTACCCTGAGAAAGTAACTGAAAGAAAGAACAAAGAGAGCCAACAAAAACAAGCAGCTTTAGCGAAAGCATTTCGTTCTGTGTGTTTTTGTTTGGGTTCTGCGTTGACGCAATATTTAAAACTAGTGATCTACATTGTTGCAGTCTTCCGCTTACGAAATGCAATAAAATGCAACAACGTTGTTATTTCTTGAAGTGGGTGAATTTAATTGTTTATTAATTGCATTGCGACATTGTTGCAAGATTTTGTTTTGGCTAAAATATGAAATGCAATAAAATGCAACAATGTTTTAAAATATTTTAAGTGGGTGAATTTAATTATATTTCGACATAGTTGCAAGTTTTGTAAACTATGGAAAAGTTTGGTAAGTGCTGAACTGCAACAATGTCTTGAACTTAAAATAACAAAAGTTAAATGATGTATATTGGAGCGGTCTTTTGTACAGGGGCGGATTCTATAACTGTTAAACAAGCTTTTGATAAAGTATGGCATGAAGGTTTAATTTACAAAATCAGACAGCTCCTACCTCAAAATGTACATGCAGTCCTAGAGTCATACTTGGCAAACAGGTGCTATAGGGTTAAATATCAAAGTTTTAATACAACTGAATTTTCGATTGGTGCTGCAGTTCCTCAGGGTAGTGTTCTTGGTCCGTTTTTATAAATTTTATTCACCTCTGATATTCCGACAAATGACCAGCTAGCCACTTCCACTTTTGCTGACGATACGGCAATTTTAAGTCGTCACAAAAATCCTGTGGTTGCCAACAACCAGCTTCAAAATCATCTAGTCCTTATTGAAAACTGGCTATCAAAATGGCGTATCAAGGTGAATGAGCAAAAATGCCGACATGTCATATTTACATTAAATAGAAATCCAACTTCAACCTTAACATTAAATGGTATTCGAGTTCCAGAAGTAAATGATGTAACTTATCATTTCACTTAGATAAACGCTTAACTTGGCGTAAGCATATCGAAGCCAAAAAGACGCAAATCAAACTCAAAGCTGCTAGTTTGCACTGGTTAATTAACAGACACTCTCCTCTAAAATTGGAATATAAAGTTCTACTATACAATAGTGTCATCTAGCCTATCTGGACCTTTGGCATACAGCTATATGGATTCGCTAGTTCATCAAATATAGAAATTCTACAAAGAGCTCAAACAAAAATACTAAGGACAATAACAGGAGCACCTTTGTTCATTAGAAATGACCATATCCACAGAGATCTCCATATACCTATGGTTAAGGATGAATTTGAAAGAATGAGAGGAAAATACCTCCAAAAACTGCAAAATCACATCAATCCATTAGCTACGCCACTTGCCAACACTTCAGCACATTCGCGTTTAAAAAGGTCTGACCGTCCAGCTATTATAAATATATCCTCCACGCTTTGAGCATGTGCATACGCAACGATAGAAGCATTCCAAACTCTACGCAAAGTGGACTTTGTACCGGGATCTAGCTCGTCTCGGGCACTGTTCCCTAATAATAATGATAAAAAAAGAATTGTCATCTAGCTCATCTCCCTAGGAGGGCACCGGACCGGGACCTAGCCCGTCTCGGCTACTGCCCGATGAGTGGAGAGTGCGGCACCAAAAGTGTTGGAGCAGTGTGCTTTTAGGAAGCTTTTGGGTGCTAGACCGGGATCTAGCTCATCTCGGCTACCGCTTCAAAGCTATCCTCGTTGCACTAGCTCTCCCCAACTTGATAGACCGGGACCTAGCTCGTCTCGGCTACCATGTCACAATAATATCGAGGTCCTAGTTACCTCTATGATGGTGGACAGGGACCTAGCTCATCTCTGCTACCACGCAAACTCAGACCGGGACCTCGCTCGTCTCGGCTGAAAATTCATCAGGGGATACTTAATAGTCAACAGCTGCAACTATAGATGGTTGCCACAAAAAAATCGCCGCGACATAGCTACAACGGGCTATCCCATTCTCACCTGCCGCAATTGCAGAAATAAACAAGAGATGTGCTTAGTAATATTTATTTTTAGACCAACTAAAGTCTTTGAGTCCCGTATAGCTTTGAATTACTTATTATAATACATATACCAATTTGTATATAAATTTATAATTTGTAATAGTTTTTTTTAATTAGAAATAAGAGTTTATAACTTATTGTTAGTCTTTACGACTTAAAGAGATACAATAAACTAGAAAAGAGTTTAAAAAAAAAAATATTCTGGGAAAGAAACTTGATCGTCATACCCATATTATCTATGAACAATCAATAAAAGATCCAAGAGGACTACAAACAATGGAGGAGTTTCAGGGTTTTTTGGATAAGCGGTTTCAAACTTTGGAAGCAATAGGACAAAAGGACAAATCGAATACCGCAAAAATGTCATCAATGCTATCATATCAAAAAGAACATAATGGTATATTCTGCAGACAGGGAAATCACCCCTTTTTTTATTGCGAAAAATTCCTCAAGCTTTCCTCAGCGGAGTGTCTGAAATGGATCCAAAAACAGAAGCTATGTGTCAATTGCCTCAAATCAGGACATAGCTCAAAAACGTGTCTTTCACGTAGCTGCAGCAAATGCAATCAAAAACTCAACACTCTTCTCCATTTAGAATGAATTAGGGGAAAGGCATCCTCTACAAACAAATCACAAGCTAACACAGGTGAACCAAAACCATCAGCAACACTTGCAGCATCAACTACTAGAAATATGTATTTCTCGCTACAGCAAAAATTATAATAAAAGCAAATAATGGACAAAGTGACGAAATAAGAGCCATGTTAGACTCTGGCTCACAAATCAACGTCATCTCAGAACAACTTGTTAAACGTTTAGCAATTTCTACCACAAATACATCAATTTGCATTGAAGGGATAGGTCGCAGAGCGCGCAATTCTACACGCCGTGTAAACATCATAATACAATCCAAAATAGGAAAATTCTCCACGAGATTTGAAGCGTTTGTGCTACCGCAAATAGTAACCGCTCAACCTACGCAGAACTTTGAAGTAGCAACTTGGCCACTTCTAGATAATATACCATTAGCAGACAAGTCTGAAAAAATTTATGTTCTTCTAGGAGCAGAGTTTTATCACAAACTGCTTCTACATGGAAAAATTCAATTAGATGATCACCTACCAACTCTACAAAACACAGTTTTTGTTTGGGTGGTCAGCGGAATGATACTGACTACTGATACAATTATTAAAACGCTTTTGGAAACTTGAAGATTCACAGGATATTCAAAACCCACTACGCCCAGAAGAAAAAATTTGCGAAACTCATTTTATGCAAAATGTCGAGCGATCAAGTGAAAGCCGGTTTATTGTTAAGCTACCATTTGCAGAAAATCCTGAAACCTTAGGCGATTCAAGGAATATAGCTTACAATAGATTAATTGCCTTAGAAAGACGTATGGAGAAAAATCAAAATTTAATGACAGATTATAACAACTTCATGAAAGAATATGGAAACCTAGGACACATGACGGAAATACACCCTAATGAAATTCCAGAATCAAATTATTTCATTCCCCATCATTGTGTTCTCAAGCCGGATAGCACCACAACTAAGCTACGTGTGGTGTTCGATGCATCAACAAAATCATCATCCGGATTATTACTCAACGACATCCTACATACGGGACCTACAGTGCAAAGTGAACTCATCACAATTCTTCTGCGATTCCGTCTACACAATATGTATTTTCAACGGACACCGAGAAAATGTACTATCAAAGTGATCGCAAATATCAGCTAATATTTTGGAGGAACCATCCATCCGAAAAGATTAAAATATTTTGTTTGAACACTGTGACATACGGAACAAGCTCAGCACCGTATTTGGCAACAAAGTGATTGCAATACTTAGCAACCAAAAACAATTCTAAATATCCATTGGGGGCGCAGGCTCTACATGATGACTTCTAATTAGATGATGGACTCACCGGATCTGACACCCTTGCAACAGCAATTGAAAAGCAAGCACAGCTAAAAATATGCCTAAACGAGGCAGGATTTAAGCCTCGAAAGTGGTGCGCAAATCACCCTCAACTATTACAAGGCATTCTACTTCAGGACCAGGAAGTCAACTTGGACTTTACAGATGATGAATCTCCATCAATCAAGACTTTGGGTTTGACTTAGCTACCAAAAACTGACCAGTTCTACATAAGGACAAAGGTTATTACAACTAATGTTTTCACAAAGCGTAGCATCACTTCAGAATTAGCACGAATTTTTGATCCTTTTAAAATTCTCGGGCCAGCAGTTGTAACAGCAAAGATATTCATACAAGAATTATGGCAAACAAATTTATCTTGGGACGACAAGCTGCCAGAAAATTTAGAAAAAAAATGGACTGAGTTCAGAAATGACGTCAAAACGTTAAACAATTCAACATTTTCGAGACACATCTTTAGCAAGGAAACGTTAAGTACAGTTCAGATTCACACTTTTGTAGATGCATCAGAAAAGGCATATGGCGCAGCTGTATACCTACTAGGGGTGGTAATCTCGGAGCTTTTTTGAGTTTCGGGATCGAAGTTTCCAATCCCGGGATCCCGGGTTTGATAGTTCTAGTAAATGCATACAAAACTACTGTAATCGCCATCGGCGATCGGTGCTTTTGCGTGGGCATTATGAACAGCGGCAGCACGAGCTGGTGTGCCGATGCTAGCAGTTCGGTAGTTTGGGATGGGATCGCTGCTGTCCATAATGCGCCTTCACCGTACAAATTTGTACTCGTGCTGACGTTGGGTTGCTGAGCTCTTCAGCAAGAAAAAAATTGAAAATATTTGACAGGTTTTGTTTTTAATCATGATAAAAAAAATTAACGCGTTACCACAAGAAAAAATCTAAGTTTTAAAAAAAAATCAAAATGCTTAAATTTATGGGCCTCCCTAAACTTTTCTAATGGCTGAACCACCGAGCCTGGTGTTATGCTCGGGCCCTTCTAACCCACCCTACCGTGTGGACCTGCTGGGCGATTTTTTTTTTAGGTCCATCCCTATCAGTATGGTTCTACATGGGGCCTACTGTGCTACTGTTTTAAGCAGCCATGATTTGAATTCCTTATTCCTTTTTAAAAATAGAAAAAGAAATAGATTTGTTTCGTTAATTTGATTTCAAATCATTTTTATTTTTAAATTATTTAGATTTTTTTTTTTTTTAATTTTATTTAATGGATAAATTAAATCAAAAATATAATTTATAATTATGAAGCTCTTTCCTGTACGTTTTATTTATAATCCTTATTTTAATTTTTGTTTTTCTCTTTTGTTTTTATTTATTTTATTTATTTAACAAAGTTTTATTTGAACTTTAACTAGCTAGTTTGCTTTCTTTATTTTTATATTAATAAAATTACATTTCTCTTTTTTTTTTCTATTTGAGCATTTTAAATTATTTGTAATATGCATTTTTCTTTTACGAATCACATGTCTTGTATATATTTATGTTATGTATGAATTCCTTCAAAAAAAAATGCATTTTACAAGTATAAAAATATGGAACAATATATATATATATGATAACAAACTAAACTTAACTGGTGGGTGTGATGATCGACAGCTCTGACATCAATGCTGTTGTCCCATTTGTAGCTGGTGTTGTCTTTATGTTGTAAATGCTGTTTCTGTTGTTATCGTCATAGTTGTATTTTTGTTGGATGTGTATTTTTATTGATATTGTTATAGTTTTTTTTTATTGTTTGATCTTGATTTTACGTATTTGTTAAACTGTTGTTTTGTTATTTTATTGTTTTAGTTGTATGTATTTTTGTTTAAATTTAAAGGTGTTATTTATTGTATAGATTTAGTTAATTGGGGTTTTATTATTGTTCATTTTTAAGTTGTTTTTTTTTTTTTATTGTGTAGATTTAGTAGAATTTTTCTCTTTTTTTATTTGCTATGGTAAAAGTTCACTGTTTTCACTTTTAGTTTTTTTTTTTTTGTTTTGAATGTCCACAATTTTGTTAATTTAATTGCCAAATCACACGAATGCAATAAGTGTTAATTTTAATAAAGCAAGTCGACAGAGACACCTTCTAGAATAAATTTACAAGCTTTTTCTAGCTTTTAAAAATTTTTATTTTTTTTTTCTGTAATTTTGAAGTCGAAGCAAATTCTGAACGAAAATGTGTGCGCAGAGTAAAATTCAAATGACAAAAATATCGAACCAATTTATAAAAAAAAAATTAAATTTTTGGGGAAATTCAAAGTTTCTTCTAGAAGTTGCAGTTTTTTCTTCTTTTTCCTTTGTCACTTTGATGGTGATTTGCACTTCTTCCCTTTGGATTCTTAGTTTTTATTAATTAAATTTAAAAAAATGTACGAGAACAATAGACTTTGTTACTTGAAAATTTTTAGATTTTTTTAAGTTTTATCAATAAATTTTTTCAATTGAACTGAACTCACACAAAAAAGAAACGTAGTGAGAAACGTGGTACGGCGCCGTACGTTGCCTACCAAAAACTTTACTGTTTTTTTCGCGGCACGTCCGCACTGTTCAACGTACAAAGTTCAACTCACGTCATTCGATTTCGTTTTCTCTGTCTATCCCTTACGTTCGAACAGAGTTTTATTGCCCGACGCGCACATGAGCAATTTCATTGGCGGGTTCAGCGCGCGCATGGAAAAGTCTAGAACAACTTGTGCGATAAAGCGATTTTCGAACTTCTCATGTCATTTTTGACATTATTGTCTAGACTGTTTCCCTGCGCGCCTGTCACCACCAGATGGCAAATCACTAATGTGAATTCGCACGCATCGGAACTGGTGCCGTTACACTACAAAAAAACAACGAGAAGTTTATACTATTGTATACGATATAAAATTAAAATTGCCTTATTTCACAGCGTAACAATGAAGAATAAGAACGCAAAATACTTAATAGAAAAAATTATAGCTTAAAAATTGACTTAGAACACTTCGAGTGTTAATACATCTAAATTACATTTACTAAGTTTAACTAGTAGAAGATAGTCACTATTAAAAGAAGATGATAGAGGATAATCAAGCATTTATGACCAAACTATCAATTTTATTATTCAATTTTATTTTTACATTTAAAAATTCGTGTACCACACTTTGTACTTGATTACTACTTTATCAAGATTTGTATTTTATTATAAAAAATAGATATGTTTTGCTTATGTTGTTTTTCTATTTCATTTTTAGTATTTCCGTTATTTATAAAAATAATTTTAGTCTAAATTTCACATTATATCATTTTTCTAGTGAACTATCAATTTTCAATACAAATCGCACTTAGTAAAAAATTCTTAAAATTAGTCAAACTATTAAAAAAGATATTTTTTTGCTAAGTCACATTTTTTTTAAGAAAATCTTAAACAAAAAATTGCTACAATAAAAAAAAATATTTTTACTCAATTTAAGGTTCAGACACAATTGAAGTGCAATGTGCAGGATGCAATAATAATTCATGCACATCAAATGTATTGAAAACAATTATTTTGCAATTTTGTACTTAAATATGTCATATAAAAGAATATTTATTATATAATATAAAACTTTTTTCTAATCCCGAAAATCCCGGGATTGCCTCTTTGTAATCCCGGAATTACTTTAGCCTATGTTTAGAGCAAATCCCTGGATCCCGGGATTGCCATCCCTAATACCTACGTTCAACATCCCGGCATGGAGTGGCTCGGGTAAAGCTTCTGTTTGCTAAGTCTCGCGTAGCACCCATCAAAAAGCAAACTTTACCACGACTTGAGCTATGTGCAGCACTTCTGGGAGCTGAACTGACTACAAAAATTCTTATTCAAAATGGAACACGATGATAACAAACATTGTGGACCACAAGCTTTACTTGCAATCATGAGACAAAGATTTTGACCTATAAAGGGATAAACTTGTGCACGAAACATCGTAAACAATTGTGTGAGTTACGCCAAGGCCAATCCAGGTTTAATCAATCAGATAATGGGCAATCTTCCTGCCGAAAGAGTTACATCAGCGCGGCCATTTCTCAACTCTGGTATTGATTATTGTGGCCCCTTCTGGGTTCACTGAAATATTCGAGGAAAAAGGCCACACAAAGCATATCTTGTAGTGTTTTGCTGTTTTGCCACCAAAACACTGCACTTAGAATTGGTCAGTGATCCACAGAAGCCTTCATCGGAGCATTGTTGGTGCCAAAAGACAACTACAAGACTTCAGTGATGTAATTCATTCCGATTCAGCTTGAGAGAAGATAATCAAGACAAGCGACAAAGGAATTAATTTCAAGTTTATTCCACCAAGATCACCAAACTTTGGCGGCTTAAAATCAGCAAAGCATTTGCTACTCAGAAGTGTTTCAACGGCATCACTCACATACGAAGAACTGGAAACAGTTATAATTGAGATTGAAGCAACACTTAATTCACGTCCAATTACTCCAATGTCTTCCAATCCAAACGATCTCACGGCATTGACACCAGGCCACTTCCACATTGGAGAGCACAAAGGGATGCAGCTTCGTTACCTACAAAATCAACACTTTTGTCAAGATGGCGGCTAGTCTCTCACTTAAAACAATAATTTTCGACACGATGGTCTGTAGAATATTTAAATCAGCTTCAATGTAGACACAAGTGGAAAGCTCAATGCAACAACATAAAAAACGGAGACATGGTAATTTTCAAAGAAGAAATGATCACTCGGAAGAATCATTAAAATATATACAGGAAATGATGGATTTGTCTGCGTAGCCGACGTCAGAACATCAACAGGAGTTTGGAAACGACCAGTTCGAAGTCTAGCACCATTACCTATCGAGACTGATGCTAGAAAAGAGACATCACTACCATTACAACTTGACCTTACGAGTGAAACACCCCTGTCAAATCACAGCCATTCAGCAGAGACACTTTATCAACATCAAATAAAACGTAGGAGGGCATCATATAGCTCGTTGTGTTAACATTACTTATGCTACCACATATTTGTGCAGCCCTATCTCCAATAAATATAACGCAATTTAGCAACAATCCAGGCATCTATTTTGAACAACTCGGATCTTCACATCTAATAACAAAAGAATGGAAAATCATAGTATTGTTACGAAATTTCCTGTCTCTTTTACGATAATTTCGATCTCTTACACTTTTCTGAGTTCGATCACTGGATTGTGTAACAATTAAAAACACACAAATTTATTTAGTTATAAAATGGTTTATTTAAATCACAATAGTTAGTTTTTACACGGTACAATTGTTTATTTTATTAACATTCAAATTCTAACATTAATTTAACACTGTATAGAAAACTGTTTTACTTTATTACGGATAACACTTTATTGCTTCAATTCAAGTGTTCTACTTCACTGTTCTAACTCAACTGTTCTGCTTCGCTGTTTTAATTCTACTGTGTCACTCAACTCAGAGGACAACCCTTTTATACTGCAGTCATCACTCTCTCGAATAATCCAGTACCTTCAAATTGGCGTGTAATCTACCATTATCCATAATTTACCAGTACTTTCTAAACGGCGTATCGACGTTGAGTTCACAATTATCCAGAATATTGCTATTATGCTAGATGGCGTTGTACGTTGTACGACGGCGATAATTCCTCTCGGTTGTCGACTTTTTAAACGTGTGTACTGCAGCGTCTGTTCGGTTTATCATTTTGCCGCTAGATGGTGCTAGTATCGTTTAGTTTCTTTTGTTGCTATTTATTTCAAGAGTTTTCTAGCATAAACCAATTTTCGCTACAGTATATTATGACTTGAAACCGATTCGGTTAGAACTATAAACTTTTGCAAATGGCACAATCGCACTTCATCATCAATGCATTCAGTTACAATACAAGACATTATGTAATGCATTAGTAAAGCACTTCGACTACACCTACGATGAACTACAAGTCAACTTTATTTCAAGGCGTCGAGTTCCACGGGGAGCTATCAACATAATCGGTAATGTGGAAAATTCACTGTTTGGACTATTGGATTCTGATTATGCAGAAGAAATATCCAGGGCGATTGATAAGGTCAATAACAATGAGGCACATTTATTGACCAAGCTAAGAAATCAAACCTCCATCATAGATTCTACAATATATAATCAAACACGATGAACTCAAGGTAAGGGAACGAGTAGCCACTCTCCGAACACAAGCCAATAATATCATCTCCCGTATTGGAGGAGAGGCCGATGCTAAATACATTAACCGATGCACATTACGGGACCATCAGTCCATTATTACTGTCACCTACACAATTGAGAGAGGAAATTGTAAACATCAAAAATCATTTACCATCGTCACAAATATTACAAAGAACAGGAAGATTTGCTTAATTTTTACAAAATTCTAACAACCAAAGGAGGAGCTTCTGATGATCACCCAATATTTGTCATCAAATTTCCGCTAATACAACAAGAATCATTTGATCCGTTTCTCATAATACCTTTTGGTGCAATCATAAATGACACTCTCATCATCATTGACACATCAATTGAGATAATGGCCATAAATAGACACAGGGACCAGTACTTTCCAGTTGAAACAGCAGAACTGAACAAGTGTAAAGAAGTCATTGATATGTGTTATATTTGCTCCAAAACAAAGGCAAAGTACCATGCCGGATCTCAAGCTTATTGTTGTGAATTCAATCTGTTTAACAACGTTACACTACCAGCTTGCAACTCAATGAAAATAAGTAACAACCTTATTTTTACACAATTACGTAGTAAAAATCACTGGATTCAAATGACTGCCGTAAGCAAAGAAGAAACGCTCCAAGTTGAACTTACTGAATCTGGACTCATATCAATTGACGAAAATTGTGCAATAAAAAACAATTTAGTCACCATTCAAGGAACTCAATTCACTACCAGTTCACTGAGATCTTCGTACACCAGATTTGGAGACATTTCTATAATGAACAGTTCTGATAAAACAAAATTGGCATCGATATCAGCTTTTAACAACACACATCTAGACTCACTAAGAAATCTTCAAGCTCAACTTTTGGCACTCCAAGGACAAGGGCTCACAACACTACCTACTACGGTATAACACTATATAATATTACGGAAACATGAGAACACTGTTGACGAAAATACCGGTCAACGCGCGGGAGAATGTGCAATCACATACATGATCATTATGTTGCATATTTCTTTATTAAACTTATGGTTAATGCATGACGTAGCATTCACCGTGCAGTTTTTACATTTATTGTAATAGCCTATGCATGTTCAATGTACTACGTAGCGCATTGACCGTATCATAACTGCATACTTTGCAGTTCTTACAGTTATTTTTATTAACTTAAGTCAATTATTTAATTCTTTTATTTTTGCATAATTCACACTTTTTTATTTGCAACTTCTTATTTAATTTGCATTTTACTAATTGCACTTTTTCTTTAATTTGTATTTTGTATTATTTGCACTTTTATTGTATAAAAAATAAACTTAAGTCAAATCAATAAAATATTCATTCTAGCTTCAGAAATCTAAGCCTTTGTATCGATAAACATTTTATGTGGTAATAGTTCCAAGTACTGTTAACCATAATCATCAAAAACCTTCTAGTTTGTGTACTAGAAGGAACATTTCAAACATACAAATCAACAGGTGGGATAAGAAGAAGACTTGTGAGCTAAAAACCATCTAAGTTCATCTTTCTCGATTGCAATTTAGATAAGCAAACATTTCTGCAGTGAGATTTGCCTGATTTATTTATTTTTGTGAATAGCACGTGAAAAATTAAGTGTAATGAGTGAATCGTAATAGGTGCAAGATCCCCGCCCATAACTCCTGAACTACTAGCAAGGCATACAATCACGTGCGACTGCACTGACTTACGTTCCGGGGAGTGTTCATATTTTCTTTTGCCTACCTGAACATCTAGGCTATCACACTCTCGAATTCGAAGAAATTCTCCATTACAAAGTTTTAAAATCACTTTATTAGTCGTTTTGGTGATGAGCATTAGCCACCGCGCAGCTGTGATTTGAATCATTTGTGGGAAGCCGTTAAAGATAGGCTTTACGCTAACTATATAGCAACGATTGAGGTTTTTAAGGGTGATATCGGTGTAGTCATAGGTCAATAGAGCTCCGTACAGTCGAAGATGTACTGAAAAATTTGGTTCATGGTATGAGCTACTGCAAGGCCAGCCGAGGAAGTCATTTGAATTAAATAGTTTTCAATAATTAACCGGAAGAATTGTACTTTCGAACAAAAAAAAAACACACTTTTTTTATTTATAGCAAAATCAAATCCATATGGGGTTAGAAATCTTACGATGGGATCTTAGAGTTATAGGAAGCAGATAGTCCTCTAGAGTTTGGATACAATTTTTTCCGGAAGCATCAACAAAACAACTCCTTAGAATGCTTATAGCGAAAAATTAAAACAAATAAAACTTAAAAAACATATTTACAGACAAAAAAAAAACAGAAAATAATTACGTGTTGCATGGATTTCCAATTTCATAAGACAAATGTATATCCTCTTCAATATCCTCAATGCAGTTGTCATACAATACTGCATTAATTACATCTGGATCAAATGATCTACTGCTAGAATAGCAATGTTGTAGGCTTTCATCAATTATATTAATACTTTCTCCTATTGGGCAGCATTTTTTCAGACGGGAACTCGAATTGTAAATAGGCTGTTTTTTTGACTTCTCCCTCTGTGAGCAATCACTAGGTATGCCCTTTTCAAGTTGTGTTTCATTAAACTGATGTTGTGCAGCATATTCGATGTTGGCACTACAATTAAAAAGTAAAATAATTTATTCATTTGTGTGTTTGGAACAAAATTTTATAACAATTTGTTTTTGTACAGAGTTTTTATGTTCAGTATTTCTAGTGCAAAAAACCACAAAAAAATTACAAGCGCAAAATGCATTAAAATGGCCAACGACCTGCTTATACTAGTTTCAATGACCGCTACGTCATATCATCAGTAAGCTTCGTTAGCCGAAGTTTAGTAGTCTGCAAGCCTACTATGTTCTATTTCTTGCGTTGATCAGTTAAGAATCACAGCAAAAAACAAAACTTCTACATCCTAATGCAATTGCTTTTGTAATCTCTTTGATATCACACATTTCTTGACTAGCGCTCCGTTGACTTACTAAAATTCAACCCCTGAAATAAGAAATCATATGGAGCGTAAACAGCAAAACGTGCAAACATTTTTTGCAGTGCTTGATGCTTTTGTCATTTCCCTCTCTTTTGAGAGTAAGAAAATATTTGATATTTGCACTCTGCCGACCACTGAACTAAAACATCTTTTTTTGTGGTCCTTGATATTTCCTACACTCTGAGTGGCACGAGTTTTTACTCGCTTACTCTTCCTATTTGGTTATTTTCCTATGAAATACTTTATTGGCTGATTTAAATGTTTCTTTTCTTTATTTATGAATAATAGTTCAAAGCTCAAAACAGTTTTTAGCGTTTTCTGAAAATTCCAAAATTTTGAGTTGTGCCTCTTTAGCTAAATGTGTGCGATATGTATATGACGATGAATACTATGCATTACTCTCCCTCTGTCAAGCTGGTTGTTATTCTGAACACTTTAATTCTATTCTGATTTGTAGCCATAGCTGGGCATTAATTCGTTAATCTGTTAATCGTTAATGAACGAAGTTAACATTTCGACTAACGGATTATTTTTTAAGTTAACTTTAAAAAATGTTAACGGACTCGTTAACTTCCGTTAAATTTCCCCAAGCCCGTTAATCCAGTACTTACTAGTTATCAAAAACATACCGAGCGCAAAGCGCCGCCCCACGAAAAACACGTTCTGACAAGTACTTTCCGGTTGATATGGCTGAAAACGAATGACAGCAGTCGAGTGGATGCAGTAAAAAAAATACATGAAAAAAGGTAGATGAGGCTTTACGACTGCCGAAAGTTCGAAGAACAGAGATAGTTTGAGTGGCGAGTAGCAACGATGATGATGAGGTAGACTTTTTCAATTCTGTCATTCAGTCTAAAGAAAAACCGAAGAGCCAAAAATCTTAAAGAGTAATGCTCAAAATCGCACAAAAATGTGGCTAGACATGAAATCAAAAGAATTGTTCAACGATGCAGGGAACAGATATTCATAAATCGTTTATTAAATATAAAACTGCTATACCCTTAAGCACTGCAGTTGAAAATTTTTTTTCCGCGGGCAAAGATATTTTAACGCCGAAACGAGCCTCGCTTTCAGACGAGAACTTTAAAATATTTTCATGAAGGGGAGACTAAATTACACACTCCAATTATACACGTCTTTTTTTGTTCCTAACCTGTTAGCTTCCAGGACCCAAACCATCAGTTTTTATAAGAAGATCACTAACGCAACGATATAAAAAGTTCAATTTTTATCACGTGTTAACAGATTAACGATTAACTTTAACATCCGTTAAGTCTTCCGAAATGTAACGCTTTAACGTTTAACGAAGTTAAATTTTTTAGTAACGGACTAGCGATTAACGAAGTTAACTATTTGATTAACGGTGCCCAGCTATGTCTGTAACTATAAGTAACAAAAATGATGAAAAGTTATAAGAATTAACAATATGAGTGGAAATTGTATAATATTTCCGTTTATTTAATTTCATTGATATGTTCGATATTTTGTATGTGTTTAATGTTTACATTTTCTTGATCAATATATTTTTTTACATTTCTTATCTTATCATAATTTTGAGCATGAACATTAGGGCGGATTAAATTGTATTGACAAAAATTGTTTAGTCCAGAAACTGTATTTTTCTGAAAATTCGTCAAATTTCAAACAAAAAAGTCCAATACTCCATATGGCTTAGTGTTTCACCGAGGCCGAGGCGAGGCGAGGTTCTAGTTGATCTCGGTCTCGCCTCGTTTTATAAATTTAAGTCTCGCCTCGCCTCGGTCTCGGACGAGATCTTGCCATCACATGCCTCGCTTCGCCTCATTCTCGTTCTCGGCCGAGGCACCTCGGTAAAAAAGCGAGGTTTTTATTAAAATAAATAAAAAATTATACATGTATCAGGGCTGATAGGCTGATCAAGCCTCAAGAAATAAAATAACATATCTGTTTTTATTTTTGGTGAACTGGATGAGATATGATGAATTTAATTCTTTTCTTATATGGGAAGGAGAGGCATTGCCTATTTTTCCAAACCAAACTAAGCTATGAACCTTTTACAAACTATAAGAAAGATATGTATGTACCAAATCTTATTTATCTACGTCAAATAGATATTGAGATATGATAAAGTTAATTTTTTTCTTATATTGAAGGCATTGTACCGCTCATTTTATTACTTGAATCTTAGTTATGCCTCTACCTTTTATAAATATACCAAGTTTTATTAATCTACATCAAGTAATTGATAATAAAGGGTTTTTCAATAAGAGCGCTACAAAAGTTTTTTTAAATAAAACAAAAACGGTTTGGGGTCGTTTGCTGTCCCTATTGGTCTACTTTTGTAGCGTCCCTATTGAAAAACCCTTTATATGATGAATTCTGATTTTCTCTTATGTGGGGGTGGCATCACCCATTTATCGTAAACTATGTTACGGAGCATCCCAAATCATAAGAAACATATATGTGCATATCCATCAGATTGGGCCTTTTAGCTGGCCTCGTTTTTTTTTTTTTTTGGAGTACATCTTCCAGCCATAGTTTTTCTTGAAGCTAAGGCTATCTTGAACTCATAATAAAGGTTGTTCAATTGAAATTCAGATAGCTATTTTTTTTATTTAACTTTATATGTAACATTTCATATTGTTTTTAACTAAAATCCAATTTTAACTATGTCTCCCTTAAAATTTTAATTGTTCCTCCTTGAATATTAATTAAAGATAGTCTTAACTTCAAGAAAAAACATGTTTGAAGAGACTCCTCAAAAAAAAAAAAAAAATAAATAAATAAAATCGAAGCCATAGCGAGGTAAGATGACAATTTCGATTTTTTTTTTTATTTTTTTTTTTTTGGAGCAGACTCTTCAAACATGGTTTTTCTCGAAGTTTAGACTATCTTTAATTAATATTCAAGGAGGAACGAGGCCAGCTAAAAGGCCCAATCTGATGGATTTGCTGATATGTATGTCAAATCTTTCGTCGGTCGGTTGAACGGTTTAGGAGTCTATTAGCAACGAACATACATATATTGATCTTTATATACTAGCATTACGCTGTGCGTTTCGCTTCACCTTACCGGTTCTTAGAAATGCTATTAGAATAAATAAATTTCAATGCAGTGTTGTCAATCATGCAGTTTTGCTTATAGCCTTACATAGCCTTACATGCTTCCCTAATCGATCAATCGAGGCGTAGTCGCATAGAAGCTGATGCGATCCAAGCACTTCTGTGCATTAGCGCTTGGACCAAATCTGAACTCGTAAAAAGCACATGCGGGTTTAAAATAAAACAAAGTAGTTTACTCAAAATAAAATACTAAAATATTATTTAAATATAGATTTTAATATAAAAATTACATTCATATTTTGAATCTGCATATGGATCTTACGAGTTCAGATTTGGTCAAAACGCGCCTCGCTCTTGGTTTTGAAAACGAGGCTAGGACGAGGCGAGGCCGAGGCGAGGTGCCGTGTGATCTCGCCTCGCCTCGGTCATGCGAAGAAAATTTATTTTTCCATCTCGCCTCGTTCTCGCCTCGGTTTCGCATCGTTCTCGTAGTCAAAAACGAGGCTGCCTCGTAGTCAAAAACGAGGCTGCCTCGTAGCCTCGGTGAAACACTTATTTAATTTAAGTAGTTAAAATTATTTAAAGTAGTTAAAATATTTATTTATTTAAAGTAGTTAAAATTATTTAAACTGCTTGTAGCGCCATCTGGTGACAGCTTTCAGAACTTGAAAGTTTTTTTATTCTCTTCCTCAACTCATGAGCAAAAAAATTAGGTTTTTCTCATTCAAATCGATTTATTAGTTTCGGAGTTATTCAAGTTTAAACAAAACTGTTGAACAACTCACCCCTTCTGTTTGCCGGGTGTTTTGTGAAAATTTCACTATGAGTAAAATGTTCTCAACTGGACACAGTAAAAACCAACTTATTTAACTTAAACTTTTATTGCATAACTTGATCAATATTAAGTCCTTCAATTTTTTTTTTGCAAAATTTGAATTTTTTAAAAAGTTACGAACAAGTGAATTTCTATGTGCATTTTTTTTTTTAAATTGCGATTTTTCAGTAAATATTGGGAAAAAGTTAATGAAATCTTCGTGATAGGACAAGAAATATTTTACAATTTATATGTATTAAAGTTTTTATAAAAATTTTATTTATTATTTATAAAAAATTAATTTATCAATAAACAAACAGAATTTCAACCATTTTCTTATATGTACAGAAATAAATTTTTTCCACAGGATTTTTCTATAGAGTCTACAGAACTTTTTCCTAAAAAAAATTTTAGTGCGTTTCATAAAAAAAAAGTTACGAATGTAACACCTTGGCAATTCTACTCCTATAAACCATCCGATGAGAAAAATTTGACATTTACAATTCAAACACAATTCAAAAAAAAAAAAAAAACAATTCAAATTTTTCTTTTCAGATGGTTTATAGGAGTAAAATTGCCTATGTGGCGACACTTAAGTTTTGAAAACTGTCACCAGATGGCGCTATAAGCTGTTTAAATAGTTTTAACTACTTCAAATTAAACTTGCAAGCTCTAAATTCATTGGTGTAGTGGACATTTTTGCTAAAAATATAATGAATTTTTAAAAAAATAGAGTTTCTGGACAAGTTAAAAATTTAATCCGCCCTAATGAACATATTGTTTAATATTTTTTTTTTTTGTAATACTTAGTTGACATTATTTATTTGAATTGTGCCACTATCAATTAACAATATGTGTTATAATTTGTAGTTGTATGACCAATATTTTTAAATAATATGAATATATGTGTGTACGTGTACTTGGGCTTTTTTGGTCACAATGTTATATATGCAAATAAAACAAATTTCATTTCATATTTTCACCCGACGTTTCGCCAATGGATTTTCGGCTTCTTCAGGGGTTATATATTGAAGTAAAAGCTTAAAATAAAGAACAATTTTTTAAAAACAGAAATTATGAACATCACGAACACTTGTCAACTTACATGTAAATTACATTTAAAATAAAAATAAAATTGAAAATAAACACTTAAATAAATTAACAAAAATATCACAACAAAAATTACAACATCAAATCACTGTACTGTAACTAAGACTAATATTGTTGTAATCTTCTTTTCTATTTATAGCTGTCTTGTAGCTTTGTCTAATTCTTAAGCTTTCCAGAGTAAGCCGCACATTCTCTTTTTTCTCTCTGTCCAATATTTTTGCGTTGTCAAAGTCAGCTGTGTGTTGTTTTTCTGTTAAATGTTTTGCTAGTGCTGTCGTCTCTTTTTTGTTTTTCGCGTCTGCCTTATGTTCGTAAATACGTGTTCCAAAAGCTCTTTTTGTAGTGCCAATGTATATCGCATTGCATTTTTCTCTCTCTTTACCATTGCAGTTGATTTTATAAACTATGTTGTGTTCTTGTAGTTTTTCTATTTTATCTTTTGTGTTTGTGAATAATGATGTGAGTGTTTTATTTGGTTTGTATGCAAAGACTGTGTTTTCATTTTTTAAGCTTTTTGTTGATGCTTCATCAGTAAAGGGCGAAACACATAAAAAGCATGCATGCATCAAAGCATTTGACACATCATTTAAATACACGTGTGCTTATGAAGTAACGCACATAAAAAGTGAGCATGCATGCATGCTTCAATAAGCATGCCTGAAGTTGGCAAATTTTCAACTTTTTGTAAGCATCGAGGCATTGACAGATTTTTTTGACATTTGATTTTGTTTTGATTTTAATTATTTGTTTCAATTTTTAAAAATGTGAATGTTTGAATGAATGAAATATACAAATATTCAATAAAAAAGACTGGGGTTATAAAAATAAAATAAAAAGGGAAAAATCATGGGCTGCAGCTGCTAATGCTTCAGGTGAGTATTTTGACAGATATCAATTTTTTTTAAACTTCAATGCTTTCTATGTGTGTTGAAAAGCATACAACGCAGGCATCGATGCATGCATGCTTTTTATGTGTTTCGCCCTTAAGAGTTGGAACGTATGGTACGCTGAAATAGCGTTTAGGTTGATCTTCTATATTATTGTTTGTTGGTTGTATTTGTTGTGTAAAATTAGTGATGTTTGTATTTTTATTTATATTAATTAGGTGATTGATTAATCTAGTGGGATAGTTATTTTTATTTAGTATTTTCTTTAGTTTTTCTATGTTTTGTTTTTCGAAAGTTTTATTGCTTATTGTTAGCGCTGTCCGTATTATGTTGCTAGCTGTGTTTCGTTTTTGTTTGTAGGGTTGTGTTGAATTAAAATTTATAATTCTGCCGGATGCTGTTGGTTTTGAATACCAGTTGAAAATTATTTTGTTGTCTTTTCTGTGAATTGTTGTGTTTAAATATGGTAGTGTTTTGTAATTTTCTTCTTCAAATGTGAACTGTAGCTTATTATGGTATTTGTTTAGTGTTGACAGGATGATATTTAGATTGTTTTTGTCGATAAATGCAAAGATGTCGTCTACATATTTTACTATACAAGTAAACTTAATTCCTATTTTTCCTAAATCTAATATTGCACATTGGAGGAGGTCGTCTAATACAATATCCGCAATCGTAGGCGATAGGGGATTTCCCATTGGCATTCCAAAAGTTTGATTATAGAATTGGTTGTTGTATTGGAAGTAATTGTTGTCCTTTAAGCAGAATTCCAAAATTGTCAAAAAAGTTTTCTTGGGTATTGCAGTGTATTTTTCAATTGTTGTCCATTGCCTCATTATAATTCGAACTGCAAGTGATGTTGGAATGTTGGTGAATAATGGAACTGCGTCAAAAGAAAAGAGTCTGTCATTGTTGTCCAGCGTTAAATTGGAGATCTTATTTTGTAGTTCGTATGTGTTTTTAATGTTCAAATCCGTAGAAATTATATGTTTCAACAATTCACCTATATGTTTGGCCAATTTGTAGCAGGGAACGTTGGTGGATGAAGAGATTGGTCTCATCGGCATGTCGGGCTTGTGCACTTTAGGCAAGCCATACAATCTTGGTGCGTTGCTTGCCGAACAAGCTAGTTTGAATTTTGTTTTTATGTCTATGTGTTTGTTCTTGTATAAGGTATTCACGATATCATTGTTTTTCCTTTGTAGCTTTTGTGATGGATCAGTTCTTGTGGTTTTGTATGTGTTTTTGTCTTCTAGTATTTTTTTCCATTTTATTCTCGTATTCTTCTTTATACATTATTACTGTTTTGTTTCCTTTGTCTGCCGTTGTTATGATAATTAAGTCCTTGTGTTTATTTATTAGTTTTTGCGTCGTTTTGTATATTTGTAATATAAATTTTTCTTTGGTTGTTGGTGTTCGCCTTCTCATAAAATTCATAATGTTATGCGCAAATTTGGACCTGGTCACCTCTTTTTCGTCTTCGTCTTCAACTGTTTGTATGTACTGTTCAAAGTCTGCTATCAGATGTATTGGTGAAATGTTGTCTTTGTATGTAGGTAGTGCAAATTTTTTCCCTAAAGAGAGAAGCCACTTGCTTGTCTCCGGAAAGTCGATATGTGTTCTGTTTACAAACCAATCTGCATTGTAAATAATGTTGAGTTCGCAAAATTTTTTGTTGACAAGTCTCTCTAATTTAGCTTTTTGTGTGTGTTGTGTTTTGATCGCCTTGTGTTTTGCTGATAGTCGTTGTGTTTTCGTGAAGGTTTCCAGTTCTATATGGTTTATTGTTTTCTTCAGCGTTAATTCTGTTTGAAAAATGTTTTGTTTCGTGGAATTCATGCTAATGTTGGTTTGTGCTATTTCTAAGCTCAGTATCTTAATATGAAAATTGTTGAGAGTTTTTTCCAGATCGCTTTTAAGTGAAACGGCTGAAATTGTGGAATAAATATTTGTTGTTGTGTGAGTGATGTGAGATGGAATAATGCCATATTGTTTGCAAGAGAGCAAAATTTTTAGGAAATTTTTCGAGAAAAGGAATTTTTTCCTTTTCTCGAAAAAATTTTAAATTTATTTTTGGAGAGAAGCAATAAAGAAAAATGAAGAACTTTTTCGAACATGTAAAATTGAAATACAACACAGGAACCTGCACGACGCTTAAATACTTATGCAGACAAATTCACAAGCAAACAAAACTCACGGAACGCCTAAAATTTTTGCTCTCTTGCAAACAATATGGCATTATTCCATCTCACATCACTCACACAACAACAAATATTTATTCCACAATTTCAGCCGTTTCACTTAAAAGAGATCTGGAAAAAACTCTCAACAATTTTCATATTAAGATACTGAGCTTAGAAATAGCACAAACCAACATTAGCATGAATTCCACGAAACAAAACATTTTTCAAACAGAATTAACGCTGAAGAAAACAATAAACCATATAGAACTGGAAACCTTCACGAAAACACAACGACTATCAGCAAAACACAAGGCGATCAAAACACAACACACACAAAAAGCTAAATTAGAGAGACTTGTCAACAAAAAATTTTGCGAACTCAACATTATTTACAATGCAGATTGGTTTGTAAACAGAACACATATCGACTTTCCGGAGACAAGCAAGTGGCTTCTCTCTTTAGGGGCCGTTCATAAATTACGTAAGACAATTTCATGACTTTTTGATCCCCCCCCTCCCCCGAGTAAGATTTAGTAAGATTCTCACTACCCCCCCCCCTCCCCCCTCCGAAATCTTACGTAAGATTCATAATTAAGGTGAACCTAGTCAAAAAATGTATTTTTCATGTGATGTACTATATTACTATGTATATTTAGTTTTAGTATACATATGTTACATGTTAAATAAATATTACGAAATTACAAACTACACATTTGTTTTTCAAGATGAATAAAAAAAGTCATCGTAAGTCATCGTTAGTCCATGCGCTTTTCAACCAGTCTGATAGTGAACCTACAATTGGCACACCCGATTCGTCTGTTGAATTTTCTGATTCACATTCAAACTCTTTAACATCAATATCCTCGTTGTCATGCCACTCTGCAACTTGACAAATCTCCGATTGTTTTAAAATGCAAAGGCTTTTCCCCTTTCCACGTTTCAAAATTGAAACTAGTTGAATCATGTGAGTGCGACTACCGCCTTTTCCATGTAGTTTTTTGTGCATTACAGTAGCTTTTTTCGAGGCAAAGTACTGGTCACAAATATTACAAACTCGATCAGCTAAGACGTTTGCAAGCGAAGGACAAAAAAATCGTAAGGCATGATTTTGAACTGTGGATGTACTTTTGACCAATCGTAATTTAACGCTAAGCGAAGAAATAGAGGACAAAACTGATTGCTGTTTTGGTCTCCTGTTGAAGAAGGGATCGAAAGCGAATCTTCTAGTTGAAGACGACAAGTGCAAGGGGGTGGTAAAGAACCGGGACAACATCAACAAAATTTCAAAGTCGACGTATCTGCGTGTAAATGCCTGAATAATAGCAAACTTGTGAGACGGTGTTACAAGTCCACCCTGCGTGTAAACAACATACATATATTTCATTACATAAAAGAAGAGAAGTTGTCCCGTTCAGAGTCGATTACTTAAATCGATTGTAATCGATATTTCTGAATCTTTCGTGACTGTTGAAAATTCAAATATATTTCATTACTGTCACAAATGACGATGCGTTAATACAACTATAATGTATGAATACGCATTTTAAATCTTACGTAAGATGATCATTCACCCCCTCCCCCCCTCTCGTAAGATGTAGTAAGAATCCGCCGACCCCCCCCCCCCCCCCCCCTAAACGTCTTACGTAATTTATGAACGGCCCCTTAGGGAAAAAATTTGCACTACCTACATACAAAGACAACATTTCACCAATACATCTGATAGCAGACTTTGAACAGTACATACAAACAGTTGAAGACGAAGACGAAAAAGAGGTGACCAGGTCCAAATTTGCGCATAACATTATGAATTTTATGAGAAGGCGAACACCAACAACCAAAGAAAAATTTATATTACAAATATACAAAACGACGCAAAAACTAATAAATAAACACAAGGACTTAATTATCATAACAACGGCAGACAAAGGAAACAAAACAGTAATAATGTATAAAGAAGAATACGAGAATAAAATGGAAAAAATACTAGAAGACAAAAACACATACAAAACCACAAGAACTGATCCATCACAAAAGCTACAAAGGAAAAACAATGATATCGTGAATACCTTATACAAGAACAAACACATAGACATAAAAACAAAATTCAAACTAGCTTGTTCGGCAAGCAACGCACCAAGATTGTATGGCTTGCCTAAAGTGCACAAGCCCGACATGCCGATGAGACCAATCTCTTCATCCACCAACGTTCCCTGCTACAAATTGGCCAAACATATAGGTGAATTGTTGAAACATATAATTTCTACGGATTTGAACATTAAAAACACATACGAACTACAAAATAAGATCTCCAATTTAACGCTGGACAACAATGACAGACTCTTTTCTTTTGACGCAGTTCCATTATTCACCAACATTCCAACATCACTTGCAGTTCGAATTATAATGAGGCAATGGACAACAATTGAAAAATACACTGCAATACCCAAGAAAACTTTTTTGACAATTTTGGAATTCTGCTTAAAGGACAACAATTACTTCCAATACAACAACCAATTCTATAATCAAACTTTTGGAATGCCAATGGGAAATCCCCTATCGCCTACGATTGCGGATATTGTATTAGACGACCTCCTCCAATGTGCAATATTAGATTTAGGAAAAATAGGAATTAAGTTTACTTGTATAGTAAAATATGTAGACGACATCTTTGCAATTATCGACAAAAACAATCTAAATATCATCCTGTCAACACTAAACAAATACCATAATAAGCTACAGTTCACATTTGAAGAAGAAAATAACAAAACACTACCATATTTAAACACAACAATTCACAGAAAAGACAACAAAATAATTTTCAACTGGTATTCAAAACCAACAGCATCCGGCAGAATTATAAATTTTAATTCAACACAACCCTACAAACAAAAACGAAACACAGCTAGCAACATAATACGGACAGCGCTAACAATAAGCAATAAAACTTTCGAAAAACAAAACATAGAAAAACTAAAGAAAATACTAAATAAAAATAACTATCCCACTAGATTAATCAATCACCTAATTAATATAAATAAAAATACAAACATCACTAATTTTACACAACAAATACAACCAACAAACAATAATATAGAAGATCAACCTAAACGCTATTTCAGCGTACCATACGTTCCAACTCTTACTGATGAAGCATCAACAAAAAGCTTAAAAAATGAAAACACAGTCTTTGCGTACAAACCAAATAAAACACTCACATCATTATTCACAAACACAAAAGATAAAATAGAAAAACTACAAGAACACAACATAGTTTATAAAATCAACTGCAATGGTAAAGAGGGAGAAAAATGCAATGCGATATACATTGGCACTACAAAAAGAGCTTTTGGAACACGTATTTACGAACATAAGGCAGACGCGAAAAACAAAAAAGAGACGACAGCACTAGCAAAACATTTAACAGAAAAACAACACACAGCTGACTTTGACAACGCAAAAATAGTGGACAGAGAGAAAAAAGAGAATGTGCGGCTTACTCTGGAAAGCTTAAGAATTAGACAAAGCTACAAGACAGCTATAAATAGAAAAGAAGATTACAGCAATATTAGTCTTAGTTACAGTACAGTGATTTGATGTTGTAATTTTTGTTGTGATATTTTTGTTAATTTATTTAAGTGTTTATTTTCAATTTTATTTTTATTTTAAATGTAATTTACATGTAAGTTGACAAGTGTTCGTGATGTTCATAATTTCTGTTTTTAAAAAATTGTTCTTTATTTTAAGCTTTTACTTCAATATATAACCCCTGAAGAAGCCGAAAATCCATTGGCGAAACGTCGGGTCAAAATATGAAATGAAATTTGTTTTATTTGCATATATAACATTGTGACCAAAAAAGCCCAAGTACACGTACACACATATATTCAATATGTGTTATAATTATATATTTATTTAATGTTTTTTTTCGAGATAAAAGGTCAGTAGCTCTTTAACCCTTTCGCGTTCAGAGTTGCTTACAAGCAACTTCAATACTAAGCCTTGTTTAAGTGACACAATCGCAATAAATTTTGTAAATTACACACTTTATTGATTGATTGCAATTCTCAGATAAAAAAACTTCAAAAAAAACTACCGTTATGTTGTGATCAACAAAATTGCGACGCATTTATTAAGATGAAGTCAAAAAAGTCACATGTGCTGTAATTTCAGTGCAAAATCAAAAAAATTAAATAAAAATACTTATAATATATTTTTCAAAAATCAAAGTACGCAGTTTTACGTAAAAAAAGTGGAATCAAATATGCAATTTAAAACATTTGAGATGGAACTACATTATTGTTCGATGAATGAGGAACAAGAAATGTTACTGTCTGTACGGTTGCATAAACCAATCGTCCCTGATTGCCGAAACTATCATATTTGCTAAGGCAAAAGTAGCAGTCGATTAAATGACAAAATGGTTTTCTCCAAATCATAGGTATGCCAAATTTCATATGACCAATGTAAAAATATTTGTAAATTAAAAAAACGTTCATAAAAATATGTTATTAAAAATTTACCTTTTTAAGCTAGAATGCCATCCAGTAAGGTTTGTATGGTACACAGAACATATAGCATTTGGAGTCCATGGTTCTTCCAGGTTGACAGGTTTAATAAAAAAGTATTGGTAGTAAATCTCCTGAAGACCCGCTGTAAAATTGCGCTTACATTTCATAGCAAAATCACCGCACACATAACAGAAATCATCTGCGTTGTTTTTACACTCTTCAATATTTTTTCGCTTATTCATTTTTAAAATAAAAATTTTTACAATATACTGAAGTAGTCTAAGCTTTACCAATGTTTTTAATAAACTGACTCTTGAATGTCTTTAGAAAGACCTTATATACCTTTTCCTAATTCATAGACAGAAAATTTTCATGTATAATTTTTGGGGTTAACGAAATCATCAAATTGCAAAAAACTACGTGTAAAACATTTTCATGAAAAATTTTTAATCTATAATTGCGGTCACGAAGAACTAAGCTGTGGGTTAACCTAAAAACATCAAATTGTAGACCAGCTACCTGTCTAAAAGTGAAGTGTCTCAAAGTAATAACTCATATATCAAATAATGAGTCATAAAATAAAATCCTTCCACCTGTAGCGGAATTCCCAAACTTGTTAACGACAATTGTTGTTATCGTTAACTGCTCATAACAACATTGTCGTTAAATGGTATTCTCAAAAACTAGGTTAGTTAAACTTGTCGTTAAATTTGACAGTTCCTTATCGTTACTGAACAACAATTGTAGTTAAGTTAAAGACGTTTGATTTGGTGTCGTTAGTTGTGAAAAAAACGTTTTTAACTGTAATTAAAGCAATAATAATAAAATTAGAAATTGTGTTCATTATATACACATAAAAAAAAAATGCAATGCAATTTCTAGCGATGTACTTATCCACTTTTGGCGATGAGATTGCCTTGCGGGGCAATGCAGCAGAGTGGGTTGTGTGATGTAAAGAAAAGCAAGTTTTGCAAACTGTTCCGCTTAACGCCCGACATGGTCCATTATTTAATAGTCAATTGGTAGCTGCTTGAATTTCAGCATTATCGGCCAAAAATCAAGTTAGGAGTTCAAGCAGTGTAATAACGCACAAAATTGTCATAAGCAACTTGTTACAGGTTCTTGCAGCGTACAGTGGTCCCAAATCGTCTTTTTTGGTGCAAAAATCGCTAGAGAGCGCAAATCTTGTCACAAATGAACAATTTTTTCTTTTAAATAATGCTTATTTAGATTCCAAAAAATCCTTGGAACCCGAATATGGAATACAAAATACAGTTTTTTGGAAATTGCCCAAAAAAAAATTTTATAAAATATTTTTCGGTTCTAAAAATTGCTTAGAACTGAAAATTAAAAATTAAAAATGTTATTTTATAAATGAGAGCTAACTTAATTGCCAACAAATCAGCGGACCCTGAATTTTGAAACAAAATGTTAGTTAAGGTCTTTCTATATTAAGGTAACGATATGTAGGTACACAAATGCATATCGCTACGTTCAACGTATAAGTACTAAATAAACAAAATTATTTAAGATTGAAACCTTTTCTTTAATATTTACAATTGGACCAGAAGATTTATATATGGCACTTAAGCGAGACGCGCTTAAGTGCCTAGCCCGCTTAAGTACCTCAAAAAGTTGACATTTTGGTTGAGGTGCTTAAGCGGGATTTAATGTACAATGGAATAAAAAAAAAACTGAAAATAAAATTCGGGTATTTCCCCAATTGTATTTTGTTGCTAAAAACACTGCAAAAATTTGAATTAAAAAAACCTTTCTTATTTCTGATCCGGGTTTTTTCAAAATCGGGTAAAAAGAAGTTTGTTAGTTAGTTTTGAAAGTTTTTTTTTATAATAACAAAATTTAAAAAAAATAAAAAAAAAGTTGCATCAACGGTGACTCGAACCAATGACCCTCATGATTATAGGCTAACTCGTTACCCTCTATACTACTCTGCTAGTTAAACTAAGGCAAACTTTTTTTGTATAAAACAACTAGGAAAAAACTTTGAACGCGCATTTCTCGCACTTCCTTGAGAAGTGCGAAAAACGGGAATATGTGTATGGGTTTTCCTATATCATGTGACTACCATCTGGAAAAATTTGAGCCAAATCGGTGACGCAACGGTGGTCTCCTTGTTAAATTTATATTCAAAAGCATTCAATTTTTCTACGGCTGTTTATTTTTTTATTTATTTTTTGGTTGTCAAATGACTGTGCTGCTATGTTTTCAAAATTTTTTAACGATGTTTGCGTTAGCATTATTAACGATATGCTTGTCGTTAGCTATTACTTTGGGAATACGACTTTCGTTACCGCAAACGAAAAAATTGTTAACTAACGATGTCGTTACTTAACGACACTTTTAATTTTTGTTTTTGGGAATTCCGCTACTGATTTACAAATTTATTTATCGTACCTCTTTTGCTGATAAGCCTGATCCCTTTATTAGATATTTGGTTCGAACAACTTGTTTCTAGGATACCAAATAATTGACATTTAAAATCATATTAAATTTTTAGCGTCCTCAAAGCTACCTTTAAAATAAAAAGTATCACAATATTTTTGTACAGAGCTTCTTGTTCAGTACTTTTAGTGCAAAAAACAACAAAAAAATTACAAGCGCAAAATGCATCAAAATGGGCAACGAGCTGCTTATACTAGTTTCAATGACCGCTACGTCATATCATCAGTAAGCTTTGTTAGCCGAAGTATAGTAGTTCTACTCATGGCTTCTGTTTACCTAATGTTTTATGAAATTTTCAATATGAAAAACTAAAGCTCGCTCGTAACAGCAGCAGGGAAGAGTTGTTAAACAGTTTTGTTTAAACTTGAATAACTCCGAAACTAATTCACCGATTTGAATGAAGAAAACGTAATTTTATTGCTTACGAGTTGAGGAAGAGAATGAAAAACTGTAAAGTTCTGAAAACTGTCACCAGATGGCAGTTTGAATAGTTTTAACTACTTCAAATGAAAACTCGCGGGCTCGAAATTCATTGAAGCCATATGGTGTAGTGGACTTTTTTGCTTAAAATAAGACGAACTTTCAGAAAAATAGAGTTTCCGGTCTAAAAAATATTTATCTATACAATTTAATCCGCCCTAATGTATATACATATGAATATGTGTATATATGTGGTAATAGCTGAAACATATGTCACCAATTACCAGTTAAATTGTTCCATTTGTTGCCTTTGTCATGTTTGTTTATAAAGCATTAACCGATTTGTGAAACTTCACATGAATATTGGTTACTGCAATTGACTGTAAATTCAATTAATTGGTGATTATATTATATATGAAATAAATTGAATTACATTAAATGTTATAATTCAGACTTGAGCACAAAATTTGTTCAAATAAATTATCAGTCATCTTCCTTTTATGACGCCGCATGATCATGCCACCAAAAGAAAATAAACGCTCCATTGGTGCAGAACTTGGTAAGCACGTATTAAATTTTAGGAATATTTTTTGACATTTTGGTATTAGTTTAGTGAATCCAAACTCTTTCGTATATTCAAACGACTCTTAATCAATTGTGGTGTTTCCCGTGTCACTAGCTGCGGAAGAGTCGGAAATCTCTACAAACATGTAGTATGACTCGTACTCTTATTTTTCAATACTGATTAGGTTTTTTATGTTTTTATTTTTCATCTTTCTTACTTCTGCAACAAACAATTCTTTCACAAACTCTCCACTTTCTTTCGGCACCCATTTAAGTTTGAAAAATATGCAGGATTATCCATTTTTAATGAGTCTAGTACTCTTTTCATTCGCATTAATTCAATTAGAAGGCATCCGTACAATATTCCTTTATCTCTTTCCATGCTCATGGTACCAACAGCTATGAGCCTTGGTTAGCTGGTATAACCAATTTGGAACTGTTGCTCAATCTCCTTTAAAACTACTAAGCCTAGTTTTCTCAAAGTTTCACTTATAGCCTCCTGAGCCATTTAGAGATCCATAATACAGTTATAATATGAATTCCATCGCGTTAGATATGGACTTGTTGAACATTTTTCTGTAGATTCCAAATATCTCTCACACGCTTTAGATGACCTAGAACCAGTGTTCGAAAATTAACAGTACAATTCGTTTTGTACCGAGCCGAAGCACAAAACCTTATTTATTTTCTATAGTGTGCAATCAAATCAATGCAATCCAATGCACAAAACAGAAATGTATACTCACCCAGTGTGCCAAGCGAATTCGTTTCGAATTCGAAACGGACTTCATATACGAATTCGTTTCGAATTCGTTTTTTGTTCATAAAACAGATCAAATTTTTTTGGAAAAATTCTCAAAAAATATTTTGTGTCTTAATCGACTTAGAAATGTTTAAAAAGTCGAAAAAACTAGTATTTTTTTTAACACTGAAATTGCAATTCGAAACGGATCCGTTTTATGAACAAAAAACGAATTCGAAACGAATTCTTATTTGAAGTCCGTTTCGAATTCGAAACGAATTCGTTAATGCGGACGATCCTTCCGTTTTATCGAGAGGAATTTCAAACGAAAACGAGTTCGAAACGAATTCGTAACGGAATCCGAAAACGGATTGTTAATTTCAGTGTTAAAAAAATATTAGTTTTTTCGACTTTTTAAACATTTCTAATTCGATTAAGACACGAAATTTTTTTTTTTGAAAATTTTTCTTTGAAAATCTTTTTTTTATGACCAAAAAACGAATTCGTATTTGAAGTCCGTTACGAATTCGAAACGAATTCGTTTTACTTATAAAAAACGGAATTCGCACAAACGAATTCGCGTCCGTTTTTGTGCACATTGGGCAGTAAGGTACAAAATATGAATCGTTCTGTTCATTTGTTGGCTTTGGTTTTGTTTTGTATTTGTGTTTGCACCGTAGCATGTACTTTATAAATAGAAATAGAGTGTTGTGCTTTGGCTCGGTACAATTCGCAACTGTGTCGTTTATTTCACTCAACAGCGAATTGCACCAGTGATGCCACCGGTTCAAAAAAAAATTAATTGTTTTTTTTCTGTTAACTTTTTTTAAATTCCTTTTTTTGTTATTAAACTGTTTTTTACATTTTTTTGTCGCATATGTCGAAAAATTCGGAAAGTATCGAAACATGTGGCCACATTTATGTAAGCTTCTCACAGCAAGAAGAAGCAAGTCTGCCATGGCAACGAACTGGTTTTGTTTCGTTCTATTTCACAAAACATAATGAGAATAAAGTTATGTTCTGTGCTCAGAGACGTACAAAAGAAGATTGGTTGTGTGCACTCTTCGTTTATGAAAAGTATGTGTACTCGATAGAGCTTCGGCACGCTATTTTTATAAGGAAAAATAAACGTATTGTGTTTGCACAGTACAATACTGAATTGTGCGCACAAATTAAGATCGGCACAGATCACGATTGAATTGTACCGTAGTGTACATTTTCGAACACTGCCTAGAACACATATTCCAAACTGCATGTGTAGGGTAATCATTGATTCCCATCTCACTGGCAATTTATTTTTCGACAATACAAATCGAAACATATTGCACGCGAGTCGGTCAACGTCAACTTTCATTGGTTTCTTGTTGCTTTTTTTTACGCTCAAACAAACCAAAGAAAAAGGAATAACGCGCTTAAGTCACACTTGATCCACTAACATAATTTGAAAAGTTTTTGGTGGTGTGAAAGAGAATACATGCGGAACCGCCAATGAACGAATGCAGCATGCATTTGAGTCAACGAAAAAGTGGCGTTAACGAAAATGAAGCAAAATAGAATGTTGCTAAATTCAAAAAATTAAATGTCAGAATTTTGTATAAATACCTAGAATTAAGGTCTTTATCATTCATCATTCACAAAAAATAAATAAAACAGCTATAAAGGCTAAAGTTTTATTTCAAAAACATGATCTAAAGTGGCTTTTTAGCCTTATTTATATAGCCTAGAACACGTTTTAAATGTGCAACGTATGTTTCAGCCTTTACAGTCATAAAAGATATCTCATTTAGACCGTTATATCACTTAGACTTTATCAAACCCATTCAGCATTATACTTTAAATGGCGATCCCGACTTTTTAAGGACTACGGAGCTAAATTTTTCCTGATTCATTATAATTACATGATATTTAATGATGGGCACCAATATGCACGCAAACTTCGTTTCCATGTAGTGGTACAACAACCATATGGAGTTCTACTTCTGCTGAAGTAGAGTTCTAATTCTGCTGAAGTAGAACTGAATCGTTGTTGTGCGCTCACATATGTACATATGTACATATGTATACTAGCTATAGAATATTGGAAGATTTTTCGATTTCGATACGCTGGGACCTTTTATTTTGTGAGGTTTGATGAGGTAATGAGTGAGTCAAAAAATTAAGAGGAGGAGGGTAAATGGCGTCTCATCAAGGTAAAAGTTAAAAAAATTTGAGAGATTTTCAGACAAATCAGCCCATAGCTGCTTAGGAGTAGCCCATAGAGCGGAAGGTAGTGTTACCGACCCCCAATAATTTTTCATGTCCAACATTTTTCTGAAACATACTTACCCCCTTTCTCCACCTCTTTAGGGGGTTTCCATACAAAAGTGGTATTTTTATGAAATTTACTCCCAACGTTCCCAATGCTACCAGGGTGGCCCTAGAAGGTTCAAGCTTATGCGCAACCCCTGTTAATTTATTCTTACCAACAATTCTTCAGAACGTTATATCCCTCTATCTTCACCCCTTTAGGAGTTCCCCATACAAAATTGAATTTCTTACGGAATTTGGCTAAATACTCCTACCCTTCCACCGCTTCCAGTGTGTCCTAAAAGGATTTTTATGTATTACCGATCCAAAATAGTTTTCCATCCCCAACATTTTTTCAAACACACTTACCCCCTCTCTCCAAATTTACTTCCAACGTTCCCAATGCTACCAGAGTGCCCCTACAAGATTCGAGTTTATGCCCAACACCTATTAATTTATTCTTTCCAAAATTTTTTCAGAACGTACTAACCCCCTATCTCCACCCCATTAAGTGGTTCGCCTTTTAAAACTGAATTTCATACGGAATTTGGCTGACTATTCCTACCTTTTCTTCGCTTCCAGTGTGTTCTAAGAGGATTCATTTGTATTGAAAGAAGTTTTCGAATTCAAATTTGATAAAACATCTGGCCCAGGAGTGCTTATGTTTCCACGTTTCGAAGATGGTTGGGACAATGTAAAAAACGAAATCTTTAGTCCTGGCATTGAGGACGATGTAGTCGCTGCCAAATCTCCTGTTCAATTATAACTTCAAATAAAGACATTTTGTTTGTCTCAACTGAATGAAAAACATCCCAGAGTAGATAACAAGAAGTTTCTGAAAAGCGTTGTCTTGTTCCTCGGCGAAAACATTCCCAATTACAGTGTCAGACCACCAGGAGCCATCAGTCATGTATGACAAAGGTCATATACTGCAACAAAATTTTTTTATTTCGAAATATGTAAATACAAAAACAACTAAATGATACTTTAAGTGGAAGCTTGGTTTGGCATCACCAGAGCTATAGAACCCCCAATAAAGATATACAATTTTTGAATAAGGCTACTGGGTATGCACTTGCTTTAGTCTATCCGAGCGAAAAATGACTCAAGCAATTCGTACGTTTGGTATGGGAAAAGATGAAAGCACAGACATAGTTTCTGAGGAAGAGAGTGAGACATGGCTGTCGCTGTCACTTCAATCGCAGTTTTTCACTGCGATTTAAAGTATGACACTGCGACACCGCATCTTTTTTGAAAACACTGCACTTTCAGAAAAAAGTGTCGCAAATGTAATCTAGCAAAAAATTTTCAAATTATAAATTTTCAGTCATGAGCCATTTCCATTTATAAGCCATTGAGGGATGTATACCTTGGCCCGAGAGCTAATTCATTCATTCACGATGGTTTGTTAAGTGAGAAAAAAGCTACAGAAATCAAAAAGAAATGTCAACAATTTTATATGATTTTATGCAAACAAGTGCTTAAAATAATTAATTTAAAAGATCCTGCTTTAAAAGCGTTTCAATCTGAAAGTCCGGTTTCGTAAGCTTGTTGACACTGATTCTGCTTTTTGCTAATCTGATAAATCATGATGACATAGATGATGTCGAAGCCAGAAGAAAAAAATTTGGAAGAATTTTGGCTCGCTATATTTCATTAAAAAAAGCCTTAGACGAAACTACTGTATGTGTCCTGGTTTATAGAAATTTGTTGGCGCACTATTATGCCTACCTCACAGTAGCGCATCCAAAGACCGCATTTTTTCACTTACAAATCAAATAAAAAATTAAACTTGGAATGGTTTAAAAGTGGAGACGGTTAATTCGATCATGCTCATTAAAGGAACGTTTCCTAATGAAGATTTTAAAAATTGGGTGCCATTACAGAAAATAGTCGTACATAAATCGTATTTTTATATTTTTTTTTAAAATAAAAACACTTTTTCTGGCTTTAGGTCAGTGTTTTATTTATAATTTTTCCCAATATTTCGAGGAAGATCCTTCCTTATCTTCAGGGGTGACTAAGAAATAATAATTAAAACAATACACAATTGAATAAATTAACAAAACAAAACTTACGTAAAATTATAGAAAAGCTAAATTTAAACTAACCTAATTGTCAACTAAATGTCTGTATATATGAGCACAATTTTCTGTGTCGCTCTTGAAATTTATTCTTTGTCAGTGGGGGTGTGAATAATGTGGAGCATCTCTAATATGAATCTCTTCTCATGATTATTTTCTTCTTGTAAGATCTCCACAGCGTCAAAATTAGGAAAATGTCCAAGCTCAGCACAGTGGGCTCAAAGGGCTGTCTTAGGGGCTTGTTCATTTCTGTTTTTTTGGTCCGATCTGTGTCCTGAGAGTCTTGTCCTTAATTTGTTTTTTGTAGTACCAACATATACCTTCTGGCATACATTGGACCCGTCTCCGTCACAAATAATTTTGTAAATAAGGCAGGATTTGTCAAGTTTTGATATTGCTGTAAAATTGTCCAACTTTATTATCTGTCTTATTAGCAATTTTTATGTCCATAAACGCACCTAATTTCGCGAATCTCTCTGTCAAACCTGGAATATATGTCATCGATTTATATATGACTGTACCCCTTTCCTGTCTTGGTCCCTTATCCTTATAAAAATTGTCTTTTAATCTTTTTGTTGTGTGTTTTGGAAAACTGTTTTTCTCTAAGATTTTCTCAATTCTTTTTATGTTGTCCCTATGGAATACTTGGTCGCTAATTTTTTTAGTTTATTTTGATGTACACAGTACATAGAATATACAAACTTTTATTATTATCTATTTTTTATAAAATGTACTGATTTATGCCATGAAGGCACAAAATGACAATGTTATTTGTTTAATTTTAACTATTGATTACATTTTATTAAAAATGTATCGAAAAAGTGTTTTTTTTTTTTCATGTAATTTTAAAAATATTGTAGAATGTATCTTTTTCTTATAACACTGCAAAATTCACTGCACTTTTGTTTTAGAAACACTGCGAACACTTTACTTTTCCTCAAATTTTCGGAATTTTCACTGCGGTCAAAAATTCCAAAACGACAGCCCTGGAGTGAGACATTATCTGACAAAAAGAGTGAGGATGACGGGCGGAGAGTGAAAGACATCCACAAAAAACCTGAAACACATTTACATCAAGGCTTTAAAAGAGTAAAATTGGATTGGAAACAATTGAACAAGGAGCTGAATTCAAAAATGTAAGCCATTTCGTCATGTCTGAGACATCGAAATTTTTAAATGCTTCAAATTGCTGATAGACTTCATTTCTACCGAAACAGAGACTTGGGTAGAGCGTGAAGACTATCAGCAAGCGCAAGAGATCGTGTGTAAATAACATGTTGTCAACTATATTGCCGAAAGAGGCGTAAAATTAATAGAGGAATATAACAACATCCTGTGTTTAGGAATCCTATAAAGGGGAGCAAAAAGGGGTAAATTGATAAAACAATTATAAGTGTGAAAAGTGTATGGAAACCCCCCAAAGGGGTGGAGAGAGGGGGTAAGTGTGTTTGAAAAAAATGTTGGGGATGACAGGTCGGAGTATTCAGCCAAATTCCGTAAGAAATTCAATTTTTTAACTTTGACCTTAATGAGACGCCATTTACCCTCCTCCCATCCTCTTAATTTTTTGGCTCACGCATTTCTTAATTCTACCTCACAAAATAAAAGGTCCTAGCGCATCGAAGTACAGATATTAATAATCTTCATATGTCACTATTCCATAGCCAATGTATACGTCTAGAGCGGTTCAAAATAAAAACTTTTTGATTTTTTCACGATGTGTCAGCGGATTACAGTAGCCTTTTATGTCTGGACAAGGCTTATCACTAGGATTAAGATTAATATTGAAAACTCGAGTAGCACCCTCTGTTTTAAGTAAACAACCCATTTTTCGAAATATTGATTTAAAAAATGGTGCAAGGGACAGACGCTATAAAATTTTCCAACAAAGTGGGTATGGTTTTCGGGAAACTTTCGATCGGGAAATCCAAATCCGTGATTTGTTTTGCTTCTTCTTCTTTCTTTCTTATAAAAATTTTGATAATTGACGGGACAAAAGTAAAAAACTACCAATTTTCCACTTTCTAGCTGCAACACCTCAAATATTATGATACCGCCGATCCCATGGTACATCATTTTTAATGAACTGTTATTTGCTTAAAAGAATGCCGAAACCACATATCATTATCTTATTTCAAAACCAAGATATCTGCATTTTTGTAAATTAACAGACCTGATTTTTTTCGAATCGGAGTCGATAAATTTGCACATTAAGGTGATTCAAATTTTTTTTTATTTCAAACTGTTATTATCAATCGGGGAATTTGAATTCGTGATTAGTTTTCTTACTTCTTCTTTTTTTCTTACAAAAAAATTGAAAATTGACCGGAAAAAAATGAAAAAGTTTCGATACTGTATTTTAAAGTTGCAAAATCATCCAATATTTTTTTGTCGCCGATCCCGTGCTACAATATTTTTAATGTATATCATTTTCTTATTTCGAACCCGAGATATCTGCATTTCTCTAAATTAACAGAACTGACATAATTTGAATTTTTGAAAATGATAGAAAAATCGGAACAGGTTTACTTTAGGGACAACTCTCAGATTTTATTTCTTTTCTTAGGGAAAGTAGCGTGCTATGAATAAACAATAAATCTGCAAAAAAAAAACTATCGCTCGGATCTGGCTTAGGAGATATAGCCATCGGAAGTTGCGGATATAGCTTTTATAAAAAATGTTGTAAGTTGGGAACCCCTGAATGGATTTCCAAAATATGGATATCATATGAAAGGTAATTTAATGAGGTATAAAATTGTGGTACAAAAAATTTTAATTTGTGCTACAAAAAATTTAAATTTGTTGGATAGTTTTCGAGATATGAGGTTTTTGAAAAATTTTGACCTCTTTTTTTGAAAAAAACCGTTATTTTTTCCAAAAAATGTATTATCAAAGTATAATTTATTCGCTTTAAAATTATGTGCTACTTGTATATATAGTTTTTATATTAGGCAATTTTTTTTAACGGAAAACAAAAAAAATATCCTTTTTTTTGAAAAGAATAAAATATATATGGGCAACAATCATATGTTATACACTGAACCACTGGTCCCAGAAATTCTACATAAGAGTTATTGTAATTGGGTGGTCTTCGGCAGCGGCCCAAGGCTTAAAATTCCCAAAAAATTAATATTTTCGTTTGAATATACGAAAGAGTTTGGATTCACTAAACTAATACCAAAATGTCAAAAAATATTCCTAAAATTTAATACGTGCTTACCAAGTTCTGCACCAATGGAGCGTTTATTTTCTTTTGGTGGCATGATCATGCGGCGTCATAAAAGGAAGATGACTGATAATTTATTTGAACAAATTTTGTGCTCAAGTCTGAATTATAACATTTAATGTAATTCAATTTATTTCATATATAATATAATCACCAATTAATTGAATTTACAGTCAATTGCAGTAACCAATATTCATGTGAAGTTTCACAAATCGGTTAATGCTTTATAAACAAACATGACAAAGGCAACAAATGGAACAATTTAACTGGTAATTGGTGACATATGTTTCAGCTATTACCACATATATACACATATTCATATGTATATACATTAGGGCGGATTAAATTGTATAGATAAATATTTTTTAGACCGGAAACTCTATTTTTCTGAAAGTTCGTCTTATTTTAAGCAAAAAAGTCCACTACACCATATGGCTTCAATGAATTTCGAGCCCGCGAGTTTTCATTTGAAGTAGTTAAAACTATTCAAACTGCCATCTGGTGACAGTTTTCAGAACTTTACAGTTTTTCATTCTCTTCCTCAACTCGTAAGCAATAAAATTACGTTTTCTTCATTCAAATCGGTGAATTAGTTTCGGAGTTATTCAAGTTTAAACAAAACTGTTTAACAACTCTTCCCTGCTGCTGTTACGAGCGAGCTTTAGTTTTTCATATTGAAAATTTCATAAAACATTAGGTAAACAGAAGCCATGAGTAGAACTACTATACTTCGGCTAACAAAGCTTACTGATGATATGACGTAGCGGTCATTGAAACTAGTATAAGCAGCTCGTTGCCCATTTTGATGCATTTTGCGCTTGTAATTTTTTTGTTGTTTTTTGCACTAAAAGTACTGAACAAGAAGCTCTGTACAAAAATATTGTGATACTTTTTATTTTAAAGGTAGCTTTGAGGACGCTAAAAATTTAATATGATTTTAAATGTCAATTATTTGGTATCCTAGAAACAAGTTGTTCGAACCAAATATCTAATAAAGGGATCAGGCTTATCAGCAAAAGAGGTACGATAAATAAATTTGTAAATCAGGTGGAAGGATTTTATTTTATGACTCATTATTTGATATATGAGTTATTACTTGGAGACACTTCACTTTTAGACAGGTAGCTGGTCTACAATTTGATGTTTTTAGGTTAACCCACAGCTTAGTTCTTCGTGACCGCAATTATAGATTAAAAATTTTTCATGAAAATGTTTTACACGTAGTTTTTTGCAATTTGATGATTTCGTTAACCCCAAAAATTATACATGAAAATTTTCTGTCTATGAATTAGGAAAAGGTATATAAGGTCTTTCTAAAGACATTCAAGAGTCAGTTTATTAAAAACATTGGTAAAGCTTAGACTACTTCAGTATATTGTAAAAATTTTTATTTTAAAAATGAATAAGCGAAAAAATATTGAAGAGTGTAAAAACAACGCAGATGATTTCTGTTATGTGTGCGGTGATTTTGCTATGAAATGTAAGCGCAATTTTACAGCGGGTCTTCAGGAGATTTACTACCAATACTTTTTTATTAAACCTGTCAACCTGAAAGAACCATGGACTCCAAATGCTATATGTTCTGTGTACCATACAAACCTTACTGGATGGCATTCTAGCTTAAAAAGGTAAATTTTTAATAACATATTTTTATGAACGTTTTTTTAATTTACAAATATTTTTACATTGGTCATATGAAATTTGGCATACCTATGATTTGGAGAAAACCATTTTGTCATTTAATCGACTGCTACTTTTGCCTTAGCAAATATGATAGTTTCGGCAATCAGGGACGATTGGTTTATGCAACCGTACAGACAGTAACATTTCTTGTTCCTCATTCATCGAACAATAATGTAGTTCCATCTGAAAGTGATTTTGATATGAGTGGCTGTACAAAGCAACAGATTTTAACTCAGGATGAGCTAAGCGATTGGATAAGAGAATTGAAGCTTACAAAGGAAAAAGCGCAGATACATGCATCTCGAATGAAACAATTTAACTTTTTACATCCCAGTGTTCAAATTACATACTATAAAAATCGTGATATACCATATTCACAATTTTTTAACACCATAGATAAAATATGTTTTGGCGCAGACATTCCTGGATTATTTAATAAACTTAAATATCCGTACGATCCCAAAGAATGGCGGTTATTTATTGACAACAGTATACAAAGTTTAAAAGCTGTACTTTTGCATAATGGAAACGTGAAGCCATCGATTCCAATCGGACATGCTGTTAATAAAAAAAAATCTTATGAAACAATGGAAAAATTACTTGAAATTGTTAAGTGCGCAGAGCATCAGTATGCTGCGATTTAAAGGTGTTTGCAATACTGTGCGGGATGCAAGGTGGATATACTAAATATTGCTGTTTTTTTATGTCTCTGGGACAGCCGAGATCGTGCACAACATTATAAGACAAGAATATGGCCCAAAAGAGAAAAACACGTTGTGGGACAAGATATCGTAAAATACGAGCTCCTCGTAAAAAAAGAAGACATTATTCTTCCACCTTTGCACATCAAAATGGGTATTTTCAAAAACTTTGTTAATGCCTTAAACAATGAAGGTGAAGTGTTTTCCTATTTGAGAACCAAGTTTGAAAATCTATATTTAGCGAAAGTCAAGGAAGGAGTTTTTGATGGTCCTCAAATAAGGAAACTGAAAAAAGATGAAACATTTTCAACATATTTATCACCCAGCAAAGCCTCAGCATGAAACTCGTTTAAGTTTGTTGTTGGTGATTTTCTTGGAAATAACAAAAGTTTGATTTACAAAATTGTCATCAAAGACTTACTCAAGAATTATGTAAAGATTGGTAAGCATCGCAAATTTTTATTTAGCTAAAATTTTCGCTAACATAACATCATTTTATATTTTGCAATGGGTTAAAATGTCTCTTAAGATTCATTTTCTGCATTCCCATTTAGATTTTTTCCCTGAAAATCTCGAGAGACGTCAGCGACGAGCATGGTGAGAGGTTTCATCAAGAAATGAAATCAATTGAGAGGCGATACCAAGGACATTGGGAGATTATATTTGGTTTCTCATAAGAGAAACAAATGCCGAAGATACTCGTAAAAAATCACATCCAAATACAAGAAAATATTTTTTCCTCAATAAATAAATCAATCTTAAGCATTGGAGACAAAAATTAGAATAAAATAAAAATAAATTTAAATATGTTTTATAAAATCATGTGATTTATAAATACTCTTGTTACCTACTAAAATTTTACAATTAATTTTAATTTCACAGTAAAAATAAAAATAATTTTAAGAGAAAAAAAAAATCATTTATTTAAAAATATTATATTCTGTAAAGCGTATAAATAAAAAAAAAATTAAAAATTGGTTAAATTAAACTATGACAATTTATACTAAATTGGCTATAACTTTGGCATTTATGAACGGATTTTCAAAAACTTGTTATTATTTTCTTTTAAAGAGTTTTTTCTTTGTATTTAAAGAGCTAAATTGATGTATTTTTTAAATAGTTATATTTTTAAAGTTATTTCAATAAATTTTTTCAAATGTGTCAGCTTTTATTTTGTAACCTATATATTAAAACCAAAGCTTTTCTTCACAAGAGTTACAGGGAATTTTATAACCTTTTTTTCAAAATTTATTTGAAGAAAATCGGTTTATATTCGTATGAGATATAGCCTAAAAACTGAAAATACACTGAAAAAGAATTTAAAACAGAATTAACAGCGAGAAAAATCGATCAATATTTTTTTTGAACTTAGGGGACCTAATTACATCATAAAAAATTAAGAAAGTTCATGGAACAAAAAAAAATCAAAAAAATCGGATAGCTAGTGTTATTTGAAATTACTAAATTAGATTTAGAATTACGAAAATGTAACACTTACATGCAAAAAATATATTTAACAGAAAATATATAAGCGTCGGAATAAAATGAAATAAATTTATTTTATTTGCATTAACCCTTTCGCGTCCCTTCTAAGGCCAGCTGCCAGAAAAAATTTTTCCCTTGATTTCCAGGCTTATTTAGTCCATATAAGGTATTTTGGAAATTTTTAGCTTTCTTTACTAATCTGGTCACTAGATAATTAGAAGTTGCTTAAAAACAAAAAAAAAATTATAGAAGCGTAATAACACAATAATTCTCAAATGTTTTAAATTGCATATTTGATTCCACTTTTTTTACGTAAAACTGCGTACTTTGATTTTTGAAAAATATATTATAAGTATTTTTATTTAATTTTTTTGATTTTGCACTGAAATTACAGCACATGTGACTTTTTTGACTTCATCTTAATAAATGCGTCGCAATTTTGTTGATCACAACATAACGGTAGTTATATATCAATCAATAAAGTGTGTAATTTACAAAATTTATTGCGATTGTGTCACTTAAACAAGGCTTAGTATTGAAGTTGCTTGTAAGCAACTCTGAACGCGAAAGGGTTAAAGAGCTACTGACCTTTTATCTCGAAAAAAAACATTAAATAAATATATAATTATAACACATATTGTTAATTGATAGTGGCACAATTCAAATAAATAATGTCAACTAAGTAAGGCAATTTTACTCCTATAAACCATCCGATAAGAAAAATTTGAATTGTTTTTTTTTTTTTTTTGAATTGGATTTGAATTGTAAAATTCAAATTTTTCTTATCGGATTGTAGGAGTAGTTAATAATAGTTAATAATGTAGTTAATTTTAAAAATTGTTATTATATTTTTTTTGACAAATTTTTAATTTTAGGCCTGACTTATTTGTCTAAAAACGTTTTTTTTAATATGTTTTTTTTTTTAATTTTAACAAATAAAATAGTTCAAATTAATATCAATATAGACCTATTTTCTATTATTACAGACATACTATACTGTTATTTTGTCCGTTTTTGTTGGTTTGTTGGTTTCCTAAGCCACTATCCCATGTTTTTTTTTTTTTTTTTTGGCTGCTCTACGTTGTTGTTCTAATGTTTTAAATACTTGCAGTTGATATAACAAATCCGTTTTTGTTTTACCTTCGCTGATTGTAATTACCTTGTAAAATTCAGCACACTTTCTTCTATAGGTCACCTGTTGACCACCTTGTTTCTTTGGTTGTATATTCGGTTGTGCTCTGCTCCTCGGTCTCCAGTAATGCATTGTATTCTTCGTCCAATTGTTCAAAGGTGACGATTTCTGGTCACTTTTTTATTTTTGTATGATTTTTTTTTATAATTGCACTTGCTTTTTTAAAATATCACCGTGCTTTTTTAAATGACGGTTGCCCTGTCTAGTTTGTTTTTCACAAACAAATCAGTAGACCACAATAAAAAATTTATTTGTTTTGTTAAAAGAAAATCAGGATCAGTTGCACGATCACAAGATCAGTTGCAGAATTTTGGTTGTAAAAATGTTGATTGCCGTGGAAATTTAATTCCTTGGTCCTTGAAATGGCAGGATCTTTATGTTATTATGGATAGCTAACATATCATCATAGATGGGCACAAGTTCTTCTGCAAGTTCTAACTAGAGCGTAATTGAGAGTAACGAGAAAGAATTTATGTCTACGTATACTGTACTTTAAAGTTGCAAAATCACCCCACATTTTTTTGTCCCAGATCCCGTTTTACATCATTTTTTATGTATTGTTATTTGCTTAAAATAATGCCGTAAGCCGCATTTCATTTTCTTATTTTGAACCCGAGATATCTGCATTTTTCTACATTAACAGAACTGTCATAATTTGAACTATTCTATAGATTTTTCGGCTTAAGTTTACTTTAGAGACAACTCTAAGATTTTATTTATTTTTTCAGGGGAAGTAGCGTGCTATGAATAAACAATAAATCTCCAAAAAAAAATTATCGCTCGGATCTGGCTTAGGAGATATAGCCATCGGATGTTGCTGATATAGCTTTTATAAAAAACGCTATGAGTTGGGAACCCCTGAATGGATTTCTAAAATATGGATATCATATGAAAGGTAATTTAATGAGGTCTAAAATAAAAAAATTTAAATCCGTTGGATAGTTTTTGAGATATGAGGTTTTTTGAAAAATATTGACCTACTTTTTTGAAAGAAGCCGTTATTTTTTCCAAAAAATGTATTATTAAACTATAGTGATACTTATATATTTAGAGAGTATAACTCATTAGCTTTAAAATGATGTGCTATTTGTACTATATATTTTTTATATTAATCAATTTTTTTTACCGAAAAACAAAAAAAAAATATTCTTTGTTTTGAAAACAATGAAATATGTATGGGCACCGCGAAGCCGGTGTCGGATTTTTGGGAGTTTTGAATCCTGAGCCGAAATCGAAGGCCGCTCACTCATCTTAACTTTTATGTAGCATTACTATGGCCACCGAAGCCAGTGTTGGATACGTTATAGACTGAACCGCGGCCGAAGGCCGCCGTGAAGCCGGTATCGGATTTTCGGGAGTTTTAAATCCTGAGCCGAAACCGAAGGCACTTATCCTAACTTTTATATAGCATTACTGTGGCCACCGAAGCCAATTTTGGATACGTTATAGACCGAACCGCGGCCGAAGGACGCCGCAAAGTCGGTATTGGATTTTCGGGAGTTTTAAGCCTTGCGCCGCTGCAGAAGACCACCCAATTACAATAACTCTTATGTAGAATTTCTGGGACCAGTGGTTCAGTGTATTACATATGATTGTTGCCCATATATATTTTATTCTTTTCAAAAAAAAGGATATTTTTTTTGTTTTCCGGTAAAAAAAAATTGCCTAATATAAAAACTATATATACAAGTAGCACACAAATATATAAGCATCACTATGGGTTGATAATACATTTTTTGGAAAAAAATAACGGTTTTTTTCAAAAAAAGAGGTCAAAATTTTTCAAAAACCTCATATCTCGAAAACTATCCAACAAATTTAAATTTTTTGTAGCACAAATTAAAATTTTTTGTACCACAATTTTATACCTCATTAAATTACCTTTCATATGATATCCATATTTTGGAAATCCATTCAGGGGTTCCCAACTTATAACGTTTTTTATAAAAGCTATATCCGCAACTTCCGATGGCTATATCTCCTAAGCCAGATCCGAGCGATAGTTTTTTTTTGCAGATTTATTGTTTATTCATAGCACGCTACTTTCCCTAAGAAAAGAAATAAAATCTGAGAGTTGTCCCTAAAGTAAACCTGTTCAAAAATTCAAATTATGACAGTTCTGTTAATTTAGAGAAATGCAGATATCTCGGGTTCGAAATAAGAAAATGATATACATTAAAAATATTGTAGCACGGTATCGGCGACAAAAAAATATTGGGTGATTTTGCAACTTTAAAATACAGTATCGAAATTTTTTCATTTTTTTCCGGTCAATTTTCAATTTTTTTGTATGAAAAAAAGAAGAAGTAAGAAAACTAATCACGAATTCAAATTCCCCGATTGATAATAACAGTTTGAAATAAAAAAAAATTTGAATCACCTTAATATGCAAATTTATCGACTCCGATTCGAAAAAAATCAGGTCTGTTAATTTACAAAAATGCAGATATCTTGGTTTTGAAATAAGATAGTGATATGTGGTTTCGGCATTCTTTTAAGCAAATAACAGTTCATTAAAAATGATGTACCATGGGATCGGCGGTATCATAATATTTGAGGTGTTGCAGCTAGAAAGTGGAAAATTGGTAGTTTTTTACTTTTGTCACGTCAATTATCAAATTTTTTATAAGAAAGAAAGAAGAAGAAGCAAAACAAATCACGGATTTGGATTCCCCGATCGAAAGTTTCCCGAAAACCATACCCACTTTGTTGGAAAATTTTATAGCGTCTGTCCCTTGCACCATTTTTTAAATCAATATTTTGAAAAATGGGTTGTTTACTTAAAACAGAGGGTGCTAATCGAGTTTTCAATATTAATCTTAATCCTAGTGATAAGCCTTGTCCAGACATATAAGGCTACTGTAATCCGCTGACACATCGTGAAAAAATCAAAAAGTTTTTATTTTGAACCGCTCTAGACGTATACATTGGCTATGGAATAGTGACATATGAAGATTATTAATATCTGTACTCCGATGCGCTGGGACCTTTTATTTTGTGAGGTTGGATTAAGAAATGCGTGAGCCAAAAAATTAAGAGGATGGGAGGAGGGTAAATGGCGTCTCATTAAGGTCAAAGTTAAAAAATTGAATTTCTTACGGAATTTGGCTGAATACTCCGACCTTTCATCCCCAACATTTTTTTCAAACACACTTACCCCCTCTCTCCACCCCTTTGGGGGGTTTCCATACACTTTTCACACTTATAATTGTTTTATCAATTTACCCCTTTTTGCTCCCCTTTATAGGATTCTTAAACAAATAAACTTAAAAACCACTTTGGAACAAATTAACCTTTTAAAAACTTCTTCAAGAAATGGCACCCATTATTTTTTAAAGAAATGATTTTATTATTGTTCGTTTGTTGAATCATATAAATTCATTTTTACTGTGCGAAGGATATTCTTTGCGGTTGGCGCCGACGACCTGAAGTAAAAATTGTTTTTCTATTTCATTTGGCACAGGATGTTGTTATATTCCTCTATTAATTTTACGCCTCTTTCGGCAATATAGTTGACAACATGTTATTTACACACGATCTCTTGCGCTTGCTGATAGTCTTCACGCTCTACCCAAGTCTCTGTTTCGGTAGAAATGAAGCCTATCAGCAATTTGAAGCATTTAAAAATTTCGATGTCTCAGACATGACGAAATGGCTTACATTTTTGAATTCAGCTCCTTGTTCAATTGTTTCCAATCCAATTTTACTCTTTTAAAGCCTTGATGTAAATGTGTTTCAGGTTTTTTGTGGATGTCTTTCACTCTCCGCCCGTCATCCTCACTCTTTTTGTCAGATAATGTCTCACTCCAGGGCTGTCGTTTTGGAATTTTTGACCGCAGTGAAAATTCCGAAAATTTGAGGAAAAGTAAAGTGTTCGCAGTGTTTCTAAAACAAAAGTGCAGTGAATTTTGCAGTGTTATAAGAAAAAGATACATTCTACAATATTTTTAAAATTACATTAAAAAAAAACACTTTTTCGATACATTTTTAATAAAATGTAATCAATAGTTAAAATTAAACAAATAACATTGTCATTTTGTGCCTTCATGGCATAAATCAGTACATTTTATAAAAAAAAGATAATAATAAAAGTTTATATATTCTATGTACTGTGTACATCAAAATAAACTAAAAAAATTAGCGACCAAGTATTCCATAGGGACAACATAAAAAGAATTGAGAAAATCTTAGAGAAAAACAGTTTTCCAAAACACACAACAAAAAGATTAAAAGACAATTTTTATAAGGATAAGGGACCAAGACAGGAAAGGAGTTCACCAAAACTTTTTTTTGCAAGAGTTGTGGGAAATTTTATTAAAATTTATTTGAACAAAATCGGTTCATATTTGGATGAGATATGTGCAAATCCGCCAAACTTGGCCTTTTAGCTGGCCTCGTTTTTTTTTTTTTTTGAGTACATCGTTCAGTCATAGTTTTTCTTGAAGCTAAGGCTATCTTGAACTCATAATAAAGGTTGTTCAATTGAAATTCAAATAGCTATTTGTTTTATTTAACTTTGTATGTAACTTTTCATGTTTTTTTTTTAACTTAAATGCAATTTTAACTATGTCTCCCTTTGAATTTTAATTGTTCCTCCTTGAATATTAATTAAAGATAGTCTTAACTTCAAGAAAAACTTTGTTTGAAGAGTCTGCTCCAAAAAAAAAAAAAATCGAAGCCATTTTTTTTGGATTGTCACGGCACCAAATTTATATATACATATAAAATAGGCGGTTGGTAAGCAGCCATAATCATAATCGCTTAATTTTTTTATTTTTTAGGAAGGCTGTGAGGAGAGGGAGTGCAGTGTATAATTTGTATTCAATAGTTGGTGGTGCCACGCCCCTAACGAAAAATACGTTGTCACGGGTAAACTAATGGACCGATTTTAATAAAATTCGGTTTTGAGATAGACTGAACTATAAGAAAAGTAATTAGAAGCTCTGAGTTCTGAAATAAGGCGTGGCATCACCCTTAATAGGAAAAAACGCTGTTTCGGCTGAACCGCGTCATCGATTTTGATAAAATTTGGTATGGTGCTAGATTGAATTCTGTGTAAAGATATTTCTTTTGAGTGGGAGGTGCCACGCCTTTAATAAGAAAACATGTTTTCACTGCAAAATTAATGGACCACTTTTGATGAAATTTGCTCAGGGTCTAATCAGTGCCTTAATTTAGCTGTGTCAATATATTTTTCTCTTATAGGTATGTCACCGACCTATTTAAAACAAATACCTAGCAATTGGTTATTAGTCAAAATTTTTAATAAATAAAAACTAACAAAAATTATAGGCAGTACCGCGAAGCAGGTTGTATAAAGAAATTATCAACTCGATAATTTATTAGGAGTAAACCGCCTTTCCTTTCACTTCGCCTGTTTTTTGAAGAACATATAAAGGATGTTTAATAAAAACAACTCTACATTCTTATTTTCCGAATGTACATTTCGGTGTATTTAGCACCATCATCAGCGGAATTTTTTATTGTTGAAACTAAACACAAAAATACAACATTAATTATCAGTTTTTAACATATTAAGAACTTTTATACATACAATTGTTGAAAATTAACAGCACATTATTACAGCAAGAAATTATTAAACTCAATTAAAATAAAATACTTCGCAAACATACCAAAGTGAAAAAACGAATATTTGTAAAATTTAAAATCAAAAGCTACCATAAAGAGCTTTCATAGCAGCTTTTCAAACATTTTCTAAAGTTCTTCACTCTAAGAAGTGGTTGAGAAATCACGGCAATAAATGTTGTAAAATTTCACGCATTTATTGGCGATTTTGAAAAAAACAACCCTTAAAATCTCGCTGCGTAGCGTATTTTTTTCAATTTCAATTCAAAAATGTTGCGTTTTTATAATAAATGCTGTTTTTTTCTCGCTATTTCAGCGTGTTTTCCTGCAAAGCGTAAGTAAACGCTGCAGTAGTGATATTTTACGCTATTGCAGCGTGATCATGACCTACATTTTAAAAACTCTCTGCTCTTGTTTCTATGCATCAGTCAACGAATACACAATTTTTGTCAGTTTGTTCTGAGCATTGAAAGAAAGAATAGAAGTGGCAGCACAAATAATATAATTTTAAGTATATACATAATATTTTGTTCTAAAAATGTTTAAGTGCAGTATTTGTGAAATAAAAGAAATTTCAGTAGTTTGTGAAAAAGTTTTCTTAAATTATAATAGCTATGAAGTGTATTGGTTTCGTTTTATAAAAATGTCCTTTGGCATACATTTTTTATGTACATATATTGGATATTATTTAAGTAATTGGAAACTTTATTTTTTTTCATAAATAAATGCACATATGTTATAAATAGAAAATTAACGCTTTTATACTTATAAGGATATCCACGTATTACATGGTAGGTAAATAAGTCAAATTTTAAAGCAAAACATTTTAAAAATTCTATTTTTATTATTTTGATGCATAATTCTAAAGGAGGAAATTTAAACGCAGACATTTCAAAAATTTCACTATTATAGTAAAAATTTCACGCTGCAAACGCGTTAAAATGCAATAGTTAATAAAATTTCACAGCAATCATAATAAAAATATAACGCTCAAAACAGCGTTAAAACCCCTAGCAACACAACATTCACGCAGATAAAGTGGGAAAAAACGCTGCATTAGCTGCATATTTATTCAGAAGAGAGTGAGATAGAGTGGAGAGAGAAAATAGCTCGTGAGAGGATTCACGCATTTATAGCGTGAAATATTCAAATTTTTGTGCTGTGAGGATTTGCTACAATAATTGTAGGTAATCTGTTGCCAGTAATAATTGTAGTAAATTCCTGGCTTTTTTTCTTAGAGTGTTCCTAAACAATTAAAAAGAGATGACCGGATCGGATCGGAAATGTACATTCGGAAAATAAGAATGTAGAGTTGTTTTTATTAAACATCCTTTATATGTTCTTCAAAAAACAGGCGAAGTGAAAGGAAAGGCGGTTTACTCCTAATAAATTATCGAGTTGATAATTTCTTTAAATACCTAGCAGTAAAAACGTTTTTTTTTTATTAGAGGCTTGGCATTGCCCACTCAAAAGAAATATCTTTACACAGGACTTAAACCGCATCGAGTTGAACTGGCGCTAGCAACCTGTTCAACCCTCTTACCGAATATTTCGTGATTCTTGCAGCAATCACTCATCAATAGTAGGAAAGAAAAAGGTACCAAAAAATCCCATAAATTTACTATCTCCACCAATTAAACATACTAGAGCTTTGAGCAATAAAAACGGCAACTATATCATCTTTCTTTTTTGTTAGCTTAGAAATCCCCGAATCTACTCAGAAGCAAGTTATGTTCAAAAATTAGAAAAAATTTAAATTTTTCGGTTACTTTAAATAGTTTTTTTTAATTTTTTTGATGAATAAATAAGTTTTTTTTTTGATAGGAAATTTTAATTTCTACAATAAGTCTGATGATGTATATATAATAAAACTACATAGTTAAAGAGTTATAGCAAAAAATATAATGTAAGACAAATTTGCACCGTTCTCAAAAGTCCAAGCATAAATTTAATCGCACTTTTGGATTTATCATTTTCAGGTTACAATTAAACATATGAGATGATAAAATGGCGATTCAACATTTCTTATTTTTGAAATTATCAGACTCTTTGCGTACTACCCAAATATGGAAATTGTATGATGAACTTGAAGGCTTAATGATAAATTTTAACATTTCCGTTATTTGTTTTTCTACTTCACTTCATGTACTTTTAGAAATCTCTCAACCCTTGTGTGTACTGGTAAGCTATGAGACGTAACTATTTGGTGTTTATCTGAGTTGACGCTTTAAAACCGTGATTTCTTTAAAGGAAATATCTTGATTTTTGTTTTGATATTAAGTTTTTTAATTCTTCATCAATCTAAGTGTGATAAGAGTTCTGAGTGGTTCATTTAAATTTCTCAGGTTGAAGAATGTCTTCAAAAGAATAAGAGAATATAAATTTCGTAACCCTGTCATTGTTAGATAAAAAGCTATTATCAAGGTTAATTTGGCTTAAATAGGACTTGAGGTCAGCTTTCAATTTTTAACATATCCCAACTCATAGTAGCATCTTCATCAAACTCGTCTGGTGGCTTAGCAATAATGTCATATTCTCTCATCAAATTTGAGTTTATTGTTGAGGTTGCGGATTCAGACAATCTATCTCCTGGCCTTCTACTGTAAGTCTTGATATTGGAAGCAGTGGCGGATGTAGGAATTTCTTGAGAAGGATCTGACATTTTTTTAAAAGAAAACACACATTGATTGAATTTATTGTTTAGTAGAATTTATGAAGTTTTCGTATTGAAGTTTTATTAAGGAATAATGAAAATCATTTTCAATATAACATTAATATCAATTACTAGCTGTCCAGGCAGACGTTGTTCTGCTCTTTCCGGTAGGTGACGCGAAGCTGTATGCTATGGAATGTTAAAGCGAATCAGCCCATCGTTAAAGTGAAAACAACTTCTGTCCCTACTTTCTTACATATAGTATAGTCGACTTGGCAGACATTTTTCTGGCCTTACTGCTAGGGTGAAGCGATGAGTTTAATTTACTATAGTATTTGTGTTTTATATAATTACCAAGTATCAGTCATCTGCATCAAATAATTGCTGATATATACAAAATGTCTTATTCGCATGCGGAAGGTGTGGCACCACCCATTTTCTCATTGAAACTTCTTTTTACCCGTACATTTTATATATGTATTTAGCCTCATTCATCTGCATCACAAATTATGGTATCTTCTTATATGGAAGGCATGGTACTGCACGGTGTTTGCTTTACCTCTTAATATGAAAGATACGTAGTATAAATTCCATGTGAATCCATGCAGTGCTCTTTGTGAAAATTCTATTTTAAAAATATTGCTGTTGAGGGCCACCCTAAATAAAAGTTTTGTAGGCTTAACTATGCCTCTTAATATAAAAGCTGCGTGGTGTGAATTCGGTGTGAATCGATTAACCGGCCTTCGCGAAAATGATTTTTTTAAAAAAAGTTAGGTTTACATTACTTACATTTTAAGTAATGTCTCTTAATATAAGAGACACGTGGTGTAAATTTCATGTTGATCGATGAAGTAGCCCTTGAGAAAATGCTATTTTAAAAATATTTTTGTATGAGGGCCACCCTAAATAAAAAATTTGTAGGCTTAAATATGCCTCTTTGTATAAAAGCTACGTGGTGTAAATTCCATGTGAATCGATAGAGTGGGGTTTGTGAAAACGCTGTTATAAAAAAAAAATTTGTGTGAGGGCCACCCTTAATAGAAGTTTTATAGACTAAACCATGTCTCTTAATATAAAAGCTACGTGGTGTAAATTCCATGTGAATCGTTGCAGTGGTCTTTGGGAAAATGCTATTTTAAAAATATTTTTGTATGAGGGCCACCCTAAATATGCAGCCTAAATAAAAGTCTCATAGATTAAACCATGTCCCTTAGTATAAAAGCTACGTGGTGTAAATTCCATGTGAATCGATGCAGTGGTATTTGTGAAAATGCTATTATAAAAAAAAATTTGTATGAGGGCCACCCTAAATTGAATTTTTTTTAATTCACCCCCTATCCTCAGACCTACCAAATATACACAAAAAATTTTATAAGAATCGGTCAAGCCGTTTGGGAGGAGTACGGTAACAAACACTGTGACACAAGAATTTTATATATTAGATGAAAAACCTAAAACAAATTCACGTTGTAAAGCTGATTTCAACAAAATACAACTTGATTTCTCAACACACCTCCTCAAGTTGTTCCAATGTGAAATTCCAATCCAAGTGAATTAAAACAAAAGTAGTGCTTGTCTTTTGGAACTGGTTTCGTTAAGAAATCTGCAGGCATTTCATTTGTTGGGACATATTTTAACTCCACGACCTTTTTCTCTACCGCATCCTTAATGAAATAATATTTATAATTTATAATATATATGTTTTTTATTATTTTTAATTTGTTTTTAGTCGACTGAATGTTATTAATTAATTTGAAATTTTTAATCGAACTTTACAGTCAATTGCAGTAACCAATATTCTTGTGAAATTTCACAAATCGGTTAATGCTTTATAAACAAACATGACAAAGACAACAAATGGAACACTTTAACCTGGTAATTGGTGACATATGTTTTTTATTATTCATTTTGTTCACTGTGTCTACAATATTTTGTGTCAATAACGCAGGGTAATCTAGTTTTTAAAATTTTCTCATAATTTAATGCAAGATTTTCTTTTTTTTATGGGACCAGTCTGTATCTTCGATTTTGGGTAAAAAACAGGTTTTAACTTTATTTTACGACTATGAATATGGGCCAATATGTTTAGTAATGAATGATTGGCTCCGGATTTCGTCAAGTGTGTTGAGCACTTTGTGAGTCACCGAAAATTGTGACAGGATTTTTTATTGGAAACCCAAGTTCTTCTAATAGATAACGAAGGTACATAGCTTCTTTGGCTGCTTCTGTTAGAGCTACATACTCCGCCTCTGCACTTGAAGTTGCATTTACTTTTCGCTTACGTGATTCCCATGTGATAGCACCTCTTGCAAGAATATAACAAAAACCAGATTGCGACTTACGGTCATTGACATCTTGCGCCCAGTTAGCATCCACAAACCCCATAAGAGGCGATCCTGTTTTGTGATATGTCAACACCACATTCTTCGTCGAGTTCAAATATTTAACTATTTGAAGTGCTGCTGTCCAGTGTTGCTTCCGTGGATCTTGCGCAAATCGTGATAACATGTTAACACTACACGCAATATCTGGTAGGCTGAAAATTGCAATATGCAATAACGAACCTATAATTTCTTGGTACGTTACTTGCTCAATTTTTTCAGCTTCATCAAATATTTTAGGCTCCTTCTCCAAAGATATTTTTGTTTGCATTGGGAACCTGATAGGTTTCGAATTCTCCAATTCTGCAATTGGTAGTTCTTCACCAAATTCGTAATACATCCAGGTTGTGATATTGACAGCCTATTCTTACTTAACTCTATCTCTAATTCCATACAATGTTTTGGTTCATCAATACCTCTAATATCAAAATTTTTCCGTAAGACTTTAAGAAACTTGTCGACCATTTCAGAATTGTTGTGTGCAATAATTATGTCATCAACATACAATGCTACAAATACCATCAAACCATGATTTCGTATAAAATAAATGCATTGGTCATGATTTGATTGTTGCAGTTCAAAATTTTTAAAAAACAAAATCTATTTTTTTGAACCATTGTCTACCTGCCTGCTTTAATCCATATATTGCCTTTCTAAGCTTACAAACTTTTCTTCGTTGTGCCTCTTGAACAAAATGTTCTAGTTGATCCATATAAATTTCTTCACTTATATCACCATTCAAAAATGCTGTTGACACGCCTAACTGTCGTAGTTGAACAAAATGTTCTAGTTGATCCATATAAATTTCTTCACTTATATCACCATTCAAAAATGCTGTTGACACGCCTAACTGTCGTAGTTTCAAGTCATTTTCAACAGAAAGAGCATATATTAACCTTAAAGAATTCTGTCGTACTACTGGTGCAAAAGTATCCATGTAATCAAATCCATATCGTTGTGAATATCTTTTTGCAACCAACTGAGCCTTTAGTTTCTCAATTTCTCCATCTGGTAGATATTTAGTGGCAAATACCCATTTTGGTAATTCCGTCAACTCCTATGTTCCATTTTTCATTAAAGAATCATACTCACTATTCATCGCTGATAACCATTCTGTTTGATGAGCTGATTTCATAACGTCCTTTATGGTTTTCGGATCTTCTTCCCTAGAAATTTGAGCGACATCTTGGCTCTTAAATTTAAAAGATCTGAGTCAGGACTTGAAAGAATTCAGCAAATTCGGTTCTTGCACTTCTTCCCTCATTTGATTATCTATTATGTTTGACTGACTATCTTCAAGTTGTATTTCCAAACTATCTTCAAAGGTTTCATCTTTTTCATTATTTAAAAAATCTCTTGAATTGACAGATTCATGTTTGTTTTTCTCAGTTTCATTATAGTTTATCCAAAAATCAATAAGCCCGTCTTCATTTTCTTCAATTTGTCTTATGATAATATCTCATCACGACTTTTTATAATAATCTTTGTGCCTCTTTTCCACAATCTATAGGCTTTTGATTCTTCAGAATACCCCACCAGAATATATTCTTCACTTCTTGGTTGCCACTTATTTTTATTTGGCTTTTTATTTAAAACAAAAGACTGGCTACCAATCTGACGAAAGTACGAAATATTTGGGACCATCCCCGTCCAAATTTCTTCTGGTGTCTTATCTTTATTTAAATTTGTAGAACATCGATTACGAATATATGCAGCAGTGTATACAAGTTCAGCCAACAACATTTTCGGAAGTTCCGCCTCTAGCATTAAGCATCTTCCCATTTCAACAAGCGTTCTATTCATACGCTCTGCAATTCCATTCTGTTGTGGTGTGTATTCTACGACTGACTGGTGCTTTATACCATAATATTTTAAAAAATTTGAAAATTCATGACAAATTAGCTCTTTAGCATTGTCAGTTCGAAGAATTTTTATTTTATTTCCAGTTTCAAATTCAACACTTTGTTGAAACTCCTTAAACGCAGAAAAATAGTCTGATTCCTGTCGTAAGAATTTCATAAAAACTTTGTAAGAAAAATCATCAATAAAGGTGACAAAATACAGCTTTTTCCCCATGGAATTGAGTGTACAAGTTCTAATACTTCTTTTGTTGACTTCGTGATTTTTTTAGGGAAGCGTTCCTGTGTCTGCTTTCCTCTAATGCATCTTACGCATTTGATATTTTCTGTATCAAAATAAGGCAACCCTTTTACCATTTCTTTGCCTTTGAGCATTTTCAATGAACTTATATTTAAGTGTCCATATCGCCATAGTTCAACATTATCTCGCTGTGGATGCTAACTGGGCCCATAACCTATTGTTTAATAGAATATACGAAGTTTTCGTATTGAAGTTTTATTAAGGAATAATAAAAAAATATTTTCAATATAACATTAATATCAATTATGAAAAACTTAAAACAAATTCACGTTGTAAAGTTGATTTCAACAAAGTACAACTTGATTTCTCAACAGAATCTTTCAACGACCCGACTAGAAAATGTCGTTAGGCGTAAATTAAGTCCTCATTGGTTTTGCCTAACCAGAACGTTAGGGCCAAGTGTGGAACACCAACGACAACCTAATTTGGATTGTAACGGTGTGCCCCAAATTTTCCTAAATAGGATTTTTCAACGCCTACCTCATTAGGCTCTCGTTGGGCGTTTTCTACAAGGAGGAAATGAAAAAAAAAAATGTTTGTGTATTGTGGAAACATTTTTTATCATTGGTTGTTTTTTTCACGTCATTTCAGTGCAGCGGCGTCACATAATGCATAATACCTCCTACTTTTGATATGATTTTTATTACCAACACACTTTTCCCCGTTAATATTTTTGTTGACTTATTTTAAATGAATTTATTTTTTATAACGTTCAATTATTTATATTGTCAGTCGTCATTCATAGACAGAGTTCATACTTATATATTCATATTTTAATACAACGTCAAAGCAAAGATTCTCCAAGCAACATTCACATAGCTAATCACAACGTTTATACATTTGATGTCATATATACAATTATGAAAACAAAAAAGTTATAACGAATCATAAAAAATTATTTAGATTTTATGAGAAAAATTCAATGTTTACCTGCGCTGCCACACTTGGTAGATTTCCCTAAATTTGGTAGAAATTAAGATATTATTCATTTTGGTTGACTTTTCTTTGACAACTGAATGAACCGATGTAAATTAATGTTCCTTCTGATTTGAAAAGTTACTTTACTTTATTAAGCTTGTTTTTGAATGCTTTTGTGTGAACTGTGTTTTATTTTAAGAAAAAACAGATTTACTGTTCAACCTTAATTAGAGTATGGGGCGTTGACTTTGCCGGCACTACGCTTTTGAGTTGAGCGCTGAACCTAAATAAGAGCGTAGCGTTAAATGTCATGTATAGTTTATTTGCTTACTGTTTGTGACAGAAAAAAAATCAACACAATAAAATAAAAAATTAGCTGCCAACGCTCTGTCAAAATTGGAAAATCGAATACGCTGGCGTTAGAGCGTTGCTTATTTCGGTTGGCTTTATATAAAATGTATGTGCATGAGAGAATTTTGACAGCTAAACGACGCTGGCTCTCTAATTTAGGTTGAACAGTTATAGTACAGTAAGTAAGTAAGTAAGCGTCAGCTTACTTGGGAAACCGAGACCTCTAATAGACCATAAATATTGGAAGGCGACCGAATTCTGATCATTTCTGATATATTTTGGATATTTGTGGCTTTGCAAAAAGTTTTTAGAAACAAATTGTAGAGCCATTTTTTACTTCTGCACGTGCACATGCTTTTGAACTACTTTGAGTCCCAATTCGAAAAGATATATTTCACATAATTTGCGGCATCTTGCAGGTGATGTAGAAAAATTTTGGATGAATTCGATGCGAACGGATTTGAAAATTACCTTGGAATTCTATCAAAAATGGCTAAAAAAGGGAGGTTCCTTGCAACAAATTTATCAAAAAACAATTTTTTCAATTACTAAAAATAAAAAAAACAAATAATGTTACATTGAGCATTGCAAATTAGTGCTTGCACTAAATTGTATGACACAATGAAATCTTACACAAATAATTATTTACTTTATAACTGTGACATTATTGTTAAATCCATAAGTAAAACTGCAATTGTTAAAAAATACGGCACTTCATAATTCAGTCGTATAACCACTCTTTCATCTCTAATTTTTATTCTATTTAACAACAACTTGCATAACTACATTCTTGAAAAGGCTTTTTTGATTATATATCAGTTTGTATTAAAAATATGTTGACACAAAACTGTTTTATAAATAAATAAAAAGTCATTGCTACTGTAAGCTTGTGTTATTTTAATATTCTAATTCCAACAATCGAGCAGTTACCACACACATTTACAGCAAAAAAAAAAATAATCAAACATTGCAAAAACACCCAAATCTGGGAACTCTGATACGTAAAATGACAATTCAAATATGACACTGTTAGAAAAATTATTATTATTTGCTTTATTTGCTTTTTACAACAATGAGTTTAGCTGATTGCGTCAAGCTACGCATCTAACGACTCGGAATAAGCAGGTTCAACTCCAGCGCAGGAAAAACTCTTCGAAATTTTTTTTTTTTTTTATGTTGAGTTCGCCTAATAAAACACCAAATTTATAAATATATCAAGGTCAATATTCATTAAAAACTGAAATGAAATGATGAAAATCAAAGTTGGAAAAGTTCAGGAAACGTTGCATCTGTCATCGGTCATTTCTTACAGTTCAGGAGTAAATTCGAACTTAGTCACGACTGCCACATTACTTATTCCCCAGATTTACTGAATTCAGGAATTCCTTAGGTTATTACCATGACCAAACCTTTAGGCAAACCAAACATTGGCATGCCGCAGTAGGGCCTAATCAGGCAGTTGATAGGCAAAACTAATTTAGAAATGCCTTACAATTGCCTAATTAGGCTGCTAGTACACATTCCTAATTTTGTCTAGCCTAATTATTTCCCAGTTAGGGCCAAAAGTATATTTAGGCATGCCTAAGAAAATTCTAGTCGGGGACCAATATTTCTATTGTTTAGCATATTATAACAATCTAATCAGTAGTTCAGTCAAGAGTTTCAAGGTGAGGTTTCTTCTGGCAAAATAATTCAACAATTTCAACTGAGCTAAACTAGCCACGGGCCACGCGCACTAGTGCTATTGTGTGAAATTTTCGTAATAAAATACCTTATACTGGGTGTTTTTTTTAGAGGTTTGTTTTTCGAATAGAGATAAAACTGGCATTTTATGGTCAAATCTGGCAACTCTAATGTCATTTATGTTCATTTTGGTTTGCCATTTCATCATGAACAGGTTGACAAAAGAACAACGCTTGCAAATTGTGCAAATTTATTTCGAAATTAATGGTTCAGTTCGCGAAGTTTACCGCAAGCTCCGTCCACTTTATGGTCGACATAATCGTCCATCAGAGCAATTAATTCGGTTAACCATGGGTCGCTTTCGCACTACGTTTACTCTATGTGATAATACGCATCCGCAGAGACGTCGAACAGTGCGCACCGAATAAACAATTGCCGCTGTAGAGCAAAATGTTGAAGAGGACCCGAATGAATCGATTCGCCACCGTGCACAGCAATTGGAGCTTTGTCCATCAACTTTATGGAAGATTTTGCGCAAAGATCTTGGCTTGCGACCTTACAAGATCCAGCTTGTGCAAGAATTAAAGCCGCAAGACCATGCAATGCGTCGTGATTTTGGTGTATGGGCCGAAAATGAGATTGATCTCGATGCTGATTTTCATCGCAAAATTTTGTTCAGTGATGAGGCTCATTTTTGGTTGAATGGCTACGTCAACAAGCAAAATTGCCGCATTTGGAGTGAAGAGAATCCACATGAGACCCTTGAGACGCCATTACATCCACAAAAACTGACTGTTTGGTGTGCTCTATGGGCTGGTGGAGTCATTGGGCCATACTTCTTCCGAAATAATGCTGGAGAGTCAGTTACCGTTAATGGAGACCGGTATAGAGCCATGATAACCGACTATTTTGTTCCCGAATTGGATGGCATGAATGTGGATGAGTTGTGTTTCCAACAAGACGGCGCTACATGCCACACAGCGCACGTCACAATCAATTTATTGAAGGAAACATTCGACGAGCGCATAATTTCGCGGAATGGACCTGTCAATTGGCCACCAAAATCGTGTGATTTGACTCCATTGGATTATTTTCTTTGGGGATATGTGAAGTCGCTCGTCTACGCCAACAAACCAGAAACGTTAGGGGACTTTTAAGCCAAAATTCGTGGCGTTATTGCCGACATACGGCCCCATATGCTCGAAAAAGTGGTTCAAAATTGGACCTGTAGAATTGGCTTTATTCGAGCCAGCCGCGGCGGCCACATGCTCGAAATCATATTTAAACATTAATGGCATAAAATTATCCTTCCAATAAAGCCAAATTGATGGACATTAAAACGATTTTCTTGTGTTTTATTTCAATTCGAAGCTATATACCTCTAAAAAAAACACTATACATTGCTTAGAAAATCACTTTTTACACATCAAAAAAAAAAACTGTAATTCTGACATCCAACGAACTTCCGCAAATTTTCTTTTTGTCAAAGCATAACTCAAATTTTAACTTCGCGCCAAAAAAAATGTGTCTCCACTCGATAGAATACATGTCCGTAAACGTGAAAACCTTCATTGATGGGTTTGTGGAAAGAGTTGTTTGTTCACATACATAAATTCATAAAATTTGAATTTTTTAAAGTGGCATATCTCAGTAAAAAAAAAAAAAATATTTGAGCAAACTCAACGGCATTTTAAAGATTAAGGGTCATACTTTAAGATGATGTTTACAGGTTTTGGAGTAAAAATCGATAGGCGATGATATATAAGAATATATAGGCCAAAACAGTGTTTTTAGCACTTTCAGGTTAGGATATCTCGGAAACCTGAGCCAATAGAGCAATTCTGACCCCGGATTTGGATTCAGCAAGTCAAAATAAATCGGAAAAGTATAGTCTGGTTTCTGGTAAAATTTTTTGTAGGCCTGTGTTATTTTTTACTGAGCCTTCTGTTCAGTACTGTCAGTGCGAAAAAAAATACAAAAAAATTACAGCGCAAAATGCATAAAAAGAAACAAATCATTCCTTTTGGGCAAACCAGCAGCTTATACTAGTTTCGATGACCGCTACGTCCAGTGGCAGATTTACGCCTAGGCCCGTGAGGCCCGGGCCTAGGGCGGCAAAGTTTTAGGGGTGGCAAAAACTTAATAACGACAGCATTTTGAAGGCGCAAGAATATGTATAAGGACCAAATCCATCTCAAACCATGCACGCGGAATTGGTTGCCGATGAAATATGTTGGTTTTGAAAGGATATATATTTCCCCGATTCGATAAAAAAATTTTTTTTATGAAGTTATGGCCATTTTAAGTTATGCCCATTTTAGGCTGAAAATTGTTTCAAAAAAGTGGCATTTCCATCCAAATCAAAATATTTAACTTTTGTCTTTTGATTCTTATGGAACTTCATAATTTCTGTTAGAATCTGCAACAATATAAACATAGCACGCCAAAAACTACATCTCCCTCTTCATATGCAATTGTTCTTGTAATCTTTTTGATATCACACATTTCTTGACATTTTTATGCATTTTGCGCTGTAATTTTTTTGTGTTTTTTCGCACTAACAGTACTGAACAGAAGGCTCTGTAAAAAATAGTTTACAGATTTTTTATTTTTGTATTGAATATATGTAATATGCTTATGGGCTATTGACTATGTCATAAATAACAGGGGTAAAAGGGACTAATTCGTTAAAGGTATTTTATTGTCTTGTATGTTCAATTATACCCTGAAGATGATAAATCCAAAAGTGCGATTAAATTTATGGTTGGACTTATGAGAACGGTGCAAATTTGCCCACTTTTTATATTTTAATCATAACTCAAAAACTATATATTTTTAGATGTACATATTCTGAGGCTTATTGTAGAAAATAAAATTTCCTATCGAAATGACACTTTATAAAGTCACATAACTTATTTTTTCATCAAAATAAGTTAAAAAACTATTTTAAAAAAAAGAAATAGAAAGGTGATATAGTTTCCGTTAAAATGATGACCCACAAAAGTATTTTGGATAAAATTTTGCTGAGATACAGTCGTTCAAAGTTGACTTTTGTATGATTTCACCAACTTTTACCTATATACCATGTTAGCTTTAATTTTACACGCAAAAGTAATGTTAAAATACTAGTAATATGTCATTAATAAACTGAAAATTACTTTTTTATTGAATTAACATTACTTTTGTGCAGTGGAGTCATTGCACAGAGGGAGCGAGAGCTTAAATAACATATCGAATCGATGATATTTTGAATTGAATCGATGTAATGTACAGTAATATTAGATCCTTATGGGGGGCCAATGACCCCCCTAGCCCTACCCAATTGACGCCTCTGCTTTTGTGTGTAAAATTAAAACTAACATGGTATATAACTAAAAGTTGGTGAAATCAAACAAAATTAAGCAACTTTGAACGACTGTATCTCAGTCAATCTTCATTAAAAATACTTTTGTGGGTCACCATTTTGACGGAAACTACATCACCTTTCTTTTATGTGAACCGAAAAAATCCCTAAATCTTCTCTAAAAAAAATGCTATCCAAAAAAGAAAAAAATTCAAAATATTGAAATTTTTCGGTTTTTTTTAAATAGTTTTTTACCTTATTTTGATGAAAAAATAAGTTCTGTGACTTTATAAAGTATCATTTGGATAGGAAATTTTACTTTCTACAATAAGTCTCAGATATGTACATGCTAAAAATATATAGTTTTTGAGTAATGATTAAAAATATAAAAAGTGGGCAAATTTGCACCGGTCTCAAAACTCCAAGCCTAAACTTAATCGCACTTTTGGCTATATCTTTTCAAGGGATCAATTCAACATACAGTATAGACAGTAAAATACCTTTAACGAATTAGTTCCTTATTAAAATACATAGTCAATAGTCTTTTAGAAAAATAATATAAATTTGAATAAATGAATATTTTTCTTAGATCTATGTATCAACCACTCCCGACAATAGAGTACTACCTCAATTAGTCGCACGAACAAGTATAGTATGATAAACGTTAATTGACCAGATCAAATCAAGTAAAAATTTTACTTCTGCCTTACCTTGAACCAACGCTGCCCTATCTTAAATTCAACTCTGACTACGGCTCTGATTTTCAGCCACACAAAAAATGTGGGTATGGTTTGACAACAGTGAGTGGCATCTCCCATACAACTAAAATACCTAAAACGCTATATTTTGGCATATACAGGGTGTCCCATAAATAGTGGATAACCTTCTAACAGCAGATGGGCGACCTCAAGGCGGGTCAGAAAAAGTAAAATCATGTTCAGTAAAAATCGCACCGTTTTCGAGGAAATCAACATTTTTCATAGTTGCGAAAAAATGCGACCTTTGTCAGTCGCTCTGGTACCACAGCCACAAATGAAAATATTTTTGGTCCATTTTTTTTGCATGATATTTTTAAATAGCTATGCTATCATATGTGATTTAAAATTAAACCGTAGATACAGTGGTTCTTTAAAAAATAGATGTTGAACTTAAGACTTTCGTTTCGCTCCATATTTTTTTTAAACTTTAAGCTGGTGTGGTGTAAAAAAAGTGTATGACAACTTAAGTGGCCAACTTGTTAAAAATTTTCCTATTTAATACAGATTCTAAAACGCTAAAAACATAAGCGATAGCTTTTATGGTTGCAAAGATATTGGCATATATATTTAGTGGCAAAAGAGCTTTTTGTATGGAACTTAAATTTCAAACAAAATCAGGTCAATTTCGAATTTTATTAAGAAATAATGTAGGTGAACTCGGAATTACGCCGTGTTTACAGCAACAGCTACGCTAACCGTAATTAAGTAATATTATTTTATGATCTTGTGCACCACCTCATTTCATAATCTACCTGCACAGAATGTGGCACCCGCCTTAAAATTTTGTCAATTTTAACAAGTTGGCCACTTAGGGTGTCATACAATTTTTTTACACCACACCAGCTTAAAGTATGAAAAAAATATGGAGCAAAACGAAAGTTTTAAGTTCAACATCTATTTTTTAAAGAACCACTGTATCTACGGTTTAATTTTAAATTACATATGATAGCATAACTATTTAAAAATATAATGCAAAAAAATGAACCAAAAATATTTTCATTTGTGGCTGTGGCATCAAAGCGACTGACAAAGGTCGCATTTTTTCGTAACTATGAAAAATGTCGATTTTCTCGAAAACGGTGCGATTTTTACTGAACATGATCTTACTTTTTCTGACCCACCTTGAGGTCGCCTATCTGCTGTTAGAAGGTTATCCACACCTGGGACACCCTGTATATAAATATAACTTCAACGAATTCGGACATAAGCCCAATCTGCGCTTCTGTAAAAATCAATACAAGTTGTAAGCTCCTTAACTTATATCTAAATTAAGGGGGTCGTATGAAAGACAATTTAATGAGCTACAAAATTGATGAAAAAATTTTTCAAATTTGACCTACAGTTTTGGAGATGTGATGTTTTTCCTGAAATATTTAGAAATATTTTTTTAAACAACTATTATTTTTTCAATAAATGTGTTAAAAACCTCTATTTTTTTATAAGTCTAAAAAGCTTAGCTCTTCAGCTTTAAAATATGTATCGATTCTTCTAAATTATGGCGTACTTCCTCTTTTTTTAAAAAAAAAAAACCAAAAAATAACATAAAATAATCATTATTTAAAACCGCAATAAACCATAAGTCGATTTCAAGGAATAAGAGACGCTAGCGTCAATGTGCGCTTTGTTGTTGTTGTTGTGCGTTCTTAAGAAAAACGACGTTGTAGTTCTAAATGTTATGTTGAGTTCATAGCGAACTACAAACCATAGGCAAACGACGCTAACTCTTTTCGTTGTATCGTTCTGTTTCGTGCTACTGCTACTGATGAGTTGCAGAATGTCTAGAGGTATCCTATAGTCTGACCAAACTGCTAGTCTGCCGTACTAAGCGAAAAAGACGTAACTCTGAAAAAAAAAATGTCCGAGATTCTTATGGCATCGGATAACTTAAGAAACTACGTGTCTAATGAAATACTCTAAATATCGGCATCTTAGTTCAATCATATAAAAAATTTACTATGAAAATTTCCTCTATCTCAATTTTACAGGTATTTCAACAAATTAACATAAACAAAACATCAATTATCTCGAAATGAATTTTTTTGAGATACGTCTTTTTCGCTTAGTACGGCAGAAGTGCACTTACGAATACCTCTAGTACTTATACTAAGTTGTGAAATTTGGTGCATGGATCCAATTGCCTGCAGTAAGAGCCGCGTAAAATGTAGGCGGGATTGTACAACGAGGAGAGCACGGGTAAAGCCGCGGATACAGCTAGTAGCTTATAGATATAACGATATTGAAGTATTGTTTACAAGAGTTTTCACGTTGCATTCTCTTTATGAGTTAGCTTTTTATGGTTTAGCTGCTTATTTTCATAGTACATTTTTGTCATATACAAAATTATATATTTTAAAAGAATGTCGAATTTTTAATTGGTGTCAAATTGAGTCACCATTGTGTTTGAGTGGTAATAAACTCGCTCTTTAATGTAATAAGCTAAACATAATTACGCACAGTTTAAAGTATAAAGCATAACTGGGCAGTTGAAAAATATTTATTTTTAAGAATGGCATCTTTCTTTTTCCGGTTGGAACTTAATGACTAAAACAATTCCTGTCAGATAATAATAAAAACAAATAAAAAGAAAATACATACAATAACTCCAAAATTCTTTCATCATTAGTGATACCTAATGGTATCAAGTCAAAACTCCAACACTCTTGGAAGAACGTCCATAAAATAAACACATTTATTATTATGTTTGATGTCATAGTTTACGTAAAATCTGAAAGCAAAATGTAAACAATATTTCAATAAAACACTTCAACTTATGAATGAACAAATTTATATTTTTTTGCTTAACTTTTAAGATGTTGACAAATATTTTTTTTATTAAAGAAAGTTAAAGAATTATTCTTTCGTTACATTCACTATCAATTTTAAAACGGAATTATTTCTATACTTAACAGAATAGTTTATTATAAATAAAGTATTTTTCACATTACTCACATTCAATTGAAAATGTGTTCAATCACTAGTCTAGCAATACTTTTACGGAACTACATATGTGTACCTGTTATAATCGCATGTGTTATCTTATCTACGAGACGCTCTGCAGATATCATATCTTTTAAAGAAATGCTTTTGGCATAAAAATGTTAAACATTTACCCCCCTTTCATGGTTGGCTATTATCTCACCATTTTAGTCGCCGAGTAAAAATTGGCTTTATAAACATATGGGGAGAAGGGGTACATTGATATGCGGGGCACATAGATACGGTGACCGTTAAATCAAAACCTGACGCAGTCAGATATCATTTAAATGTACATAAGTAGGCCTCGACAGGACCTATCATATATTTGAATTCCAACTGCGTTCAGGTACCGCTTCGAGTTCGAGAAGTATAAACCTGTTTTATACGCTCATTAGTAAAATAGTTGCGCCCTGTTTGGGTGTGCATTTATTTGGAAAGTTTTGTGTTGACAATTGCATATTACGATATACATACGGTTAGTACATATCCTTGATAATTTTTAGATAGTTGTAATTTTTATAATTACTTAACACTTAAACGTAAAATTATTATTTAAAACAAAAAAGTCACTTAGGGCCCATTGATACAAGCATCTACGGGGTAAATTGATACGTATGAATTTGTCCCGTCTGGTAAAAAGATTGTGACTTAATCGCTTTATTTCTTAACAGAAAGGAATATGGTGCAAACGTAAAAACATAAATGATAGCGCTACGGCTTCTGCAATCTTTGATATACTGGAATGCAAGGTATCAATAAGAAATGCGGTCTATACTCGTAAGTACAATTTAAAAATAACGCAGTTGATACTGATCTACCTATGTCAAAAGACGTTAAGGAAGGGTATTTTATATAACATAGGGGTGTTTTAAACTATGAATTAAAGTACCACAAGCGTATATCAATGTACCCCGTGTGTGGGGCAGTTTGATACGAAATTCTGTTTTTAAAAAACACTTCATAACATTTTTTCCAAATAAATCTGAGTTGAAATTTGTTTGAAATAAGTTAGTTAGAAAAACACTGAAAGCATTCAGATACATTTTTTTAAATTTTTTTTGTCAATATGCCTCTTTTTTTCGTTTGTAAAGAAATCGTGTCAATGTGCCCCATCTTCCCCTACAGCTTATTCTTACTCGACAACTAAAGCGAGATAGTAGCCAACCATGAAAGGGCTGTTAATTGTGTAGACCAGCGGTGGGCACAAAAATATAACAAAAGAGGAAAACAACAACATCAAGCAACAACAAACGAAATTTTAAAGTTTTTTTTACTTTCATTTCCAAAATTGCCATTAGCACAGAAAAAACCAAATTACACTACAAACAAAAACAATTGCTACATTTGTCAAGACACAATGCGACGCCGTCATTTATGCCTTTGTGTTTTGTTTTCATTTGAATTCAAGTCAACGCTGTGCCTCGATAGCGTTGAAATTCTGCGAATTTTGTGCCTCGATAGCGTTGAATTCTGCGATTTTTTTTTTTACTTGCTTGTGCGTCGAATAACGGTTAGAGCAATGTGAGTAAATTGAGGCACTAAGTGCCCTTCACTGGTGTAGACCAGCGGTGGGCACAAAAATCTAACAAAAGAGCAAAACAACAACATCAAGCAACAACAAACGAAATTTTAAAGTTTTTTGTAATTTTATTTCCAAAATTGCCATTAGCACAAAAAAAACCAAATTACACTACAAACAAAAACAATTGCTACATTCGTCAAGACACAATGCGGTGCCGTCATTTATGCCTTTGTGTTTTGTTTTTGTTTTCATTTGAATTCAAGTCAACAATGTGCCTCGATAGTGTTGAAATTCTGCGAATTTTGTGCCTCGATAGCGTTGAATTCTGCGAATTTTTTTTTGCTTGCTTGTGCGTCGAATAACGGTTAGAGCAATGTGAGCAAATAGAGCCACTAAGTGCCCTTCACTGGTGTAGACCATTGGCGACATTTTGGGCTCCAACACCCTCAATATTCTTATGTTAAATATGCATGCATGCATTTGTTCATATATTGAAACAAGATTTATACTATCGTTGCGACTAGAAAAACAGCTATGTATTAATAACCCAGGACATAGCGTCATAACAACTAGGCATACATATGTATCTGCGCAATTTTCTAATATGCCTATTTAGTTTGTTTAACAATACAATGCTGCCGGTCTGTTGCTCAGTTGGTGGAACCAAATAAATATATGTATTCTCGAGAACTGAACTCGCTCTCTTTTTCTTACGATAAGCCGAAATCTGAGCCGGCATTTCATTTGGTCTAAGATTTCACCGTGAAATCGTCACTTGGAATATATGTACATTGGTCGCAAATATCATATGTTTTAAGGAAACGGTTTTGGCATAAAAATGTCTCACTTTAAATTGTGCAGACCATTGGCGATATGTCTAGAGCTAGGATGCCCAAAAGTTTCTTATGGAAGTGCAAACACCAATACATACATATAAACATTATTTAAAAAAAAAATAATAATTCAATATGTACACTAGGGCAGCGTTTCTTAAACTGTGGTCCGCAAACCCCTGGGGGTCCGCGAAGTCATTCCCGGGGTCCGCGAAACAATTTTAACATCATATAATTTTACATAATCAAACTTTTCGCTTTTTTTCAAATAATTCATTTATTAAAAATTACTTTTTACCGATTACTTTTTCCAGCTACAACGAATTCAATTTTCCTGGCTGCAGCTGTTACATTTAGTACATCATGTTAAATCCTTTTAAAAAGGTATTTTATCCAACTTTAATTTTGTATTATATATTTTAAAAACGCTATTTGTCATTTATAGTTTTGTAGCCATACGTTAATTCAGAATTTGAGCCTTAAAATGGATCGTTGGCTAAAAACTGGATCTATACTCAAACAAGATATAGGTGAAAGCGATTCTGATGAGGGACCATCAACCTCCATCAAGTAACGTAAAACTAGAAAGTACTGTGATGAGTATTTATCATTTGGATTTACTTCTGTAAGCAAAGAAGATTTACAGCCAGATTATGTAAGACAAGGTGACACTTTGCGTGCGCGACACTTTTAGTCACCTTGCGTCACAAATTGGAATTATATAAATGTTTACGTCATGGCGTTCGTCCAGTTATTTTGCCACTAGAGTTGTCAGCTTTAAACGTAAAACTTTACGTTGTCATGATTCCACCTTTTTTTGGCACAAAATGTAAAAGATTTGCATGACATAGAATCTTGTATTCCTCCAATGAAGACAATTTCTTAGTATGTAAAAATGATCAAGTATGTGGTTTTTCTTATTAATTGCTAAAAGTTTTAATGCAATAATGTGTCTAGAAAAGTCGATGTTATGATAAGCTACAAAACACAATTTACCACATAAGACCTTTGACCAAAATCCAAGAGCTCACATTTGGAGAATAGTATAAAGGTTCTGGTTCTCGGATGATTTATCTATAGCGGAAAGGAGTTTTAGATTTAAAAAGGTTTTCCCTATCATCCTATTTTTGGCTTTATTAGAAGCTCGCCATGAGCTATCACTTAATCAGCCACAAAGGCTACAGGGGTGAATAGATGATCCTTTGAGACTTAATAAAACAATGTTTAATAATCTTAAGTCAAAGTCAGATCTTCGATTGATTTTATTAGTTTATAATTTTTTCTTATATACATTTCTTATTTGAGTGAAAAGACACAATTCTTCTTTTCACTCGTTATCCAAAAATTCTTACTCATCATAATTTTACAAAAATAATTGTAACACATGCCATGCATCTGTTACATATCGAAATTAGCTCAAAGCAAAACGATAAACAAACAATAGTAAAAGTGTTATGTTACATCCCATTGCTTTGGTTTTGTGTGTGGCGTCAAATGCATGACACACTTATGTTGTGCATTTCCAAATGTATGTCAACCAGACATTTGTTGTTGTTGCACAAATTATTGGTCATCGTAAATAATGTGTTTGAGTTGCCGCTGACCTTGTCATAATATTTTACTGTATTGATACGCTACAAACATTGTGTTGGTCAAAGCCCTTTATGCACAATGGTTGGTGCGAACCCTACAATAAGCAATACGTACAACACCTCTACCCCTTTTGGAAATGCATAACGTTTATTAATAGTTCTTAAATGTGAATAAACGCTTATGCGCTTGTACCATATGTGAATTTATTGTTCTTGATGCATGGTGTGTATTTAAGTTCTAGTGATATAGCGATATTTTGTTTTATATTAGCATGTATATAAGTAGTACATCCTAGTAGTTATATAATAATATTCATATATTTAATTATGATTATATGTTAAAAAAAATTTTACTAATTATTTAATTTCTATTTTTATCTTACATTTGATATTTTTTATACTGTACTAGGTATATTTATTGATTACAATCGCAATTTTTGCTTATTTGCAAAATTTAATTTTATTTGTCTTACATATTTTTATGCTGTACTATATTTATTGTTATACAATACAATTTTGCTTATTTGCAAAATTTAATTTTATTTGTCTTACATATTTTTATACTGTTCTATATTTATTGTTATACAATTACAATTTTGCTTATTTGCAAAAGTTTGTTCTAAGTGTTTACTTAGTGACCTTCATATATTAATTTTCAAGTTCTGATTTTATGCTTAGGTTTGCTAAATTTTGATTCATTCATTACATTCATACTTGTAGAGTTTAATGCCTTAATTTAATGTTTATTTTTATTTTTGTTTCATAAGCTATTCTTATCTCTAGCTAATATAATATTATTGTTATGAACTTCTTGTATTTTGTTGTTTATTTTTATTTTACTATTTGGGCCTTTTGTTTCTACAATGGTGTAAGGTCCCTTGAATGGTTTGTCAAATTTGCTTTTGTTTCCTACTTTTAGGTAAATCTTGTCTCCTATTTGAAATTTCTGATTACCTGTATTTCTATTTGAAATCTCTGCTACTTTTAGTTTGTTACTCTCTAGGTTTTCTTTTGTTTTTTCGTGTGCATATCTCAATTTTTGTTTAAGCTCAATTAAATAGTTATCAATATCATAGTTTTTTGTATTATTATTATAAATTTTGCCAGGTAATGCGCAGATTTTGCCGTATACAAGCTCGAATGGAGAATAAGTCGTCGTGCTATGTGGAGTTGTGTTGAAACAGAATACATAGTGTGGCAATAATGTTGCCCAGTTGTCGTTTTCTTGCATATTTCTCAGATATTCATTAAGTACTCGATGGTTCCTCTCAACTGTTCCTATCGTCTCATGATGATAAGGTGTTGAAGTACGTTTGTATATGTTTTGTAGTAGTTCATTTATAAATTCGGTTCCTTTATCAGTTTTCAGTGTCTAGAAGCATCCGTATTTTAATATAAATTGTTCCACGATTGCTTTTGCTACTGTAATGGCTGCTTTATCTTCTAAAGGAATTGCTACTAAGAATTTCGACAATTCACATTGGATTGTTAGAATGTACCTATATCCTTCTGATGGTCTCATCGGTCCGACTGTATCCATAGTCACTGTTTCAAATACTGTAGATGGAGTTTCCGTTATGCACATTTTCTCTCTGGTATACTTTATTATTTTCGTTTCATTGCATAGATTACAATTATTTATATATGTTTTTACCATTTTGGATAGATTCTTCCAAATGTACTTTTGTTTTAACTTCGCGATGCATCTTTTGATACCTACATGACCTCCTGTTCGTGTGTCATGATGCTGTTTTATCAGCTGTATTTGTTCTTCTTTATTTTTAATTTCATGAGGGGGCTGATACAATATTATTTTTAACGCGTTTTTATTTTTATGTTGCAACTTATTATATAATTCTTTTAATTCTGGTACTGTTATCAATGTGAATATCTCATCATTCGTTTCCAGCGCTAGCGTTTTTATCTCTTGTTCTTGTGTTTTTGATATTAACTTCCTCAGAACCAATTTTAACTCTGGTAAAGATTTATCGTGTAATATCGCAAGAACTTTATTTTGAGCAATGATTATTTTATCATTTTTACCTTGATTTTTTGATGTAGACTTCCTCTGAACTCTGGTAAAGATTTTTCGTTTAACATCTCAAGATTGTCTGCTCTTTCAATATTCTTATTTTCCATGGAATTGTTTATAAATTTTAATCTTTATAGGCCTTTAACTTCTGAAAATGATGTAGCTTCCCATATATGTAGTTGATCAGACTGCACTTGCTGAGAACTAGCACCACTGTTCAGTTTTTTCGTGTACACATTATCTTTTTTATTCATTTTTTCTTTTACCGCCCTTGTAAGTACTTGCACGTGCTTTTCTTTTGGTATCATTTCTTTTAATTTATTTGAATCTATTTTTATTCGTGGGAGTGCATCTGCATTTGTGTTCATTTTGCCCTGTTTGAAAATTATTTCAAAGTCGTAATCTATTAAATCTAAACGTATTCTTGTTAATTTTGATGATGGATTTTATGCGTAAATAGACTCACTATAGGTCTGTGGTCTGTGTATACTGTGAACTTTCTTCCGTAGAGATATGGTCTAAAGTAGTTTATCCCCCAATGTATTCCAAGTAGCTCTTTCTCGATGATTGCTTTATTGACTTCATGTTTGTTTAGAGTTTTCGAGGCGTAAGCTATTGGCTTATCTTGTCCTGGTTCACCTTCACCTTGCTCCTAATGCGTATTGTGATGCGTCTGTTGTGAGAATGAATGGTTTCTCGAAATTTGGATATGCTAACAGTTGCGGTGATATCAGCTTTTCTCGCAGTGTGTTGAAAGCTGTGTTGCATTCTTCTGTCCAGTTGAACAGTTGTCCTTTCTTTAACAATTGATTTAAAGGTCGAGCAATTTCTGCAAAATTTTCAATAAATTTTCTGTAATAGTTGCAGAATGCTACGAATCTACGTGTTTCATCAGCGTCCTTCGGTTGTGGGTAATTCCTTATGACGTCGTGTTTTGCTGGATCTGTTGTTACACCTTTAGATGTTATCAGATGCCCTAGATATACTACTTCTGTTTTCAAAAACTCACATTTGCTAAGGTTTAGCTTTAGGTTAACTTTTTGTAGTTTTTGAAATACTTGTTCTAGGTTTCTGTTGTGTTTTTTTAAGGTGGAACCAAACACTATGATGTCATCTACATAAAGAAATGCTGATTCCTGTAGTCCGCTTAAAGCAATTGATAGCATCCGTTGGAAACTATTTGTCGCAATTTTTAGTCCAAATGGCAAACGTTTAAAGTGGTAATGTCCTGAATTTGTTGAGAATGCCGTTAGATGTCTTGAGCTTTTAGTTAATGGAATCTGATGAAATGAACTCGTCATATCTAGAGTTGAAAAATATTTTGCGTTTCCAAGTTTGTCTAATACGTCTTCCAGTCTTGTTAGTGGAAATTTATCATTAACAATTTTTTTGTTTAGTGCCCTGAAATCTACTACTAGTCTCCATTTTGCTGTACCACTTTGTGATTTCTTTGGTACTACTAGTAACGGTGAATTGTATGGGCTGTACGATGGTTCAACGATGTCCTCTTCTAACAATTTTTCTACTTGATTTTCTATTTCATGAAGTTGAGATTGTGGAAGTCTATAGTTTTTTATGTAGACAGGTGACTCGTCATTTAGTACTACATGTTGTTTGTAAAAGTTGTTTGTAGCTAATATATCTCCTTCTCTATGAAAAATATTTTTGTACTTGTTGCATAAGTCCATTACTTCTTGTTTCGCTTTGTCATCATATCCTTTAATTGTTGGTTCAAAACTGCCGTTTTCATTGGGATTATCTTTGAAGCTCAGGATTTGGAAGTTTTTTAACGGTTCTAATGATATGTCACATTCTTTAATATGAATGTCATTATCTGTTGTATTCAGAATTTTTATATGTTTATTACCATTTGCTGGGACTATCGCATTGGCTATAAAAATACCTTTTTGTATTTCTCTTGCTTGTACTATGGAGTCTTCATTTAGGTTCACATTTACGCTTGTAATTATTTCACTTCTCTTTGGGATTGTAATATTTATTATCCTTGTGAGCAATTTCATGTATATTGGAATGTCTTCTTGCATTTCCGACATGTTTAGTGTGAGAACACATGTTTCGTAATCTATTTTGCAATTGAATTTTAGTAGGAAATCTCTTCCTAGTATACCGTCTGTAACTATGTCGATTTGTTTATCTGCTACATAGAATTCATGTTTTATTTGACCGCTATTTAATTTAATGTCTAATTCGACTTGCTGGTCAATGGTAATTGGCTTGCTTGCTATTCCTGTTATCTGGCATGGCTCAATCATCAATATTGGATGATTTTCTATGATATTTTGCTTAATTATTGAGATATCTGCACCTGTATCTATTAGGAGATTAATTGTCCTATTATTACCTATATTAATTTTTATTATATTTGTATTTTGGGTTTTTAAGCAAACTATTCTGAATTTCTTTAATTTTGCTGTTGCTAAAGTATTTTCTGAATTTGAAATAGATTGATATTAAAGAACATAAAAATAGTTAGAACTAAGAAAAACTTAATTACGTCCTATAGCAAAATTACTAACTTTATTGTTTTTCACTATTAATATATCAATGATAATTTATTTTTGTTGATTATAATATAAAGATGTTTACTTGAAGCATGTTCTATACGAATTCAGTGAGCCAACTGAATCTCTTTTGGCATAATGGTGGCATGTTTGTTATGGATTTCGTATAAGTTGGTGTCTTCAAACAGGCTTATGATGCTTCTTGTAAGGCACCAATGGCTGCCGATTGGAAACGTAAATCGGGTTTGAAATCATGTGCAATTTCACGTACTAAACGTTGAAATAGCAACTTGTGGATCAACAATTCAGTTGATTTTTGGTAACGACGGATGTCACTTAATGCAATGGTACTATAATGATGTGACTCCTTAGTACTACCGGTTGATGGTGCAGGTTTACGTGCTGCCATAGTAGAGAATTTTTTACGTAAAGCTCTTCCTTCAGTAGATTTACGAGCTGTCTGCTTGGTAAGGGCCATGTTTATGGAGCTATAGTTTATTATATCGCAGGAAGATTTCAGGATCAGGTCCGCAGGATCGCAGGAAGATTTCAGGATCAGGTCCGCAGGATCGCAGGAAGATTTCAGGATCAGGTCCGCAGGATCGCCATATAAAGGTTCTGGTTCTCGGATGATTTATCTATAGCGGAAAGGAGTTTTAGATTTAAAAAGGTTTTCCCTATCATCCTATTTTTGGCTTTATTAGAAGCTCGCCATGAGCTATCACTTAATCAGCCACAAAGGCTACAGGGGTGAATAGATGATCCTTTGAGACTTAATAAAACAATGTTTAATAATCTTAAGTCAAAGTCAGATCTTCGATTGATTTTATTAGTTTATAATTTTTTCTTATATACATTTCTTATTTGAGTGAAAAGACACAATTCTTCTTTTCACTCGTTATCCAAAAATTCTTACTCATCATAATTTTACAAAAATAATTGTAACACATGCCATGCATCTGTTACATATCGAAATTAGCTCAAAGCAAAACGATAAACAAACAATAGTAAAAGTGTTATGTTACATCCCATTGCTTTGGCTTTGTGTGTGGCGTCAAATGCATGACACACTTATGTTGTGCATTTCCAAATGTATGTCAACCAGACATTTGTTGTTGTTGCACAAATTATTGGTCATCGTAAATAATGTGTTTGAGTTGCCGCTGACCTTGTCATAATATTTTACTGTATTGATACGCTACAAACATTGTGTTGGTCAAAGCCCTTTATGCACAATGGTTGGTGCGAACCCTACAATAAGCAATACGTACAACAATAGTCTTTCTTCATTTGCATATGGGCATTTCTCTCATGTTAAATGGGACGGAAGTTTTTTTTCAAAGTGGAATAAAAGTCAAAGTAAAACACTTTTATTTTTTTCTGTTACTTCAAAGAATAGCCCTTTGATAGCACTATATTGAGTGGTAAAGTTGATGCTAGACGTAGTACTGGTTCCAAGATAGAGGCAATTAAAAAGACATTCGAACGGGACAAAAATCGGAAGTGTTTTTCATGGCCATCTATAAAAAAGCACAAGTCAGCGAAATCTGGCAACATTTTTTGATGCGACTAATTTTAAAATGTTATGGAATAATGTAACTTTTTAAAAGATTTCATTTGATTGAAAAATCTTATTTACTTTTTTTCTTATAAGCAGTGGCGTATCCAGGATTTTCTTGAGGGGGGCGGCTAACATATTTCTTAAATGAATACACACATTGATTAAATTTTTCATCGAGCAATACTTATATTTTTTGACATATTGCAACAATCTAATCAGTAGTTCAGTCAAGGGTTTCAAGACGGCGAGGTTTCTTCTGGCAAAATAATTCAACAATTTCAGCTGAGCTGAAATAGATTTCTTTATGATTATTTTCTAGAGCCAATCCATTCGAGCAATCTTCTGTCATTGTAGACCTTAAACACAATACAATTTCAATCATTTTAACACAGAAAAACTTTGTTCTGCTGGAATTGTGGTAAATACTTGCAGTAGAATTGTGATGCATTGGAAGAACGATTACTTTTTTTTTTTGGTTTTGATAACACCTTTTACAAAAAAAAAAAGATCTGATTTCTCATATACTGGTTTCTATGTATTTTAGGGCGTAGATTCCAAAAATGACAACCATTTTTTTTTCTTTAAATCGTTTTCGAAATATCCCCAAAAAAAACTCTTTTTTTGCACTTTTTTCATTTATTTGGATCATTTTTTTTTCTTTTTTCTTAAGAATCTTTTTCGAGATATCCCCAAAAACCCTTTTTTCTGCACTTTTTTCATTTGTTTGGTCAGATTTCTATGAATTTTTTTTCGAACTAAATCAGTTGCACACTATTCAAAAATTAATTTTATCTTCTGTCTATCGGTTTGCTGTTCATGAGATAAGGATAGGATTTGATGGAGTTACAAGCGTTCAGAGTGACTTTTTTGGTCTTTTCAAAAAGTCACAAAATTTCAATTGCTCCGTTTAGATCCAAAAACCTTTCAAAATCTATTTTTTAACAAATATGTATTTTAAGCAAATATATACGAGTATATATTTGCTCAAATCGGACACAAAAAGTTAAAGTTAATCCAAAATCAATGAAAAAAGGTAATTTCCATATTTTCATGCATTCCCACATATCCAAGTCTGTTGGTTCATGGTGTAAAAGGAACCGTATTTTCATTTTTGATTAACTTTAACATTTTGTTTCCGATTGGTTTTACAACAATGCTGATGACACAATTTAATTTCGGATTAGCGCTCAACCTTACTGCAATTTAAATCACTTTCGTAAGTGAGAGCAGCCCCTATGATTCTGTCAACATGCCTCATCGAGTGATTACCGGTATAAGACGTTCTAAGGGTAAAATGCTCAAAAATGTACTCTGGAATTTTGATTTTAATTCTGAAATTTTATGATCCAAATAAGAATAGAATATTGCGGCTCTGAAACCTCTGAGAAAGAAATGTGAAATAAAAATAAATTAAAACTAGTAATACTATATTCGGCCATGCCGAAACTCACATACCTAACACTGCATTGAAAGTACCTTATAAATAAATGTTAAAAAGACGTTGATGAGCTTGAATAAGTCGAGAAAAAATGTAAAAAAATTGAGAAAGCTTAAAAAGTGTTGAAACAGTTGCAAAAGACTGTTTGAAGAAATTGAAAAAGTCGAAAAAATAAGTAAAATGCTGAAAAATGTTGAAAGATTAAAAAAATTGAAAATGTGGAAAAAAGATGGTAAATGATGAAAAATATTGAAAGCGGTTGAAAAACTCTCAAAAAATTGAAGAGGTTGAAAAATATTGAAACAATTCAAAATCGATGAAAAAGTTGAATAAATAAAGTTGAAAGAGATTGAAAAAGACGAAAAAATATATATATGGAATATATGTATTGGAAAAAGTTAAAAGCTTGGAAAAAGTTAAAATAATATGGAAAATGTTGAAAAAAATCAAAAAGAAATTAAAAAGTCGAAATATTCCACGCGCACTTCTTCAATTCCACCTATTTTTGGATATTAAATAAATTTTATTTGTGATCGACATCCGCATACCAAATTTTAACACAATAGCTTGTATATTTTGCGATATGTGCCGTACTAGTCTTAAAATTTAGGGCGGTGACACACCGACTGGTACAACCCAGTCTGATTTTAATCCAGAAATAGCTTTCCATAAGCAAACCTATTAAGCCAAATTTTAGCATGATTGCTCACATATTTTGATAAATATGCCACATAATGTATTTCACTTGTATGAGAGTCGCCACGCCCTCTGGTGCTATTGCACCAAGTTTTTGTAATAAGATATCTTATAGCAAGTACATCTGCTTTGTAAAATTTTATATCGACTACGGTGTTAGTTCTCTTAATATATGTTCATAAATATTGTGGGCTATCCACGCCCTTGTGAGAGACTTTGAAAGCTCGAATCATTTTTTTCATTTCATTTTATTTCCGCATTTTTTTGATACACTAATCTTATTTTTTACAAACGATTTAATTCAAGTATTCATAGTAGCATTTGTATCAAAAAAGAGTATGGCACTTAATATAAAAGTAAATAATATAGTTCAAAACGCCATTTTAAACATAATTCTAGAATATATAAAGTGTTGTGGCGTAACAACAGAACTGAATCACTAAATTTAGATATATGTACAATTTAATTAGGATGTTTTTCAGAAAAATAAAGATAAAAATATTGGTAAAAATATAAGAAAAATTACATTTAAGTTGAAGTAAATGAGTGGCAATACAATAAGACACTTATCAAATAAGCAAAAAAATAAAAAAAAAACATAAAAAACATTACAGTGTAGGTCTCAGCAAAATCTCGATTTCTAAATGATTGAAAATTAAAAGATTAATCCTAGCCAAATCCTAATTTTGCTCACATTTGCACCAAATCACCAAGTTTCATTAAAATCGCTGCAATAATTTCAATAATAACTGAATAGATATGTAAAAATAAGAATATTTGTTGGTCAAATTACGTCGGAACGCAGAATTTGAAAAAAAAAATTTTTTTGAACTTAGCTTCTCCACGATCGGACCGGTCTCGAAAATTCTTATATTTATCAAAGTTTGTTTGAGAATTTAAAAAAAAAAACGAAGAGGACATACATTTCGGAAATCAAGTTTTTTTTAATTGAACTGAAAATAAACGATGAAGGCTGAAATGTTTCATAAAGTCGTACTTTTTTCTTTAAAGAGCATCTATGCGTTACAAACGGAATGACACACTCAGTGTTGGGTATATTTTTCTTTTTATTATTTATTTATTTAAGAGCGGGGAATAATCAATGAAGTGTCTAACTCAACAGCGATTGAAGATGCTTCATAAAAATATCATCAAATAACGTTTCATTTGTTCGCATTTCTAAAAATAGGTTGATAATTTGCTTGACATGAGTACAGGCTGAAGAGATTTGTAGTGTCTGATCTTGTAGTTTGCGACTGAGCGACAACATAGGAACATTTACAATTTTCAGAATATGTAACGATACTAATAAATTGGAGCGTGCTTCGAAGCTGCTTTGTTCTAAGTATTGTAACGCTTAAGAGATAAACAGTAATAATTCGCTGAAAGTATCAACGTCGCACACAATGCTTTCAAACGATTTTTCTGGACTCCGTTCGAAAACTTTATCTTTCAATAGTTCTACTCTTTTAGATGAATTCGAGAAAAAGTTTGACGCTGATGAAACTGTGACGAGCATGTTACGAATTTCAGAAATATTACATGATTTTCCTGCGCACAAATTCAGAGACTGACTGAAAACAAATAGTTTAAAATGCTAAAAGTTGGTTTTCAGATATCAAAGCCTGAACTGCTATGATTTGTTCGATCCTCCATGAACTTTCTTGAATAAAAAAATTCTTTTTTCGCTCCCAGGGGGGCTTCAGCCTCCATAGGTCCCCCCTTGTATCCGCCACTGCTTATAAGGCATAATAATCCATTCGAACGGGACATATTTTTCCGTTTATGTTCACTTGGACAATTTTTCAAAACTACTTAATATTTTTACAAATAATAATATTTTAGATATATACAGTAATCAAATAAACAAATTTAATTTTTATATTTATCAAATCAATTAGTGAGATCAATTTAAACAAAGAAAAGAGGAAGGAGTAGATATTTTTCTTAAAAGAATATAATACTTGTCTTTTTTCTGTTAAAACGTCTTTTCTGTAATAGGCGTGGCACCGCCCACTTAAAACAAAATATTTTTACTTAAGTTTCAATCTATCCAAATACCAAATTTCATCAAAATCGGTGTAGTGGCACAGCCGTGATACCGTTTTTCCCCATTTGGAGCAATGCCACGCACGCCTGAGGAATAAGATAATAATAATCTTTCTTGGGTTTCAATCTATCTTTAAGAAAAATTTCATTAAAATCAGTCTATTAGTTTAGCCGTGGAAAAGTTTTTTCCATTAGGGGCGTGGCACCGCCTACTATTGAAAAAAAGTATACATGTCCCTCCTTCTCTTCACAACCTTTCCAAAAAAAAAATTATGTGATAATGTTGTGCTATGGCTGTGAAAAAGTGATTTAACCGTTTTGAACTGCCTATTTATTACACTTTTGTTTGCGAACATGACCAACTTCAAACAGCTCCAAAAATTTAAAATTTTATATTTGTTGCATTCGTTTTTTTTTTTTTTAATTATGTACATGAAACTCTGTTCGTGCCAAAATTTTGACACTCTTGCTGCTGTTATCAATTTCGAAATGAGAACAAATGATGTTTTTCTATTTTATTTGTGACTTTTTATGAACTTAAGCAAATTAAAATTTTACATTTGATTAGTTTGATGTTTTTGCATTGTTTTTAGCTAATTGACGTTGGAAGAGAGATTTTTCTCAAAGACTATCATCATATATCACTTCTCTTACACACTTAAATATTTAAGGCAAAATACTATTTAATATTACAAAAAAAGAGAAACTGCATTTATGTAAGTTTGCAGGTGGTTTGCTCAATGTGATAAATGAATTCTGGTGTAAATTGTTTAAATAAACAAAATTTGAATATTTTCCTTAGATAATATCAGATAGTTACGCTTTTATAATAACTTTTAATTTTTCTGTCACGGTTGGCTTTTTGGCGGAAATGCCCATACACAGCTTCACAAAATAGACACCCTACTAGTTTTTGGGGCCATGCATTAATTTTTGATGTAGAAATAATACACAATGTGGTAAGCGAAGGTTTTCAAAATCACAGTAAAATTACACAAATATTTGTAAGACAATAGGTTAGGACTGTGAGCTCAAAAAAAAATAGTTCATGAGATCGATTTTTTTGAACCTTTTAAATATTTTTTAATTAAATTACTTTTTACAAAAGGTAAGGTAATCTTTTTATTTTTCATATCAATGAAAAGTTTAATTACTGAGTAAAGGAAAGGATCGCACACTACTTTGGCTATGACATCGCTGTGTTAAAAACCATGTGTTATATAATAAGTAAAAACCTGAAATAGATGAAAACTTATCTAAATTGTGTGTGTGATACAATGAAATCTTACAAAAACAATTATTTACTTTATAATTGTGATAGTATTGCTAAATAAGTAAAATCTGCAATTGTTAAGAAATGCGTCACTCCATAATTCGGCCGTATAACCAATCGATCGACTGCAATTTTCATTTTATTTAACAACAACTTACGTTTCCGCATTCTTGAAATCTGACCTGAGAAGCCTTTTTTGTTTAAACTTGAGATTGTGGTACTAAAAATATGTTGAAGCAATACTGTTCTTAAATAAAAAAAAAAGCCGTTGCTACAGTAGTCGTATGTATGTTATTACAAATATTCTTCCAATTATCGAGTAGCAAATAAACTTTCAATTCAATTTTTCACTTTGATAGGAAAATTATGGCAAAAAACTACCTGAAATTACAAAAACTCCCAAATCTGGGAACTCTGACAAATAAGACTCGGTTAAAAAAATTATTATACTTTTAGCGAACCAAAAACCAACAATGACTTTGACTTACCTCGTTAAACTGCGCATCTAGCAGCACAAAATACCTATGTTCGAACCTCAGTGGATGCAGAACAGAACTTTTTTTTTTCGTTGATAAAATAAATTAATTATGTTACAGTTTAATATTTATTAAAAAATTTAATGAAATAATGAAAATGCAATTAGAAAAAGTCGACGCAAGTATAAAAGCAAGTGACGAGTTTGACAGCTGAAGTGCGTTTTTCTGCCTCTTCGCACCTGTGCATAATACAGTGACCGGCAGCCCATCTGGCCGCAGCCAAGCGATGAGCATAAGCATTCGCTCTTACTTAACGAATTCAACACTTCAGTTTCAATTGAAACGTTGAATGAGTACTGTGATGATTTCATATATTACATATTCCGCCCCTTTACTATAACCTGGCATATTGCATATTCCACCCCTGTGCATTTTCAGATGCAAAATAACCAAACTCATATTCTCACCCCGCACACAAATTTAGCGCCTGAAATTAAAAGTAAAATATCCAAATTCATAAAATCCGACAATGTGCTACAATTCTTTTAAAACACACTGACCTATAGCAACAAAAATAAAATAGCTTAATGCACAAAAACTTATCACATTTCAAATTCAAGGCCACTAAACAAAGTCGCAGCCGATATAACGCAGCCAGACTTTTGTTTATTCTTTTTTTTCTTCTGCACTCAAATTCCCGTTGGATTATAAGCAAAGCCACGGACGTACAAGAATTTGCTTACGTAGCAATTTCTTGTACAAATCGAATTTAAACAATTAGATTTTTCGTGGGATATAATAAAATCCCACAAGTTACAAATACTAACACAATTTTCGTGTCACTGAAAATTGGAGCCCTTATTTTTAAGAATGTATTAGTAATTAAAATAAGTATAAATAAGTTGAATCTGAAAATAAAATTCAGAGTATGATGAAGATACTCTACAGCTTAAGAACTTGTTTCTATTAACTAAAAGATAACTTGGCAGTAATTTTGCCGAAGAAAAATATCCCTGGCTACGATTGTGTGTGCCGGGATAAAACAGTGAACCGTAGCGTTTTTAAGCGCTGGTTCAAAACATCCTTACATAGAAGAGAAAATTGAGGTATCAGATCTACCAACACCACATGATGACCTTCCAACTCCATCCAACTCCCCAGTACGTTCGCGTTGCGCATTTTATTTAGTGCACTGCGAAAAATGTTTAACGTGGAATGGGAAAAACCTTATTTTTTGATCAACCGCAATGTTTGATTTGCATGCGCGTTTTGCGGGGAAATACATAAAAGAAAAATAGAAAGACATTTCTTGTCTGTTCATGGAGATTTTCATAACAAACAGGATAATGAGAGGGAAATTTACTTTTATGAATTCAAAAAACGCTTTTTTGAGCAAATTATTATACTCAATTAGTGAAAATAAGATAAAGTCTGAAACAGATTTAATTTTTAAAAATCGAAAATCCAGTTACATAGTTTCGTTATCATTGGTGAAAAATGTCGTCCTTTTGAATATGAAATTTTTTTTTGGATTTAAACATAGAGGTTCTGCAGTCTTTTTGTGAAAAGGGAAATGAAGCGAAGGAATTTTTCGACTCTATACCAGTTTTTAGATTATTTCTCATGAAAACTGGATTTTCTTGCCACATATTCAATAAAAAAAGAAAATATCATAATATATCAGAAAAACTGCATTTTTTATAACTTCACTTTATAAATTTTCTTCAAATAATTTGTTCCAATCCACTCGGTAAGAAATAGATTCAAAGAGCTAAGATCAAAGGACTGCGAACGCAATATGAAAATTGTAAGAATACAATATATGCAGACAAATTAAAACATACAAGAATTTCTCTCAGTGGTGAGAGCGCTTTTGATTTCCCTCTTCACTGGCATAATACCAAAAAAACGTAAGGCACACGCTATCCGTCACATTTTGACGATGATATGAGTGAGTCAGCTTATATAATACGAAATTGGCTGCTGACGCGAAAATGTGACTCGCCGCGTCGCGTCGCGTTTTACATAATATGGCTGTAAGAAAGGCCTTTATGTGTGTTATGTCGCGAAAGCTTATCAAATGAATGCATGAATCCCGCCAAACTCCGACGTCATTTGGAAACAAAGCATAGTTAGCACATTAGTAAGTCTATCCATTTCTTTAAAATCAAAAAACAAGAACTTGTTTCAAGTCAAAATCTTATGCAAAATACAATGTTGGGGGCTAAAGCAACAAAAGATTTAAATTTGATTTCCTTATCGAACGATACGGTCAAGAAAAGAATTGAAGATATGTCATGCAATATAAAAGAGCAATTAATTTCAAGAGTGCTTAAAAGTCAATATTACTCCCTGCAATTAGATGAGAGTACCGATGTCTCTAACAATATTAATTTGTTAGCATTTATTAGATATGAATTTGAATTTAAAATTCAAGAGGATTTGTAATTTTGTGATTCCCTACCATCGTGTATTACAGCTAAGGCCATATTTAACACTTTGAACCATTTTATAACCCAAAATGGAATCCAGTGGTCAAAATGTGTTGGAATTTGCACTGACGGTGCTCGTGCAATGTCAGGTAGAAGAACTGGATTGATTGCTTTTATTTTTTTTCATTTCATTTATTTAAGTCAAATGGAACAAATATCCTTACAGACTAGATTAACAATAAGAAATATGTAAAGAGTATTCATATAATATAAGTAAAATAATAAAATAAGATTTAGCAACATTAGGTAGTATATACAGAAATCAATAAAGACTTAAATACATATTAAGAAGATTAAAATCTAAGCCAAACGCATCATATATTGAGTTGAATCATAGTTAGTTCTACTCAAGCCAATATGAAATAACTCATAGTATCCCAAGTTTCTTGCAGGAATGTTGAACCCAATAGCTTCTAGAAGAATTGGACAACCTATAGAGCCACAAATAATATCGAATACAAATAATAATGAAAGTAAACTCCTCCTAGGTGGTCAGCCGATTGCACTGATTAGCGGAAAAAAGCGGTATACATGATTAACAATTAGTACATGCTAATCGTGCCGCAATTAGTGACAATTGGTAGTGTAGCTATGACCTCCAAGTTGGTGGCCACTGAAAACAGCTCTCCTGGAAGTTAAGTCTTGACTGTAGGGCTGGCTAGCATAGCTAGGCTAGGGGTCGGTTAGCTCCTCAAATACCTGAGGTATCTTGGAGCCAGCACTTTTCGGTTCTCACCGCTAAATCATGAGTGTCTGGTGCCGATGGGTGTATGTTCTGAAGGTATTTCAGGTAGAAATTCCTCCAATCCAAGGTGTAACAGCATATGCCGAGGGTTGAATGGCTAGTGGGTTATCTAGTTGATAATATGCGGACTCGGGACGTTTGGCGAACTCCTGTCTTAATCTAGCCTTATCCAGATATGCAGGCTCTGTGGGGATGGACTCCTTTTTCCCTTGCTTGGGCTGGATCAAGGTGTTATGCGATCCGTGCTGAGGATCATTCAGGTTGGGAGCCCAGTTTCAAAAAAATAGCCCAATCGCTAACGGAGCATACCGAACACATGGCGCCCCCCGGTCTTAACCAGCCATACCCACACACCTGGACCTCTGTGTGGGTGGACATATGCGTCTTGTACTCGTGGGAACTAATATGGATCTAAGTACAAATGAAACAAACAAAAATTCTGAGTCTGGAACTCGTAAAAAACCAAAAAATGGCGATAACGCCGGTACCTCATCAGGTGGGACCAGCGCTGGCCTTCGGGTGGCTGGACCTGCACTGATGGTAGGAGGAAAAAAAAGGGCTCTGGACTTCACGTCCAATCCTACAAGTAAGAAATCTGGGGAGCCTTCACTGCCCACCCCAGTGACAACTAGTTCGGCAACGATCACGGCCTCACAGCCCGATTAGCTTAAGTCGGCTGGGAGATCTGGGGTTGGGCAGAATTCTAATGGGGGAATTTTTTTGTCCGGTCTTGGACAAACCAGTTCGGAACCAACCAAAGCCTCAGGGCAGGGTCAGTAAAAGTCGGCTGGGGAGTCCAGGCAGGAGCAGCACTCTGTCGGGGAGCAAGCTAAGCTCTATCGACCCTCTAAGAGGAAATATATGGTCAAGTAGGCGGCGATTAGAATTCGCCGACGCTTGGAAGCTGCCGATCCCAGCGCCATGTCCAGGGAGGATAGGGACTTCCTTAATTGGGCGAAGAGGGTTGATCTAGGGACTGAAAGCCATGCACAAAAGGTCGTAATAAAAAAGCTACCTAAAAGACAGAGGTCACAAGACGAGACGTCTGATGCCAAGCGGCAAAAGGCAACCGGAAAACCTCTGTCTTTTAGTGAGGTTGTTAAACGAAGTAAAGGGAGTATTTTGGCAGTCTTTAACAGGGCGGCGGAGGACGGGGCAATTCCTCGTGATAAATGGAAATGGGTCGATGCTGCCTTGGCAAAGACTCTTTTCCGGATATTGGAGGAGTTTCCTGGTTCTGTGCCGTCCTGTGAAGAGGCAGGCTGGCATCAGGGCCTTTACAAATTGATCTCCTGCGAGGATGAGCTGTCTGCTATGCTCTTCAAGGTAGCCGTGAGTAGGTTAGGGGAGGTGTACCCGGGCGCGAGACTGGAAGCTGTTGAGAAGGAAGAAATTCCTACCAGGCCCTGGGCTTGCGTCTGGATACCTATTACTCCGTCGGGAGAGGACGCAGTACTGCGGATGCTCCAACTATGCAATCCCAATATTCCAACTCACAACTGGAAGATTGGGAAGCTAGAAACTCCTGTCGAACCATCTATGCAGGCTATGGTCCTTCTTACTAGAGAGTCCGTGGATGCTTTAGCAGAACCCAAAGGGATTATAAAGTACGGCTTCAATAAGGTGACGTTTAGGGTCTACCGCAAAGACGAGGAGATTGCCTCCAAAGGGGCTGTCTCTGCCTCCACAAAAGCCGTAGCCACTGCAAAACCAGTGCCAGGGGAAATGGATTTTGGGGAGGGGGAGGTGGAACCAGAGGGGGGACCTGTTCTCAAGGCGGTTAACCTGAAGCGTCTCTGGTGGAAAACTCCACGGACTCTGATGGGTTATCAGAGGTAGGAAATCTCCTTGAAGAAGCTCTGCTACTCGAAGAGGTTGAAGATGATGAAGCGGACATAACCGTGGTGGAGGGGGGTGATTTGGAATCCGATGAGGGTACTCCAAATTAACCTCCACCACTCTAAAGCGGCGTCCGCGGGCTTACTGATCCGCTTAAGTAAAAGCGGAGATGATGCAGTCCTCATACATGAACCCTGGGATCATGCTGGGAGAGTCTGTGGGCTGAGGATGATAGGGTATAAGCTACTGGTGGCAAATGATGAAGGTAACCCCAGGGCGTGTATTTTGGCAAAGACCAACCTTAACTTGTTTTTACTTTCTAATTATAGTGACCGAGATACGGCCGTTGCTAGACTGGAGTTTGAAGCTGGATGCTTCTGGCTAGCTTCGTCCTACATGGCGCACGACATGGCAAGTGGCCTACCACCGACCTTACTTAAGCCTACTATAGAACAGGCCTTTTTCAACAAAACTAGGCTAGTCATAGACAGTGACGCATATGCGCACCACACTGTCTGGGGTAGCACATATGACAATGAACGAGGTTAGTTACTTTTTGATTATATTCTGAATACTAACCTTCTTATCTGTAACAAAGGCTGTGAACCAACCTTTATAATAAAGAATAGGGAAGAAGTCCTGGACATAACACTTGTCTTTGACTTCGCTTTTGATTTCATTGTTGACTGGAGAGTCTCAGCCGAGCACTCTTTCTCAGATCATCGATACATATAATTTACTCTTACTGTTAGCTCCCCAGTTCCTACTGCGCAGCGGAATGTTAAAAGGACAAACTGGGGCTTATATAACAGGAATCTTGCAGCACATCTGCCTATTTCAACCTCCGTAGTGCCGCCAACTGTCCACGAGATTGACAGACTGGTTCAACAATTAACGGTAGGATTAAATAAATCGATGGAGATATCTTACCCAATAACCAAGCCCAGGGGAAAGAAAAAACCCCCATGGTGGTCAACAGATATTCAAGTCCTTAGACGTAGTAGTAGAACCTTATTTAATAAAGCGAAAAAATCAGGTTTAGAAATTGACTGGAACGAATATAAATCTAGTCTTAAATTATACAAGACTTCGTTGAGGAAAGCTAAACGTAACTCTTGGCGGAAATTCTGTGGGAACATAGAAGAGACGTCAGAAGCATCTAGATTGAGGAAGATTCTATCTACCTCACCCACTACGCTAGGTCTCTTAAAAAAACCTGATGGTTGCTGGACAGTATCTAGCAAAGAGACCCTCGATCTCTTACTAGACACACACTTTCTGTAGCGTGCTTGAGTTGTATGTTGCGCTCTACAACTCATCACAACACAGCATTAATTAGAAGAGAGCTTTGAGTCCGCACATTAATCTCTCTTTTAAAGCTTTGCTCGACTAAGCTCAGGGCTGTCGTGGGACAATGAACGGACTGACCAAAATTGACTACTAAAGCTGCTAACTCACTATTACTATGCATTTCTTTCTTCTAGAGAAAGTGTTTTGATGTTGCACAGGCTAAAATTCTAAGCCTACGTATTTCAACATAATGTTGCAATCTGAAATGTTGCTGAATGCGAAGAGCGCTATATATGCAAACATATGCCAAGGTTGTTGATAACTACTAAGCAGATTGAGAGTAAAACAAAAAATATATATTCATGATGCTAAGCATAGTGTACATCATGATGCTGTATGGATATTGCTGATTTGCATATGTTTCCACATATTATCAACAATATCCAGCAGATACATTGCTGCTGTCAACCATGAATGCTGCCATTAAGGATGGTTACCTTTGCCAAAGCCAAATTATTAATTTAAAGATATTACATATTTTTCTTTTAGACACAATATTATTGCAATTTTATTTTTGCCAAAACAAAATGGTTTGCTTCAAAATTTAGACTTATTAGAACAAATTAACATATTTAAGTAGAATTGCATATTAATTTTTTTTTTTTCTTTACGATTTAAGGCTTTACGACAGTAAATATATAGGTATATAGTTTATGAAAATTATATGGAAATGTGAAATAAAAACTTACATATTTTTGACGACGATCTTGACATGTCAGGAGGCCCTTTGATATGTATTTGATTTGTGCTAAATAGATTAATGATTAAATATTTACTGTACGTAATTCATTTTTAGGTTAAATTCAATTATTTCAAAAAATTTAAATACAAACTCAAATTGTTTTAACTTATTAAATGAAAATACAAACTTTCATTATTGTAAGAACTAAATTTATGCATTAGCACATATCCACGCTGCAACTATTCCAACCGTAACCTTGGATATAGTCATGAAGGTAACCTTGATGTAAACTTGATGTGAACTTGACGAATTTTAACAATGATGGAACAAATATCTTCCTATTATTCTTCCACACAAATATGTTTTAAGATTATATAAAAAGAGGAGCAATTTCTGCTTCCTATAACAAAATAAAAAAAACCTTATGAACATATATTTCTTAAAATACTTTTTTCTGAATTTTTTACCTCTTTATTTACTTGAACTTTCACTTCGATAATTAAATTCCAAATATTCTTTGCTTCATGTTTCTTTATATTCCTTATTTTTTATTAGTTAATTTAAAAGGTTTTCGCGTTTAAAATATAAACTAATTCCGCACTTATGTTAAGTTTTATTATAGTTAAATTTATTTTTATTCGCGCAGCGAAACACCACTTTTCGGCAACCAGCAATAAGAAAGAAAGAAACTTGTGCTTGGATACTTGCATATATACAGATTATCTTGTAATAACTGTAATTCACTACCTCTTTTCGAAGATCATGTTGAGGTTAAAAAGTGATTTTATTATACATACTGATCTTAAGAATAATTTTGCCTGTACCTATGCATGGGCCTATTTCACAAACACTATAAAAAATTTTAATAATATTTTAATAATTTGTACTAAATTTTCAAATTTTAGTGATGGTAAAATAACAATATTTTTTTAATCTGCATATACTGAAAGAAATTTTTGTTTGTTTCAAATAAATGCTTACCAAAAGTAAGATTCTTGAAAATAATGACACTACAAAACAAATTAAACTCAAATTTAAAAAAATAAATTTGTACGAGTTTATATAATTTGTTCAAATTTAAGAAAATAAATTTTTACGAGTTTAATTTGGAAAAAGTATTTTCTAAAAAAACATATAACAACGTGGGGCTGGCCCACTCCCTGAAATAGTCTCATGCCACACTGACTTAGCTAGCCGGGCTCATTGGAAAACATATCTTTTGCATGTATTCTACCATATGTTTTTCCACTAAAATCTTCTAACTTGTAAATAAAATTTCCGATCTTCTTTTTCACCTTACATTTCGTAAATTTTTTTGCTAACTTTGGATTAAATTTGTTAATTTTATCACTTTTAAAAAAGTTTCTTTTGTACACAATTTGGCCTACAGAATAATCAACTGGTCTACTACGTGAGTTATATGATTTTACATGAAATTCTTGAGCTTTTTTCAAATACATCCTGGCTTTTTCACGAACTAAATTAAGACGGTCATGGTGATCTATAACTTCTAATTCTTCGCCTGAGAGACTATCAAGTTTTTTCAACAAATCAAACTGTTTTCCATTTGTTATCATATGAAATCCAAAAAGCAAATAATAAGGAGTAAAGTTTGTGGGCTCACTCACTAAGTTTCTCAATGCACAACTTATTTCATCTAAATATTTATCCCATTCTCGGTGATCATTCTTAATATACATGCGTACAGCTGTAAATATAGTTTTATTTGCGCGTTCAGCGGCATTTGCCTGAGGTGAATAATAACCTGTTAAAGTTTGTTTTATACCATATTTATCTAAAAATTCCTTGAATTCTTTTGAAACAAACTGACTACCATTGTCTGATAAAATTTTCTCTGGTACACCAAACAGATTAAAAATTTCCTGGAGAACATGTAAGCTTTGACGTTGCATTTCGCAAAGATTTCACTATAATGTATTTCGAAAAATTATCTAAAACAACAATAGCAAATGTATTTCCAAACTTAGACCTGGGAAACGGACCTACAAAATCTATATGTAACTCTTGCCTAGGTCTTAATGGTATTATGCGGGGAATTGTAGCAGGACGCATGATGTTGTTAGGGATTTTTGAAGACTTACAAATTTTACAACATCATTCAGCATTTTTGGCCAGTAAAAGAAACATTTAAGTTTTTCTAACAACCTATTTATACCTGGGTGAGCACAATCTGGAGGACAGTGATATTTTTCTATAAAACTCCACTTGAGACTCGCCAACATTCAGACTTTTCTCCAAAATTTCTTTGCCTAAATAACGTTCTTTTAAATAACTTGCCATCAATCACTTTCAAATCTGGAAATTTTTCTGAGTTTTTCTCTACAGTCCTAACTTTTTCAACATATTCCTCATTTTTAAAATCCTCTGAATTCATGTCTATATCCTGAGTAATCTCATCAATTTCAATCCTAGATAGAGTGTCCGCAACTATATTATTTTTGCCCTTCCTATGGACTATCTCAAAATCATAGTGCTGTAATTTTAAAGACCAGCGTGCTAATCGGCCCTGCAAATCTATTGTAGACATAAGCCACTTGAGTGCTGCATGGTCGGTAATCACTACAAAATGAGAACCTTCAATATAAGGTCTAAACTTTTTTATTGTCTAAACTTTTTTTTGTCTCTACAACAGCCAAACATTCAAGCTCAGTTGTGCTATATTTTTTTTTTGAGTTGCTGTCAACTTCCTTGACATATACGCTACTGGCTTTTCATTCTCTTTTTCATCTAACTGAATCAGTGCACCTCCTATTCCAGTTGAGTTTGCATCACACTGCAAATAAAATCTTTTACTATAATCTGGTGCAACCAGTACAGGAGTCGTTGTCAACATGTCTTTTAATTTAGTAAATGCTTGGTTTGCTTCTTCCGTCCAATTTTTTGTGAATTTTTTTCCTGTCATATCAGTAAGTGGTGCAGCTATTGCTGAATAATTTGGTAACATTCTCATGAACCACTGACACATTCCAAGAAACCTACGTAGCTCTCGCACAGTTGTTGGTTTTCGTGTTTTAATAATTGCTTCGATTTTATCTGGATTAGGTTTTAATCCATCTTCACTAACAATATAACCTAAATATGGAATCTCTTTCTGCACAAAACGTGACTTTTCAACGTTTATTATTAAATTAGCAGATCTCAAACGTTCTGCTACTTTCTCAATAACTTTGATATGCTCATCGAATGTTTCCGAAATAATGAGCATGTCATCAATATAGGGAAAAACTTCATTTTGCATTTCATAAGGAATAACGCGATCAATTAGCTTACACATTGATTGCGTAGCATTTTTTAAACCAAATGGCATCACTTTAAAGTGATATAAGCCTCTTCCTGGCACGGGAAAAGCTGTTTTTGATTTATCTAAATCAGAAAGTGGGATTTGCCAAAAACTATCTTTTAAGTCTAGCGCTGAAATAAATTTGGCTTTTTTTAAGCTACCAAGAACTTTATCAATGTTGGGCATTGGATAAGCGTCTTTATTCGTGTGTTTATTTAATTCACGAGCGTCTAGACAGAGCCTCCATTTACCATTAGATTTTGCAACTAAAACGAACGGTGAACACCAACAACTTTCACTTTTTTCTATAATGTCATCTTTCAACATTCTATCAATTTCTTCATCTAAATGTTTTTGCATATAAGGTGACAGCTGATAAACGCGCTGTTTAACAGGATATGTATTCCCAGTATCAATGTTATGCTGAATGAGACTTGTTCTACCAAGACCTTCCTTATTATATGACGGAATTTTTGAAATGGCTTCTGACAATTTAATCTTTTGAGTTTCAGTTAAATTATGTGCTTTTTCATCTGAACCTATTTTAACTTCATCAACGATAGCAGAAACCAAACCAAAGTCCCTCCAAAAATCAATTCCTAATGTTAACAAACGAGGCAAACTTGGAGAAATATATATTTTAATAACTTTCTCACTATTATTGTAAAACATTGGAACATATGAGTAACCTATAATTGGATGCGCTGATCCATCTGCTGTATGCAAATTCAAATTTAATGAAAGAAATTGAATGCCTAGTTCCTGAAATACTTTTTCATAGCCTTTGCCTATGGCTGAAATTGACGCACCGCTATCCAACAAACCTTCAAATTTCTTGCCATTTATTAAAACCTCCGCATACATTCTTCTATCTTGGTACGTATTTATTTTAAAACTTTCTACAACTCTTTTCATTTCTCTCATATTCTTAAAATATTTCTTAGTTCTAATTAATTTGTTTTTTACATGTCTGTCTGTGTACTGCATTGATTGTAAGTTCGACACTTTAAAACTTTGTTGAAGGTGGGCCTTTGACTCTCTTGAAACCGGGCAGCACTGTTCGGATGCGGAGATGCCCTCAAATCTTTCACACCCGCCCTTGAGTTTAACTTACCTAAGCAACGCTGACAATTTGGTTTAGTTACGTTTTTGTATCCACAAGAATAACAAAAAAGTGATCTTTGGACAGATGGACAATCTTGAAAATTGTGTCATATGTCGTCACAATTCCAACAGATGCTTAAATTATTTTCCTCAATTTGGTAACTGTCATTATAATTGTCATCACATTCAACGTTTTCTGAATGCACAATTTCGTGTACAATTCGGCGTTTACTATTAATTTGATCATCTAAATTTTCTCCTATATCCGCTAAACCTTTTTCCACTTCCATACAACTCAACCGTAATTCATTTACTGAAGCTGGTCTTGAAAGTATTAATAATTTACGCAAAGCTGGATGCATATTACTTTTCAATAAACTTACAAGCTCATTTTCTGAATATTGAATTCGCAGCTCTGAATTTAAAGATTCAATTGCCAATTTAAATTCAGAAAAGCTCTCTCTTGGCTTTTGCCTCCTATTTTCTATTTGCCTTCTTATTTCCTGATCTGTAGTTTTTGCTTGAAATTCATTGACCAAAGCATATCGAAAATGACTCCATGTTGGACTTCTATTTTTGGTTACAAAAATCCAAAACCAATTATATGTATTCCCAGTCAACAAATAATGCATTGAAAGACATATTTTGTCAATGGGTATTTCTTCACTTTTCGCTAAAATTTCTATTCTTAATACGAATTGCTCTACGCTTATAGGATAAGGTTGACCATTAAACTTAATGTTCCAATTTGCTATACTTGACAATTTTCTATTGTCAAAACTACTACTGTTAAAAGAATTACCAGCATTGTTCATGTTACTATGGTTACTGTTCAAGTTACCATCAAACCTCTGATTGAAATTCCCATTTAAATTTTGAATTCTATCTTGATTAAAATATTGGTGCCTTTGATTTGTCGGTGTATCCGGTCTAATGACATGAGAAAAATTCGGGTTGTTTCGAAAATTCGGTCTTCCTTGCTCTGCCATATTTAATGGAAAATTATGACGTGCGTCTTGACTCTTATCACCATTAGTTTTTCTAACAGAATTCGAATTAGTCCTACTAAAATTACTTCTGCTCACAGCACCAGTGTCACTCTGCACACCACCATTATTATTTGAATTTAAATTTCTCTGTGGACTTCGTTTCTCAACATTAACATCAACTAATGATAACCCTTCAGAGAAATTATCTCGCAAGCTAGCCATGGCTAAATCGATATCAGAGCCATGTGGTGTAGGACCTGACCCTACATCTATTGCTGATATGCCACCTACTAAATCTTTTACTCTTGAACGCAAACTATTTATGATTTCACTTATATCCGGAGAACGTTTCTGTAAGGTATCTAATCGATTAAGGATATGAATACCTTTAGTTATAGATCGCTGTTGTGATTGTTGATCAGCAGATCTTTTGCTTAATTTTACCAAACGATTTAAGTCTTCAACTTTTTCCTGACAAGTTTCATATTCCTGTGAGGGAGTGTTTATTGACACGAAATCCTCATTTCTAGTACCTCTTTCTTCCTCTTCTAAAACTTTTCTTAAATTGGCTGCTAAGCTCCTTACACTACCTTCTTTATTTAAATTTCTTATAAGACATTCGTGTCTTATTTCATCACTATCAAGTAAACCAACATCCATCATCGTCAAAATTAGCGAAATCAATAATATATATAAATTATTATTCAAGTAATCAATTTAACATTAAATTTATGTTTAAATATAGTACGTTTGCCTTTAAAAAAATGTTTTTATTTTTTAACTTTTAAAACTTTTAATCTTTTAGGCTTTAGCTCCAGCACCATCATCAATAACAACACGGCAACCTTCTCTTTCTCTCTCCGCTATATCAATTAACTCTCAAAAAAAAAATGCATTGTAAAATACTCATTATATTTATCTAAATATCCATACTATCGGAACTATAACTTGTCTACATGTTCAAATCTAACAATAGCAACAAAAAGAAGGAACATACAGTAGACCACTACTGCATTATCTAACTTCTTTTCACCACACCGAAAACAAGATGCAATCAAATCAAATATTTATAACTTGTTTGAAGTCTAATTGTTTTCAAAACATAAAGTCGTAAACGCAATCGATAGTTAGCTCACAATTTTATTTTTCAAAAAGTACAACAAAAAGCAAAATAATTCTCTTTCAATTTTATTTATTTAAGTGCAACCTTGCAATGTAAACATTGCAATGCCTCACATTATAGTTTGGGCGCCATAATAACCAAAAAGTATATATAATGGAAGAGAGAGATTCGCGCTCACAACAGACTCATGTTGCTGGCTAACTCGTCCAAATCCCAAAAACATCTTTTTGATGTTTCAGTACCGACGCAGCAGCATTTTTGAGCAGAATAAGATCTGCTGCGAATATTGTAGGAACGAAATTTCTTATTGCTGTTTCTTTTCATTTTCGTTTTTCTTTAATTTCTGATTTTTTTCATATGGCTGATTTCTTATTTTGTTTTCACATATGAAAATATGACTGATTTATTCTTATTGCTATTCTTATCGCTTTTTTACCTTTTTGTTTTCCTAAGCTAACATTAAAACGAAATTTTTAATTGAATTAATATTCATACAATATCCTTTTATTTTACTTGGTTTTCTTATGTAGTTTTTTTATGTTAATTGATACAATTAAACTATGAAAAATATTAAAACATTAATATTATCAGTAACAAAGGAAGAATTTTCACATTTAGCAAACAAGAAGCAAACATCAACTCACACACATTTGTATGCATGCACTTATTTGGTTTTGTTTACTTTTTTTGTTTGCATGTGAATGGAAAATCATCCCTTATTTGTTGGGATCGTAAATTATATGATCAATAGCGAAGTCATTTGATTTCGCAACAATATTTATATTAAAATTTGAGCTTTAAGTTAAATAATTATAAAAAAGTAAAGGTTCGAAACGAATTTTAATAAATTATGGTTCATAAAAAATTTAAGATTTAAATATTAAAAATAAGCTGAAAGTAGTATGATAAATATATAATAATAATTCTCACACATGGCAAGGCTTGGTAATACATAAGATGGACAAAAAATTAATTAGTTTTGTGCTGGTACTTTGCTCAGAAAACAATTTGTTGAGGATTGTGTCCAAATTCAAAGTCTTCATTGATTGAGCTGTAAATATATAAATCAAACAATGGAAAAATTAATTTATACAGTGACTTACGAACAATGACGGGTTCTTAAATACAGCTTCTTTGGCCATTTAATGACTGAAAATTCACTTCAAAGATTTGGTGCAAAAAAAGTCAGGAAAAACGCAGGAATCTAATACGCATTGCCTGCTCATTTTTGATTTTCGTTCTATATATTATATAATACACTTTTAATTCAATAAATAAATATATAATAAATATAATGAAATTATGGGTGCCCACATTAAGCTTATTGGGAAATGCGCAACAAATCGTTATGAAAGTGGTGAATGTCTCCAAAGAAGAAGAAATGTACTAACACCACTTTCAAAAAGGCATGTACAGTGGAACCTATTTAAATCGAACCTCGATAAGTCGAAAACCTCCCAAACTCAAGCCCCAAAACCTCCATTGCTCGAAATCATTCAGTACATATTTTCCCTCTGTAACTCGAAAAAATACTGATGTTAACACATGATTTCATTTGAACTTTAGCGATATTACTTTATTGCTGTCAGTTGAAAAATTAGCAGAAATAGTTTGGTCCAACTACAATACACACCAATGTTTAATACCATAAACTTCATAACTAGGATTTTTATTTATTTCACCTTTCCATAAGTCGAAAACTCTATAACTCAAATTTTTTGGCGTCTCGCTTCAAGTTCGACTTGCAGAGGTTCTACTGTATTACATATGAGCCGTGTGCACAAATCGATTAACTCCACTATTCACACTTATTAAAACTACACACTACACAAACGAAGTGGCGTACACATATTAAAGGGTTATGCTCTTGAGTCTTTATACCAAGGCCACAATTGATATTTTAACAATAAACTTTTCAAAACACTCAAATTTGAATCACTTTTTTCTTTGATTTTTTAACTTTATATTATATTTCTGCAATTAAATTAATTTTCCAAAACACTACTCAAATTTGAATCATTTTTTTCTTTTATTTTAGCTTTAGACAAAAAAAAAAGTACATTAAAAAAATTTAAAAAGTATTGTAAAAAACACTTAGAACAAGTCGGAAGTCGAACCTCACAAAATCTTTAATAAGAAAACACTTAGGACTTGAAAATTGCAAACTGGTAAAAACACTTGTGATCAGTACACACATACAGATACAATTGATTAAATTAATTAATCAATTTGTGCACACGGCTCATATGTAATACAGTAGAACCTCTGCAAGTCGAACTTGAAGCGAGACGCCAAAAAATTTGAGTTATAGAGTTTTCGACTTATGGAAAGGTGAAATAAATAAAAATCCTAGTTATGAAGTTTATGGTATTAAACATTGGTGTGTATTGTAGTTGGACCAAACTATTTCTGCTAATTTTTCAACTGACAGCAATAAAGTAATATCGCTAAAGTTCAAATGAAATCATGTGTTAACATCAGTATTTTTTCGAGTTACAGAGGGAAAATATGTACTGAATGATTTCGAGCAATGGAGGTTTTGGGGCTTGAGTTTGGGAGGTTTTCGACTTATCGAGGTTCGATTTAAATAGGTTCCACTGTACATGCCTTTTTGAAAGTGGTGTTAGTACATTTCTTCTTCTTTGGAGACATTCACCACTTTCATAACGATTTGTTGCGCATTTCCCAATAAGCTTAATGTGGGCACCCATAATTTCATTATATTTATTATATATTTATTTATTGAATTAAAAGTGTATTATATAATATATAGAACGAAAATCAAAAATGAGCAGGCAATGCGTATTAGATTCCTGCGTTTTTCCTGACTTTTTTTGCACCAAATCTTTGAAGTGAATTTTCAGTCATTAAATGGCCAAAGAAGCTGTATTTAAGAACCCGTCATTGTTCGTAAGTCACTGTATAAATTAATTTTTCCATTGTTTGATTTATATATTTACAGCTCAATCAATGAAGACTTTGAATTTGGACACAATCCTCAACAAATTGTTTTCTGAGCAAAGTACCAGCACAAAACTAATTAATTTTTTGTCCATCTTATGTATTACCAAGCCTTGCCATGTGTGAGAATTATTATTATATATTTATCATACTACTTTCAGCTTATTTTTAATATTTAAATCTTAAATTTTTTATGAACCATAATTTATTAAAATTCGTTTCGAACCTTTACTTTTTTATAATTTTAATAATTATTTAACTTAAAGCTCAAATTTTAATATAAATATTGTTGCGAAATCAAATGACTTCGCTATTGATCATATAATTTACGATCCCAACAAATAAGGGATGATTTTGCATTCACATGCAAACAAAAAAAGTAAACAAAACCAAAACAAGTGCATGCATACAAATGTGTGTGAGTTGATGTTTGCTTCTTGTTTGCTAAATGTGAAAATTCTTCCTTTGTTACTGATAATGTTAATGTTTTAATATTTTTCATAGCTTAATTGTATCAATTAACATAAAAAAACTACATAAGAAAACCAAGTAAAATAAAAGGATATTGTATGAATATTAATTCAATTAAAAATTTCGTTTTAATGTTAGCTTAGGAAAACAAAAAGGTAGAAAAGCGATAAGAATAGCAATAAGAATAAATCAGTCATATTTTCATATGTGAAAACAAAATAAGAAATCAGCCATATGAAAAAAATCAGAAATTAAAGAAAAACGAAAATGAAAAGAAACAGCAATAAGAAATTTCGTTCATACAATATTCGCAGCAGATCTTATTCTGCTCAAAAATGCTGCTGCGTCGGTACTGAAACATCAAAAAGTATCGGTACTGGGATTTGGACGAGTTAGCCAGCAACATGAGTCTGTTGTGAGCACGAATCTCTCTCTTTCATTATATATACTATTTGCCTTGAACACAGGGCTGTCGCTGTCACTTCAATCGCAGTTTTTCACTGCGATTTAAAGTATGACACTGCGACACAGCATCTTTTTTGAAAACACTGCACTTTCAGAAAAAAGTGTCACAAAAGTAATCTACCAAAAAATTTTCAAATTATAAATTTTCAGTCATAAGCCATTTCCATTTATAAGCCATTGAGGGATGTATACCTTGGCCCGAGAGCTAATTTATTTATTCACGATAGTTTGTTAAGTGAGAAAGAAGCTACAGAAATCAAAAAGAAATGTCAATAAAAATAATTAATTTTAAAGACTGATTCTGCTTTTTCCTAATCTGATAAATCATGATGACATAGATGATGTCGAAGCCAGAAGAAAAAAATTTGGAAGAATTTGGCTCGCTATATTTCATTAAAAAAAGCCTTAGGCGAAACTACTGTATGTATCCTGGTTTATAGAAATTTGTTGGCGCACTATTATGCCTATAGGCATACCTCATAGTAGCGCATCCAAAGACCGCATTTTTTCACTTACAAATCAAATAAAAAATTCAACTTGGAATGGTTTAAAAGTGGAGACGGTTAATTCGATCATGCTCATTAAAGGAACGTTTCCTAATGAAGATTTTAAAAATTGGGTACCATCAAAACAATTACTAGCAAATTACAGAAAATAGTCGTACATAAATCGTATTTTTATATTTTTTTTTTTAAATAAAAACACTTTTTCTGGCTTTAGGTCAGTGTTTTATTTATAATTTTTCCCAATATTTCGAGGAAGATCCTTCCTTATCTTCAGGGGTGACTAAGAAATAATAATTAAAACAATACACAATTGAATAAATTAACAAAACAAAACTTACGTTAAAATTATAGAACAGCTAAACTAAAACTATTCTTACTGTCAACTAAATGTCTGTATATATGAGCACAATTTTCTGTGTCGCTATTGAAATTTATTCTCTTGTCAGTGGGGGTGTTAATAATGTGGAGCATCTCTAATATGAATCTCTTCTCATGATTATTTTCTTCTTGTAAGATCTCCACAGCGTCAAAATTAGGAAAATGTCCAAGCTCAGAACAGTGGGCTCAAAGGGCTCTCTTAGGGGCTTGTCCATTTCTATTTTTTTGGTCCGATCTGTCTCCTGAGAGTCGTGTCCTTAATTTGTTTCTTGTAGTACCAACATATACCTTCTGGCAGACATTGGACCCGTCTCCGTCACAAATAATTTTGTAAATAAGGCAGGATTTGCCAAGTTTTGATATTGCTGTAAAATTGTCCAACTTTATTATCTGTCTTATTAGTAATTTTTATGTCCTTAAACGCACTTAATTTCGCGAATCTCTTTGTCAAACCTGGAATATATGTCATCGATTTATATATGACTGTACCCCTTTCCTGTCTTGGTGCCTTATCATTATAAAAATTGTCATTTAATCTTTTTGTTGTGTGTTTTGGAAAACTGTTTTTCTCTAAGATTTTCTCAATTCTTTTTATGTTGTCCCTATAGAATACTTGGTCGCTATTTTTTTAGTTTATTTTGATGTACACAGCACATAGAATATATAAACTTTTATTATTATCTTTTTTTATAAAATGTACTGATTTATGCCATGAAGGCACAAAATGACAATGTTATTTGTTTAATTTTAACTATTGATTACATTTTATTAAAAATGTACCGAAAAAGTGTTTTTTTTTTAATGTGATTTTAAAAATATTGTAGAATGTATCTTTTTCTTATAACACTGCAAAATTCACTGCACTTTTGTTTTAGAAACACTGCGAACACTTCACTTTTCCTCAACTTTTCGGAATTTTCACTGCGGTCAAAAATTCCAAAACGACAGCCCTGCTTGAACATAATCATACTCCGAATTTCAAAGAGACGAGAATATAGCAACAAGAAAACCATTACGCGAGACGATACACGATTGAAATGTTGCACATCATCAACACATCTACAAACAAAAGACTGAACTACAAAACCAGAGCTGGGCACCACTACACGTGTGTTTTTCTTAAATGTTCTTCGATGCATGTGTATTTGGTCTTTGTTCGCTTTTCAAAGCAAACTGAATTAAGTTTTATGCTCTCTGCTTTATATACGTAAATGAAAAGTTATTCTCATTCTGCTGCAGTACCGCGCGCGGTACGTTTTGCCCAGCCACGTACAAAACCGACACAGACAACTGTGCCCATATTTATAAACATTTACAAAAATTAGTTGACAAAAGTACGGCAGCAAGCTAAGTCCTGCGACAACTCAAATTAGTCAATAAATATCTTTTTGGTAAATTTTTCCTAATAGTGTTTTTCATATTTAAATGTTTCGATATATTGTATATATGGGCATTTCCGCCAAAAAGCCAACCGTGGCAGAAAAATTAAAAGTTATTATAAAAGCGTTACTATCTGATATTATCGAAGGAAAATATTCAAATTTCGTTCATTTAAGCAATTTACACCAGAGTTCATTTATCACATTGAGTAAACCACCTGCAAACTTGCATAAAAGCAGTTTCTCTTTTTTTTGTAATATTGAATAGTATTTTGCCTTAAATATTTAAGTGTGTAAGAGAAGTGATACATGATGATAGTCTTTCCGAAAAATCTCTCTTCCAACGTCAATTAGCTAAAAACAATGCAAAAATCTCTATTAACTGTAAAATTTTAATTTGCTTAAGTTCATGTTCTAAAGTCACAAATAAAATAGAAAAACATCATTTGTTCTCATTTCGAAATTGATAACAGCAGCAAGTGTGTCAAAATTTTTGCACAATTATAGTTTCATGTACGTAATTAAAAAAAAAAAAACGAGTGCAAAAAATATATAATTTAAAAATTTTGGAGCTGCTTGAAGTTGGTCATGTTCGAAAACATAAGTGTAATAAATAGGCAGTTCAAAACGGTTAAACCACTTTTTCACTGCCTTAGCACAATATACTAAGTGCAAAAATTTTTTTTTTTGTTGGAAAGGTTGTGAAGAGAAGAAGGGACATGCTTACTTTTTTTTCAATAGTAGGCGGGTAGGCCCCTAACAGAAAAAAATGTTTCCACGGCCAAAGTAATGAACCGATTTTGATAAAATTTTTCTTAAAAATAGATTGGAACCTAAAAAAGATTATTAGAAACTCTGATTCCTTAAATCGGGTGTGGCATTGCTACAAATGGAGAAAAATGGTATCGCGGCTGTGCCACTACACCGATTTTGATGAAATTTGGTATGTAGATAGACTGAAACTTGAGTAAAAATATTTTTTTTAAGTGGGTGGTGCCACGAACAACGTTTAAATAGCAAAAGACAAGTTTTATATTTTTTTAACAAATTTTTTGTTTTTTTAATTACTGTTTATATCTTAAATATTATTATTTATATAAATATTAAAGTAGTTTTGAAAAATTGCCCAAGTGAACATAAACGGAAAAATATGTCCCGTTCGAATAGATTATTATGCTTTGTAAGAAAAAAAGTAAATAAGATTTTTCAATCAAACGAAATCTATGAAAAAGTTACATTATTCCATAACGTTTTAAAATTATGCTTATGCTTTTCTGTATATGGCCATGAAAAACACTTCCATTTTTTGTGCCGTTCGAATGGCATTTTAATTACCTCTATCTTGCAACCAGTACTACGTCTGGCATCAACTTTACCACTCAATATAGTGCTATCAAAGGGCTATTCCTTAAAGTAACAGAAAAAATAGACTTTTATTCCACTTTAAAAAAAACGTCCGTCCCGTTCAACATGAGAGAAATGCCCATATGTAGTTATATGTATATGTTTTCTTATGTATTTTGTATTTTTGTTTAGACATAATACCCTGATGATGACCGGCAACGCAGGTCGAAATATTGGATAATTAAAAATAACATAAAACAATTACTTTTTTGTTTTTCTTACGTACGGCCAAAGCCCGAATATATTGCAAATTCAAAAAATATATTCAACCTCTCAAATTTTATGTGTTATCGTAAGATTTTTTAGGCTGCACAAGATTTGAGAAGTGATAAAAAAGTTATGTTCGTTTGGGTTTATAATGGTAATGTTTTACTACGTAGAAGAGAAGGTGAAACCTCAGTAATAATAAATTGTATAAAGTTGTTACCTCACCTATTTTACCTTACCGGATGTGCTCTTCCGGCTAGCTAGCTCTGGGAGCACAATAAACATATCTTTCGATACGTTAATACTGAAACAAACTACAACAAAAAAAACGAACTCTACTAAAAAAAATTTCCAAGTAACAAAAATAACTACGCCACTACAATCACTTTTGTTCATACGGGATTGGTGTTTTGTCCCTATAGCGATCCCTTCCCAACCGTAGTAACTGCATGCCGAATGCAGCCTTTTTCCGTAAAAAAAATTATTTAAAAAAATTTTTTTATTTATTTTCTTCTACTCCGTCATCATTGTTTCCCTTTAAAATCCCTCCAAGCCGCCCCAAATTTGAAAACTCACAAAAACATCTTTTATCTAGACTCAATACAAAAAAAAAAAAATTCCATTTTTATTAAATATTAAATCCGATGCCTAAGGTCTGCAACAAAAAAAACGCACGTCTTACTTTTCCGACCCAAAAGAAGATAGAAAAAAAAAATTTAGTGTTTTTTCTTTTGTTTTATGTTTTAAAAGAAGGTACAAATTTATTATTCTCTTGTTACTATTGCTAACAAAAAAAAAATAATTAATATCTAAGCGCGTATACCACAAATCAAAAAAAAAAAATAGTTACTTTCATAACAATTACATTTAGGTACTGCAATAAAAATATATACAATGAATTGAAAAAAATATATATATAATCTAAATCTTAAATATCTAAACTAATATAAAAGCTAGATTTTTTTTTTATTTCCTACGACTAGACGCTACTAACCTAAGCAACCACTTCATTCAACTTAAATTTTTCCTGCAAAAGAAATTGAATTTTAAAATGTATAATTAATTCCCTTACATTTTTTTTGGAACACCCTACCTACCTCGAATGAGCTCACTAAGGGAGTATTAGGTTTCAGGACGCATAAAAAAAACACTCAATGAAAAATTTTAGCTGGTTGTCCAGATTTCGCAACACATGAAAAATAAACTTAATATGTCCGTACGGGACTCCTCAACGCGCGTGCAACAAAAATATATGACAAAAATTTTGAGTAATTAAACATAAAAATTTTATGATAGATTTTAATTATTCATTTTTTATGACTTAATTCCCTATTACTTTAATCTAAATTAATTTTTTTTTTTATCTATTTATTTTTTTTTAGAATTCTTAATTAACCTTTTTTTTAAATTCTCAATATGTATTTGCAGATAATTTAAATTGGCTTAAAATTGAAAATAGACTTAGCAGTTCTCTATTATAATTTTTTTTTTTTTTTTTTTTGTGATTTGCCTTTATTTCAGCTGCAACGCAATTACTGGATTTCCGTGATCTAATATCCTGTTTTTGCTCCTTCTGCTCGTAGCCAGAATCCTTCTTCCTTTTCTGAATGCTATGGTTTGGATTTTTGTATAACGTTTGCTTTTATTTTAAGCAGTTAGTGTTATTCTCAACTTATTTTTTTTTTTGTTTCATAATTTTTTTATTTTTTTGTGACAAAATGTTTTAACGCTTTTTTTTTTCTTTTTGATTTATTTTATGTCATTTTTGATTTATTATTTGTAATGATAAAAATGTTTCGATTTAGGTAACTAAATAGTAATTTTATTTTTTTTTTAATGAATTAACTTTTCTTTTTAAGCCGCACAAATATAAGTACAAGTTTTGCTAAACCTTGTCTCTTTTTTTAATATAATTTGATTAGTTCCAACATTTTTCACTTTCATGTCCTTTACTTGTAATTTATAACCGAACTATAATGTCCTTTTTTTGTAGTTTCGAATTGAACGACAATGTCCTTATCTTCCTTTATTTTTTTTTATTTAAAGTCTGAACTCTTGTAATATTTTTAGCCTTTTCGAGACCGGACCGACGGAACTAATTGCTTAAACCAAACTGAAAAACTCTTATTTGCTTACGTAGCTCATCACTTAATCTTTCCTGAGTCGGAATTTCACGAAACCCTACGCTGTTGTTGCAGACTTTCGGAATCGTACGATAATTTAACTGGTCTTATTTTTTTCTCCGTCCTTAATGTCCTTAGAAGATTTTTACCTTGACGTTCTTTCCTATTTGATTTTTTCTATCCACAAAAATTCCTGTTGGTTAGCCTTGGCATTCTTTCCATTATAATCTATATATAAAATTTTCAGTATTATTTTAGAATATTGCTTATCACCAAATTAAAGTTTTTGTGCAGATTACACTAAAAACACAGAAGACCAGACAGACGATTTATTAGATATGCAAAAGAAGTGAAAAAAAAATGGGAATTTCGCACCGTAGACTGGCTATAGTGTGAATCAAAATCGCACTACTTAAAATTTCTTCCATACGTAATGAATTCAAACTTGAGTTCTATTTTCAATAAAAATTTCTACTAAATAATTATTTATATTTTCGTGTTGCAGAATAACAGGCACACGCTACATAGTTTCATTTACACTTGTCCACATAAATTATGACAAATGTAAGTGATTCAAATTTTATTTCTCAAGACAATTTATTTTAACATAATATGAGTAATTGCAAAAGAGTAAATTTTGATATTATTGCCCGTATCCCAAATTCGAGTGGATTTTTTTATCATTTCTCAAAACATAAGAAGTATGAGGAAGAATTTCGATAATTTCTTTTTGATTCTTAACTCTTTTTTAACTAAGCCAATTTTTATATCTCTAACGGAAACATGGATATACGATAATGAATTGAATCTTTTTGATATTCAAAGCTGTAAATTATATGCAAATTGCAGTAATTAGTATGCTTCTGTAGGTGTTGGTGTTTTTGCTTAGTCTGATATTGGTTGTGAATACACTAGTTGGAAACTCAGAAGTTCGGATGTAATTATAATCAAATGTTTGTTAGACAACCAGCCGTTTACCTTTATCTGTATTTATCGGTTTCGCGAAAATTCTTCACTAGATGTATTTCTAACAGATTTAAATGAAATGATTTACGAATGAAAAATCAGATAATTTAGTTTTACTGGGCGATATTAACTTAAACATCAATTCAATTCAATTCAAGTTAATCTTTATTCGTGAATCTTTGATATTATTATAATGATTTGTTTTACAAGTTAGAGACTTAGCTAATGAGCTATTACAACTAGGACAGACATTTTTTAGTTTTAACAGTGTTAATTTTTAAATTCTTTGAATAAAATATATTCTTTAGAATAAATAGACTTAATTAAACAAATTTAACATAATACAAATAACACACTTTTATAGTCTAGAGATAAAGCGGGTGCTTATAATTAAAAAATATTCGCTTAAACGCTCAATTTCAGCATCTCTATGTGCAGCTTCTGTCGACGACCACCAGACACGATTTAAGCACATTTTAAGAAGTTTGTTTTGTGCAATTTGCAGTTTTTTTATGTGAGTTTTTGCTATGTTGTTAAATATTGGACATCTATAGCATAGAATAGGCCTAAATACAACTTTGTATAACATTATTTTATTTTTTTTACTTAAACTAGAATTCTTATTAATTAAACTGTATAGCATTTTAATCAAATTGTTAATTTTTTTCCAGTGTGAATTCTACATGATTTTTGAAAGTTAATTTTTTGTCAAAAACAATACCCAAATTTTTGACTTCAGTCTCCCAATTTATTAATATGTTATTGATGCGAAGAGGTCTTCTGGGGATTTCAATAGTCCTTCGATGCGTAAAGAAAATCGCTTTAGTCTTAGAGACATTTATTTTGATTTTCCATTTTAAATAATACTCCATGTAAGCAGATAATGCATTTCGAAGTGCATCAACAATTGGGGCTCGAAAACTCGAAGTGGCGAAAAATGCAGTATCGTCAGCAAAAAATGCTCGAAAACCATATGTGAGATGTGGTGCGTCAGAAATAAAAATGTTATATAACATTGGGCTAAGCACTGCTCCTTGTGGGACTCCAAAGGGAATATTGCGGCGTTGGGATTTCGTTTGCTTGATTGTCACTATAAAAGACCTGCCTCTCAGAAAACTATTGCACATGTCAATTAAATATCGTGGGAAACCATAGTTGATCATTTTAATTATAAGACCAGAATGCCAAACTGAGTCGAAAGCTTTCTCAATGTCGCAAAGCACCATTCCTGTGGATTGTTTCTGTTCTAAGTGATTCTTTATATGGTTCCGGATGCGGTAAATTTGTTGAACTGTCGATTTTCCTGACATAAACCCATGTTGCTCCGACGGAATAATATCATGTTGTTCAATGTGATCTTGAATTCGTCAAAGTATAATGCGCTCAAGTATTTTGCTTAGCGAACTTAATAATGATATCGGGCGATAACTTTTTGGATCTGAAGCGTTTTTATTTGGTTTTAAGACTGGAATTATGTTTGCTTCCTTCCAGGATTTTGGAAAATAGCTTAGCGATAGGCATGCAATAAGGATATGGTGTAAAAACAATATTCCTAGACGAGGCAATTTTTTTATTAATATGTTGTTAATGCGATCTAATCCGGGTGCTTTTGGATTTTTTAACCTCTTGATAGTTACAATAGTCTCTTCAACCGTAGGAAGATTAAGTGTGTTTTCTACTATTTCCTCGTGTGTAAAAGCGTGCACTTTCTCTTCAACTTCAGAAGTGAATGCGGGATTGTCATTAGCGAGGGAATTTTCAAAGGACTGTGAAAAATTATCAGCAAAAGTTTCTGTTTTCTCAGAGGGAGTAGTTAAGAGAATGTCATTACTTTTAATAGTGGGTATATTATGACTTCGCCTTTTGAGAAATTTTGTTACATGCCACAATGCTTTATTATGGTTGTCGGGACGAATATTACTTAACATATGGTTCCAATTAATATTTCTCAAATTGTTGATATCATTTTTAATATCCTTTTGAAGTGCATTGGCTTGCGTCTTAAAGTAAGCCTTCATAATTGGAAAAGGACATCACTGAAATTTTCTTTCAAAATCGGCCCTTAACTTGATTTTTGTTTTGATTTCATCAGTTATATTTATCGCGTAGGTTTTTTGACTTATTTTTGGCACTGAATGGTTGCACGCATCCAAAATGGTCGAGTTGAGTACATTTACCATTTCATCAACAACATTTGACGACATGGGTGTCTGATTTGGCATAATATCTTTAAGTTTTTCATTAATTAAATGTTGATAAACATCCCATTTTGCTTCACGAAAACATGGTTTATGGCAAATTTCATTCATTTTTAGTCGATCATTTGTGTCAATTTCGAAAACAACTCCATTGCGGTCAGAACAAAGACGGTGAACTTCAAATTCACTTAAAGTATGATATCCATTGGTTAAGCATAAATCAATTGTGGATGGATTTTTGTTAATGTCGCTAGGATGATGGGTGCTTTCTGATGGATAAAATGCAAATATGTTTCCTTCTGATAATTTTTCAAATAGTATTTTACCTGTATTATTTGCTCTTAGACAATTCCATTGTCGATATTTTGCATTGAAATCACCTACAGCATAAAATGCATGCCGAAATTGTTTTATTTTTTTAATATCATTTTTAAAATGTTGTTTGATGTCACTATTTGACGTTGCACCGGGGAGGTAACAACTGATAATACGGATCTTGATATTGTTAAGCTTTACTAATACGCAAATATTTTCAATAATTGCCGTGTTAATGATCGGAAGTATTTCATGTTGGATTGATTTGTTGATGATTATGGCAACGCCACCACCACGCCGTTCACCATCGCGATCATTACGATAGATTTGGAATTCTGGGTCGGAATGAAGTAAAGAATTTGATTTTAAATAGGTTTCGCTTATACAAGCAACATTTATGAAATTAGCTTTCATAAAGCTATATAGTTGAATGATTTTATTTTCAACACTATTAGTGTTCCAAAAAAGAATTTTTAGTTTTGAGTTAAGGTTTTGCATTACCATAAACATACTTTTGAGCGTATTGAAGAACGACAGACAGTTGGTCAATGGGCGTTTTACATTTACTAAGTTCGCCTATGAGGTATTGGAATGCGTGGAGAAGTTGCGACACATTCAGTAATTGATTGGGAATATTATTTTTATTGTTAGCAATTTCACTCCACAGTTTCGAGGGTTGCTGTTCCGTTAAATGCGAAGGCTCAGATAAGTACTGTTGCTGCTTGTTCTGATTAAAAGAAAGTGATGGAAATTGTTGCTTATCAGCAATGTTGAATCTTGTACGGCGTCCTACAACTTGGTTTCTTTGGTTCATAGCTATTTGAATTCGTTGATATTCATGTCGCTTTGGACAACCATTAAAGTTGGCTGTATGTGGACCATTGCAATTCGCACATCGGACTTTTTCAGTGGGTATTTTTGATTTTGGATCATTTTGGACAATGTTTTCAGGGCAAATCTGCGACTTATGATTTCCACTACATTTTATATACTTAGCCGGAAGAAAGCAGTACCGCGCTCCGTGACCATAAGTCATTCAGTTTGCGCATTGGGTTGTTCCGATTTTTTTTTTATGAATAATTGAAAGTTTACCTTCAGAAAACCAATTTGGTGGATAGTACGTAGCTTTTCAAGTGTCATGTTGTCTTCAATTTTGTAATACAATATATACGAGCGTTGATCGCTAAGCCGTGCCTTATTGATATTCATTATTTTTATTTCAATCGGGGACTTGCCAACCATTTTCAGTTTGCTTTCAATCATTTCGATTGGTATGGAATTATCTAGGCCATATAAGACAAATTGTTTTGTTTGCTCTTCTCTAAGTGCGTGAGTAAATAATTTTATGTTTAATTTTTGGCATTGCGCTTTCATCAGTTTGAATTCTTCTACCGTTGGCAAAAATACTTGTGTTCCGAACTAAGTAAGTAAGGTGGTGGTTTCTTTGTAAACTTCTTGTAACGATCATGAAATGTTGAACACTCTGGGCCATTAACATCATCGTTAAGAATGTCAAAGAAGTTTCCAGTGGTTTTAATGGTAGATGGTGGCACAGTATCACTGACATCATTGTTTCTTTTAAGTTTTTTGGAATGATTTGAATTTAAAGATTCCATTGAACTCGAACGGGACTTACAGTTTTTCTTCGGTCTTCCACGTGGATCGCGAAAGCCAGAGTCATCAAAAGCGAAATCTTTAGCAACACCGCCGTCCATTACAGTATCCACAAAATTGACTTAAATGGTGAACTTATGTTCTCAAATTTGCAATTTTTATTTTTTTCAAATTTTTTAAAATTAAAAATTTTCGTTTATTAAAAAATTCGTCTTATTCGTCTTAGTAATTTAATCAGTTTAATTCAAGAAATGTGTCCTAAAAAAGCCCCTGGGTGTGATAACATCACTCCCAAAATGATTAAGGAACTGCCTCACTCAGGTGTCATCTTTCTGACCAGGCTCTTATATGCTATAATTCATTACGGATATTACCCAAAAGAATGGAAAAACTCGTTGATAACCATGATACCAAAACATGGGAAAGATCGTACACTACCGTCATCGTATAGACCCATAAGCCTTCTACCTTGCTTGTCAAAATTATTTGAAAAATTAATTCTAGCAAAATTAATGCCATATATTACTGATAAAAACTTATTACCGCCTCACCAATTCGGCTTCCGAAAACAACACGGCACAATCGAACAGGTTAATAGGATCACAAATGAAATAAGAAAGGCTTATGAGCGCAGTGATAAAGTTTGGCATGAAGGCCTTATCAAAAAAATTGAACACCTATTGCCTCTTAATGTTTATAAAATATTTACTTCTTACCTCGAAAGCAGGCTTTTTAAAATAAAATACAAGAATTTTATTTCAACTCACTTCAATATAAGAGCAGGTGTCCCTCAAGGTAGCGTACTAGCACCGTTTCTATATGTATTGTATACCTCAGACTTACCAATCAGTGCCAACACTACCATCTCAACATTCGCAGATGATACCGCAGTCTTAAGTTGTAACCGTTGCCCTTTGGAAGCTTCTCGAAACCTCCAGTTTCATTTGAAATCAATAGAAAAATGGTTATCGCTATGGCGCATAAAAATAAATGAGCAAAAATGCAAGCAAGTTACTTTTACTCTTAGGCGTGGTGAATGCCCTGCAATTGTACTAAATAATATTTCAGTCCCACAGGGTGAAATTGTTACATATCTAGCTATTCAATAAGATCGACAATTAACATGGCGTAAGCATATTGAAGCCAAAAAAACGCAGTTAAAGTTAAAAACCGCCAGTCTTCACTGGTTAATTAATCATCGTTCCCATTTGAATATAAAATCCTTTTGTACAAAACAATCATTAAGCCACATTGGTTATATGGTATCCAATTATGGGGTAACGCCAGCTCCTCAAACATTGAACTAATACAACGGGCTCAGTCCAAAATCTTAAGAATATTTACAGGTGCCCCATGGTATATACGGAATGAAAACTTTCACAGAGATCTATGCATGCCCATGGTAAAAGATGAAATTAAAAGAATCAAACAAACCTACGCCATAAGGTTGCTGCATCATCCGAACTCATTGGCTCGTAATTTAACAAACATAGAGAGTCGCTCCAGATTAAAAAGAAAGGATCGCCCTTCTATGCAAGTCACTTACACCGAACCAAACTAAACAGCTCAAACGTTTACCCTTCCTCCGAGGCACTACACGTAATCATCAAGAATCATATGAGGACTTTGTACCGGGACCTAGCTCGTCTTGGGCACACTTGGCAACTTATCGCCGCCAGCTCCCTTTCCGATGAGGGTGTAAGACCGGGACCTAGTTTGTCTCGGCCACTTTCCGGTGAATTGGAGAGAGTAGCAGGAAGAGAGTTGAAACAGTGTCTTCTCGGTCTTTTTTGGGTGCTAGACCGGGACCTAGTTCGTCTCGGCTACCACCTCAAGAACGTCCTGGAGGCACTAATCACTCCCAAAGTGGTCGACCGGGACCAAGTTCGTCTCGGCGACCACGAAGACAATCATTTTTGTGGTACTCAAAACCCCCATTCGGGTAGACTGAGGCCTAGTTCGTCTCAGCTACCAAGCCAAGACCGGGACCTCGGTCGTCTCGGGTGGCAAAGGATATGGGGAGAAGCGATCGTCAGCTGCATCCACACCTATGCTTCAATGAGTTATTCGATCTTGTGCACTCGCTGTGCTGAGCCATACACAAGCTGCACCTACACAAGAAGTATAAGTCCCTGCTAACTTTTGTTTGTGGAGACAAGTTCATTATTAAATTATATATTCATTATTCACAATAATAGTGTATAATAATGTTACCTAGTTTAAGATTTTAGAACTTATTGTTAGCCACTTAAGAGAAGATACAATAAAATAAAATGAAGTTTAACAAAAAAAATTTAGATACTGTTTAAGTTTACTGTTGAGATTTATTAGACAATTTCTTTATTATTATAATTACTGGCTGCATGATGTGCTAGCCTGAGTTCGATCTTAAAACTGAAAGTTACACAAGGCAAAAAGACTTAAAAACCCAACCCTCAATTGTTGCATCAGCTTTGTCGTTGCTGTTATGTTGATCTTGCACATTTCTTGCGCAAGAGGTTTCGCATAACAGTTCTACTGACGATGGAGTCGCCGACCGCATGAGTGCTTAGTCTGCACTTTATTTAAGTACAAGTCCCCAGTGCCAAATTAAGCTACGAAACTACCCAGTGATAACTTATACTGATAGGTTTTTGCTTTGTTAGCTTCTTACGGTCTCGAATAGTGTGTTAATGAGCCTACTAGGATAACTGACTTATCTAAAACCTGCATAGATCACATCTTTGTTAGGATAAAACGTTGTAATTATTTGGCATAACCTGGGTATTTCTGACCATTGTCTTACTAGCTTAATAGCCTTATTACCGATGGCGAATCGCCTGAAAAATTAGGCGAATCGCCAAAATTGGTATTACGGCTTGCGAGTCGCTCTGATGTTTCGCCTCAAACGTCAAAATTGGGCGAATGTCAAAAATGTTCATATTACTTATAGCGAGTCGCCTAACTTTCGTTCGCCAGAAATGTCAAAATCGGGAGAGTAAAATTTGTATAGACAAATATAATAAGTGTTTGAAAAATATATATAATAAGTGTTTGAAAAATTTTACAAAAAGTTGTGATAGAGAAAATTTTAAACATTTTACAAAAAGTAGATATAGAGAAAAATTTAAAAACTTTACAAAAAGTACAGATATCGCGATCATGGAAAGCACAAACAAAACGTCAGTATAAAAATTTATAGATCAATTTTATTCATGCATGTAAAATACTTTTTAATTATTAGCATGAAAAAAACCAATATACAGCAGTTTCAAAAACTAGTAAAGCTTATGGAGGAAAATCCTGAACTAGGAAAGGGACTTGGTAGTTTTGGGTCGAATAAGAAGACCAACTAGGATATACGGAGTCAACTCGCAATTGAGATAAATTCGCTAGGACCACCCACGGTTGGAATTACGGTACTATGACCGTATAATCCGAATAAGCTTTCCATTGTTTCCAATAATTACACAAACGATTCTTTATTAATCCTGAAGTAAGACACAAGAAATGAATTTGCTTACAGCCGGCTAGGCAGTTCGAGTGGGTTCGAGCTGTCCCTAATGCTCCGCCACATTCTTTGAATATTGCTATCCACAACCTCATAGCTATCTTCAAAAAATAAGTCCATTTTAAGTTTGTTTTTTTCACTTGTAAAAAATAGATGTTCAAAATTCTCACGATTTCAAATTTGAAGTTTTTCAGCTGTCAAGTTCTGTTTTTAATTTGGCAGCAAAACTTCAGATTTGAAGTTTTTGAGACGTCAGTTTCTGTTTTGTAACTTGGCAGCATTGTTTTGTAAGCGAACGTGTACATTCGCCAACCATAATACAGAACCATAGACGATTCGCCACGGAAGGCGAATCGACAAATTCAGGCGAATCGCCATCGGTAATAGGGCTATAAGTCTTGAAAATATTGCGTTGTCAAAAAGTAATGATGAGCCCCGTGAATTTTTTAGAGTAATAACAGATATTAATGAGCTTAATAATCTCTTAACTTTAGAAACATGGGAGAATGTTTACAATGAATCAAATCCATCTACAGCATTTAGTAATTTTGTTGATACCCTTTCAATGTATGTCTTTCTGCAAAAAATATGATATTTAGGGGTTCAATTCAATTTATTTACTAGTAGTTCATTGTACAAGTAAGCTTAAGCTTATAAGTTTTTCACATTCTTTTATGAATTTCGAAATAACAAAACAAAATAAAAACCTAATATATGTATATCAGTACTAAAAAATAAATATTAAAAAATAAAAAACTTTTGTAATAGGAGTATAAATTTAATTTCAAAGTTAGCCAGGAAAAAAAAGTAAGTACAGAGAAAAATTAAGAAAGAGTATTAAGAAAAAGATAGCGAAAAAGACACGCTAGTAATCATCAGAAAAGTACTTGAATAGTTCGTGCCTGAATGTGACATTACTGCTTGCACGTTTAACACTGATGGGGAGAAGATTCCATAAATACACAGCATGAACAAAAAACTGCCGCGATGTAATAAAAAATTTATGTCTCGGAATGATCAACTGTGCAGTCCTTTGGGCACGGGCAAAAACGATTTTTTCAAAGAGATAAACAGGTTTCTTGAACTTAATAATTTTCGAAAGTAGCAATACCGATCGATAGTTCATAAGACCCTTTAACGAGCAGCCTTCTATTTGTAATGCAAATTCTGAAATGTGTGATCCTCTTGCAATACTGAAAATAAATCTCGCACAGCTATTATAGGCCACACTAAGCCTCTGATAAGACTCTCCATCCATATTTGCAAACAACTCACAACAGAAATAAAATTTAGGCAAAATAAATGATTTCACTAGTTTTTTCTTCACCTCAGTCGGCAAGAATTTTGTGGTAGGACTTAAACCCCGTAAAGCTCCATAAGTTTTTGCTGTTATGTTATTTATATGTAAGTTCCAACTTAGGCTGTTTTTAAAATATACACCAAGATTTTTTTGACTCTCAACATAATCTATATTTGCATTGTCTAACAAAACTGGAGGCAAGACGATTTTGATTTTACTCCTATTGATAATCATTGCCTTAGTTGTTGTAGGATTTAAAATTAGACATTTTCTAAAGACCAAGAATGCACCTTATTCAATACCTCGTTAATATTGCATACCGCTGAAAACTTGTCTTTTTTTGAAAACATCGAGTATATTTGGACATCGTCAGCATAAATATGATACTGGCATGTAAAAAAACATTCGGAAATATCATTAATAAACAATGTGAATAGCAGAGGACTCATCACAGAACCCTGAGGAACGCCATTGGGAACTGTTAGGCAAGTGGAGCACATCATATTGTGGGAAACATATTGTGACCGACCTGTAAGATATGAGAGGACTAAATTGCATGCAGTACTGCCAAAGCAACATCGATAGTAAAGTTTATTGACTAATATAATATTGACACAATCAAACGCCTTAGAAAAATCTAAAAATACTATCAATCCTATCATATCCAAATCCAGTCCAACACGTATGTCCTCAGCTACCCTCAGAAGCGCGGTAGTACAATTATGTTTGGTCCGGAAACCTGACCGAAATTTATTAATGATGTTATGCTTGGATAAAAATAGCTTGATCTGCTTAGAGATAATTATTTCAAATGCTTTGCTGATGAAAGGCAATAACGCTATTGGTCGATATTCAGGTCTGTTTTGAGATGTGGATTTTGGCATTGGTAAAATTTTTTCTATTTTCCAACTGCTTGGAAAAATGGATGTGGTAACAATTGTGTTGAAAATATATGTTATGTGTTGCAAAATAACAGGTAACAACATTTTTATAAATGTAGGATGTATACCATCCGAACCCACTGCCATAGATTTAATTTTTAGGATAGCTAATCCGACAGTTATATTATCAACACAAGTAAATGAGAAAGTTTCAGAATTGTGAAATTGTCATATGAAGGTAAAGAAGATGATGGGACAGAAGGTTGTATAAAATGTTGATTAAGTTGATTAAGGTCAAGCAATTCAGGTAAATTACGTCTTTCTGTGCTTATTCCTATTTGTCTAACTTTTTGCCAAAAAACTGAACTTGAATCACTTGAACGAAATTTACTTGCATAAAAAGATTTTTTATTTCTACCACATTTGCTTGAAATTAAAAATTACCTTTTCGATTGTTCTTCATTAATATGGCGGGTGCAATTTGAGTGCTGACGTAGACATCAACCAAAAATATACTGATGAGATTTTAAGAATCGAAACATATGTCTATATTCTAGAGTTGTTGTTGTTTTTTTCCTTTGTTGTCAAAGTTTGTTTAATACATAAAGCATTGTATCAACTTGTAAAATTTTACATATAATGTTGATCGCTGCGAAAAATGGCTAAAGTTCAATAATCATTTAATTATTAATATTTAATTAAGAAAGCCAATAAACAAACCAAAAATTTCTAGATTAAGTAATATTTTGAAATTTCAGCAGCCCTTGTAAACACACATCCACACATAAGAACTAAGTTCAAGTACAATTTAATCACTGGCATATGGAAAATTAAGTGAAAAGTTTGAAAAGGGATGAGCTGGAGGAAAAAAGAAAATTTAAATAAAATTTATAATAGAGTATAATAAGAAAAGGAAGAAAGTTAAAATAAAATATGTAATAAAAAATATTAATGTATAATAAAATATCCGGCAAAATAAAATATATCAATTTAGTTATCATCGATAGCATTTTCTAAGCTTCCGGCGATTGCATCCAAATCTTCTTCTTCATCTATCTTCATCCTTGTTCCATCTTTATGCTGCATAATATAGACAGAACCAGATCTAGTCGTGACTGAGAAAAGCTGCCGATGGTGTTTCATACGTATGGCCTTCTTAAGTATGGCGCGATTTTGGCTAGTTAGACTTTCATTAAGGTATATGTTTCTGTCTGAGTCCAGCCCCACGTCTTTTAGGCACAGTTGTTTTCTTTGCTGGAGGCGGTGAAGAGCAGCTGATTTAAAAACGGAGTTCCGGTCCTGAACTGTGGAGAATTTTAAAATTATGGGGGAGTCATTTGCTACTTCTCCTTTGCGAGACCGAAAAATATTTTTTAAGACTGGTGGTTTGCAGCTGATGGTGTGGCATTGTTGCAGGAAAACCATGTTCAAGTTCTCATCGGGCACTGCGGTATACCGAAAATAACCGCATCTGTTGAGATTGCTGTACGCTCTAATAAGTCACACCTTCTCTTTATACTAACGAGCTCATTTTTGCTAGTGGAAACATCTGTACTTGAATTTCTTAACGCATCTTCAAGTTTCTCTACTCGATGCTCCGAATCGTTAACAACTTTGACAAAATTTTCAAATTTGGCTAACTTTTGTTCAAGAAGCGCAGTCTTAGTCGATAGATCATTTCGCAAGCTGCTAATTTCATACTTCACTTGAGTCAGAATTTTATCTGTGTTCTTGGCTAGAAGCTCCTCCAAGTCCTCAGCTGTAATTGTTATAACTTGAGATTCTTTGGAGACTGAAATATGACTTTTTGGAGTTGAAAAACCTGAACCTGTGCCAATCAATCCAAATTTTTTTCCCGCAGCTCTAGTATTGCTAGCAATTGAAATTCCATTTTCAAGGCCACCTTTGCTACCCATAATATTTGTGTATATTGTTTAGTAGTGTTAATTTTTTTTTTTCCTTTGATGATAGAAAAAGTCTCAATAACGATTGTATATTTTTTAATGGAGAGAAAAATAAATAATGTAGAACATTTGCATTAACCGCCGATCAGCAAAACACATCTACTCCATATACATATGTATTACTTAGTTATGGCTTTGTGTAAAAAATACCTAAAGAAAAAATCTGCGGTATACTTTTAGGCCAAAAAGTTTAATGTGCTCCAGCACAGTACAAAAAAATAAAAATAAAAATGATTTTTTTCTTCTTTATGGTGCTATATAGACAATAACAATATTTGACAGTTGTTCTCGGGAGTCTCTGTTTTTCTTATACGCTTTACTCAAATTCTGCCAAGCGCCAAACACTGCTTCGTTTTCCAGAAACAATCCAATAAGAAAGCTAATCAGACAATTTTGATTAACTTGATATTTTTCCGATGCAGCACAATGAGCACGTTCAGTTGGAAATGACGTCTAGTTGATTTACTTATTTTTTAACACTTTTAAATGAGAATTTATTAGCACCGGTTTGACTTTTGCAAGTTTCAAGTTACAGAGTTACCAGACTTCTCTAAAACCAAAAAAAAACTTAAAGAGTGGATGACTGCTGAGTTGCTGAGATAAATTAATTCGAAAAATAATCTCTATAAAAAAACTAAGAAGTACCCTTTAAATAAAAATTCACGAGAAAGATATAAATTGTTTTGTAAAGTAATATCGGATGAAATTACGCAAATTAAAAACAATTTCTATATTAATGAGTTCAATGCAATGGCCGTAATAGGGCATGGAATAAATACGTTTGTAGCCAGGACCGAAATGACCTTGTTGCTTATCAGTAACTGTTTCTTGAATTTAAAGATATGTCAGTTTTAGTTTATTCTGAATATTTGAATAAAATTAGGCTGAATATTTTTCATGGTACCCCAAGAATTTTTGGAGTTTTATTAATTCTAAAAAAAAATTTGACGGGTTTCCATCTGAGTTTAAAAAAGTTGATGGGCTCACTAGCAACACCCAAATTATAGCTGGGTTGTTTGCTAATTTGTTTAATGAATCATTTTCTATGGATTTATTTAGCCCTGAAATCAACTATTTTGAATATATGGATAACGACCCTTTAGTTTCGGTTGATGAGATATCTTTCTCCACTGACCTCATAGGGAAATATATTTCATCGGTTGATGATGACTTCAACTGCGGGCCTGATGGTATTCTTGCGACAGTTTTAGTTAACTGCAACTCTGTGCTGAGTCAGCCTCTCAGTTTTTTTATTTAATAGATCATTTAGAGAAAGCTATTTTCCTAAATTTTGGAAAAATGCATACATTAGCCCCATTTTCAAGAAAGGGTGTAAAAATGATGTTTCAAACTACAGGCCCGTGGCTAAGTTATCATCAATACCGAACATTTTTGAACATATTATATAACAACTCGTCAGCATGGTTTTGTTAATGGTAGATCTACAGTTTCTAACCTCCTTGATTTCACTTCTTTTGCATTAAGCTCTTTAGACTCTGGTGGGCAAGCATCTACACTGACTACATCAGGAAAATGATGCAAAAACCGCAAGTATAAAATTGCTCAATTTTTCTAGTACTTCTAATCAAAGAAAGACCAATACCACCGATATTATCTTTAACAAGATTGTAGCTTCAGCGATCCAGACTGAATTAGATCGCTATATTAAAATCAAGCGAAAGCTAAGCCCATCAAAGGGTAACGCAAACAACTCAAGAAAGATATATAAAGTAAGCGAAAGCGAAAAAGTTTCAAACAACCCACTTAGCCAAAATCGATATGCTTTGCTTGATAACGACACACCTGAATTGAATAACGACAACATGAACAACTCAAACAATAAAATGCTGAAGCCTCCCCCCATTTACTTACGTGAACGCAGCTCCAATGCGCTTGTTTGTAATTTGGTTTCTCTAACTGGAAAAGATGCCTCTTACGAAAGGCAATGTTTCCGAAACCAAAATACAAATTTATTCAGAAAAAAATTATAGAACAATTGCTTCTTACCAGGATAAAAATAAAAAAGCTACTACACCTACCAGCTTAAAAGCAGTAAAGGTCAAACAGTTATATTGAAAGGTATTGAACCCGACGTAAAACAAAATGAAATTAAAGAAGCTCTAATTCATGCTGGATTTATTCCTAAATCAATTTTTAACATTATGAATAAAAATAAAATCCCCCAGCCGCTTTTTCGTGTGGAACTTGAACCAGTCGCACGAAAATTGGGAAAAAACTATTTCCATCCTATTTATAATCTGCGCTACTTAATAAATCGCAGAATATCCGTTGAGGAGCCCCATAAACGCATGGGTCCTGTGCAATGCACAAACTGCCAGGAGTTTGGCCACACTGAAACATATTGTACTCTTCGTACTATTTGTGTTGCTTGTGGCGACTTTCACCCGGGTTACGGGTTGTCCCGTATACGCTGAATTAAAAAACAAAATGCGTTTACGTAAGGAAATAGTTCGAAACCCACCTACCCAAGTCATGCAGAATTTTACAAATAACATAGTACCTAACAACTTGACCAACATATCGGGGCAGACCTACGCTTACGTGCTTAAATCTAGTCAGGATAAACCTGCAAATATCATAAGTAGCTCTCAAAATCTTGAGACCATGCTTATGATGATCACGCAATGCATGACCCAGTTCATGACAACAATGCAGACAATGATGCATGAGATGATGAACAATCAAAATCAACTTATGAATGTTTCGATTGGAAACAAATGAACACACTCAAAATCTGTCATTGGAATGCAAACGGCGCACAGTGGCTCCTTTTTCAAAAAATTATTGCTAAAATCAAATTTTCGATTTCTGATTTTCGAAACTTTTTTTTTTTATTTAAAAGATAATTGACCAAATTTTATAAAACCAAAAACTTTTTTGACTTATGACAAGTATTTTGGTTTTTATGGGTGCTCAAAGTTGGATAACTTTTTATCGTTCATTAAAATAGCATTTTTTTACATTTTTCGCAATATTAAAAATGAAAAATTTCAAAAGTTTGAAAAAACATGGGAATTTGAAGTACGCTTTCTGAATTTATGGTATTTTACAATAAATAATTTTCACAAGATATAGAAAAAAAATTTTATTTAGTAATTTTCATGAATTTTTCAAAAAAGGTCGATTTTAGCATAGTTTTTCAAATTTACCTTGGTCTATAATCCACAAATCAATGTCAATCAAAGATTGGTGAATGAGAAATTATAGTTGACATATCTGCCAACAAAAATCAAATAGGTCTTACCTACCAATATTTGCCAGGTAAGAAGTTATAGCTACTTATGTGACATGATATGTATAAAACTGAATTTGTTGTGTGATGACGATTTTCAGTCTATGACATTTTGACTTGGAAATTGTTAATCTGAATTTGATAGAATGTTTTTAGCGAATATAGACATCACTCAAAATAAATTAAAAATTGTAAATATGGACGTTACCACGCCCCTTTCTTAATTTATTCTTCCTATTTCCAAAACTATTTGACACAAATAGATGCATATGTAAAGAGTACCTAGAAAACTTCTGTCCATATAATATGGGCTTTACCCCACCTCCAAAACGCTTGATTTGTCACTTTTTCCAAATCATTTCACTCTTTTTAAGAAAATTCGCTTTTGTATAGCGAAATAGTAATACTTGCCTCAGATATTTATATCTAAGTTTTTAATGCAATTTAAAAATATCTGGTACTCGTAATGTCAAATATAATAAAGCTGTATTTTTTGTACAGAATACAGGTAGATGCACTTCTGATAACATTGAACTCTAGTGCAGGCCAACTTTATAGACACCTGTTTTATTACGGTAGATATCATACAAGGAATTTAGCTTATTAGGTAGTTCAATTTTTTCGCTGAACAAGTATTAAGTTTGAGGTTTGTGGCACAATATTTTGTACCTGTATTTGTATAAAAGCCAAATTGTGAGGCTCAATAACTCAGTCCAAAAGTTAAGAAAAAAAATAATACGAGATCAATTTCGAGAAAAATTGGGTATTATAGTAGATATGACGGAAACACAGCAAGGCGATTTTTTGAGAAACCAAAAACAACTTCAGAAATAACGGGAGTCGATGAGGACGTGATAAAAAGATTACAAGTTATTTTAAACGTACTATCATATAGAGAACCCGTTAGAGTAGAAAAATTTTAAAAGTATACCAAGGAAACTGCTGTCATATTAGAACATAAATACAGCCAAAAATTACTGACACCCTCTGTCCATAAGATCTTAGCTCATAGTGGACAAATTATCAAGCCTTACCAATAGGAGAATTATCAGAAGAAGCCCAAGAATCTAAAAACAAAGATTATAAGAAGTACAGATATAGCAATACATGTAAAATTTCACGTATTCGACAGAATGAGGACTTGTTCAATATACTTTCAGCATCTTCAGATCCTTTGATTTCATCACTTAGGCACGTTAGGTCACGGAAAGAACTGACTGATAAATTCTGTTGTACTGTTTTAAGTTTCTTAGATATCCAAAATAATGATGATATTTTTATAGAATTGTAGATTGTTGTTGATTTTTTAAGGAAATTACCTAATTTATTACTGTAACCCTTTTTTTAAAACTTTTCTAGCCTTTGAGAAAGACTGTTTATAAATTATGTTAAGAGATAAAAAAATAAATGCATATGAATGAATTAGTAAAAATTAAAAAATTTTTTTTTTAAAGTATTTAAAAAATTTTTAAATTATTTAAAGTTCATTAATTGAATAAAGCGCACTAAAATTTATACAAAAAAAAAATTTTTTTATGAATTCATACCACTAAAAACCAAAAACTTCAAAATTTGGACTTTCACCTCTTTTTAAAAGTATTTATAGCTAAGCCTCAAACCTGAATCTTATACATGTCATATCTACAGAAATTACCAACCAAAATCAAAAAACTTTACTCAAATATCTTTACCCGTTCAAAAGTTATGATTTTAGCAACGCGAAATCGCAAAAGGCGCCACTGTGCGGCGTAAGCCAACATGAATTAGAAATCAGAAACTTTCTTTGCAACAACGAAATTGATATTTTACTAATTTCTGAAACACATCTGACCCTCATGCACAATTTTAAAATTGAAGGTTATAAATTCAACAAAACCTGTCACCCTGATGATAAAGCACGAGGAGGTACAGGAATACTCATTAAAAATTGTATAAAGCACTACGAATTCGAGCAGTATCAGAGAGACTATCTACAAGCTACGTCGACTTCCTTACAATGTTGGGATGACAAAGTAACAGTTTCAACTGTATATTGTCCGCCAAGATATAAGATTACGGCAGCCCAGTTCGACCACTTTTTTAATTCACTAAGATCAAAATTCGTAGCTGCTGGTGACTATAACGCGAAGCACAACCACTGGGGTTCACGAATTATCAATTCAAAAGGCAAAGCACTTTGGCTTTCACTAACCAACCACCGCAATGGACTTGATTATGTCTCCACTGGTCAGCCAACTTATTGGCCATCAAACCTTCAAATGACTCCAGATCTTATGGATTTTGCAATTACAAAAGGAGTCAATAAGAGACAAATTTCTGCTGAATCATGTTTTGACTTGAGCTCTGACCATTCTCCTGTCATTTTGTATCTGCATAAATATGTAGAGCTGATGCAGACACCCAAAGGGCTTACAACAAATAAAATGAATTGGCTCAAATATAAAAAATACATTAATAGTCATCTTCGTAATGATGTTTGCCTTAAAGATTCAGAAGATCTGAAATCAGCCATACAATTATATAACAGCATACTTGTATCAGCTGCTCTTAATGCCACTCCTATGCAACCAATCTATATAAAGCAACGCCTCAGCTCCTCACAAATAGAACGTTCAGTGAAAGAAAATAGACGCCTCAGGCGACTATGGCTAGAAGTCAGGTCACCTATACTTAAACATAAACTAACCTTAGCCAAACTTAAATTGAGAAATGCCCTCCGAGAAGAGTCTGAAAGAGGTATAGACTCTTACATTAAAAAGCTGAGCCCGCTAGAGTCTTCGAACTACTCTTTATGGAAAGCCATCAGAAGTTTGAAAAAACCTACTGACATAGATTCTCCCATTAGACTAAGCAATGGTTGCTGGGCTAGAAGCAACGAAGAAAAAGGGCAAGCATTTGCTCACCATCTTAAACATGTATTTCAGCCGAATCCTCCGGGCAACAGCTTTGAAATACCACAAGAAACTCAAAATATGAGACAAATTTTGTTGCGCTTCACAACTAAAGACGTTCATTCATTCATAAAAACTCAACTGAACAAGAAGAAAGCACCAGGCATGACCTAATAACTGCTAATATGCTTATTGAATTACCTTACTGTGCAGTCAGACACCTAACCATACTTTTTAACGCTATTACTCGATTGGGCCACTACCCAAAAAGCTGGAAGATGTCTCAAATCACAAGGACTTCTAAGCCTGGGAAAAATCCCACACAAGTTTCATCATATCGGCCAATAAGCTTGTTGCCAACTACATAAATATTTTTTGAAAAGCTGCTGCTCTCGAAAATTTTGCCCCACATGAACCAACTCAACATAATACCTCAGCACCAATTTGGTTTCCGCAAAAAACATGGAACTATAGAGCAAGTTCACAGGATAATAGCAAAAATTAGGAAGACATATGAAGAAAAAAAATACTGCTCAGCAGTGTTTCTTGATGTAGCTCAAGCTTTTGATAAGGTGTGGCACGATGGACTTACACACAAGATAAAAAAGTTACTCCCTAAAAATACCCATGCTTTACTAGGGTCCTACCTTACAGGACGAAAGCTCAGGGTAAAATGCAACGACTACATTTCAGATGACGTCGACATTTTTGGAGGCGTACCACAAGGTAGTGTTCTTGGTCCAATTCTTCACCTAATTTACACTTCTGACTTGCCAACCAAACAACTCTGTGCTTACATCTACTTTTGCTAATGACACTGCAATTTTGTCTTGTCACGCAGACCCTCATAGTGCGTCACATACCCTCGAAGAACATATGCGTCTAGTTGAAACATGGCTTTTAAACTGGCGAATAAATGTAAACGAGCAAAAAAGTAAACATGTAACTTTTACACTCAATGAAAAGACTTGCCCCACAGTTCACCTAAATAACACCGCAATACCTCAGAGCACTGAAGTTAAATACTTAGGTATGCACCTCGACAGACGCCTTACTTGGAAAAGCCACATTGAAAAGAAAAAAATTCAAATGAAGTTGAAAACATCAAGCATTAGTTGGCTTTTGCATACACATTCAAAACTCAGCCTTAAATATAAAGTTCTTTTGTACAAAGCTATTATTATACCTATATGGTCATACGGAATCCAGCTGTGGGGCAACGCAAGCTTATCGAATATAAAAATATTGCAAAGGTCTCAGTCAAAAATACTTCGAACTATTTCCGGCGCACCATGGTACGTCAAGAATATAAACATACACCAAGATCTTGGTATACCCTTCGTTAAGCAGATACAGGAAAACATTAAGCGATCGTATCAACAAAAACTACAGCAACATCCAAACATACTGGCTAGGAATACGTCTCGATTGAAGAGACAAGACTTACCACCCCTGTAGCTATTATGTATACGCATAATGGGTACTCCTTTCACAACTGAAGACAACATTTTAAAAAATAAAATTTCTAAGCAATGGCTTGGAAAAGTCCGACGTTATATTAGTTTCTTAAGATTTGTATAATTATTGTTAGTCTCCAAGCGAATTGGTTCAATAAATAAATATGAAGTTTGAAAAACAAAAAAAAATAAAAAAAAATCCACACTGACTTCAGTAAAGCATTTAACAAATTACCACATAATTTGATTTTGTTTAAATTAAAGAAGAAAGGGAAATCCCTTTCAGTTTTGTCAGTTGGATTGAATCTTATTTATCTGATCGCTCATATAAAATAAGATTTCGGAGGGTGTTTTCCTCCCCATTTAACGCGGCATCAGGTGTTCCACAAGGAAGCCACCTCGGGCCACTCCTGTTAATTTTAGCAATTAATGACGTAACACTTGTTATTAAAAACTCCCATCTGTTAGTAAATGCCGATGACATGAAAATTTACAGGAACGTGAAGGGGGTTGATGATACTATTCCACTTCAGTCTGACTTAAAATCCTTTGAGGTTTGGTGCTCAAAAAATAACTTACATCTTAATCCCTATAAATGCCAAACTATGGTTTTCACCAGGAAGAAAAACATTGTGAAGTTTGATTATCAATTAAAAGATAAGAAAATTTGTCTTGACGACCTAGTCAAAGACCTAGGTATACATTTTGATGTTAAATTAACTTTTAATGAGCATATTAATCAAATTTGTAAAAAATCCTCATCTCTGCTTGGCTTTATTAAGAGGTTGGCAAAAGAATTTAATAGCCCTTTAGTAACGGTAACTTTATATAATACAATAGTGCGTCCTCACTTAGAGTAAGCTAGCCAAGTATGGTCACCATTTTATAATATTTATATAAATAGAATTGAAAGAATTCAAAAAAATTTTATTCGTTTTGCTCTCAATGGTTTAAATTGGACCTACCCTTTAAACCTTCCTCCTTATGGGGATTGTTTGAAGTTATTACATATGCAGTCTTTGAGCTCCCGTAAAAATATTGCGGATATACTTACTTTATCTGCATCAACTTGTAACTGGATCTCTTGCTGCACCCGAGCTTCTTAACTACATACATTTCAATATCAGTTGTCCGAGCCCCACAGCATGATGGGTAAATTTTTTCTAACATTTATCCCTTAGACCATATGATTAAATCCATACAATTCCATTCATGCAATATATACATATGATCTAAGTGGGTATGTTGAGAAAGTGCGATAAAGCTAAGAAAAAAATATAAAAAATCGTAAATGTTGTTGTCTATGTCACTGTAGTCGTAGTATGTAATCATGTATATGTATATGTAATTAAAAAAATTTTTATTAATTATTTTTTTTTACACTCCGGTAAAGAATGGGTCAATATAAAAAAATTTGGTACAACTGATCGAATGAACTGAGCTTTCTCATGGTGCTAAAAAAATTATATGCTAATATAATAATTTTTTGGAAAAATTAACGTTTTTTAGAAAAGAAAGGGTCAAAATTTTACAAAAATCGTTATATCTCGAAGACTATACTGTTCAGTCATTTCAAGACTGTTTTGTATTTCTAAGAACTAATTTCTAACATTTTAATTAGCTTAAATATTTTTCATTGGATTTCAAACCACCTTTGTATAACTAGTCTTAGCATTAAATTACCCTTATTTTAGAACGCATTTAGAAAATTTAGTACTAAGCAAACACCAGAGTAAGCCAAATGAAATAAAATAAAATTACTTGTTCAAGAAGCCTGAAGCTTAAATTTGTGTTTTATAAATTAATTAGAAGCTCAGGTTAATTTTTTGTATTAGTTTATTTAGTGGCAAACGTTGGTTTGTTTTTGCCAGCCATCAGGGAAGGACCACAGGTAACAAATGCGATAAATAAAGTCACAGCAAACAGCTAGAAACTTCCGGCTATAAACGCTGAGCAGATTTCTGCATAATTAAGTGTAAGAGGTTTTTTCGCGCACTTTGTTGCTCGCATTCCTTTGTACATTTCAAAGTATTTAAAAATATAAACGTCGAAGTGAAACGCGCGTCATTAGGGTCAAGTCCATTGCAATCTTATCGAAAATACTCGATAGAATTGAAAAAGTTAGGAATTTACCCTTTAGATTACATAAGCGCCTGTACCGCTTATGTATTACAGTGTTCCGCAAAATCGTGCGAGAATTCCGGTATAAAATAAACCGTTCCTATATGGGGTAAAACACGCGAAAACGCCAGCGAAAAAAGTTTTTGGCTCCGATTTGGCTGAAATTTGGCATTATTGTAATATCAATGTCCAGCAATAGAACTGCGTTCAGGAATTTGCCCTAGTATTATTTGTTGTTGAGATACGCGAGTATGAAATTCACGATTTTCGTACTTTTCCAGAATGGGTTTTTTTTTCAAAAATTCATAGCTTACAGTCTTACAATTAATAATTGGTAAGCACAAATTTTTAGGTTTTCATTTGTACTTTTTAAAAAAAATTACTGATTTTGAAAAAAAAAATAATTCACAAAAATTTTGCGAATCTAAAATTATTTTTGAATTTTTTTTAAAAAAACCATTTTTTAAAACTGTTTTTTTTTTATTTTTAAAAAAAAACTTTGATTTATTCTGCGCTTAATGCCGTAAAATTTTTTATGGGGAAAAAATTAGTTATATTTTTTTTTTAATTTAAAAAAAAAGTTAAAGAGCCAAAATGTTGAAAATTGAAATGAGTTTTTGAATTTTTTTTTGAAAAATGCATTTCTGAATATTTTTTTGTTTTTACATTTTTAGGTTTTTACGTGTACTTTTTGAAAAAAATACTGTTTTTGAAAAAAAAAAAAAAATTTTTTCAAAAATTTTGCGAATTGAAAAATATTTTTGCATTTTTTTTAAGAAACCCATATTTCAATTTTTTTTTTTAAAAACTTTGATTTATTCTGCGTTAAATGACGTAAAAATTTTCGCGAGGAAAAAAGTATTTATATTTTTTTTTTTAATTTTAACAAAAATTAAAGAGCTAAAATTTTGTAAATTGAAATGAATTTTTGACTTTTTTTTGAAAAATCCATTTCTGAATATTTTTTCGGTGAACTTCAGATTACAGCTTGATACGCAAGCTTCAAAATGATATGCCATAACATGAGGGCACGTAGTTAGTTAAAATGTTTGAGTCGTTAACCTGAAAACTAAAACTGAAATTTAAAATCAGTGAAGTAGTCTTTCAACGCGTAGTACAGCGCGCGTTTAGTGGCTTAATCATTTTAATTAACAACTTGCCCTCATGTTATGGCATATCATTTTGAAGCTTGCGGATCAAGCTGTAATCTGAAGCACACCGAAAAAATATTCAGAAATGGATTTTTCAAAAAAAATTCAAAAATTCATTTCAATTTACAAAATTTTAGCTCTTAAATTTTTTTTGAAATTAAAAAAAAAATATAAATAATTTTTTTCCCACAAAAATTTTTATGGTATTAAGCGCAGAATAAATCAAAGTCTTTTTTAAGAACAAAAAAAAAAATTATAAAATATGGTTTTTTAAAAAAATGCAAAAATATTTTTCAAATTCGCAAAATTTTTTTTTTCAAAATCAGTATTTGTTGTTGTTGTTTATTCTATCATAAATACAATATTTACGTAAGTATAAATGTTACAATTTTTGAGATTTAATCCTATGGATTTTACAACAAATAAATTCTAATTTAACAATAAACAATAAAATAAAATAATAATTTATAGGAAAATGACAGTAAAAAAACCTATAATAATATCACAATAAGTCTAGAAATAGAGGAAGAAGGGATTGCCTATGACAAACTCCGTAAGAGGGCGTAAGTCGAAAACCTGCATCTATTGATGAATGACAGGGTCAAATCGTTAATAACATTGAAGATCATTTTTTCTTGAGCTAGCGAGTGTAACTCTGAAGTTGAAAATCTTTTTGGTAACCCAAAAATTGTTTTCAGATTTTTATTTTGGATAATTTGAAGTCTTTTTAAGTGAGTATTTGCACAGTTTCTCCAAACGGGACAGGCATAAGTCAGAATCGGCCAAATACATAAATTGTAAAGCATCATTTTATTTTTCACGTTTAGCTTGGATTTCTTATTCATTAGGAAATAAAGGATCCTGCTGCACCTAACTGCTTTAATGCAGATATTTTCTATGTGCTGTTTATATAATAACTTCTCATCAAGAATAACTCCTAGGTACTTAATTGATTTTGAAAGCGGTATTAAGTTACCTTGAAATGAAAATGGTCTAGTGGAAACTCTCTTTGGAGATTTGTTAAATGGGAATATTATAGCTTGGGTTTTTTCATTATTAACTTTGATTTTCCATTTGTCGAAATATTTAGTAGCCTTGGATAGAGCACCCTGCATTTTTTTAATGATTGCATTTGAAACTTTACCCGAAGTAATCAAAGCACTGTCATCTGCATAAAAAGCTAAATCAACATGAGGAGAAGATTTAAAATCGGACGTGTATAGGGAATACAAAAGAGGTGATAAAGCAGAACCCTGTGGCACACCAGCAGGAATTTTTCTTTCTGTAGAGTTAAATCCTTCTACGTGCACCAAAAAAACCCTATTAGTGAGGAAGCTTCTTATAATCTTTATGAGATATAATGGACAGTGTAAAACTTTAAGTTTATATACTAAGCCATCATGCCATATAGAATCAAAAGCTTTCTCGATGTCTAAGAACACAGCCCCAGTTGAGTTTCTTTTTCGTTTGTTTTCTTTAATTAAATCAACTACTCTTTTGACTTGATGAGTCGTACTGTGTTCCGCTCGGAATCCGAATTGAAATTCGTTTTTAACATTGCTTTCTTCAGCAAATTTTTTAAGTCTATCGAGGATAATTTTTTCAAAAATTTTATCTAGACAGCTCAATAAGCTGATAGGTCGATAGCTGTTGGGTAATTTCGGATCTTTGTTCGGTTTTAAAATTGGTATTACTTTTGCTTTTTTAAATATTTGAGGGAAATAAGAAAAACGAAGACAAAAATTAAAGATTTTAGCTAGAAAAATAAAGGCCGATTCTGGAAATTTTTTGATTAGAATATTATTGATTCCATCAAACCCGGGAGCTTTCCGATTCTTTTGATTATTTATTGTACACTTAATTTAAACAACGTCAGTGAACGTTTGTATGTCTTCATTTATAAAAGAGTTATCATTATCCAAACTAATTACATAAGTATTGACATATCTATCAATGGAGTGAGTGAAAGCTACGGTAGTAGAATGGGCTTTAGAGAACTGATCAGCTATGGAGTTAGCTTTATCAACATGGCTAATAATCTGACGGTTGCCCACCATTAATGTTGGGATAGTTTCCCTTTTTTTCGTAAAGTATTTTGAAACCTTCCAAAAATTTTTACATCCTACATTTAGACTAAACAAAAAATTTGACCATTGTTCATTTCTAAGATTATTAATGTGCATGGAGATTAATTGATTTAATTGCTTAATAATTGCGAGAAAACAGTTTTTTTCATTAATGTTTCCACTCCGTTGGAATTTTCTTTTATACATATTTCTTGTAGCTATAATTGAAGAACACACACCTGATAGAGTTAAGGAATTAGGCTTACGTCTTTTATATGAGATTTTCTGTATTCTAGCATTTTCTATTAAATTTGAAAATTCTTTTAATTGAGATTCAATATAAGAAAGAGAAGTTTCTTCGTTTAGAGTAATAGAGGCGGAAATGTTGTTGTTAATTTCGCTCTTAAAATTTTCCCAATTAGTGTTTTTGTAATCAGGATAGTACTCTACAGACTCAGAAATATGCTCATTTATGGAAAAACTAATTGGATTATGATCAGAGTATAACTCGCATGAAAAAACATTTAGGTCAGAAAAAGTCATAGAGGAGTTTGATAAAAGAAGATCAACAGTAGAAGAGTGCCTAAAGTTTATATTTTGTGGGATTCTAGTAGGACTTGGTGGATAATAAATAAAGTAACTAGAAATATTTTGATGATTAAATAAAGCTCGTCCAGATTGATTTATGTTGCTGCAATTCCAACCAGTATGTAGTGCATTTAAATCGCCAATAAGAAAGAAATCGTAGTTACCTGAAGTCAGAAGATTTAAATCGCTCAGAAAATCATTGTTGTATTTTGGACAGTAGCCGGATATAAAAACTATGCTTTTATTGTTAATTTTCATAGAAATACTGATATTTTCTATCAGCTTAGTTGGAAATGATTGAAATAAGCTGTGCTCAATACCATTTCGAACAGCAATCGCAACACCACCTCCATGAGTTTCTCTATCTTTTCTGTAAATTTTATATCCAGGAAGTCGAAATTTATGATGAGATTTTAAAAATGTTTCGTTAAGAGAGATAATATCAACAGACTTGCTTATTAAAAACTGGTGGAGTTGAGTTGAAGCACTTAATGTTGTAATACCTTGGCAATTCCAATGCATTATATGTAGACGGTTTAACCTTTTGTTATTATATTGCATGTTTGAGCATACTCATAATAACACTAAGCTGTTCCAATTTTGAATGGCATCGACGAAGATCTGTTACAGCTTTATTAAAAATTTCGAAGAGTTCATCAATCGAAAATAGAGAGCTGTTTTCACCTAGTAGGATTGGCTTAGACTTAACTGCATCTGCGTAGCTTCCTCTGGAGTAGGGAAAAAGTTGGATTCAACATCTTTCGCACTAAATGCTGACAAATGAACTTTATCGAATGAACTTGATCTAGTCGTGGGGTTACTCCGGTTTGGTGCTTTAGTTAAGCGACTTCTCAACTCAAGATATTCTGCACGACACGGACACTTCGGATCATCTGCCCTGTGGTTAAATGGTTTCTTATTGTTTTTGATGCAATTTGTGCATTTAAACACCAAAGTTTTACTATTTGGAGCAGTTTTAAGCTTACAGGTATCAAAATCATGATTTAAACCACAAGCCAAACATGTTTTAGAGCGATGACAGTTTGAAGAACCATGGCCAAACATTGAACATTTAGTGCATAACGTTGGACCATATTTTTTTTTCGAGGGGTTTCTCCATTGAACAGCAACACCGCAAAAGAATTTTATTTTTAGAATTTGTGGCTTTCGAACAACATTTCTATCGAATTCAATCATATAGATAGCATCGTTTAGATTAGACCGTTTAGTTGCAATTTCTTTTACAGATTTTATATCAATATTAAATTTTTCCTTAAATTCTTCAGAAATCATGCTGATTGATAATTTTGGTAAACCAAAAAGCATTATTTTATAGAACGAACTGTCTTTTACTGGATGAGTGAAAAAGCTAAAATTTAATTCAGTATTTTTTTTTTTGAAAAGTACAAGTAAAAACCTAAAAATGTAATAACAAAAAAATATTCAAAAATGAGTTTTTCAAAAAATATTCAAAAATTCATTTCAATTTTCAAAATTTGAGCTCTTTAATTTTTTTTAAAATTAAAAAAAAAATATAACTAATTTTTTCCCCATAAAAAATTTTTCGGCATTAAGCGCAGAATAAATCAGTAATTTTTTTTAAAAAGTACAAATAAAAAACCTAAAAATGTGTGTTTACCAATTATTAATTGATAAAGTATACTGTAAGCTATGAATTTTTGAAAAAAAACCCATTGTGGAAAAGTACGAAAATCGTGAATTTCATACCCGCGTATCTCAATAACAAATAATACTAGGGCAAATTCCTGAACGCAGTTCTATTGCTGGACATCGATATTACAATAATGCCAAATTTCAGCCAAATCGGAGCCAAAAAATTTTTTCGCTGGCGTTTTCGCGTGTTTTACCCCATATATGTACATACTTACGGAGGTTTTATTTACATAGGTTTCGTTTTCGATCGTACCAATTTATGTACATACAAATGGTTGTCAAAAATTGCGCATGAACAAAAACCAAGTTTTTCGTTTTCTTTGGTCTACGTACATAGCTAGCGCAAAGTGGTTGTAGTCAGCTGTGCATACATACATACAAACGCATACGCTGATTTCGTAAAGTGAGTGCTGTTGCTACTCAAGAAAAGTTTGCTACATTTCGTTTTTCGTTGTTGCTATTATTTGCAAATTAAGAGAATAGGTGCAACCCAATACATCTTGACACTGCAGAAACATTTCGTTGTTTATGAACGATTATATCATATTCTCAAATTGCATTTCACAACATTTTGATCTGCCTTTAATCACTAAACCTTCTGCTGCAGATTTGCGCAATTTAATAGACACAGTGTCAGCTATTTATGATTCCCTATTATCAATAGGCGATGATAAAAATATTTCAAACGCTATTCTGATTTACTTAACAATGACAAATGTTGACTCAATAACTAAATTGAAATGGGAAGAGCAACTTAACTATGATCATTTGCCAATGTGGAAGGATTGTGAAACAATGCTCAATAGACGTTTTCAACATATTTTGGCCGATGAGGCACTTAAATCAAAACGTCAAACTTCCTTTTCTGTAAATCATCGGGACATTTTATTAATTTTTGTTCAACATTTTCGGAACAATCTGTTTTGCATATATAAGTCCCCACCCCTCCTCCTGCTGCCAGTTCCAACTTGATAACCGATAAGTAGCCATCAACATCTCGTGCGGAGATAAATCACACTTCATTTCATGATGACCAAGTGATTTTAGCGACAGCTGTGGTACAAATAAGTAGCAAATCAGGCGAATATTATTTGGCATGAGCATTATTTTACTCTGGATCGCAAATTAATTGCATAACGGAGGAACTGGCGCCAAGATTAAATTTGAGTAGGGAAGACGTTAGTTTACAATTAGTGGGTATGGGAAGAGCGCAATCTACAGTCAGACATAAATTGCATGCTGCAGTAAAATCAAGGGTTAACTCTTACGAGTTTTCAGCCGATTTTTTGGTAATAAAGTCAGTTTCCACATACCATCCAGACCATACGATTCACTAAGGACTGGAATCTACCCTCAAATATTGAACTCGCTGACCCATATTTTTATAAAACACAAAAAATAGACTACTTATTTTAAATCATTGCATTACAACTTCCTGCTTTCCAAAAATGTGGAAAACAGCTATAGTGATACCTGTTCCTAAAAAATCGTCTGCATCTAGTCCTACTGATTTCAGACCTATCAGCATCCTGTCAAGCTTATCCAAGATTTTTGAAGGACTCTTATGTGAACAAGTTACTGAACACCTGCATAGAAATGATCTGCTATCACCTTTGAAATCGGGTTTCTTGCTGGACATAGTTACACAACTGCCATGTTAAAAATTTCTGATGATGTTCGCATTGCTTTTGATCTTAATCAAATAACCTTACTTTGTCTTTTAGATCTATCTAAGGCATTTGATAGTGTAAACCACTTCAAATTGTGCAATAAATTAAAATATTTCTTTGGTTTCTGTGATAGCTCAGTACAGTTAATGAAAAGTTACCTACAGGATAGAGTGCAAAGGGTTAAAGTAGGTGAAGTGGTCTCTGACTACAGGTACTGTCATGCTGGAGTCCCGCAGGGCTCTGTTCTTAGACCTCTTCTGTTCAGTATGTTTATAAATGATGTTTTCTCGGTTTGCAGCAATGTCGCGATGCATGCTTATGCTGATGACATAATTCTGTATTTGTCTCATCGTATTGGGCTTATTGATGATCTTACATATCGGCTCAATGAAGACTTGATGGCTATTCACAATTGGGCTTGTTGCAATGATCTTCTCTTGAATCCTATTAAGTCTCAGATTTTACCTGTTTCGCGAGCTAAGGTAGATCTTACTGCTATTCCTCCTCTGTTTATTAGTGATAACCAATTGAAATTTGTTAATAAGGCTACTTGCCTTGGTTTCCACATTAACACAAATTTATCTTGCACTGATCATATCAACCATGCTATAAGGAACATATATATGATTCTGCGCTACTCGCGAATATCAGCATACACTCCTATTGCGATAAAGCGAAGACTTGTGATGCAACTTATAGTTCCTTCTATAAACTATTTTGAAGTTGTTTTCAGTAAATTGGATTCAAAATCACTTCATAAGCTGCAAGTTGCTTTCAAAAATGCTACTCGCTATGTTTACGGTCTACTTACGTAGGTATGACCATGTCTCTGCTTGGAATAAGAAGATTCTTGGTTGTTCGATTGAGAGGTACTTTATGAGAAGAAATTGCATTTTCTTACTAACCACTAAAACTCCATCTTATCTCTTTGATAAACTGAAATTCAATTTGTCTATTAGATGTAATAATTTCATTGTACCCAAATTAACCTATTATAACTCCACTCAAACATTTTTCATCAACACCATCAGAATTTGGAATTCTTTGCCTAACAGCCTAAAAACTATTGCAAACCTCAACAACTTCAAGCATTTAGTAATGGAGCATTTTTCGCGTTTTTTATTAAACTTTTTACTTTCTAATTTTAACATCCACACATCTGATCTTTATATATCTATTTACATATCTTATTTAATTTTTATTTTTTTTCTCTTTATACGAGTATTTTTGTAATATTAGGTTTAATATATAAATTTAGGAAATTATGTTATTATTACAATGATTTGACTTCATGTTTTGGTTTGACCGTGGCCTATTACTTTTATTTTAAGTGTTTTTTGTTTCCATTTTTACTCAACCTTAAATGTTTACTTTGTTGTGTGCTAAAAGAATTAAATTCTTATTGTACTAATGTTGAAATAATAAATAAATAATACTAAAATAATACTAATACTTGGGGCAGAAACATTCTTTGATCTTTAGTCAGTCGGACAAATGAAACATAGTCCAAATTTGCCAACGTTGCAAAAAAGGTTACTTGATTGGAAAGTCTCTGGTAAATACCAAACTATCAAAAATACAAATTCACAAATATGTAATTCATTTACTGAAAATGATAGTTCTCTTGATTAGATCGTTCAAAGGTCTTGGGCATTAGAAGAAATGCGACAGGCTTCACAATGCAAAGCATACACTGCTGAGCAGCATACACTTTTCTGAAAAAGTTTGTCGACTAGTTACTGGTCAATTTCAGGTCTCACTTCCTTTCAAAACAAGCCCGAATCCACTCGGCTCCTCTTTCGAAACCGCAAAAAGGCGATTTTTGGCTTTAGAGCGTAAATTTTTGAAAAATCTTCACGATTTTCACGTATGGATTTCATGAAAGAGTACCTGAAATTAGGACACATGTCACCAGCAAGCGACGAAATTATGAAAATTCCACATTATTTCATTCCGCATCAATACGTTTTGAGACCAAAAGTACAACTACCAAACTTTGTGTAGTTTTTATGCTTCCAGTCGTACTTCAACTCAGCTATCACTAAATAATAAACTAAAGGTTGGTTCAACAATTCAGGAAGATTTGTACTCAATTCTTTTTCATTTTTGTCTGCATAAATACGCCATGAGAAATAATCTTACATTGGATTAAAACACTCCCTGCTACACTTACAGCGTGTCCTCCCTGGAAGTAAACTGGGTTGTGCGCAGGGTTTGGTACCCGCCACGTAAAAAAAACACTCCAATGAAGACTAACAAAGCCTCGGATACAGAACCCCTCAACGTTGACGATAACTGCAAACGAAAAAAGGACTATGATTTAAGGATATGCACCTGGAATATCCGGACCCTCAATAGGGAAGGTGCCTCTATCGAATTGGCGGATGCCCTCGGAAAAATTAAGGCTGACATCACCACCAACCAGGAAATAAGATGGATAGGACAAGGTTGCTCTAAGCAAGCAAGTTGCGATATCTACTACAGCTGACATGCGGAGAGGCGCGAATTGGGATGCGGATTCGTAGTAAGCAAGAGACTTCGCCACCATATCTCCAGGTTCACACCTGTGAGCGCACGCCCCGACGGAGGAAAAGGACGATGCTGTCAAAGATGCCTTCTATGCGAGACTCGAGGAAGTATACGACCGCTGCCCGGCCCGTATTCGGAAATTTCAACGGAAAGGTCGGAAGAGAAGGTATATTTGGCCCCACTGTCGGTCAGTTCAGCTTTCACGAGACCACCTCAAACAACGGTCTACGGCTGATCGACTTTGCTGCGGCGCGAAACATGGTGGTAAGTAGCACCAGATTTCAACACCTCGATATTCACAAGGCCACCTGGCTGTCCCCTGATCAGAAAACACGCAACCAAATCGATCATGTTGTAATCGACGGAAGGCATGCTTCGAGCGTGCTAGATGTTCGTACGTTCCGGAGAGTCAATATTGACTCCGATCATTATCTTGTTGCAGCCAAGATACGCATGCGGCTGTGCAATGCAAAGGATGTACGCTCTGGTACGCAACGAAAGCTGGATGTCGCTAAGCTGCAATCACATCGGACGGTCGAAGCCTATTCCGCTCGCCTCTCAGAACTGCTCCTTCAACTTGACTCTCTACCCGGTGATGCCGGTGGACTTTGGGCGCATATATCCCGCTCCATGCGCTCTGCCGCTGAGGAAGTCATTGGCTTCCGACGCCCACTTCCGCGAAATCAATGGTATGGCCAGGAGTGTCGCGAAGCTACTGCAGTGAAAAACGCCGCCTACAAAAGAACCCTGCAGTCAGCAGCAACGCGAGCCGTGCACGAAAACTACCGGGAAAAGAGAAAGGATGAGAGGCGCCTTTTCAGACGCAAGAAACGAGAGCAGAAAAGACACGAGCGTGAGAAACTCGAAGTGTTACGGGGCAGGAATGATGCTCGAAAATTTTACCAACAAGTCAAGCGTCTGACCCATGGTTTCAAGCCCGGAGCATCAACCTGTAAAGATGAACATGGAAATCTGGTTACGGATACGCAGGGTACACTGAGATTATGGAGGGAACACTTTTCCAAGCTGCTTGCTGGCGATGACTCCACCAATCCCGCCTTTGGGGAAATTAACCCGATGCCACCAATCAACGACGATGGTGTGGACGTACCACCACCTAGCCATGACGCGGTACGAGTTGTGATCCAACGACTTAAGAACAACAAATCGGCTGGTGCCGATGGCCTGCCTGCTGAATTGTTCAAGACCGGCGGCGATGAGCTGATAGGGTGTATGCATCAACTCATCTGCAAAATATGGCTAGTTGAAAGCATGCCCGACGATTGGAATCTCAGTGTCCTTTGTCCTGTACTGAAGAAAGGTGACCCGACAATCTGCGCTAACTACCGGGGAATCAGTCTTCTTGCCATCTCTTACAAGGTCCTGTCGACTGTAATGTGTGAAAGACTTAAGCCGTTTGCCAACATACTGATTGGGCATTATCAGTGCGGTTTTAGACCTGTTAGGTCCACCATAGACCATATCTTCACACTACGTCAAATACTGGAAAAAAACCCACGAAAAACAGATCGATACCCATCATCTCTTTATCGATATTAAAGCTGCTTTCGACAGCCCGATACGGGATTGCCTGTATGCCACCATATCTGAGTTCGGTATACCTGCGAAGCTGGTGCGGCTTTGCAGAATGACGTTGAGCAATACATCCAGCTCCGTCAGGATAGGAAGGGACCTCTCCGAACCATTTGATACCGAACGAGGTTTCAGACAGTGCGATCCACTATCCTGCAACCTCTTCAACTTTGTGATGGAAGGGGTGTTGCGAAGAGCCAGTGTACATCGTAATGGCACTATTTTCTGCAAAAGTGTCCAGCTCCTTGCATATGCCGATGATATTGATATCATTGGACGTTGTAAGCGAGATGTTACTGCTGCGTTCTCTGCTATCGAAAAAGAGTCAGCGAAAGTGGGTTTGACGGTGAACGAGGGCAAAACAAAGTATATGCTGTCCACAAACAGGGAGACGTGGCGTATTGGATCCTTTGTTACTGCGAACAACTATACTTTCGAAGTTGTCAAGGAATTCACCTATCTTGGCACCGCCGTGAACACTCAAAACGATGTCAGCCTGGAGATAAAGCGAAGACTAACTCTTGCTAATAGGTGTCTCAGTAAGCAATTGAGTAGTAGAGACCTCTCTTGCCCGACAAAACTGACACTCTACAAGACGCTCATCTTACCCGTGCTACTTTACGGCGCAGAAGCATGGGTTGTGTTGCAGACTGATGCAGCCACGCTTGGGGTGTTTGAGAGAAAAATTCTTCACAAAATCTTCGGTCCTGTTCACGTCGGCGACGACTACCGTATTCGAATGAACCACGAACTGTTCGAGCTCTACGCTGATATTGACATAGTCAAGCGCATCACTATCCAACGTCTGGCTGGGACATGTTGTGCGTATGGACGAAGAAGCTCCGGCGAAAAGGTGTTTGATGCGGAAGCCGCTGGGCGACGACGAAGAGGAAGACCATGCCTCCGATGGAAAGACCAAGCCGAGGAAACCCTATCCACGCTTGGTGTGAATGATTGGAGAAGGCGCGCGCAAAGCAGAGGCGCCTGGAGAGAACTTTTGAGGTCGGCCGTAACCCGGTAACGGGTTGTTATGGCCACCCAAGTAAGTAAGCTACACTTAATACATTTGTAGCAAATAGAGTTGCCGAAATTCGAGAATGGTCGAAAAATTGTTGGCAACACATTTCAACAAAACAAAACCCTGCAGATATACTTTCCAGAGGCTGCAGTGAAGGCGAGCTCAAATCTTCAATTTGTTACACTTGGCAGTCTTTTCTTTCGCAAGATTCAGAATTTTGGCTAAAAAATAGTCATTTCGAATTACCTCTAGAACTAAATAGTCTAGAGACGAAGAAAAATAATACTGTACTCCTCGCAGTCAAAGACACATCAAACGAGCTAGTGGAATTTATTTCATATCATTTAAGTGGGCGCAGACTGCAAACTCTAAGAGATGCCGAATTACTTCAAGGCACAACACCATGCGATGTTGTCGTACGCAGCACTGGCAGGAGTCAGGCTTTGCTTCATTCCCCCACGAGCTCCGCACTTAGACGAGCTCTGAAAGGCTGCCGTGAATTCGGCGAAACATCACCTGCTCCGCACAATTGGGTGCGCTATACCGACCGCCGACGAAATGGCGACAACGCTAGCAGAAGTTGAAGCGATCCTCAACAGTTCACCGTACAAGCCAGGACCGGGACATATTGTATGGCAATTCAAAATCTGGCCCTTTCACTATTTGTTTAGCAGCGGTTGCTGTCAAGGTGGCCGGTGTTCAGTCATTTCAAGACTGTTTTGTATTTCTAAGAATTAATTTTTATCATTTTACAACTTTGCAATTATTAGCTTAAATATTTTTCATTGGTTTTCAAACCACCTTTGTATAACTAGTCTTAGTATTAAATTACCCTTATTTTAGAACGCATTTAGAAAATTTAATACTAAGCAAACACCAGAGTAAGTCAAATGAAATAAAATTAGTTGTTCAAGAAACCTGAAGCTTAAAACATCAAACTTGTGTTTTTTAAATTAAATAGAAGCTCAGATTAATTTTTTGTATAAGCTTATTCAGCGGCAAACTAGTCGTCTAACATATACAATAAATTTTAAATGTTATTGAGTCAATTTTATGCCTTATTTAATATCCCTTCATATGGTACCAATACTTTCGATTCCTTTACTGGGATTTTCAACTTATACTGATTTTTGTAAAAGCTACATATATCCGCAACTTCTGAAACTAGATCCGTCCGACCCTCTTTTTTGCATATTTATTTTGTATTCTTATAGCGCTACTTTCCCGAAAAATTATAAAAAATTTTGAGGACTTGTACTAAAGTAAACTTAAGCCAAACTTTTAAGTACCTTGGTCTTTTACTAGATAGTAAAATGAATTTGTTACAACATACTTGCTCATTGAAAAAATATTTAATAGCAGCTACTAGACAAATATACCAGTTCTAAGTGTTTTCAAAATTTATTAAAGTGTGTTTACTTTGGTCTTTTTCATTCCAAATTATAATACGGACATGTTAATGTTGGGGCGGCACTCATGAAAATAAATTAACTTCATTGTTAACTTCCCAGAAACATGTGATTAGGATCCTATGCAGGCTTTCGAACCCTGTAAGTTTTGGGTGCGGGTACGGGTTCGGGTTTAATGCATTTAAATTTAGTGGGTCCGGGTTCGGTTCTGGAACGGGTTCAGGTTAAATTTTTTCCCGAAAAAATTAAACAATTTCATTTAATTTTTACATTTTTTTCGTATACATACCTTATTTGTAAAAAGTGTTCATTTAAACGCACAAGTAGAATATTATCTATCGATTCTTCGTAAGGAAGCACTCTTTGCGAAACTAAAACAAACTCCAACGCAGAAAAAGTCCTCTCGACACTGACTGGAACAACTAATATGACCTAAGCAGCTTCACACAATGGAGGTGTATCAAATTTTTTTTGTTACCTGAATTCTAAAATCTATTTTCTTTAGAAATCCTAGGATAAGTCTGATATATTTCGAATTCTTTGATGTGCAATTGTTGTTCTTGTTCTTTAGCAGCTCTTCTAGCATGTCTGCTCTTTCATCTTCGAAATAAGATACAACTACACTTGTGTAGTTAATATTTTCAGTTGTAAGTTCTATGCTAGTTTGTGATACCGTTTTTGAATCTATACGTTTATGTGCATTTCCACCGAAATTGTCATTGAATTTTTGTTGAAGATTTTATATTCAAGGAGGAACAACTAAAATTCAGAGGGAGACATAGTTAAAATTGAAAGTAAAAAAACATGAAAAGTAACATACACTTACTCACAAAAGTTTGTGAATTTGGCTATGCGATTGAAAGAAATAGTATTTTTTTCAAGAGTTTTCATATTTATTTACTATTATATTAAACAAACAAATCACACTTCAAAAACTTTAAAAAAATATATACTTACTTACTTACTTGGGTGGCCATAACAACCCGTTACCGACTATAGTTGTTCGCAGTAACAAAGGATCCAATACGCCGCGTCTCCCTGTTTGTGGACAGCATATACTTTGTTTTGCCCTCGTTCACCGTCAGACCCACTTTCGCTGACTCTTTTTCGATAGCAGAGAACGCAGCAGTAACATCTCGCTTACAACGTCCAATGATATCAATATCATCGGCATATGCAAGGAGCTGGACACTTTTGTAGAAAATAGTGCCATTACGATGTACACTGGCTCTTCGCAACACCCCTTCCATCACAAAGTTGAAGAGGTTGCAGGATAATGGATCGCCCTGTCTGAAACCTCGTTCGGTATCAAATGGTTCGGAGAGGTCCCTTCCTACTCTAACGGAGCTGGCTGTGTTGCTCAACGTCATTCTGCAAAGCCGCACCAGCTTCGCAGGTATACCGAACTCAGACATGGTGGCATACAGGCAATCCCGTATCGGGCTATCGAAAGCTGCTTTAAAATCGATAAAGAGATGATGGGTATCGATCTGTTTTTCGTGGGTTTTTTCCAGGATTTGACGTAGTGTGAAGATCTGGTCTATGGTGGACTTACCAGGTCTAAAGCCGCACTGATAAGGCCCAATCAGTGTGTTGGCAAACGGCTTAAGTCTTTCACACAGTACAGTCGACAGGACCTTGTAAGAGATGGCAAGAAGACTGATTCCCCGGTAGTTAGCGCAGATTGTCGGGTCACCTTTCTTCAGTACAGGACAAAGGACACTGAGATTCCAATCGTCGGGCATGCTTTCAACTAGCCATATTTTGCAGATGAGTTGATGCATACACCCTATCAGCTCATCGCCGCCGGTCTTGAACAATTCAGCTGGCAGGCCATCGGCACCAGCCGCTTTGTTGTTCTTAAGTCGTTGGATCACAACTCGTACCGCGTCATGGCTAGGTGGTGGTACGTCCACACCATCGTCGTTGATTGGTGGTATCGGGTTAATTTCTCCAAAGGCGGGATTGGTGGAGTCATCGCCAGCAAGCAGCTTGGAAAAGTGTTCCCTCCATAATCTCAGTGTACCCTGCGTATCCGTAACCAGATTTCCATGTTCATCTTTACAGGTAGATGCTCCGGACTTGAAACCTTGGGTCAGACGCTTGACTTGTTGGTAAAATTTTCGAGCATCATTCCTGCCCCGTAACACTTCGAGTTTCTCACGCTCGTGCCTTTCCTGCTCTCGTTTCTTGCGTCTGAAAAGGCGCCTCTCATCCTTTCTCTTTTCCCGGTAGTTTTCGTGCACGGCTCGCGTTGCTGCTGACTGCAGGGTTCTTTTGTAGGCGGCGTTTTTCACTGCAGTAGCTTCGCGACACTCCTGGTCATACCATTGATTTCGCGGAAGTGGGCGTCGGAAACCAATGACTTCCTCAGCGGCAGAGCGCATGGAGCGGGATATATGCGCCCAAAGTCCACCGGCATCATCGGGTAGAGAGTCAGGTTGAAGGAGCAGTTCTGAGAGGCGAGCGGAATAGGCTTCGGCCGTCCGATGTGATTGCAGCTTAGCGACGTCCAGCTTTCGTTGCGTACCAGAGCGTACATCCTTTGCATTGCACAGCCGCATGCGTATCTTGGCTGCAACAAGATAATGATCGGAGTCAATATTGACTCCCCGGAACGTACGAACATCTAGCACGCTCGAAGCATGCCTTCCGTCGATCACAACATGATCGATTTGGTTGCGTGTTTTCTGATCAGGGGACAGCCAGGTGGCCTTGTGGATATCGAGGTGTTGAAATCTGGTGCTACTTACTACCATGTTTCGCGCCGCGGCGAAGTCGATCAGCCGTAGACCGTTGTTTGAGGTGGTCTCGTGAAGGCTGAACTGACCGACAGTGGGGCCAAATATACCTTCTCTTCCGAGCTTTCCGTTGAAATCCCTGAGTACAATTTTAACGTCATGGGCCGGGCAGCGGTCGTATACTTCCTCGAGTCTCGCATAGAAGGCATCTTTGACAGCATCGTCCTTTTCCTCCGTCGGGGCGTGCGCGCAAATCAAGCTGATGTTGAAAAATCGAGCCTTGACGCGGATCGTAGCCAACCTTTCGCTCACAGGTGTGAACCTGGAGATATGGTGGCGAAGCCTCTTGCTTACTACGAATCCGCATCCCAATTCGCGCCTCTCCGCATGGCAGCTGTAGTAGATATCGCAACTTGCTTGCTTAGAGCAACCTTGTCCTATCCATCTTATTTCCTGGATGGCGGTGATGTCAGCCTTAATTTTTCCGAGGGCATCCGCCAATTCGATAGAGGCACCTTCCCTATTGACGGTCCGGATATTCCAGGTGCATATCCTTAAATCATAGTCCTTTTTTCGTTTGCAGTGGTCGTCAACGTTGAGGGGTTCATTGTCCGAGGCTTTTTTAGTCTTCATTGGAGTGTTTTTTTTACGTGGCGGGTACCAAACCCTGCGCACAACCCAGTTTACTTCCAGGGAGGACACGCAAGTAAGTCGTTACGTTATACATTTGATAAAACAATGCATTATATGGAAAAACTTAAAAAATTCACTTCACAAAAGTATATGAATTTTTGGATTCATGTCTCTTACAACAAACTTAAAACAATATTTTTAAAAAGATTAGTACTTTTTATGGTACTGTTTGTTACTATGAACTGATGCTAATCGTTGGCGCATCGATTCGACTAATTTACGGCTTAACTCTGATGTAATTTTATCTCATTCTTCTTACAAAACATTTTTTAGGCTGATTTTGGATGAAAAGTAGTGAGTTCTTATACGATCCTCCAGATGTGACCACAATTTCTCAATAGGGTTCAAGTCTAGACTTTGTGGTGGCGCTATCAGTTGATTTGTATTATGCAATATCCACATTTCAACGTTTCAAGCCGTGTGTTTGGGATCATTATCTTATTGGAATAAGAATGATTGGGGAGCTAAACCCATTTTAGTGGCGCTAGTGTGTAAATTCTCCTTCAAGATGGACAAATACACTTTCTTTTCCATAATTTCACCTACAAATTTCAAATTTTCAACACCGGGAGCGGACATACATCCTCAAACCATAACGGAACCACCGCACGGTCGAGTAGCAAGAAAGAAACCACTGCTTTAAAAAACAAATGCCATTAAGCGTCTTACTTTTGCCAATATCTTAGAATGAAAAATTATCACCCCTATCATGAATATCCGGAGGAAAACTATTCTCTCGGATTTTTTTGTTTCGAGAATCGAGAAGACTATTTTGCGATCATAAGTCAGCGTTAACACGAGGAAACTCTTGCCGCAAAGCTTCCTTGTTTGTAGGCAAGAAGAAAGAGGATGGAGCTGCTTGTAGAAGTCCACGTAAGTGAGAAAAGTTCCTGATCGCCACTCACTTGGGAGTGGCCAGGGATGATTCTTTTACAAGCAGTTCAAGCAGCTCACAAACTTCCGGCCTTTTTGGCCAAGTATCCTCTGGAGATCCCGTGGACACCTGTCCGGGGGTGAGCTAGTTGTGAGAAGGCGAGTCTCTCCTAGACTTAAAACTTGGAATGTGTGCGTAGTGTTTGGGTCCCACCACACATTATCATCATTTCCAATGAAAACCAAATCAGCCTCGGATAATAGCCCCCACTACGATGACGACCACTGCAAACGAAAAACGGACAATGATTTACGGATATGCACCTGGAATGTCCGGACCCTCCATAGGGAAGGTGCAACTATCCAACTAGCGGGAGCCCTCGTAAAAATAAAGGCTGACATCACCGCCATCCAGGATATGCGATGGAAAGAACAAGGCTGCTCTAAACGGCCGAACTGTGACATCTACTACAGCGGCCTTGCGGAGAGGCGTGAATTTGGTTGCGGATTCGTTGTAAGTCGAAAATTACGCCACCTAGTCTCCCGTTTCACGCCAATAAACGAAAGGTTGGCTACGATCCGTATCAAGGCAAAATTTTTCAACAGAAGCCTAATTTGCACGCACGCACCGACGGAGGAAAAGGACGATGCCACCAAAGATGATTTCTACGTCTACATTTCGGGGGGTCAACACTGACTCTGACCACTATCTTGTTGCAGCTAATATCCGCATGCGGCCATGCAAGGCGAAGAATGTACGCACGGGCATGCAACGAAAGCTGGACGTTGCCAAGCTGCAATCACAATGGACTGCCGAGGCGTACTCCGCTCAACTTTCGGTTAAGCTCAACCAACCAACCTCTGGAACCGACGACGCCGGTGGACTTTGGACACATCTCCCACTCCATGCGCGCTGCTGCCGAGGAAGTCATTGGTTTTCGACGCCCACAACCTCGAAACCAATGGTATGACCAGGAGTGTCGCGATGCGACTGCTGAAAAAAACGCCGCATACAAGAAGACGCTGCAGTCAGCCGCAACGCGAGCCGTGAGAAACTACCGCGAAAAGAGGAAGGAAGAGAGACGCATTTTCAGACGTAAAAAAAGGAGCAGGAAAAGCGTGAGCGTGAGGAGCTTGAGGTGTACCAGGGCAAGAAGGATGCACGAAAATTCTATCAACAAGTTAAGCGTCTAACTCAAGGTTTCAAGCCCGGAGCATCCACTTGTAGAGACGAAAATGGAAATCTGGTTACAGACACACAGAGTGTACTGAGGTTATGGAGGCAGCATTTCTCCAACTTGCTTACGGGCGATGATTCCACCAATTCCGCCCAGAGAGAATGCAGTACGATACCACCAATCGATGCCAGCTGAGTTGTTTAAAGCTGGTGGCGATGAATTGATAAGGTGCATGCATCAACTCATCAGCAAAATATGGCTAGCGGAAAGCATGCCCGACGATTGGAATCTCAGCGTGCTTTGTCCTGTAATAAAGAAAGGAGACCCGACAATCTGCGCCAACTACAGGGGTATCAGTCTTATTTTCATCGCATATAAGATCCTCTCGAGCGTATTGTGTGAAAGATTGAAGCCGTATACAGAAACGCTGATCGGATCCTATCAGTGTGGCTTTAGACCTGGTAAATCTACCATAGACCAGATTTTTACACTACGCCAAATCCTGGAGAAAACCCATGAATATCAAATCGACACTCACCATCTCTTCGTCGATTATAAAACTGCGTTCGATAGCCCAGTGCGGAATTGCCTATACGCAACAATGTCTGAGTTCGGTATACCTGCAAGGTTGATAAGGCTCTGCAGGATGACGTTGAGCAATACGTGTAGCTCCGTCAAGGTAGGGAATGACCTCTTCGGAAGTTTTAATACCGAGCGAGGTTTCAGACAAGGCGACCCGCTCTCGTGCGATCTCTTCAATTTCATTATGGAGGGGATCGTACGAAAAGCCGGTGTGTATCATAATGGCACCATTTTCTTCAAAGATGTTCAGCTCCTTGCGTACGCTGATGATATTGATATTATCGGTCGGAGTAAGAGAGATGTTACTGCTGCTTACACTGCTATTGAAAAGGAATCAGCCAAAGTGGGTTTGACGGTAAACGAGGGCAAGACGAAATACATGAAGTCTACTAACAACAAGAGAGCACGGGATCTAGACTCTCATGTTACAGCGGGCAACTGTAAATTAGAAGTTGTCAAGGAATTCATTTACGTTGGCGCTGCCGTAACCAGCAACAATGATGTCAGTCTGGAGATTAAAGCGGAGAATAACAATTGCTAATAGGTGCTACTACGGTCTCAGTAAGCAATTACGTTGCAGAGCTCTCTCTCGATCGACAAAGCTAACACTATACAAGACGCTCATTCTACCTGTGCTTCTTTATGGCGCTGAGGCATGGGTGGTTTCGACAACATACGCAGCCGCTCTTGGGGTGTTCGAGAGGAAATTTCTCCGCAAAATCTTTGGTCCTGTTCGAGTTGGCGACGACTGTCGCATTCGAATGAACCACGAGCTGTATGAGCTCTACGCCGACATTGACATAGTTAAGCGTATAACAATACAGCGACTACGCTGGCTGGGTCATGTCCATCGTATGGATAAAGAAGCTCCAGCGAAAAAGGTATTCGAAGGGAAGGTCCCCGGCCAACGACGAAGAGGGAGACCATGCCTCCGGTGGATAGACCAAGCTGAGGAAGCCCTAACCGCGCTTGGCATTAACGATTGGAGAACGCGCGCGCAAAACAGAATTTTCCGTTCCCGCAAACTCTCTTTCGTTCTGTTTGTTATTATGCTTTGACTCTACGTTTGTTGTAGTGGTACGACGCAGTTCACGCTTTGATATTCGCAAGCAGAAAGAAATTCTAGTTTTCGTCTGTAAATGCAAAACAAATTCACAAAAGGGAATGGACAATAATTTGTTTCATCGAATTTCCTCGTGTAAACCTTGATTAAATAATTGCGGATTGGAAAACTTCATATCCAGTCAGTGCTACCAAACTATTTCCAATTACTTCCATTCAGTCCAAAATCACAGTTTGTCCCCATTCTCCAAAAATCTTCCACGATCGCAAAACAAGGGATTGGAGAAAAAATCCGAAGGCATGTTTATTCATGATTGGGGTGTATGACTTCTAGAGGAATGTAATATTCAGCGACGAAAGAACAATATTTTTGGCTCAAATGGTTGACGTATGGTGTAGCGAATGCCTGTAAAAGCGTTGCAATTGTGCAATATTAAAGCATTTGTGAGTAAGTGTATGTATAAAGTTTTGTAATCTTATAAGCGTTAGAGCATATAAATAGTGGAATTCCAGCGAGTTGGACAACCAAGCTTTGCTTTTTTTACCAAAGAAGCTTTAATAGGCACTCCAGGCTTCTTAGAAAAATGTCTGCACTTGGTAACATTAATATTAACTGTAAATATTGTGTCATAAACTGCCAACTGGGAAGTATGAGGTATGCACCTAAAGTGCATTATATCTGTTTATGCAGATCGTTTATTACTACATATCTCATTATTTTTTTTACTTACTGAAATGAATTATATCTAACATATACTTATTTCATACTTATTCTTATTCCATATTATAATATTGTACTTATTTCCTACTTACTATATTATAATACTTATTTCTTACTTATTCAATACTAATGTAACACATTATTTATAATTGTGCATATTTAATTTTTGTATTAATTAATTTATGGCAACACTGCGAACAAGTGAAACTAGAAATGAATACTTGTTGCAATTTGCTCTTTCGATTATTTGAGAATCGATTACGACAAGTTGTCTAACATGTGTGTAATCTTCATACAATTCGTTTGTTCGTTTTTTGGCTTTCTGGTTGTCGTTTGTTTGCAGCGTTTGTCACGGTCACGGTTTTTTCCTCTTTTTTGTTAAAAAACACTGTGGATTTTTAAGTCTTGTGTTACTTAATCTAAAAAATAAAACTTTGAAAACATTTAAAAAACAAATAAGGATATAAGCCTTTCTTAATAATTTTGATGATTGGTTGTGACAATTTGTGCTAATTGTGGTGTGGTTTAAAACTTTTCATTTACCACCAAATAAAGTGCAAGGGTGATAAAGCATTCCCTTAAATTTGTGAACAAACGGCAGAACATTGTTTCTTTGGAAATCTCCAAGTCAAGCAAGGAGGAATTCGTTAGGCTGCGGTATACAACGATCAGCGGAGTTCCATTGATTTAATACATTCACACAGCGGTAAAAAGCTGCCGCTTCATTTTGGCGCCCGAGCAGGGACAGTTGGTCAGGACAGTTGCTAAGGAAAGTTGGTCAGAAGGCATGGTGTATAGAAGGGAAGTGCAGGTAAAAAGCGCTAACAATCAATTAAGTCTTCGAGTAACGAGACAGTGATTTTTAGCACTTGCAGTACTTTTTTACATTTACATACATACTCATATATTTATGCAAATGCCTTGCGGACATTTTCAAGGTTACACATTTGCAAAATCTGTAACGTAGTATCGGAGCATAGCAAATAAGGCACCATAGTACAGTTAGCATAAAAGCAGTTAATTTCATTTCATTTCGTTTCGCTTGAAGTCGAATTTAGTAGCGGTACAATTCACTTCGGTTGTTGCTTGTCACCAAGGGCTTTGTCTCTTTCGTTTTTTTTCGTACTTTCTCATACGTGATTCAAAGCAACAACAAATCTCACTTTGAAATATAACTTGCTTTTAGAACTAACTGAATACTTTGCCATATTGAAAGCAATAAAATTCAATATATCTGCTTAAACTTATTTGTGAAAATCTTTTGAGTGACCAATTGTTCACACACACATACATATCGAAGGCTCAAATAAATTTAAAACATTTGCCTATACTTTTTTCGAAAATTTCTACAAGTGACTAATTTGTCCGTACAAATTTGAAATCGCACACTAACCTTTGGAAATTTTGCATAATAAAAATTGCTCCAAAGAAAGATAAAAATGATGATGAGCACCTTGAGCTCTTACAGTTAAAACGAACCAAAATTATGGATTCTATTTTGCGTATAAAGAAATCGGTTTTAGAAAAAACCATTTCTTTAAATCCTGCGGAAGTTGAATGTCGATTAGACATTCTTAATAAATATATTGAACAAATAATGAAAATTCAAAATGAAATTGAAATGTTGGATAACAGCGATGATAAAAGAGCAGATTTAGAAAACATTAGAGTGAGTGCCAAATCTCTTTTTGTAACATTAATAAATAAATCAAAACGTAATAGTACTGCGGACATGTCAATGAATGCTTCATTCTCGCCACAGTGCAAGCTTCCCAAAATGCGTTTACCAAAGTTCAGTGGAAAATATTCCGAATTCAATAACTTCATAAGCCTTTTTGGAACTTTGGTCGATAAAGATTTAACACTGTCAGACATTGAAAAATTTACTCATTTAGTTTCATGTTTGTCAGGTGAGGCTCTTGGAACAATAAAGGCCTTTCAAATAAGCGATGCAAATTATCCAAAAGCAATGGCCTGTTTAAAAAATGTTTATGACAACAAGTGTCTAATATTTTTTGATACGATTGCTCAACTTTTTGAACTTCCACAAATAGTGAAGCCTTCAGCTTCTGCATTGCGTACAACAATTGATACGGTATCTGCAACTTATGCATCGTTGCTCTCATTAGGAGACGATAGAAGCATAGCAAATGCAATCATAATCCATTTGGTCATGTCAAAAATTGACACAGAATCCAGAATAAAAATTGAAGATAATTTGGATTACAGTAAACTCCCGCTATGGTCAGATTGTGAGGCTGTTCTCACTCGAAGATTTCAACAAATTTCTGCAGAAGAATCGTCAAAGTTAAAGTGTAATCCAAATAAAGTAATTAAAGGAAATAATTACAGTAAAAATAAAAATATGGTTTCGCTTTCGGTTTCCAAGGAAACAACTCCTCTTCCGCCTTGTTTATATTGCAAGATAGTTGGACATGCAATTAGCTCTTGCACTTCTTTTAGCAATCTTTCTGTGGCATCGCGTTTTGAGTTTGCTAAAACAAACCAATTATGCATTAACTGCCTTAGAAATGGTCATTCAGTTTCAAAGTGCAAAGCCATAAAGTGTAGAGTATGCAACAAGCCTCATCATACACTTTTGCATATATATCACACTTCTTCATTATCCCAGGCTACTCTGCCAGTTTCTAGGTCAGCTGCTTCAAACATTTCTTCGGATTCGGCATCCAGTAGTAGCGCCAATGTCAACTTAGCATCAAGTCAAGTAGACAAAGTTATTTTAGCAACAGCTATCATAAAGGTAAAAGACATTTCAGGTCAATTTCACAATGCTAGAGTGCTTTTAGATTCCGGATCTCAACTTAACTTTATTTCTGAAGAACTGGCTCAGAAGCTTCGATTAAAAAAAGAGGAAAAGTTGATAAATATAACTACTCTTAATTCAATGAAATCCCCAATAAAGCATAAAATTCATGCGCTTTGTCAGTCACGAGTTAATTCTCATAAATTTAACTCTGATTTTTGGATTTTAAATTCCATTTCTTCAATTCATCCTGATGACATTTTACCTCATCAGCAATGGAATATCCCATCAAACATCAAATTGGCGGATCCATTCTTTTATAAGCCTCACAGAGTTGACATGTTGCTAGGAGCGGAATTGTTCTTCGATTTACTCTGTGTTGGCCAAATCAAATTAAATTCAAATCTTCCAGCAATTCAGAAAACATTGCTAGGATGGATTATTTCGGGAAATTATAGACAATCTGCTACTTGCTTGTCAGTTTCCATAAATACGGATATTATTGAAAATCCAGTATCTCTTGATTCACTGCTGCCCAAATTTTGGGAAATGGAAGAAATTCCTGCAGACACAAAACCTAAGTTTACCTTTGAACAACAGTCGTGTGAAGACTCGTTTCAAAAATCAGTCATTCGTTTAAGTTCAGGAAGATTTCAAGTGAAACTGCCCTTTAAAGGAGATTTTAATACTTTAGGCTTGTCATTTGAAACCGCTAAAAAACGTTTTTTATCCCTTGAGCGTAGAACAATAAAGGATTCTCAATTGAGAGAGATGTACAATAATTTCATGCGAGAATATCGGGACTTAGGACACATGTCTTTAGCTCCTCTTAACATTTTGTCAAAACCACACTATGTAATTCCTCATCAGTGTGTGATTAGGCCTGAAAGCGTCACAACAAAACTTCGCGTTGTCTTTGATGCTTCATGCAAAACGTCTTCAACCATTTCGCTAAAAGAAATTTTGATGGTTGGACCATTTATTCAAGACGACTTATTTTCGATTTTATTGCGTTTTCGTTTGAATAAATATGCGATTACAGCTGACATATCAAAAATGTACCGTCAAATTATTATTGACGAGGCTGATCGCAAATTTCAACTGATTTTGTGGCGAGAATCAGTTTCTGAGCCAATTAAAATATATCAGTTGAATACGGTTACTTATGGAACGGCTTCAGTTCCATTTTTGGCCACCAGATGTTTAGTTCATCTTAGCGATATCTGTAAAAATTCTCACCCAGCAGCTTCTATGGTGATTAAAAGAGATTTTTATGTGGATGATATGCTAACAGGTGCCAATTACTTAGAAGGGCTTGAAACAATTCGTTTACAAGTTACAGAAGTGCTTAGTTCTGCTGGGTTTCACTTGGCAAAGTGGTATTCAAATCACCCTAGCTACTTTTTAGCAGAGAAAGATGAAAAATCACTTAAATTTAATGATTCCGATTTCACAAAAACTTTGGGCATGAGATGGTTTCCGAAGAACGATAACTTTACGTTTAGTCTAGATCCAAGTTTTGATAACTTGAGAGCCACAAAAAGAAACATTTTATCAGTTTCTGCAAGGCTTTTTGACCCTCTCGGACTCCTATGCCCTATAATTACAAAGGCCAAAATTCTTCTTCAAGAATTGAGGATTCAAAAATTGGATTGGGACGAATCTATACCAATGAGTCTTCAAACAAGTTGGACAAAATTCAAAGAAAACCTCAAAGAGCTCAGTGGAATATCTATTCCACGCTTTGTGAACGCTTGTCCAGGTTCTCCAATCCAAATTCATGGCTTTGCAGATGCTTCCATTCGTGCATATGGCTGTTGCCTATATGTGAGAAATAATTTTGCACAGGAAATAACTGTACGTTTGCTAACCGCAAAGTCTAAAGTAGCTCCACTTAAAACAAAATCATTGCCAAGACTAGAGCTATGTGCGGCGCATTTATTATCAAAGCTTTGGGCTCGAGTGAAGCCATTATTTAATGATTGTGAAATCGAGAGCACTACCTTTTGGACGGATTCAGAAATCGTCCTTCATTGGATTCAAGCACATCCATCCACTTTAACTACTTTTGTAGCAAATCGTGTGGCAGAAATTCAAGATCTGTCATAGGAAATAAAATGGATGCACGTACCTTCTAAAGAAAATCCTGCAGACATTGTCTCCAGAGGCTGCAACGCCGATGAATTACAAGCTTCAATTTGGTTATCGGGGCCTGCTTTTTTGCCAAAAAATTCCGACGATTGGCCAAGGCCCAAACATTCAAATTTGAGTTCGCAAGATAAATTGATTGAGAAAAAATCAAGCTCTGTCTTGCTAACTCAAAAAACAAGCAATATTTTCATTGACTTGATGCTCAAACACTCGTCTTTTTCAAAACTCATACGCATTTTTTGCTATATATATCGTTTTTTAAAACTATCAAAAAATGACAGTTTTGACTTGACTGCGGCTGAGAAAAATCTCGCTTTCTTAAAAATTATGGAAATAACACAAAAGAATGAATTTTCAGATGAAATTAAAAAATTAGAAAAGTCGCTGCAGCTTCAGCCTCATCTGCAAAAATTATGCCCGTTCATTCAACATTATAATGTCGATAAACGTTCAATTTCTCTTGTTCGTGTTGGCGGTAGATTGCTGCATTCAACTCTTCGTTACGAGTCAAAATTTCCATTACTCATGCCAAAAAATGCATATATTATACAAATTTACCTAAAATATTTGCACTTGCAAAATTGCCATGCTGGACCAAAAACACTTGTCTCGTTACTTCGCCAAAAAATATGGCTTATCAATGCTAGAGAAGCATGTGCCAAAACTGTGCGTCAGTGCGTACACTGCTTTAAATATAAACCGAAATTGATAAACCAAATAATGGGTTCTTTGCCCGCAGATCGAGTTCGAGCCATTCGACCTTTCTCGATATGCGGAGTGGATTTCTTCGGTCCAATTTATGTATCCCTACGTATTCGGGGTCGTTCACCCGTTTAAATGTACATTGCGGTTTTTATATGCTTTAGTTCCAAGGCTGTACATTTAGAACTAGTAGTAGATCTATCAACTGATTCTTTTCTTTCCGTTTTAAAAAGGTTCATCGGCAGACGCGGAGTTCCTCAGAAGATTCACTGCGACAATGCTACGAATTTCGTGGGGGCAAAAAACGCGATGAGAGAGCTAGAAGTCGCATTCGAGCGCCAACGCCAGAAACTGCAGCAGTTTGCAACCGAAAAGGGAATCGAATTCATATTCATCCCGCAACGAGCACCGCACTTCGGCGGCCTTTGGGAGGCAGCAGTGAAGCAAGCCAAACATCATTTGAGGCGCATAATGAGCAACGCTCATCTCACCGCACACCAATTGAACACCGCATTGGTCGAAGTGGAGGCCATCCTAAATTCAAGGCCGATAGCAGCCATGTCCAACGATCCAAACGACAACTCAGCCTTAACGCCAGGCCACCTTTTGATAGGCGAGGAAGTCGTTTCGCTGCCGCACGAATCCGTCGCAGACGAGAAAATCAGCAGGCAACCTTGTTTGACACAATTTCGCACGTTATGCTTAATCAAACGAACATTTTGGCAAGCATGGTCGAAAGATTACCTGCACGATCTCCAAGCACGCTGAAAGTGGCACAACGACCAACCAAACCTCAACGTGGGTGCTCTGGTGCTCGTCCACGAGGACAACTTACCTCCCCAACGATGGATGCTGGGAAGAATCACCGCCGTTTTTTCAGGAAAGGATGAAAAGGTGCGAGTAGCGCAAATTAAAACTGCTGCAGGCGAATTTAAACGACCTGTCCAAAAACTGGCTTTAATTCCACCGTGAAAACTTTAATGTTCTTCACCGGGGCCGGTATGTTTAGGCAGATCGTTTATTACTACATATCTCATTATTTTTTTTTACTTACTGAAATGAATTATATCTAACATATACTTATTTCATACTTATTCTTATTCCATATTATAATATTGTACTTATTTCCTACTTACTATATTATAATACTTATTTCTTACTTATTCAATACTAATGTAACACATTATTTATAATTGTGCATATTTAATTTTTGTATTAATTAATTTATGGCAACACTGCGAACAAGTGAAACTAGAAATGAATACTTGTTGCAATTTGCTCTTTCGATTATTTGAGAATCGATTACGACAAGTTGTCTAACATGTGTGTAATCTTCATACAATTCGTTTGTTCGTTTTTTGGCTTTCTGGTTGTCGTTTGTTTGCAGCGTTTGTCACGGTCACGGTTTTTTCCTCTTTTTTGTTAAAAAACACTGTGGATTTTTAAGTCTTGTGTTACTTAATCTAAAAAATAAAACTTTGAAAACATTTAAAAAACAAATAAGGATATAAGCCTTTCTTAATAATTTTGATGATTGGTTGTGACAATTTGTGCTAATTGTGGTGTGGTTTAAAACTTTTCATTTACCACCAAATAAAGTGCAAGGGTGATAAAGCATTCCCTTAAATTTGTGAACAAACGGCAGAACATTGTTTCTTTGGAAATCTCCAAGTCAAGCAAGGAGGAATTCGTCAGGCTGCGGTATACAACGATCAGCGGAGTTCCATTGATTTAATACATTCACACAGCGGTAAAAAGCTGCCGCTTCATTTTGGCGCCCGAGCAGGGACAGTTGGTCAGGACAGTTGCTAAGGAAAGTTGGTCAGAAGGCATGGTGTATAGAAGGGAAGTGCAGGTAAAAAGCGCTAACAATCAATTAAGTCTTCGAGTAACGAGACAGTGATTTTTAGCACTTGCAGTACTTTTTTACATTTACATACATACTCATATATTTATGCAAATGCCTTGCGGACATTTTCAAGGTTACACATTTGCAAAATCTGTAACGTAGTATCGGAGCATAGCAAATAAGGCACCATAGTACAGTTAGCATAAAAGCAGTTAATTTCATTTCATTTCGTTTCGCTTGAAGTCGAATTTAGTAGCGGTACAATTCACTTCGGTTGTTGCTTGTCACCAAGGGCTTTGTCTCTTTCGTTTTTTTTCGTACTTTCTCATACGTGATTCAAAGCAACAACAAATCTCACTTTGAAATATAACTTGCTTTTAGAACTAACTGAATACTTTGCCATATTGAAAGCAATAAAATTCAATATATCTGCTTAAACTTATTTGTGAAAATCTTTTGAGTGACCAATTGTTCACACACACATACATATCGAAGGCTCAAATAAATTTAAAACATTTGCCTATACTTTTTTCGAAAATTTCTACAAGTGACTAATTTGTCCGTACAAATTTGAAATCGCACACTAACCTTTGGAAATTTTGCATAATAAAAATGGCTCCAAAGAAAGATAAAAATGATGATGAGCACCTTGAGCTCTTACAGTTAAAACGAACCAAAATTATGGATTCTATTTTGCGTATAAAGAAATCGGTTTTAGAAAAAACCATTTCTTTAAATCCTGCGGAAGTTGAATGTCGATTAGACATTCTTAATAAATATATTGAACAAATAATGAAAATTCAAAATGAAATTGAAATGTTGGATAACAGCGATGATAAAAGAGCAGATTTAGAAAACATTAGAGTGAGTGCCAAATCTCTTTTTGTAACATTAATAAATAAATCAAAACGTAATAGTACTGCGGACATGTCAATGAATGCTTCATTCTCGCCACAGTGCAAGCTTCCCAAAATGCGTTTACCAAAGTTCAGTGGAAAATATTCCGAATTCAATAACTTCATAAGCCTTTTTGGAACTTTGGTCGATAAAGATTTAACACTGTCAGACATTGAAAAATTTACTCATTTAGTTTCATGTTTGTCAGGTGAGGCTCTTGGAACAATAAAGGCCTTTCAAATAAGCGATGCAAATTATCCAAAAGCAATGGCCTGTTTAAAAAATGTTTATGACAACAAGTGTCTAATATTTTTTGATACGATTGCTCAACTTTTTGAACTTCCACAAATAGTGAAGCCTTCAGCTTCTGCATTGCGTACAACAATTGATACGGTATCTGCAACTTATGCATCGTTGCTCTCATTAGGAGACGATAGAAGCATAGCAAATGCAATCATAATCCATTTGGTCATGTCAAAAATTGACACAGAATCCAGAACAAAAATTGAAGATAATTTGGATTACAGTAAACTCCCGCTATGGTCAGATTGTGAGGCTGTTCTCACTCGAAGATTTCAACAAATTTCTGCAGAAGAATCGTCAAAGTTAAAGTGTAATCCAAATAAAGTAATTAAAGGAAATAATTACAGTAAAAATAAAAATATGGTTTCGCTTTCGGTTTCCAAGGAAACAACTCCTCTTCCGCCTTGTTTATATTGCAAGTTAGTTGGACATGCAATTAGCTCTTGCACTTCTTTTAGCAATCTTTCTGTGGCATCGCGTTTTGAGTTTGCTAAAACAAACCAATTATGCATTAACTGCCTTAGAAATGGTCATTCAGTTTCAAAGTGCAAAGCCATAAAGTGTAGAGTATGCAGCAAGCCTCATCATACACTTTTGCATATATATCACACTTCTTCATTATCCCAGGCTACTCTGCCAGTTTCTAGGTCAGCTGCTTCAAACATTTCGTCGGATTCGGCATCCAGTACTAGCGCCAATGTCAACTTAGCATCAAGTCAAGTAGACAAAGTTATTTTAGCAACAGCTATCATAAAGGTAAAAGACATTTCAGGTCAATTTCACAATGCTAGAGTGCTTTTAGATTCCGGATCTCAACTTAACTTTATTTCTGAAGAACTGGCTCAGAAGCTTCGATTAAAAAAAGAGGAAAAGTTGATAAATATAACTACTCTTAATTCAATGAAATCCCCAATAAAGCATAAAATTCATGCGCTTTGTCAGTCACGAGTTAATTCTCATAAATTTAACTCTGATTTTTGGATTTTAAATTCCATTTCTTCAATTCATCCTGATGACATTTTACCTCATCAGCAATGGAATATCCCATCAAACATCAAATTGGCGGATCCATTCTTTTATAAGCCTCACAGAGTTGACATGTTGCTAGGAGCGGAATTGTTCTTCGATTTACTCTGTGTTGGCCAAATCAAATTAAATTCAAATCTTCCAGCAATTCAGAAAACATTGCTAGGATGGATTATTTCGGGAAATTATAGACAATCTGCTACTTGCTTGTCAGTTTCCATAAATACGGATATTATTGAAAATCCAGTATCTCTTGATTCACTGCTGCCCAAATTTTGGGAAATGGAAGAAATTCCTGCAGACACAAAACCTAAGTTTACCTTTGAACAACAGTCGTGTGAAGACTCGTTTCAAAAATCAGTCATTCGTTTAAGTTCAGGAAGATTTCAAGTGAAACTGCCCTTTAAAGGAGATTTTAATACTTTAGGCTTGTCATTTGAAACCGCTAAAAAACGTTTTTTATCCCTTGAGCGTAGAACAATAAAGGATTCTCAATTGAGAGAGATGTACAATAATTTCATGCGAGAATATCGGGACATAGGACACATGTCTTTAGCTCCTCTTAACATTTTGTCAAAACCACACTATGTAATTCCTCATCAGTGTGTGATTAGGCCTGAAAGCGTCACAACAAAACTTCGCGTTGTCTTTGATGCTTCATGCAAAACGTCTTCAACCATTTCGCTAAAAGAAATTTTGATGGTTGGACCATTTATTCAAGACGACTTATTTTCGATTTTATTGCGTTTTCGTTTGAATAAATATGCGATTACAGCTGACATATCAAAAATGTACCGTCAAATTATTATTGACGAGGCTGATCGCAAATTTCAACTGATTTTGTGGCGAGAATCAGTTTCTGAGCCAATTAAAATATATCAGTTGAATACGGTTACTTATGGAACGGCTTCAGTTCCATTTTTAGCCACCAGATGTTTAGTTCATCTTAGCGATATCTGTAAAAATTCTCACCCAGCAGCTTCTATGGTGATTAAAAGAGATTTTTATGTGGATGATATGCTAACAGGTGCCAATTACTTAGAAGGGCTTGAAACAATTCGTTTACAAGTTACAGAAGTGCTTAGTTCTGCTGGGTTTCACTTGGCAAAGTGGTATTCAAATCACCCTAGCTACTTTTTAGCAGAGAAAGATGAAAAATCACTTCAATTTAATGATTCCGATTTCACAAAAACTTTGGGCATGAGATGGTTTCCGAAGAACGATAACTTTACGTTTAGTCTAGATCCAAGTTTTGATAACTTGAGAGCCACAAAAAGAAACATTTTATCAGTTTCTGCAAGGCTTTTTGACCCTCTCGGACTCCTATGCCCTATAATTACAAAGGCCAAAATTCTTCTTCAAGAATTGAGGATTCAAAAATTGGATTGGGACGAATCTATACCAATGAGTCTTCAAACAAGTTGGACAAAATTCAAAGAAAACCTCAAAGAGCTCAGTGGAATATCTATTCCACGCTTTGTGAACGCTTGTCCAGGTTCTCCAATCCAAATTCATGGCTTTGCAGATGCTTCCATTCGTGCATATGGCTGTTGCCTATATGTGAGAAATAATTTTGCACAGGAAATAACTGTACGTTTGCTAACCGCAAAGTCTAAAGTAGCTCCACTTAAAACAAAATCATTGCCAAGACTAGAGCTATGTGCGGTGCATTTATTATCAAAGCTTTGGGCTCGAGTGAAGTCATTATTTAATGATTGTGAAATCGAGAGCACTACCTTTTGGACGGATTCAGAAATCGTCCTTCATTGGATTCAAGCACATCCATCCACTTTAACTACTTTTGTAGCAAATCGTGTGGCAGAAATTCAAGATCTGTCATAGGAAATAAAATGGATGCACGTACCTTCTAAAGAAAATCCTGCAGACATTGTCTCCAGAGGCTGCAACGCCGATGAATTACAAGCTTCAATTTGGTTATCGGGGCCTGCTTTTTTGCCAAAAAATTCCGACGATTGGCCAAGGCCCAAACATTCAAATTTGAGTTCGCAAGATAAATTGATTGAGAAAAAATCAAGCTCTGTCTTGCTAACTCAAAAAACAAGCAATATTTTCATTGACTTGATGCTCAAACACTCGTCTTTTTCAAAACTCATACGCATTTTTTGCTATATATATCGTTTTTTAAAACTATCAAAAAATGACAGTTTTGACTTGACTGCGGCTGAGAAAAATCTCGCTTTCTTAAAAATTATGGAAATAACACAAAAGAATGAATTTTCAGATGAAATTAAAAAATTAGAAAAGTCGCTGCAGCTTCAGCCTCATCTGCAAAAATTATGCCCGTTCATTCAACATTATAATGTCGATAAACGTTCAATTTCTCTTGTTCGTGTTGGCGGTAGATTGCTGCATTCAACTCTTCGTTACGAGTCAAAATTTCCATTACTCATGCCAAAAAATGCATATATTATACAAATTTACCTAAAATATTTGCACTTGCAAAATTGCCATGCTGGACCAAAAACACTTGTCTCGTTACTTCGCCAAAAAATATGGCTTATCAATGCTAGAGAAGCATGTGCCAAAACTGTGCGTCAGTGCGTACACTGCTTTAAATATAAACCGAAATTGATAAACCAAATAATGGGTTCTTTGCCCGCAGATCGAGTTCGAGCCATTCGACCTTTCTCGATATGCGGAGTGGATTTCTTCGGTCCAATTTATGTATCCCTACGTATTCGGGGTCGTTCACCCGTTTAAATGTACATTGCGGTTTTTATATGCTTTAGTTCCAAGGCTGTACATTTAGAACTAGTAGTAGATCTATCAACTGATTCTTTTCTTTCCGTTTTAAAAAGGTTCATCGGCAGACGCGGAGTTCCTCAGAAGATTCACTGCGACAATGCTACGAATTTCGTGGGGGCAAAAAACGCGATGAGAGAGCTAGAAGTCGCATTCGAGCGCCAACGCCAGAAACTGCAGCAGTTTGCAACCGAAAAGGGAATCGAATTCATATTCATCCCGCAACGAGCACCGCACTTCGGCGGCCTTTGGGAGGCAGCAGTGAAGCAAGCCAAACATCATTTGAGGCGCATAATGAGCAACGCTCATCTCACCGCACACCAATTGAACACCGCATTGGTCGAAGTGGAGGCCATCCTAAATTCAAGGCCGATAGCAGCCATGTCCAACGATCCAAACGACAACTCAGCCTTAACGCCAGGCCACCTTTTGATAGGCGAGGAAGTCGTTTCGCTGCCGCACGAATCCGTCGCAGACGAGAAAATCAGCAGGCAACCTTGTTTGACACAATTTCGCACGTTATGCTTAATCAAACGAACATTTTGGCAAGCATGGTCGAAAGATTACCTGCACGATCTCCAAGCACGCTGAAAGTGGCACAACGACCAACCAAACCTCAACGTGGGTGCTCTGGTGCTCGTCCACGAGGACAACTTACCTCCCCAACGATGGATGCTGGGAAGAATCACCGCCGTTTTTTCAGGAAAGGATGAAAAGGTGCGAGTAGCGCAAATTAAAACTGCTGCAGGCGAATTTAAACGACCTGTCCAAAAACTGGCTTTAATTCCACCGTGAAAACTTTAATGTTCTTCACCGGGGCCGGTATGTTTAGGCAGATCGTTTATTACTACATATCTCATTATTTTTTTTTACTTACTGAAATGAATTATATCTAACATATACTTATTTCATACTTATTCTTATTCCATATTATAATATTGTACTTATTTCCTACTTACTATATTATAATACTTATTTCTTACTTATTCAATACTAATGTAACACATTATTTATAATTGTGCATATTTAATTTTTGTATTAATTAATTTATGGCAACACTGCGAACAAGTGAAACTAGAAATGAATACTTGTTGCAATTTGCTCTTTCGATTATTTGAGAATCGATTACGACAAGTTGTCTAACATGTGTGTAATCTTCATACAATTCGTTTGTTCGTTTTTTGGCTTTCTGGTTGTCGTTTGTTTGCAGCGTTTGTCACGGTCACGGTTTTTTCCTCTTTTTTGTTAAAAAACACTGTGGATTTTTAAGTCTTGTGTTACTTAATCTAAAAAATAAAACTTTGAAAACATTTAAAAAACAAATAAGGATATAAGCCTTTCTTAATAATTTTGATGATTGGTTGTGACAATTTGTGCTAATTGTGGTGTGGTTTAAAACTTTTCATTTACCACCAAATAAAGTGCAAGGGTGATAAAGCATTCCCTTAAATTTGTGAACAAACGGCAGAACATTGTTTCTTTGGAAATCTCCAAGTCAAGCAAGGAGGAATTCGTCAGGCTGCGGTATACAACGATCAGCGGAGTTCCATTGATTTAATACATTCACACAGCGGTAAAAAGCTGCCGCTTCATTTTGGCGCCCGAGCAGGGACAGTTGGTCAGGACAGTTGCTAAGGAAAGTTGGTCAGAAGGCATGGTGTATAGAAGGGAAGTGCAGGTAAAAAGCGCTAACAATCAATTAAGTCTTCGAGTAACGAGACAGTGATTTTTAGCACTTGCAGTACTTTTTTACATTTACATACATACTCATATATTTATGCAAATGCCTTGCGGACATTTTCAAGGTTACACATTTGCAAAATCTGTAACGTAGTATCGGAGCATAGCAAATAAGGCACCATAGTACAGTTAGCATAAAAGCAGTTAATTTCATTTCATTTCGTTTCGCTTGAAGTCGAATTTAGTAGCGGTACAATTCACTTCGGTTGTTGCTTGTCACCAAGGGCTTTGTCTCTTTCGTTTTTTTTCGTACTTTCTCATACGTGATTCAAAGCAACAACAAATCTCACTTTGAAATATAACTTGCTTTTAGAACTAACTGAATACTTTGCCATATTGAAAGCAATAAAATTCAATATATCTGCTTAAACTTATTTGTGAAAATCTTTTGAGTGACCAATTGTTCACACACACATACATATCGAAGGCTCAAATAAATTTAAAACATTTGCCTATACTTTTTTCGAAAATTTCTACAAGTGACTAATTTGTCCGTACAAATTTGAAATCGCACACTAACCTTTGGAAATTTTGCATAATAAAAATGGCTCCAAAGAAAGATAAAAATGATGATGAGCACCTTGAGCTCTTACAGTTAAAACGAACCAAAATTATGGATTCTATTTTGCGTATAAAGAAATCGGTTTTAGAAAAAACCATTTCTTTAAATCCTGCGGAAGTTGAATGTCGATTAGACATTCTTAATAAATATATTGAACAAATAATGAAAATTCAAAATGAAATTGAAATGTTGGATAACAGCGATGATAAAAGAGCAGATTTAGAAAACATTAGAGTGAGTGCCAAATCTCTTTTTGTAACATTAATAAATAAATCAAAACGTAATAGTACTGCGGACATGTCAATGAATGCTTCATTCTCGCCACAGTGCAAGCTTCCCAAAATGCGTTTACCAAAGTTCAGTGGAAAATATTCCGAATTCAATAACTTCATAAGCCTTTTTGGAACTTTGGTCGATAAAGATTTAACACTGTCAGACATTGAAAAATTTACTCATTTAGTTTCATGTTTGTCAGGTGAGGCTCTTGGAACAATAAAGGCCTTTCAAATAAGCGATGCAAATTATCCAAAAGCAATGGCCTGTTTAAAAAATGTTTATGACAACAAGTGTCTAATATTTTTTGATACGATTGCTCAACTTTTTGAACTTCCACAAATAGTGAAGCCTTCAGCTTCTGCATTGCGTACAACAATTGATACGGTATCTGCAACTTATGCATCGTTGCTCTCATTAGGAGACGATAGAAGCATAGCAAATGCAATCATAATCCATTTGGTCATGTCAAAAATTGACACAGAATCCAGAACAAAAATTGAAGATAATTTGGATTACAGTAAACTCCCGCTATGGTCAGATTGTGAGGCTGTTCTCACTCGAAGATTTCAACAAATTTCTGCAGAAGAATCGTCAAAGTTAAAGTGTAATCCAAATAAAGTAATTAAAGGAAATAATTACAGTAAAAATAAAAATATGGTTTCGCTTTCGGTTTCCAAGGAAACAACTCCTCTTCCGCCTTGTTTATATTGCAAGTTAGTTGGACATGCAATTAGCTCTTGCACTTCTTTTAGCAATCTTTCTGTGGCATCGCGTTTTGAGTTTGCTAAAACAAACCAATTATGCATTAACTGCCTTAGAAATGGTCATTCAGTTTCAAAGTGCAAAGCCATAAAGTGTAGAGTATGCAACAAGCCTCATCATACACTTTTGCATATATATCACACTTCTTCATTATCCCAGGCTACTCTGCCAGTTTCTAGGTCAGCTGCTTCAAACATTTCGTCGGATTCGGCATCCAGTACTAGCGCCAATGTCAACTTAGCATCAAGTCAAGTAGACAAAGTTATTTTAGCAACAGCTATCATAAAGGTAAAAGACATTTCAGGTCAATTTCACAATGCTAGAGTGCTTTTAGATTCCGGATCTCAACTTAACTTTATTTCTGAAGAACTGGCTCAGAAGCTTCGATTAAAAAAAGAGGAAAAGTTGATAAATATAACTACTCTTAATTCAATGAAATCCCCAATAAAGCATAAAATTCATGCGCTTTGTCAGTCACGAGTTAATTCTCATAAATTTAACTCTGATTTTTGGATTTTAAATTCCATTTCTTCAATTCATCCTGATGACATTTTACCTCATCAGCAATGGAATATCCCATCAAACATCAAATTGGCGGATCCATTCTTTTATAAGCCTCACAGAGTTGACATGTTGCTAGGAGCGGAATTGTTCTTCGATTTACTCTGTGTTGGCCAAATCAAATTAAATTCAAATCTTCCAGCAATTCAGAAAACATTGCTAGGATGGATTATTTCGGGAAATTATAGACAATCTGCTACTTGCTTGTCAGTTTCCATAAATACGGATATTATTGAAAATCCAGTATCTCTTGATTCACTGCTGCCCAAATTTTGGGAAATGGAAGAAATTCCTGCAGACACAAAACCTAAGTTTACCTTTGAACAACAGTCGTGTGAAGACTCGTTTCAAAAATCAGTCATTCGTTTAAGTTCAGGAAGATTTCAAGTGAAACTGCCCTTTAAAGGAGATTTTAATACTTTAGGCTTGTCATTTGAAACCGCTAAAAAACGTTTTTTATCCCTTGAGCGTAGAACAATAAAGGATTCTCAATTGAGAGAGATGTACAATAATTTCATGCGAGAATATCGGGACATAGGACACATGTCTTTAGCTCCTCTTAACATTTTGTCAAAACCACACTATGTAATTCCTCATCAGTGTGTGATTAGGCCTGAAAGCGTCACAACAAAACTTCGCGTTGTCTTTGATGCTTCATGCAAAACGTCTTCAACCATTTCGCTAAAAGAAATTTTGATGGTTGGACCATTTATTCAAGACGACTTATTTTCGATTTTATTGCGTTTTCGTTTGAATAAATATGCGATTACAGCTGACATATCAAAAATGTACCGTCAAATTATTATTGACGAGGCTGATCGCAAATTTCAACTGATTTTGTGGCGAGAATCAGTTTCTGAGCCAATTAAAATATATCAGTTGAATACGGTTACTTATGGAACGGCTTCAGTTCCATTTTTAGCCACCAGATGTTTAGTTCATCTTAGCGATATCTGTAAAAATTCTCACCCAGCAGCTTCTATGGTGATTAAAAGAGATTTTTATGTGGATGATATGCTAACAGGTGCCAATTACTTAGAAGGGCTTGAAACAATTCGTTTACAAGTTACAGAAGTGCTTAGTTCTGCTGGGTTTCACTTGGCAAAGTGGTATTCAAATCACCCTAGCTACTTTTTAGCAGAGAAAGATGAAAAATCACTTCAATTTAATGATTCCGATTTCACAAAAACTTTGGGCATGAGATGGTTTCCGAAGAACGATAACTTTACGTTTAGTCTAGATCCAAGTTTTGATAACTTGAGAGCCACAAAAAGAAACATTTTATCAGTTTCTGCAAGGCTTTTTGACCCTCTCGGACTCCTATGCCCTATAATTACAAAGGCCAAAATTCTTCTTCAAGAATTGAGGATTCAAAAATTGGATTGGGACGAATCTATACCAATGAGTCTTCAAACAAGTTGGACAAAATTCAAAGAAAACCTCAAAGAGCTCAGTGGAATATCTATTCCACGCTTTGTGAACGCTTGTCCAGGTTCTCCAATCCAAATTCATGGCTTTGCAGATGCTTCCATTCGTGCATATGGCTGTTGCCTATATGTGAGAAATAATTTTGCACAGGAAATAACTGTACGTTTGCTAACCGCAAAGTCTAAAGTAGCTCCACTTAAAACAAAATCATTGCCAAGACTAGAGCTATGTGCGGTGCATTTATTATCAAAGCTTTGGGCTCGAGTGAAGTCATTATTTAATGATTGTGAAATCGAGAGCACTACCTTTTGGACGGATTCAGAAATCGTCCTTCATTGGATTCAAGCACATCCATCCACTTTAACTACTTTTGTAGCAAATCGTGTGGCAGAAATTCAAGATCTGTCATAGGAAATAAAATGGATGCACGTACCTTCTAAAGAAAATCCTGCAGACATTGTCTCCAGAGGCTGCAACGCCGATGAATTACAAGCTTCAATTTGGTTATCGGGGCCTGCTTTTTTGCCAAAAAATTCCGACGATTGGCCAAGGCCCAAACATTCAAATTTGAGTTCGCAAGATAAATTGATTGAGAAAAAATCAAGCTCTGTCTTGCTAACTCAAAAAACAAGCAATATTTTCATTGACTTGATGCTCAAACACTCGTCTTTTTCAAAACTCATACGCATTTTTTGCTATATATATCGTTTTTTAAAACTATCAAAAAATGACAGTTTTGACTTGACTGCGGCTGAGAAAAATCTCGCTTTCTTAAAAATTATGGAAATAACACAAAAGAATGAATTTTCAGATGAAATTAAAAAATTAGAAAAGTCGCTGCAGCTTCAGCCTCATCTGCAAAAATTATGCCCGTTCATTCAACATTATAATGTCGATAAACGTTCAATTTCTCTTGTTCGTGTTGGCGGTAGATTGCTGCATTCAACTCTTCGTTACGAGTCAAAATTTCCATTACTCATGCCAAAAAATGCATATATTATACAAATTTACCTAAAATATTTGCACTTGCAAAATTGCCATGCTGGACCAAAAACACTTGTCTCGTTACTTCGCCAAAAAATATGGCTTATCAATGCTAGAGAAGCATGTGCCAAAACTGTGCGTCAGTGCGTACACTGCTTTAAATATAAACCGAAATTGATAAACCAAATAATGGGTTCTTTGCCCGCAGATCGAGTTCGAGCCATTCGACCTTTCTCGATATGCGGAGTGGATTTCTTCGGTCCAATTTATGTATCCCTACGTATTCGGGGTCGTTCACCCGTTTAAATGTACATTGCGGTTTTTATATGCTTTAGTTCCAAGGCTGTACATTTAGAACTAGTAGTAGATCTATCAACTGATTCTTTTCTTTCCGTTTTAAAAAGGTTCATCGGCAGACGCGGAGTTCCTCAGAAGATTCACTGCGACAATGCTACGAATTTCGTGGGGGCAAAAAACGCGATGAGAGAGCTAGAAGTCGCATTCGAGCGCCAACGCCAGAAACTGCAGCAGTTTGCAACCGAAAAGGGAATCGAATTCATATTCATCCCGCAACGAGCACCGCACTTCGGCGGCCTTTGGGAGGCAGCAGTGAAGCAAGCCAAACATCATTTGATGCGCATAATGAGCAACGCTCATCTCACCGCACACCAATTGAACACCGCATTGGTCGAAGTGGAGGCCATCCTAAATTCAAGGCCGATAGCAGCCATGTCCAACGATCCAAACGACAACTCAGCCTTAACGCCAGGCCACCTTTTGATAGGCGAGGAAGTCGTTTCGCTGCCGCACGAATCCGTCGCAGACGAGAAAATCAGCAGGCAACCTTGTTTGACACAATTTCGCACGTTATGCTTAATCAAACGAACATTTTGGCAAGCATGGTCGAAAGATTACCTGCACGATCTCCAAGCACGCTGAAAGTGGCACAACGACCAACCAAACCTCAACGTGGGTGCTCTGGTGCTCGTCCACGAGGACAACTTACCTCCCCAACGATGGATGCTGGGAAGAATCACCGCCGTTTTTCCAGGAAAGGATGAAAAGGTGCGAGTAGCGCAAATTAAAACTGCTGCAGGCGAATTTAAAAGACCTGTCCAAAAACTGGCTTTAATTCCACCGTGAAAACTTTAATGTTCTTCACCGGGGCCGGTATGTTTAGGCAGATCGTTTATTACTACATATCTCATTATTTTTTTTTACTTACTGAAATGAATTATATCTAACATATACTTATTTCATACTTATTCTTATTCCATATTATAATATTGTACTTATTTCCTACTTACTATATTATAATACTTATTTCTTACTTATTCAATACTAATGTAACACATTATTTATAATTGTGCATATTTAATTTTTGTATTAATTAATTTATGGCAACACTGCGAACAAGTGAAACTAGAAATGAATACTTGTTGCAATTTGCTCTTTCGATTATTTGAGAATCGATTACGACAAGTTGTCTAACATGTGTGTAATCTTCATACAATTCGTTTGTTCGTTTTTTGGCTTTCTGGTTGTCGTTTGTTTGCAGCGTTTGTCACGGTCACGGTTTTTTCCTCTTTTTTGTTAAAAAACACTGTGGATTTTTAAGTCTTGTGTTACTTAATCTAAAAAATAAAACTTTGAAAACATTTAAAAAACAAATAAGGATATAAGCCTTTCTTAATAATTTTGATGATTGGTTGTGACAATTTGTGCTAATTGTGGTGTGGTTTAAAACTTTTCATTTACCACCAAATAAAGTGCAAGGGTGATAAAGCATTCCCTTAAATTTGTGAACAAACGGCAGAACATTGTTTCTTTGGAAATCTCCAAGTCAAGCAAGGAGGAATTCGTCAGGCTGCGGTATACAACGATCAGCGGAGTTCCATTGATTTAATACATTCACACAGCGGTAAAAAGCTGCCGCTTCAATATCGTTATATAAACTAAATAAGAAATCTAATCCTTTTTCATTTGCATTTAATTCTTCTACTTCATCTTCAACTTCTCCAAAATCAGTAAATTCACATTCATTTCTGAGAAGTTAAATAAAAATTGTAAAAGTAAATAAAACCAAAAACAAAAACAACAAATATTAATCTTGCTTGGATCAAAAAAATTCTGTGAAATATGAGATTTGAAATTTTAATGACTTCTGTAAAATATGTAATTTGAATTTCTAAGCGCAATAAAAATTGAACCTGAACCGAATTTTTTAATGGGTTTGGGTTCGGATTCGGGTTCACATAATGTAAAAAAAATCATTGTTCCGGAGCAGGTTCAGAGTTCGGGTTCGAAACCCTGATCCTACGTAACAAAAGGCATCGTGAAATTAGTCCATTGAAATGTTACAAAATTTTGGATGAACCTTACATTTTGGATAGGACAAGATTTTTTTTTTTTGTGTTGTGTAGAGTGGATCAGTGTCAGTATAAGTCTCAGTTTTCGGGATTGAAAGCCCCCCATTTGGATGCCATTTTTAAAAATGGGAGTAAATAATTTTTCCACGATATCTTGACAGCCCTATGTCTCACAAAATTTGTTTAAGACTTTGAGTAGAAAATTGTATTCTCTACAATATTGATTGATATACTTTTCATCGTAAAATTGAAAATGAAAAAGTTATAATTAAAAAACGACTTAAATATTCGGGTAAAATATCATTCAAGGACTATAACTTTTTTGCTATTGATTTAATTAAAAAAATACTTCAGACGTTTTTTTTAGACCATTTTATTCCAAACAATTTCCTATACTCATTTTTTAAATTTATTTTATTGAGAAGCGTTAGGACGGTTCGAAGGGATCAAACCAAGAGGTGACTTGTACGTTATGGTGATTCAGACACAAAGAAATTTTATAAAAATCGTTTTTCTCTTAGTATATTGTTCTATATGTCCTCCGAAATTAACATGCCTTTTTTCAGAACTTTAAGTACATTCTAGAGGTCGCTCAATCCGCCACAAGCATTCAAGACTATTGAATACGTAGTTGTGGGTGTCAAAGATGATTAACGGCCAGAAACTAATTTTATTATCTCTATATATGTGGTCTTTGAGCCGCTGATTACGAAACTCAAGGTCCCAAAATCCTAAGTTACTTGCAACACCCACAAAAATACAAAAAAAAAACTTATTTAAGTTATTTTTCACGATAATTTCAAAAATAATAAAAACACATCTAACGAAATTCGCCTTTTTTAATAGTATTTTGTACATGTGGTTCGTTTATGTAAAATTTGATAATAAGAAATAATTTGCGAGGGCAGGGCCAGCCTTAGGTAGAGCGAGGCCCATGCAACAAGTAGGTGCTAGGCGTCTTACAACCAGTACACATAATAAAAACCTCTCTTTTAACTCTGCTTTTATTTTTTCTTTTTTATACAACAGCTTTAGCTTTGTTCTTCACCTTCAGCAATTGCATGAATGTAATTGCATAAATTTTATGCACTGAAAACAAAAAAAAACTCAGATGTTAGCGCCTAAAACGCTATAAAAACAGTTCAAAAGCGTTGTAACAGCGTTTTTCGAAAAAAAAAATGTGACTCGCAAAACTCAGTGCAATCAAATTAATTTGGCGCTCCTAAGGCCGGCTCTGGGAGAAGTTTAAAATTACTCCTATAGAAACTTACAATAAAAAAAATTGGCAAAAAGTATTTTTTTAATTAAATCAATACAAAAAAAAAAATTATAGTCCTTAAATGATATTTTACCCGAATATTTTAGTCGTTTTTTAATTATAACTTTTTCATTTTCAATTTTACGATAGAAAGTATATCAATCAATATTGTAGAAAATACAATTTTCTACTTATTAAATTATTTACACCCATTTTTTAAAATGGCGGCCAAATGGGGGGCTTTCGATCCCAAAAACTTAGAATTATACTCACACTGATCCCCTCTACCAAACACAAAAAAAAAATCTTGACCTATCCAAAATGCAAGGTCAATGTAACATTTCAATGGGCTATTTCCGCTATTTAAGGAATTAAGTGTTCTGCCCTTAAAGCATTTGTATTGCTTTAAAATTCTGAAATTGGTTGTAATTAAGGCTGGTTACTTATTTAGTAGACATCAGGTAAATTATAATCTAAGAATTAATTCTCTAGGCTTAGCTATAGTCCCTTCAATTTCTATAGCTCCGTTGCTCCAAGGTTGTTCAACCGACTTCCTAATCGTATACCATTGTCTCAAAAATAAAAGCCCCTTCAGACTATATGAGAAGTCATATAAAAAGTCAGTACCAGGAGACCGACCCTAGTTCGGTTTTTCGTTTTGAGGTTTGGAAAGTCGAAAAAATATGCAATATTTTGTTCAAAAAGTCGGAAAAATATGGAAGAGATTGAAAAGACTTCAAAAAGTTTTGAAACAGGTAAAAGGCTGAAAGAGTCAAAAAACATGGAAAATGTTGAAAAACTCGAATAAAGTTGAACGTCGAAATAAATTGAAAGAGGTTGAAAAAGTCGATAAAATACCGAAAATGTTGACAGAGATTGAAAATCTCGAAAAAATTTAAAATTTTGAAAAAAGTTGAAAATCTCAAAAAAGTTTCAAGCTTACAAAATTCGAAAAAGTCGAATGAGGTTGAAAAAGTCGAAAAAATATGAAAAATGTTGAGGAAAATTTTAAGACGTTGAAACATGTTGAAACAGTTGAAAGAGGTTGAGAAACTCGAAAAAAGTTGAATAAGGTTGAAAAAATCGAAAAAATATGTAAAATGTTGAAAAAAGTTGAAAGACGTTGAAAAATGTTGAATAAGTTGAAAGAGTTTGAATAACTCGGAAAAAGTTGAATAAGGTTGAAAAATTCGAAACAATATGGAAAATGTTGAAAATAGTTGAAAGAGTTTGAATAACTCGAAAAAATTTGAATAAGGTTGAAAAAGTAGAAAAATATGGAAATTATTGAAAAAAGTTGAAAGACGTTGAAAAATGTTGAAAAAGTTGAAAGAGATTGAAAAACTCGAAAAAAGTTGAATCAGGTTGAAAAGTCGAAAAAAGTTGAATAAGGTTGAAAATTTCGAAAAAAATATGGAAAATATCGAGAAAAGTTGATAGAGGTTGGAAAAAAGTGAAAGAGGTTGAAAAATAATGCAGCCCACCCACTAATGCAATCTCGTCGATTTTCGTTTAATTTCAAAGCTTATAGTAACATACACCTTTGCACCAAATTTTAATGAAATTACTCCCACAGCACGCTAAATATAACTATTAACGTTTTTTGCATGTATGGAAGGTGCCACGCCTACTGATGTAATCCCATCAAAATTCATTAAACTTAAAAGGTTATTGTAACCGACATCTCCATACCAAATTTTATTAGAATCACTCATACATAGCACTAAATATAACCTTAAACACTCTTAGATTGTATGGGTGGTGCCACGCCTACTAATGCAATCCCGTCGAACTTCATTTAATTTCAAAGCTAATGATAACCGACACCACTATGCCAAATTTCAAAAAGATTACTCCCATAGCACACTAAATATAACACTTAACATTTTTTGCATGTAGGGGAGGTGCCCCGCCCACTGATACAATCCCATCGAAATCCATTTAGTTTCATAGCTTATAGTAACTGACATCTCTACACCAAATTTCAAAAAGATTACTCTCATAGCACACTAAATATAGCATTTTACTTTTTTCGCATGTATGGAAGGTGCCACGCCTACAAGTGTCGTTGCTCCCTCTTTTGGTTACAAGATACCCAATAGCCATTATATCTACCATGTTAAATTTCATAACGATTGCGTTGTTAGTTCTCTTATTATGACGTTTATAAATATTGTGGGCTGTGCCACACCCTTCAACGAGTTTTGCCAGTCTTTCGAGTAATATTGAATCAAAATTTTCAATTGTTGAAATATGCCACGCCCTCTTCTCCGAATCCGCCCAATTTTAGTACTATTGAAAATACTTATGATTTGCATCAGTCTACTAAATTTCATCAAAATATCTTAAATGATTTGCGAGATATAATGTTATAAAAATTAATGTTTAGGGCTTTGCCTCGCCCCTGTTACAGTCTTGGAAAACTTTAAACCTAGCCCAGTCTTAATTTTGTTCACATATGCACGAAATCCCCAAGTTTCATCAAAATTGCTGCAGCCGTTTTCGAAATAAAGTTCAGTCCTGTACATATGTATATACATATAAATATACAATTTTAGCTCGTTTAATAATAGTAGATATGAGTCGTCAAATATGACAACTATCACAGTGTGAATATGTTTATATTACACAAATAAGTTTTCACATGAGAAAGCATATGACTATTTTGACATTCGATTCAAGTCATACAAAAACGCATATGACTTCTCACATAGTCTGAAGGGGCTTTTAACGTGTTTTTGTTAAAAAGATTAAGGAATGGCTTTTTAATATTTCCTACATGAATTTAAATGCACTTATTGATGATAATTAATTATTTTTAGTAGTATTCTTATATATTTTTGTTAATTATTATTATGAATTGAACTTTGAATTCTGTACTTAAATTATAGCCCCACATACAACTTAGTTTCATATAATGTATAAGAGTATTACTACATCATCATTTGTTTTTTAAACAACAGATTGTAGTTTTTATCAATATAATTACTTCCGTTAATGTTTTACTTTATATAGTTTACTTTATATTTATATATTGGTTTGTTATATTGATGAATAAAACTTAACCAACTAACTAACATAGGCTCAACCTATCGCGACAAATTGTGAAGCAGTCTTGTTCAAAGCCACGTGCACAATATTTGAGATTCGTCTTTTCCAGCTGGCGGCGATAACCACAACACACATTAAAATAGTTTTCCATTAACAATTTTTTACAATTCACGCGCGCTTGTCAGAATTTTTCTCTTGTTTTGTTTCCAAAAATTACCGATTTTGGACCACTTTCGAAATTTTTTTTTATGCACCAATCGATGGAAGAGGTCGAAAATGGATTTTGTCCATCACCAGAGGTAGTTATAACTCAACGTAAAAAAGAATCCATTGAAAAATAATATTTATCAACAATTAATATAATATTTCTTATCCATAATTATTAAAAAACCATTTTTAAAAATAATCCTTAAAATTGGTCAATTTTTTCAATTACAAAGAAAAAAATAATAGTTACTTTGTGTCCCTGATTGAAATATCGTATTTATTCATTTAAACAATTTTATCATCACCCCTATCATGAAAAGCATTCCAGCGGAACTTTTCTCCAATCCCCTGTTTTTCGATCAAGGAAGATTTTTGGGGAATGGGAAAAAATTCCCTGGAAAATGAGGTTATCGCCAATACTTTTTTCGTGAACATTTTTTGACGTTTCACGCAAATTTTATTCCCTAACTTTGTAGCAAGGAATTTAATGAGGAAAGAGTCAATGTTAGCAATATTTTGTAACTTTATTTGATAAAAAGATTTTTTTAACATATTAACAAGATCTAGCAACACAAATAAAGAGCAATTAGTGATATTGGTTCAGTACATGGAATCCAATTTGGATACAGTAAAAGGCTTCATGAAAACGACTAGATAGCAAACTATCAAACTATGATATACTCTATTTTAGGTATTTTTTTTTTTTTTTTGTAATATAGATAAATGCACTTAATTTTTATTTTTAAGATTGTTCAGTTGACATTTAAGCTAGTGTCAAATATGCAAAATTACAGATAAGCTAATGTCAGATATGAAAATTGCAATTGTGACTTTTGACAGATTGGAAGAAATTGGAAATATTTTGGCAGCACTGACTGGATATGAAGTTTTCCATTCCTCAATTATTTATGATCGCAAAATACTCCTCTCGAGAAAAACAAAAATCCGAAAGAATCGTTTTATTCGTGATATTCATGATAGGGGTGCATATATAAATTATACTTTCCTGTAAAAAATAAACTACATTTACCATCAAAAAACACCCACAAATCAGAAGAGAATTGATTTCTTAACATATGGGAACTCTCTCGTTTTCTTGTTTACAAAATTTTTGACAATCAATACGTGTGAAGAAGAACAAGAGCTTCGTGTATAATTAGTCACGGCTTTAAGTCTCTATTTGCCTCTGTTAAAAATGTTGCGCTTTTAACGAAGTGGTTTTTACTGTTGAAAATAATATTTTTATAGTAAGCAAACGAAAAGTTTTAGAAATGACTTCGTATGTACGAGCGATGTATGATTTCAACGGCGAGCAAGGTTCTTCCGAGATATCAATATTTGTTGGAGAGGTATTAGCAGTCACTAGAACGGATGTTGGTGAAGGTTGGTGGGAAGGAAAAAATGGCAAAGGCGACGTTGGTCTTTTTCCAGCTGCTTATGTAGAAGTAATGTCAGCATCTGAAGTCCAAACACATAATCAATCCCAGTCTGCAGACAATGGTAACGCTGCTAACAGATATGACCAAACTGCCGATGATTTTAATGATGGCGAAGATTGGGAAGATGACTGGGACGATGAAAACGAAACCTATTCTGAAATAGGTCCTTCTCCTGTAAACTCTACGAAAAATAATTTAACTTCACTATCGCATTCCATTAGCAACTATGATAACAAAAATTTGCCTGCTGCTCCGAATGATGACGTCATATCTTTAACATCAACTTCCGCATCGGCCAACACTACTTTGAAAAAGTCTGGAATGTTTGGTAAAACATCCGATTCGTACATACTTGGATTGGGAAACAAAGAAAAACTGCCTGAAAGTGAAATAGTGTACATTCTTCAATTAGACAATTTTAACTACTGGAAACCTAATCATCAATCGTATAGTGTTATTGTTGCAAGCCCTAAAAAAGAGTCAAAATTTAAAGGAATGAAAACGTTTATTGCCTACCAATTAACGCCCAGCTTTAACAATATATCAGTGAGTTTTTGCGAAATTTATGTATTGGACTTACCTCAATGTCATTTAACTCTCCGAAAGCTTCGAATAATAGATAAGCAAATGTCAAATTTTACAAATTTTAATCCATTGCGACAGTAGAAAAGGACTTATTTTTGACTACTACACAATTTCTTTGGGAAAGGTTTACTTTAGCTGACATTCTCCAATTTCTTTTTGGAACAGGTTTACTTTAGCTGACATTGTCCAATTTTATTTATTTTTTTTTCCTAAAAGGGGGTTAAAAAAAAAAAAATATAAAATTATCAAAAAAATTCACTCGGATCTAGTATCGGAGATATAGACATCGGAAGTTCCGGATATATCTTTTATAAAAATGGTTATAAGTTGGGAACCCCTGAATTGATTTCAAAAAAATTGGTGTCATAAGATAGATAATTCAATGGCCTACAATAATGGAGAGTAAATTTTTGAAATTTGACCCATATTTTTGGAGATATTACGATTTTTGTGAAATTTCGACCAATTTTTTTTTGAAAAAAATTTTTTTTTTTCAAAAAATGTGTTAATGACCTGAAACTTTTTTAGCATTTTAAGAAAGGTTATTTTATTCCCTTTAAAATGGTATATAGTTTGCTGTTAATTTTTGCGAATTTAGCCCCTTTTTAAAGAAAAACAAAAAAAGTATTCAATGAATTCTTATGAAAACTATGTTTTTGTGGACAAAAACAGTGGAAAACAACAACAACAACGATTAGTACACCTACAACTATTATTATTTAAACGATTCTCATAATAAAATAATATGGGTTTCATTTTAATTAAAATTTTTTTAAAATGTGAGGTTATGTTGAAGGAAAAGAGCGCCGTAGGCGAAAAATTTTTAAGTTTTAAAATAAAAATGGTCTTACAATAATTGTTGTTGTTGGTTTTTTATTGTTTTTGTCCATAAATAGAGACTTTTCATAAGAATTTATTGCATTTTTTTTTTTATTTTCCGGCTTAAAAGGGGGTAAATACGCAAAAATTTAAAACAAACTATATACCATTTTAAAGGGAATAAAATAAGCTTTCTTAAAATGCTAAAAAAGTTTCAGGTCATTAACACATTTTTTGGAAAAAAAACTGTTTTTTCAAAAAAAAATTGGTCGAAATTTTACAAAAATCGTAATATCTCCAAAAATATGGGTCAAATTTCAAAACTTCACTCACCATTATTGTAGGCCATTAAATTATCTATCTTATGACACCCATTTTTTTGAAATCCATTCAGGGGTTCCCAACTTATAACCATTTTTGCAAAAGCTATATCCGCAACTTCCGATGTCTATATCTCCGATAGTAGATCCGAGCGACTTTTTTTGAAATTTTTATATATTTTTATTTTTCACCCTCTATCACCCCTAAAAAAAGAAATTGATTTGGAGAATGTCAGCTAAAGTAAACTTAAGCCTTCTTTTTTTTAGGGATAATAGGGGGTAAAAAGCTATAAAAAAATTTAAAAAAAAGGGTCGCACGGATATAGTTTCGGAGATATAGAAATCGGAAGCTGCGGACGTAGTTTTTGTGCAAATGATTGATTATAAGTTGGAAATCTCTGAATAGAAAATATGGAAAATTTAATGACCTACTATACTGGTCAGCAAAGTTTTGAAATTTGATCTATAATTTTTGAGATATTACGATTATCTGAAATTTTGACCAATTTTTTTAAAAAATGTTATTTATTCCAAAATATGTATATATACCTTTTTTAATTCACTATAATTTAATTTCAATTGTTATACACTTAAGGCACAAATAGACGATTATGCGTGCATGATGAATCTAGTGATGGCTCATGCAAACTGACCGTGTAGGTGGCTGATTGACTGATTGGTCATGCGCATGAGCAATATCAAAATATTTTGATATTTTTTTGATTGATCATGCATGCATGATAGTGTGTGCTGAACTTAGCTCAGTTTACATGATTTTTTGACGAAGAAGGTGACAATGAGTGCGGAAAAGAAATTAGAAATATTATGCACTGAAAATATTAGATAAAATAATTAAACTTTTGTATGAACTTTGTTTTTTAAAATACATTTTTAAAGATTTTTTGAGCTTAAATTAAACTCATTTCATACTTTTTTCTAATATTAAATGCAATTTTAATTGCCGCACATGCTTCTGACGTTAAAAGTTCAACCAAAAATGATATCCATCATGCGTGCATGAATAGTGTGTGTCGAAATCATGATGGCGTCGTCATTTTATTGATCATGCACGCATGAACGTCTATTTGGCCCTTTAGTCTTCTATAGTACATAACCACAGTAAACAGAAACATTAAAAAAGAATACATAACTTAACTCTAACAATATTTTATCCTAAAATACTCTTATGTACTTAGAAACGATAGGAAACAATTAATAAATCATTACAAAAGAGAGTAAAAAAAGAAGAAGAAAATATTTACTCATTAAGAAGAAATTATAAATAGCTGTTTTGAAGTTGCTTTCTGCAGGTATGCGTCTTGAATAAACAGGTAAAGGGAGTAACTGGAAATAACTAATTTAAATGATCTGGCATATTATCAAAATTGAACTTTAACGTACCGATACTCAGGACTATGTGAATACATAAAATTGTGCATAAATGTGCAAGCTACAACCCAATATGCCCCGCTTATATCGGAAATGTGCTCAAACTGACGAACAGAATAAGAAAGAAGAAGAAAAACAAATCACGGATTTGAATTCCCCGATTGATAGTTTCCCGAAAACCATACCCACTTTGTTGGAAAATTTTGTAACGTCTGTAACTTAAACCATTTTTTAATTCAATATTTTGGAAAATGGGTTGTTTACTTAAAACAAAGGGTGCTAATCCAGTTTTCAGTATCAACCTTAATCCTAGTAATGGACTTTGTCCAGACATATAAGGCTACTGTAATCCGCTGACACATCGTGAAAAAATCAAAAAGTTTTTATTTTGAACCGCTCTAATGTACATATCTAGCAGCATTATTGAAAGCAACAAAAAAGCTTAATTTATTCCCTTTAAAATGGTATGTAGTTTGCTGTAAAATTTTTTTATATTTACACCCTTTTTAAAGAAAAAACAAAAAAATGTATTCAATGAATTTTTATGAACACTGGCCCATAATTATTGTCGCAAAATTAAGTTAAAACCTAGTTTTTATCCAAAATCGAAAATACAGAGAAAAACTTGCATTAAATTATTAGAAAATCTAAAAATCTGGATTATCCTGCGTTATTGACACAAAATATTATAGACACAGTAAACGAAAGGAAACTCGAAAATACAAGGCAGCGTGGCGAAGTGGTTAGGACTGTGAACTCATAGCTCTCAGTGAGTGGGTTTAATACTCGTAAATGTAAATGTTTTTTATATTGATATAAATGACAATTAATATTACTTTAAAACCGGGTTGTAAATATTTAAAAGCACGTTATCCTGCTTTTAAATTTAAAACGTGCTTTTAGAAAAAAAGCATCTTTACTGACGAGAATCGAACCCACGCACTGAGTGCTATGAGTTCACTGTCCTAAACATTTCGCCACGCTGCCTTGTATATTCAAGTTTTTTATTATTCCTTTTGTTCACTGTGTTTGTAATATTTTGTGTCAATAACGTAGAGCAATCTATTTTTAAGATTTTCTAATAATTTAATGCATGTTTTTCTTTTTTAATGGGGTCACTCTGTATTTTCGATTTTGGTTAAAACCCAAATTTTAACTTAATTTTGCGACTATAATTATGGGCCTATGTGTTTATAGACAAAAACATTGAAAAACAACAACAGTAACTAGTACAACCACAACAATTATTATAAGACAATTCTCATTATAAAATAATTAGGTTGTCATATAAATTAATACATACTTAAAATAGTAAGTTTATGTTCAAAGAAAGGAGCGCCGCACACTGTTATATTTTGAGAAAAAATGGACAAAATCAAATTCGCGTCGATAACAATGCCCAAAAAAAACGAGGTCGGTCTCATTCGAAAGGTGATTTCATGCTTTTTTTAGAAAAATTGTCCCGAATCGAGATCCCAGCTTTGGGTATTTCTCAGAAATGCCCAAAATATGGTCTTTTTCACTTTTAGACAGTTTTTCCCAATTTTAGTATAATTTTGACTCGTATACATATCCGATGATAATTTATTTTGAAAGTCGAGAGTATATATATATATATATATATATCTTTTAAAACTAATTCGTTATGAAAAAAAATGACCAATTTTTGTCATTGATTTAGTTATAATACGAAAAAAAAATTTTTTTTTCATAACGAATTAGTTTTAAAAGATATATATATATTCCATTTTTAACCCCCTATTTCACCTAAAAAAAAAAATTTGTAAATGTCAGCTAAAGTAAACCTGTTCCACGTTTTAAATCGGAAGAAAAACCTGTTGACATAGGAAGAGCCTTTGGGTTAGCAACTACAACAGTAAAAACAATTTGCAAAAGAGGCAGTGTTTAAATAACTAAATTTGCTAAAATTGCCACACCATTAATGTAAACAAGTTACAAAAGTATGAAATTCTTTAGTGGTTAAAATGGAGTCCCTTCTTTCTATTTGCATACAAAATCGAAAAAAGTGAAGAATGCCACTGATCAATAAAAACCTGCATTTATACAGAAATAAAAAATTATTCGATTTGCGTTGCATTTCTCCGGTCTCTATTAACGACGCAAGTCGAGGCTCTAGTGTATAGCTTCACGTTCTTATACCAGCGGACATTCAAAACTGTTCAAATGATCTTAGCAACAAAATTCAAGAAATTTTGCACTTGATACGTTGGAAAATTGATCAAGCATGCGACCAAAAATCTATGTGGAAAGCAATTAAATCTTTTGTGTTAAATAAAGAAAAAAAGTAATTGAGAAAACTAATTTCGAAGGTGTTATAATTAAAAACAAGCAAGAAATACCAAACGGACTAAATAACATTTTTGTAAAGAGTGTGGAAACAATAAATAAAAATATAGAGTAACTTTGGGTATTGTGATATGGTCGGGTAATGTGATATGCCATCATATTTCCTTAAATAAACAATTCGACAAAAATTTTTTTGTCAACATATCAGTAACGCAAAAAGATACGTGCTGCAAGGTTTTGTGCGTTCTCTGCCACTGTTTTTGGACTCAAGTGTGGTGAAATTGATTTAGCCACAAGTAGAGATTTTATTTGTGTGCATTTCATGTGTGAATTAAGCCCAAAATAAAGTAAGTATTATGGCCGAAGTACTAAAATTTGTTAGTGGGTGAATATACTTTGTCATAAATAATGTGAGTTCTTTATTTGCTGAAGTCATCTATCTGAACTTAATATGTTCTGCTTTTCGCTTATTGATTCAGTTTAAATTCTATTGAAAGATGTAATGTTATTGTATTTTTAGTTCCTACTGTTTTATACTTGTTATACTTTTCATGATGGTATATCATATTATCCGAACACTATATATCACATTACCCGCCAATTTCATTGAGAGGTGTTCCTTGGCTTTTTTCCATTTTGTTGAAATAGCTTCAAATTGGCTTAGGCTGTAGAGCTCCGAAGTCGTACTATACTGCACAATGAATCAAAAAGCCATAATACATAAAGAAGTAAAAGCTATGCTATAAAAGTTACGTGTAATTTAAAATACAAAAATACCTATGTGGGCATTTCTCTCATGTTGAACGGGACGAAAGTACACTTTTAAAGTTATATAAAAGTCAAAGTAAAAAACTTTTATTTTTTTCTGTTACTTTAAGGAATAGCCCTTTGGTAGCACTATATTGAGTGGTAAATTTGATGCCAGACGTAGTACTGGTTCCAAGATAGAGGCAATAAAAAAGCTATTCGAACGGGACAAAAAACGGAAGTGTTTTTCATGGCCATCTATAGAAAAGCATAAGTCAGCGAAACCTGGCTACATTTTTTATTGCAACTAATTTTAAAATGTTATGAAATAATATAACTTTTTAATAGATTTCGTTTGAATGAAATATCTTATTTACTTTTTTTCTTACAATGCATAATACTCCATTCGAATTAGACATTCGAACAGGACATATTTTTCGATTTTGGTTCACTTGGACAATTTTTCAAAATGACTTTAACATTTATATAAATAATAAAATTTAAGATATATGTATTAAAATAACAAATTTAATGTTTATATTTATCAAATTAATCAATGAGAACAATTTTAACAAAAAAAGAGGAAGGAGTAGATATTTTTCCTAAAAAAAATATAAAACCTTGTCTTTTTGCTGTTAAAAAGTTTTTCCTGTAAGAGGCGTGGCACCGCCCACTATTATATATAATATAATATATTTTTACTCAAGTTTCAATCTATCTACATACCAAATTTCATCAAAATCGGTGGAGTGGGACAGCCGTGATACAGTTTTTTTCAATTTGGAGCGATGCCACGCCCCCTTTAAAGAATCAGAGTTTATAATAATCTTTCTTAGGACTCAATCTATCTTTAAGCAAAATTTCATCAACATCGGTCCATTAGTTTAGCCGTGAAAACGTTTCTTTCCGTTAGTGGCGTGGCACCGCCTACTATTGAGAAAAAAAGTATACATGTCCCTCCTTCTCTTCACAAACTTTCCAAAAAAAATAATTATGCGATTATGTTGTGTAATGACAGTTAATAACTGGTTTAACCGTTTTCAACTGCCTATTTATTACACTTAGGGCTGTCAGATTTTTGAAACACAAAATAAGTACATTCAGCGCAAAAAATCAGTACAAATCAGTACACAATTTTTTACCTCAATCACAGCTTACATCACATTACAAAAAAAAAATAAATAAAGGTCAGAACTTTTGGGATTCCTAGCAAAATAATATATTTTTCACATTCTGAAAACCTAATTTTAATTAGTGTAGGTATTACAAAACAAGGACCATATTAGAGCCTCCTAGGTATGCTAGGTATACGCCTACTATCCGAGATTCTGAACTTAGAAGTAGCCTGAAAGTAATTCTAGATTAAATTTGAATAAACACATTTTTCGTAATGTTAAGCTACTTACATATAGTATGTACATGCATATATTCCAATCATTCCCAATATATTCCAAAGTTTTGCATGCATCAACACATTCCCGCTTAAATTAAAACATTTTAACAAAATCATGATTCAATAATAGAAGTTACAGTAATTTGCTATTGGAGACCGAAATGTGGCCAAATAGCTGTCAAAGTCCAATACAAAGCGTAAAATGTGGCCTTATAGCTGTCAAAGCGTAAAATAAATTGAAGAAGAAAAATGAATAGAGTTGTGCTTTTCAGAAAATTATCTACTTGACGTACACAGCGTTGCCATTAACCCGAAAAATATTATGTCACGACGACTTCAAAATTATGTCAGTGACATAATTCTCTAGCGAGAATAAAAAAAGTAAATTAAAACTCCTTTATACACACTTATTTTGCTCTGTCCAATAATTTAAGTAATAAAAAAATATACTGAATCCTTGTAAGTCATAACCAGAGAGACTGGAAATATGCAAAATAAATCACGTTTTAAGCGCATAGAATATGCTTCAAAAAACACCAAAATATGCACTTTAATATGCACGAAAAATAGCTTGAAAATTTCATGAGGACTAGTTCCTACACGAAAAAATATATGAAAAAAATCAAAAACTGTGTTATCAGTTGGTTTTTTATATTTGAACATACAAAAACTTAAGATATTACATTCCCACAAGACTCAAATTTGCGTAAACTATTAAATGCTGCTTCAAATTCTCGAATAAAAAATTGTATCGCTTTTCAATCAGTAGTGCGTTTAAAAAACGAGTTAGGAGAATACTGTTCACAAAACGGGCTTTTTGAAGTAGTATCTTTGTAAAGAATTTGATGGATATCAAAAATTACAGATAATCACGCTTTTAAATGTGTTACTGATATCCGCACGATTTAGAGTAGCCAACTCTTTGCGCACATTTTCAAAAACTCTTACGCTTTCTTTGAGCCCTAAGCCAGGAGTTTCTAAGTTTAAAATCGAATCAACTATAGTATTAGTATTAAAAAATTACATTCAATGTAGCTCATCTCAGCTTTTAAGCTTGTAGATCGCGTCAATCCTTTTTTTGTTCGTATGGCTTCAGCATCATTTTCACTGAGATCTTTAACAGCTACCTATACGTTTTTAAAATTGCCGCTGTAATAAACTGCTGCTTCTAGCCAAGTGCCCCATCGAGTAATAATTGGAGATGGTGGCAGAGGTGTGTTTGGAAATGTAAGCTTAAAGGCTGCCATCGAGTACCCCAAAAATTTAATTTTGATATGAGTTTCTAACGAAAATGCTCAAATTATCTAAATTAACCCAAAATATGCTCTAAAGTACCAAATATGCAAAATGCATATACAATATGCAAATATGCATTTATAACATCTCTGATCATAACATAATAAAATTTATTTATTTTAAACATAACAGAAACATATGTAAATGCCTAGAAGAGGAGACCGTCGGTCGGAGAGAGGAGAGAGTGTTGATGATCTTGGATATTATAAGTGTTTGGAGGTAGAGGCGCGGGGTGGAGGTAAAAAATCGAATATATTTCCATTTGAAAATTTGAATGAAAAATAAATTCTATACGAAATAAAATTTGAAATATTTTGGAAATTACCAGGAATGACTTCCGATGTACGCTATAACAACAATATACATATATAAGTTTTTCATAGATAACTTTCGGTCTTCCGTATCGAAAACAAATTTGCAAGGGTATCCAACAGTTTAAATGCATTTTTTCATAGCTCAACCCGTTAAAAAAAGCTCATGAAAAGGCTGAACAGCTTAGACCCACGAAAAACAATTACATCGCAAAATAACGGAACCGAATCGTTTTTGTTATTTTGATTTTGACGTTTAATTCGAGCAAAACATCAAACAAAAACGCATCCCATTGAGGTTGCAATTTGTGACACAATTTGCCCTGGCTTTATAGCTTTACGAAATCGGAACTATACCGAACATTTTAGAATACTTTTTTTTGTCTTAGCATAATAAGATAAGAGCTCTTTTACGAAACCCAATTATTTGAACTAAAATTATGTCATATATTTCATTGGCCATTTTAAATTATGTCACCTTTTATGTCAGCATAATTCTTTTTTAAACTATGTCACCACCAAAAAATTTATGTCACAAGTGACATCAATTATGTCACGGTGGCAACACTGGACGTACAGCTCCGTGCAACTAATTAGGGACAGTAGTTTTTGATTTATATAAAGACATATGCAATTTTAAATACGCCACGAATTCCGTAGTATCAATACTTTTTTAAAAGTTGAACTTATATACTTTAAAAATACATACAACATAAAGGGTGTTCAAACCGTCAAATTTTTCATCAAATTGTTTGTCAAACAATTTGACAGCTCAGCGTACACATGATCAAATTGTTCGTCAAATTTCAGTTTTGTTCCGACCACCGAAGAGAAAACATCGTGATGTCGGACAAATTATTATGTTCATGAAAGTAGATATGTTGATGAAATAGGAATTTAATTTTCAAGACCATAATAATAATCGGACATTTTTAGGTCCATAAAACTTATTAAACAAAGGGATAAAACTTTACGTACAAACTAGGTTAGGTTAGGTTAGGTAGGAGTGGCAGTCAGTTACAAAAACCGACTCACTTAGACCAAGTTTGGTCCATTGTGATACCACAGGGTACTTGACTATACCCTCTCATTGAACCATCCAGATTTCGTTATGAAACTAAATAACTGACCTATGCTAACATGTCTAAGGTCCTCCAGGTCATCAAACAAAAACGAGCCAAGTGTTTTGTGGCGTTTTCTAGCAAGTGCAGGGCAGGAACAAAGAAAATGTTTAATGTTTTCCTCCTCCTCCACATCCCCACAACTTCTACAGTAGTCAAAAGACCGAATACCTAATCTCTCCGCATGTCTGCCGATAAGCCAGTGGCCAGTTATTACTGCAACAACTGACGAGACACTGTGTCTAGTGCGGGATATCAGTTCTAGAGATCGCTTAGCGTTCCATTCCGGCCAGATTTGCCTTGTTATATTGCAAGTTAACCCTTGGGTCCATCTTATGTTAGCCTTTTTTATCATGTCTTCTTTAAGCAGTAACTTGCAGGTAGCAAGTGGCATGCCAACAACTTCCTTGTCTTGAGGAATTTGTGCAGTAGTCCCCTGCCTAGCAAGTTCATCAGCTTTGCAATTGCCATCAATGTTCCTATGCCCAGGCACCCAGATGAGGTGAATGTTAAAATGCTGAGCCATCTCATTTAGAGACGAGCGGCATTGTTGGGCCACTAGTGAGTTTAGGAAGACTGATTCTAAGGATTTAATAGCAGCTTGACTGTCTGAATAAATATTAATACCCTTCTTGGATACCACATTTATTCTCAGCCAGGATGCTACTTCTTCTATTGCTATAACCTCTGCCTGAAAAACACTACAATGGTCTGGTAACCTCGCAGCAATACTTATCTTCAGTTCCTTAGAGTAAATACCATAACCCACTTGGTTATTTAACTTGGAGCCATCCGTGTAGAAATTAATATGGTTCCTTCTCCCCGGGATTCCTCCCTTCCAGTCATCCCTAGATGGGATATGGGTTACGTAATCTCTCTTGAATGAGATAACTGGAATAGTGTAGTCCAATTTAGAGGGTACGGAATTCAAGCTATTAAGGATAGTTGAGTGTCCTGTACTTCCCTCGGACCAGCAAGCAGTTTCCCTGAGTCTAATGGCGGTACATGCTGCCATTCGTTTACCAAACAGGTCAAGGGGAACGAGATGAAAGAGGACCTCCAAGGCATCAGTCGGTGTGGTCCTCAGTGCACCACTGATGCACATGGAAGCAGCTCTTTGAACCTTCTGCAATTGTCTGTAATAGGTGACCTTGTCTAAGACAGGACACCACAACACAATGCCATATAACAGAATCGGTCGAATTACCGCTGTGTAGAGCCAATGAATAATACGAGGTGATAGCCCCCATCTTCTCCCCACAGTTTTTTTACAAGAGTATAGTGCTACAGTTGCTTTCCTAACTCTCTCAACAACATTTATTTTCCAACTTAATTTCCTATCCAGTATCAGACCAAGATGCCTTGCACTACTTTTTAAGACAAGTCTAACGCCCTTTAGCGAAGGTGGTACTATAATTGGAAGTTTGTGACTCCTAGTAAAGAGTACTAGTTCAGTTTTGTTCGGATTTACGCCTAAATCAGCCTCACCTGCCCATGAGACGAGTCTGTTTAAAGCATTCTGAAGAATTTCACACAGTGTGTTTGGGAATTAACCACATGCAATTAATGCTACATCGTCGGCATAGGCAATAGCTTTACAGCCCAGCCTTTTCAGTGACATGAGCATCTTATTTATTGCCAGATTCCACAGTAGAGGAGATAGCACTCCACCCTGCGGCGTTCCTCTGCGGACAAACCTATTAGCTTCGGAAATGCCAAGATTTGAGGTAATGGCTCTGTTTGTCAGTAGCTTTTTAATCAGCTCAACTATGGAACTGTTGATACCCAGTTTCTGCAGTTCATTAACAATAATACCTGGGTCAACGTTGTTAAAAGCTCCTTCAATATCCAGGAACGCCGCCAGGGCGAATTCCTTACATGCAAAGGATTTTTCAATGCTGCTCACTAGTGTGTGAAGTGCGGTTTCTATAGATCTGCCTTTCGTGTAAGCATGTTGAGAAGTAGACAGCAGTTCAGGTTTGATACTGCTGCGAACATAGATTTCTATGAGTCTTTCCAAAGTTTTTAAAAGAAAAGAGGAAAGACTTATTGGTCTAAAATCCCTTGGATTTATGTAAGAGCTCTTCCCAGCCTTTGGAATGAAAATGACTTTAGTCATCCTCCAGGCTAGAGGAATATAGGAAAGGTTAAGACAGCCCTTGAAAATAGCTGTCAACCAAGGTATAATTAAGCGAGCAGATTGTTGCAGCTCAATTGGTGTCACACCATCAGGTCCTGGTGATTTATAGGGTTTGAAGCTATTTATCGCCCATCGAATTTTGGTTTCCGAAACAATGTCCCCGAGAATAATTGAGGACATCTGAGGTTGAACATTCAATTCCTCTGGTTCATGCAATGAGTTACCAGGGAAGTGAGTATCTAGTAAGAGGTCTAAGGTCTCTTCGCTAGATGTTGTCCAGGAGCCGTCAGGCTTTTTTAAAAGACCTAGAGTAGTGGGCGAGGTAGATAAAATCTTCCTTAGCCTAGATGCTTCTGAAATCTCTTCAATGTTTCCACAGAAGTTCCTCCACGAGTTACGTTTAGCTTTTCTTAACGAACTCTTGTAAATTTTGAGAATAGATTTATAATCATTCCAGTCATTTTCCATACCTGATTTTTTGGCTTTGTTAAATAAATTCCTACTTCTTCGTCGAAGAACCTGAATTTCATTTGACCACCATGGGGGTTTCTTCTTTCCTCGAGGTTTACTTACAGGACAAGAAATCTCCAGGGATCTATTTGACCCTCCCGTTAAGTTTTGAACCAGCCTGTCTATGTCGTGGATAGTTGACGGCTCTACGGGGGTTGAGATAGGCAGATACTCTGCTATTTTCCTGTTATATATTCCCCAGTTTGTCCTTTTTACATTTCGGTGAACAATCGGCTCTGGGGGGTTAACAGTGAGAACAAATTCTATATAACGATGATCTGAAAAAGAGTGCTCGCTTGAGACTCTCCAGTCAACGATACATTCAAAAACAAAGTCTGAGACCAATGTTATATCCAAGACTTCTTCCCTGTTCCTTACTATGAAGGTTGGCTCACAGCCTTTGTTGCAGATAAGTAAGTTAGTGTTTAAAATGTATTCTAGAAGTGACTCACCTCGATCATTATCATCTGTGCTACCCCAGACAGTGTGATGCGCATTTACGTCACTGCCTATGATTAGCCCAGTTTTGTTTAAGCGGGCCTGCTCTACAGCCGCCTTTAAATATGTCGGTGGTAAACCACTCGCCATGTCGTGAACGTACAAACTAAAACGTTTCCAATAATCGAAACAATTATAATTAAATTGGTTTCGTCGTTACTTAAGTATAAAATTAATTTTAATTAAAATTTACATCCTTTAATATAATCAATATCGACTCCTCTAGCAACATTTAAAAACAAAACAATAAAAACACCCTTCTAATATGCAAAATGAATAAGAGCTGCCTGCCATTTCATTATCCGCACGATGTGCACTCGTTGAAATCTCTTTTCGACTGAGAAATGTGTACTTGTAAATTTGACGAGCGTACACACCATCAAATTGTTTGTCAAACAAGCAGAAAAACAAAATTCTTTGATTTCCATCAAACAATTTGATGAGCGTTCACATCTTCAAATTCTCATCAAAGTCTATATATTTTTTTGTTGGTCAAATTGTTTGACAAACAATTTGATGAGTTGGTTGATCATGTGTACGCCCCTATAGGCAATACTTTTTTTTTACCGTTATTCTTGTGAAGTGAAGACATTCGATATTTTGTTAAGGATTAGATCGTGCAACTCATTCGTTCATCGTCCCGTCTTAGAGTGAGGTTGAAGTTTTCAAAGTGTTCTATTTTTGTGTATAAGTACAGTCTGTTCTGTATAATTTTTTTGTCTTGTACTTAAAGTGCTTTTTACTTGTTTGACTGCTGCATTTTGTGTCACCTGCTACTTAAAATAAAAGATACCGGCTTAAAGTTAAGTCGGTGAGATTTTTTTATTTAAAATTTATTTGAGTGCTTGTAAGTTTTTGATATTTCACTGCTAAATTTTTGTGCTTTTTGAGGGTGCAGCATGGCTTCGCCAGCCATTACTGCGACTCAAAATGATTTTGAGGGCTTCTGCGCCGATCAAGAGTCCTTCCAGAGGGTAATGAAAAAACATAAAAAAGATGATAAGCACAGTGGCAATAAAAATTTGGTGACCTCAATAAAATTTGCTAACAAAAGAATTAATAAAAATTCTGCTTCTAACTTGCCGGTTAGTAAAAATATCAGCGAAGTTCACAGTTCAGATTTTAAAAATAGCAATGGCGGGTGTCTTTTACAAAATAAAGTTGCTGGTCATGCAACGGTTGATCAGAGTTTTCTGGTAGACTCTGACATGGATACTGGTCTTTTGACAAATAAGAATTTTGGACAAAATTATTTGGAAAAAAAAATGAGCCGAGTGCTTTTTATTTTCCCAGAAGGTCACTCAGGTGACGTAAATGTCCTGGTGGATACATCAAGGTCTGAAAATATTCGAAATAAAAAAATTAAAAATGGTTTGTACCTTTGGGAGAAAGTTAGAAACATTAACCCGAAAGGGATCAAATCCATAAAAACTATTGGACTATCCTTATATAAGGATAATTTTTTAGATATCAAGCACGCTAATAATTTTCTTTTGAATAATGAATTAAAAAATATGAATATCAGGACTTTTATTCCAAATAGTTTCATCGAAACCTTCGGTGTTATCAAAGATGTTCCTTTGTATTTGTCCGAAGATGTGATTAAAACCAATATTTCTTCAAGCATTGCTGTGAACTCTGTTATGCGGTTTAACAGGCGTGATCCTGCGGATCGCTCCAAATTTATACCTACATACACAGTAAAAATTGGTTTCCTTGGAAATGAACTTCCACAGGAGGTTGTGTTGAATTACACAAAGCTAACAGTGGATCATTACTTTCCACCTGTCAGGCAGTGCTACAATTGCTATAGATTAGGGCACACCCAAAAAGGATGTAAATCCACTAAAAGATGTTTATATTGTGGCATACAAAATGAATGTATGCCCAAATGTAATAATTTTAAATGTATATTGTGCTCAAATACTGATCATGTGGCTACAGATAAGGTGAAGTGTAGCAAATGGAGAAAAGAAGTCGAGATATCTAAAATTATGACAATTAAAAAAATGTCGAGGAGGAAGGTTGTGGATTCTTATCCAGTCAACTCAACGAATAGGTTTCAGTCTCTTGAGGAATATGACGCGCAATTCCCTGCATTGTCCGTGAAGGCCTCTAATGTTAAGGACAAAAATGTTGAAGTCAATAAAGTTCTGCGTACAAAAAAATATAGCAATGTTGCAAAAAAGCAACAATGTCTAAAGTTCAGGAGCCTGTTTGCTATAAAAAAAACTCAACAGGAAAAAAACAAAAACAAAGACGGTGGTCAATGTTAAAAATCTTGAAAGATTTTCACAGCTAGAAAATACAGTGGCTGAATTGACCAAATTTGTGATTGATTGTTTTAAAAAACAAAATAACACTGAAGGCTTAAATGCTATTAGCCATTTCAAATCCAGAATTGACAAACTGACTTTAGATATTGACAAAAAAAACATGTCATAAACAATGTCATAAAAGAGTCCTTGAATCACTCAACCTCTACTGATGAAGATCCTACAGTATAACTGTCAGCCTTTAAAAAGTAATAAAAATTATATTGATCTTATCTCATGATGATTCTTTCTCAAACTCAAATATTTTAAATTTCAATCTGGTTAAAAAAACACGAAGTGATGGCTATGGTGGTGTGGCTATTGGCCTCAGAAAATCCATAGGCTATAAAAAGATCAACTTTAATTCTGATCATGATGTTTTGGTGGTTAAAAGAAGTAATCTTGTCACCAACTTTATAATTTGCTCAGTTTATTTTGAGCCCAACCTACCATCTGAAATTTATCGCTCAGAAATGGAAAAAATTATAAATTTTTTGGATCCACTGCCAAAAGTTGTGTTGGCTGGTGATTTCAATGCCAGGGCTAAAGCTTTTGGTGATTTAATCTCGGGATCAAATTTCATATGTTTAAATAATGGGTCTCCCACCTTCAGAAGGAATGGCAATTGCTTTGAAACGGTTTTGGATTTATCCTTTTCTAACTCCTTCTTGACTCATTCATGGCTCACCTTGAATTCTTTTCTTGGTGGTAGACATCATTATCCTGTTATAGATTTACCGCTGGTTTTAGCCAGGTCTAAACATTTTTTGGCAAAAAAAAATTATTATTGTCTCTGAATTCAGTTAAAGTTGATGCAAACTTTGATGGTTTTGAATCAGTAACGTCGAAGGAAATCAAGTCCGCCTCGTACAACCTAGCTAATAGTAAGAGCAAAGTCCCCAAATTCTGGTGGAATAAAGATCTTGAAAGGCTTTTCGGATTGAATTTGGCTAACAACAGGAAGTGCAATAAATTTCCTTCTCCTGACAACTTTGATCTGGCGATCACTGCCTTGAATAGGTGGAAAGTTGCTGTTAAGGAAGCTAAGAAAAGTAGTTTTGTGGACAGATTATGTGAGTTAAATATGCAACCCAACAGTAAAAAAGCTTGGAGATTCGTAAAAAATCTCAAAGGTTGCAAGATTTCTAATACTATGAACCCTTGGAATAGTGACAACAACTTTTCTTTTCTATGCTTTTTGAGAGATCAGGTTCCGGTCAACTCTGATGAGAAATTTCCACTCTCTAGTAATATTTACAATAATTTTACTGATCCCTTTTCGAAAAAGGCAATGGATGCAGCACTTAATTCTAAAAAAAAATCATCGGCTGGTGGAGAAGATGGTATCACCTATGATATGATTAGGGCACTGTCTGAGGAGGTTAAAATTAATCTTTTCTCTATTAATGAAGCTGTAGGTACGTTCTCAGTAAGGGACAGTTGGAGAGTTATAAAAATTGTTCCAATACCCAAAAAGGGCAAGGATCTGGCCAATTTTCAAAACTTCAGGCCTATTTCTCTGATTGTAACTGTTTTAAAGACAATAAATTTATTGATTAAAAACAGACTCACCAAATTTTTAAATGAACATGACTTTCTTCCTGCAAGGTCTTTTGCGTACAGGAAAAAAAAAATCATCAGCTTTGTGTCTTAATGAAGTGCTACTTAATACCACCTCACTAAAGAATGAAGGACTTAAAGTTGTCATGTTATCACTAGACATTAGTAACGCATACAACTGTGTTAGAATTTCTAAACTAAATGATATTTTGACTGGGATTAGGACTCCTTGCTACATGAGGAACTGGATTTACAATTTCTTATCACATAGAGTCTTGAAAATGGGTAACTCGAAAATATCTGTGAAGGATGGACTACCTCAAGGGAGTTGTCTGTCACCCTTACTGTTCAATATATATACGGCCTCTATTCATGGGATGGAAGATGAGTCCACTATGATTTTTCAATTTGCTGATGATTTTCTGTTGGTTGCCTTTGACACTATTTTTGAATCAGCAGTCTGTAAATTTCAGTTAATAGCAAACAAATTTGTTGGTATCTATAAGTCTCTGAATCTGTCCATAAATGATGATAAGACTAACTCAATCTACTTTGCAAAAGGTGCTAGGAAAAAAATTTCACTCAATGTGGACAACTTTAATGTTAGACAAGTTAATAGTTTATATTTTCTGGGCCGAACCATTACGGACAGTATGTCAGTAAAGGAGCACTACGATAAGGCGATCAAAAGTGCACGTAGTAATTGTAATATCATGAAAATGCTGACGCCTGTAAAGAGTGGTCTTTCACCCAAGGTTGCCTTAAACTTCTACAAGGCTTTTGTTAGATCGAAACTGGAATATGCACGCACGTCCACGTCACATGCACCTCATTCAATCAATCAAAAAATTAGGTCTTTTCAAAATTTTACACTGCGTAGATGTATGGGGCTTACTGCGTCCACTCCAGTGCACATTATTTATGCCTTAGCCGGTGAGATGCCTCCTTTCGAAGGCAGCAGATTTCTGACGGCTAAGGAGCTAATGAGCAAAGTTTTCTCAACTGGACACACTAAAACCAAAGTTATTAAACTTAAACTTTTTATTGCATAACTTTGAAGATATATTGATCAATATTAACGCTGGTATCAGCGTTCCAAATTGCTAAAAAACTATTGCTATTGATAGTCAGCCATTGCTATTTGCTGCGTTAAATACAATAGTCGCTGGAATAGTTCACGAAGAGCTATCGTAGTTGGCAGTCGTTTATTGTAGTCTGCTGCGTTAAATACGATAGTCGCTGCAATAGATCACGACGAGCTCGAGTCGTTTACTATAGTCTGCTGCGTAAAATACGATAGTCGCTGCAATAGTTCACGACGAGCTATCGCTGTTTGTTGTCGGCTATTGCTATAGTAGTCGTAGCTGTTGCTATCGTAGTCGACTATAGCGGGAGAGCCAAATGTTCAATAATAAATGAAAATCAAAAAATGGGGCACTCTTTTTCTGCGCTAGAAATAGTTCACTTACATTAGATATGCATGTATGAACATCCTTCTAATAGCAGGTAGAATGGTTACAACAACAACTGATACGACAAATAAAGCTATAGTCGACTACTATAGCAATAGCCGACAACAAACAGCGATAGCTCGTCGTGAACTATTGCAGCGACTATCGTATTTTACGCAGCAGACTATAGTAAACGACTGTCAACTACGATAGCTCGTCGTGAACTATTGCAGCGACTATCGTATTTAACGCAGCAGACTACAATACACGACTGCCAACTACGATAGCTGAGTATATGCTACTGCTATAGCTATTTATTGCGTTTACTATTACTGCGCAGTTATAGCACAATTTTTGGTGCTGTTACTAATTCTTGCATAGCAATTTAAACACTGCCTCATACTTATTTTTGCAAAATTTGGATTTTTTAAAAAGTTATGAGCAAGTGTACTTTTATGTGGGTGTTTTTTTAAATTGCGATTTCTCAATAAATATTGGGAAAAATTTATTGAAATTTTCGTGATAGGACAAAAAATCTTTTGCAATTTATTGAAATAAAGTTTTTATAAAAATTTTATTTATTATTTATAAAAAATTAAGTTTTTAATAAACAAATAGAATTTAAACCAAGTTCTCGTATGTTTAGAAACAAAATTTTTCCACAGAATTGTTCTGTAAAGTCTACACAAATTTTTGCTGAAAAAAAATTTTAGTACGTTTCATAAACAAAAAAGTTACGACTGTTGGAGTGTCGCCACCTAGGTAATTTTACTCCCAAAAACCATCCGACAAGAAAAATTTTAATTGTGTTTCTTTTTTTTGAATTGTATTTGAATTGTAAAATTCAAACTTTTCTTATCGAATGGTTTTTGGGAGTAAAATTACCTAGGTGGCAACACTCAAACAGTTTTCAGTTTCAGTCATCAGTTTTTGGTGAACTAGTTGCCATCAAAAAAGCTATTCAAATAGCCATTGAGGATAATGTCCCTAAATGGGTGGTTTTCACGGGCAGTTTGGAGTCTTGTAGTCTACTTTCTGAGGATGGTTCAGACAACTTCTGTGTTGCGGAAATTCACAATTCTATTATAAATTCATGTCTTAAGGAAGTTCACATTGTGTGGATTCCAAGTCATATGGGGATAGTTATAAATGAGACTGTTGACGAAATAGCCAAAAAGGCTGTTGAAGTGGGTGCCTGTCTAAACATTGACCTAACTCCTGGAGAGGCTCTTGATAGGATAGGTGATGAAATCTGGAAAAAATGTAATGATATTTATGTTTCAGCGTCACAGCTTAAAGAAAAATTCTTCTTTAGTTTTTTTCCTAGGATACCAGATAAGCCTTGGTATTTGAATGGTGAGCTGAAACCTAAAGAGATTAAAATAATAAATAGACTCTTGTCTGGTCATACCTTTAATAAGGTATACTTACACAGGATTCGGGCTGTAGAAAGTAACTTATGTGACCATTGTGGTGCTGTTGAATCTGCGGAACATCTAATCTTTCAGTGCACTCAATTCACCGACTTACGAAAAAAATTTAAAATTTTTAAGCTTTTTGCAAATACTAAATGTTTACTGATGACTATGAATCTAAAATTTTTCGACATGGGAACGTAAAGGAACAGAAAAGTTTTGTTTTCTGATGAAATTAAAATAAATAGAGTATCACCCGATAGGAAAACACCACTTTTCCGTTGCTTTGCATTCCAAAGACTATACTTTTTGGAAAACTCAATTCTCTTCTTACGGTTGCGTTCAAATAAAGGGTGTTTTTTTTAGAGGTTTGTTTTTCGAATAGAGATAAAACTGGCATTTTATGGTCAAATCTGGCAACTCTAATGTCATTTATGTTCACTTTGGTTTGCCATTTCATCATGAACAGGTTGACAAAAGAACAACGCTTGCAAATCGTGCAAATTTATTTCGAAAATAATGGTTCAGTTCGCGAAGTTTACCGCAAGCTCCGTCCATTTTATGGTCGACATAATCATCCATCAGAGCAATTAATTCGGTTAACCATGGGTCATTTTCGCACTACGTTTACTCTATGTGATAATACGCATCCGCAGAGACGTCGAACAGTGCGCACCGAAGAAACAATTGCCGCTGTAGAGCAAAATGTTGAAGAGGACCCGAATGAATCGTTTCGCCACCGTGCACAGCAATTGGAGCTTTGTCCATCAACTTTATGGAAGACTTTGCTCAAAGATCTTGGCTTGCGACCTTACAAGATCCAGCTTGTGCAAGAATTAAAGCCGCGAGACCATGCAATGCGTCGTGATTTTGGTGTATGGGCCGAAAATGAGATTGATCTCGATGCTGATTTTCATCGCAAAATTTTGTTCAGTGATGAGGCTCATTTTTGGTTGAATGGCTACGTCAACAAGCAAAATTGCCGCATTTGGAGTGAAGAGAATCCACATGAGACCCTTGAGACGCCATTACATCCACAAAAATTGACTGTTTGGTGTGCTCTATGGGCTGGTGGAGTCATTGGGCCATACTTCTTCCGAAATAATGCTGGAGAGTCAGTTACCGTTAATGGAGACCGGTATAGAGCCATGATAACCGACTATTTTGTTCCCGAATTGGATGGCATGAATGTGGATGAGTTGTGGTTCCAACAAGACGGCGCTACATGCCACACAGCGCACGTCACAATCAATTTATTGAAGGAAACATTCGATGAGCGCATAATTTTGCGGAATGGACCTGTCAATTGACCACCAAGATCGTGTGATTTGACACCATTGGATTATTTTCTTTGGGGATATGTGAAGTCGCTCGTCTACGCCAACAAACCAGAAACGTTAGGGGACTTGGAAGCCAACATTCGTGGCGTTATTGCCGACATACGGCCCCATATGCTCGAAAAAGTGGTTCAAAATTGGACCTGTAGAATTGGCTTTATTCGAGCCAGCCGCGGCGGCCACATGCCCGAAATCATATTTAAACATTAATGGCATAAAATTATCCTTCCAATAAAGCCAAATTGATAGACATTAAAACGATTTTCTTGTGTTTTATTTCAATTCGAAGCTCTATACCTCTAAAAAAAACACCCTGTAGTAGGGGCTTCTTCCGAGAAATCCGTCCAAAAAGTCCAACTTCACGGAAACATCTATTAATTGTGTCTACGGATGCGGCTGCTTCATTTTCGCCATTGATAGCCATCCCATCGTCGTTTGCGGATTTATGCGGATTTTTTTTAGACTCCCAGACAGTAAAGGCATCTTCTGACAACCCTAATTACACTTATGTTTGCGAACATGACCAACTTCAAACAGCTCCAAAAATTTAAAATGTGATGTTTTTTGCACTCGCTTTTTTTTTTAATTATGTACAAAGTTGTTCGTGCAAAAGTTTTGACACACTTGTTGCTGTTATCAATTTTAAAATGAGAACATATCGCTCACTTACTTCAAGACTGGCATAACTCAAAAAACGTGATTTTTGAGTTAATGATGCAGAAATATTCGCCATTTCATGTTTTATTTTGTGTGAAAAAATCAGAAAAGTATCTTATAAACTTGCCTTTTGACAAGAGTTTATGTAGACATACTTTTCATTATTTTCATATAAAAAGCAACTTATTGAAAACTTTAAATGCGTTTTGCTCCCACTTTATGTTTTTGAGTTATGCAACTTTAGTTATGTAACTTTAGAACATGAACTTAAGCAAATTTAAATTTTACAGTTAATAGAGATTGGTGTGATGTTTTTGCATTGTTTTTAGCTAATTTACGTTGTAATTTTTCGGAAAGACTATCATCATGTATCACCTCTCTTAGACACTTAAATATTTAAGGCAAAATACTATTCAATATTACAAAAAAAGGGAAACTGCATTGGTTTCTGCATCATTCATCATCATTGGTACTGCATGTGGTTTGCTCAATGTGATAAATGAATTCTGGTATAAATTGTTTAAATGAACAAAATTTTCCTTAGATAATATCAGATAGTAACGCCTTTTTGCGGAAATGCCCATATCACAATACTCGAAGTTACTACACCATTTGTAACATACAATAACATAGTGCAAAGAAACAATATTTTTTTTAAATTTGAAATAATAAATCCCCAAAACTTAAGGGTTCTCATTAAAAATATAAACATTAAATGAGATTTCAAGTTTGTACTAGCGAAAATTATTTTATCAGCATTTGATATAATTGGTCCGAGTAACTATTTTTGTTTCAAATGAAAAAAGTAAAAAATGCAGCAATACCGTCTGATTTTCGTCCTGTAAATATGCTTATGACCGAAAGTAAAATATTGGAAAAGTGGTACAACAGCAACTGGAAATATGCAAGGAGTTAAAGGATTTGGTAACGCAACATCAATACGACTTCAGGCGTCAGCACAGCTGTGAATCGCCAATTAATTTCGTCGTAGCTCAGTGGAAAACTGAAGTACAGAACAAAAAACTTTAGTTACAGTGTTCCTTGACTTTCAAAGAGCTTTTGGCAATTGATAGGAAAAAAATTAGAAGTATAGAAGGATTGAGTTTTGACTGATCCGCCTCCATGTTTGACCGCAGGCTGTATACATTTTGGATTAAAGGCCGCTCATTTGGGACGTCGTATGTACCGATAACCATCTGGGCCTATGCGGCTAACTTTTGTTTCATCACTCTACAATATGTGCTTCCACTGATTAGTATTCCAATTCATGTGAGACCTTGCAAACTCAATCCTTCTTTTTTCTATTTTTTCGTCACTAGAAGCTTCTTGTGTGAAGCTCTTTCGTGAGGCCCAGATTCCACCAAACGTCTCCGTACAGTACGAGTGGATATCATAGCATTAGTTTGATCCAAAATTTGGCATTGAAGCTTAGAGGACGAACTGTCTCTAATTAGTTGTCCATGGCTGTATATCGCGGGTAACTCGACTGATGAATGTGTAGACAAATTAAACAAAGGCTTAAAACAAGTAGAAAATTATTTAAAAATGAACAAGCTCAAACTCAACACACAAAAAACTAAGGCAATGATCCGTATGTCAGTGTTTTTCACGGAGGGCTTAAATGATGACAAATGCACTCACTTTTTGTTAACAGCAACATCCAGCTCAACATTATCATCACTGCCTATCACCGGAGTACCTTTACTTATATTTCTTTTTTTTTTAACAACAAAAAATTTCGATGACTGCGATTCCCTCTGGGTATTCAACAGCTTTGACGATGGAATATCAGTAGGAGCAACAGCAGCTGCAGAAGCATAACTAGAAGAGCCAGTAGCATCAATAGCGTTAGTTAAGCCTAATGACACCTTTTCCTTCTGGGGCATTGAGATGAGAGACAGAGCAGCATCGGCGAAAACAGCCGCAGCTCGTGGCTAGTGTACTTCTGCTCTGCTGAACTGCATCTTCGGCTATAGTAAAATACTTCCTTCATGCCTTCATTTTCTTTTTGTAGCAATATGCCCGATAAACCGAGACTGCTCGAATCTGTGTGAACTTCATGATGCTTGTTAATATCATACAAGACTAAAATTGGTTCATTAGTTATGGCTTTTTTTAACATCTGTAGTGCGTTGTCCTGTTCGTCTTACCATACAAATATTGCGCCCTTTTTTAACAGCTTTGTTAATGATTCTACTAAATGACTATATCTTTGTATAAATTTCCTGAAGAATCCTGGCAGGCCCAAACATTTTCTGACTTCTGATATATTTGATTATGTTGGAAACATATCAATAGCTATCATTTTTTCTTTTCCTGGCATTTACCATCCTTTCAAACGATGTGTCGCAGATATTTAACTTCGTGTACTATAAATGAGCATTTTGATGGTCTTAATGTCAATCCGGTTTTTTTAATAGCTTCTAGACATTCCTGCAAAACTTCAGTTCCTTTCTTGATTGTTGGGATATAATAACCTCATCAACATAACTGATTATATGTTTACGGTTTTCCAAAGCCGATATAATTGAAAAATCATAGGCGTATTCAGTAATCTGAAAGGCATAACGTTGTGTTCAAATAAGCCTTCTTGTGTCATAAAAGCCGTAAACTTTTTACATTTTCATTAAGAGGAATTCAATACTATCCTGCCGTCATGTCTAGAGTGGTAGAAATATACCGCGCCTGATAACTTTGATAACTGCTCCTCAACGATTGGCATTGGAAATTGCTTCTTTATTATGACTGCATTTATTGCCCTATAATCCACGCACATACGACTTTCACCATTAGCTTTGTTTACTAAAACAACTGATGCAGCATGGGGCGAACTACTTTTCCGTATAATGTCGTTTTTCAGTAAATTGTTTATAATCTTTGTTTTTTTTTCCTGGCTTGAAAATGGTACTTGATACCATTTTCCAACTATAGGTGCTTTTGTTGTTACTTCAATGTCCATTGTTGTTGCGTTGCATCTACCTAATGATGCCAAATCTTCAGCAAATTGATCTGAATAACTATTCAGCAATTCAAGAACTTCATTTCTATCAATTTTACCTTAACTTTCGTTGATACTAAACTTTTGCTGGTCTTCAGCTTGTGCTTGCAGTACACCTTGGTCAATAATTAAGCAACTACCGTTGCGACTCAACAAATCTCAGCCCATCAACATTTTATGTGGAAGTATATCGTCTGGTATTATATAAAATTTGGCGTTGACCTTATGGCCGTCAATTTAGACATATACATCAATTAGTTCTGTTGACTTCACTGTCGACTCTCCGAATCCTTTAAATCTTCTTGTAAGTCATTGATCGAGAAATATCTGGTAAAGTTGAATTGCGAGTTAATGAGTAGCCTTCACTACCAGTGTCCACGAAAGCTTCAATAATTTAATGTCCACACAACACTGACTTTAAAATTGGTGAAACAATATCGTTGGTATATGTAAATTTAATAAAGGTCACTTTTTAAAATTTATATGATTAAAAAAGGCTTGTTTTAGCGACCGAAAAAATAAAAATTGAAAAAACTGTTAAAAATAACTTTTTTTTATAGTTTTAAAAAATAATTTTCTTTTTTATTTGTCGACGTTTCGCAGTTTTTTTGACTGCTTCATCAGGGCGTCTTCCTTAAAACTAACATTTAATTTTCATAAATAGTATGTTGACACCAATATACAAAATTTCTTTAAACAATACTAATAAACATTAAACATAAGAGATAATACTAACAAACATTAAACATAGGAGATAAAATACCATAACAAACATGTAAACATTGGAAACTGAGAAACACAACAAAAACTATGTTAACAAAATGTTATAAATAGAGCTTATGTTTTCGACATCTTCCTTCTTGTTCATCGTTCTCTTTATGTTTTTTTGTATGTGTAAGCTCTCTAAAGTTATTCTAATGTTTTGGTTGTTCTCTCTGTCTATGATTTTGGCGCTTTGAAAATCAGCTGTGTGACCACTGTATTTGATGTGCTGTGCCAGCGCTGTTGTCTCTTTTTTTGTTTTTACATCGGATTCGTGTTCTTTAGTTCGTGTTCCTAATGACCTTTTTGTTGTTCCTATGTATATTTTATTGCATTGGTTGTCGTTTCCTTTGCAACTAATTTGGTAGACAATGACATAAAGTTTGTAAGCCCTGTACTTTTAGCAATGAGTTGAGTTGTGCCACTTTAAGCTTGTCCAATTGCACTTTCATTGTTGTTAGAAAAACGAACTTATTCCTTTTTTTCAATTAAATTTAATTTACACCATCACTATAAAATTATTCCGCCCTTTATTCCTCTTTTTTCCTCTGTAGAAAAGTTCCTAGAAACAATTGCGTCTTTTTATCTTCCTTGTTGCGAAAATTCCTTTTTTTCTTTCTAACGTTGAGTTGGTTTTTTTTATCTTCTTTTCTTTATTCTTTTACTCGTCGCGCGTGTGTATGTGTAAATTGCTTTGCCGTTACTTTTTGTACTATAAGCGCGTCGTTTTCTTTTTAGTGTATCATGCGTTTTAATCATAGAACACTAGATTATTCATTTGAACTGTTTATCCCACTTCTGAATTTGTCAAGATGCTTTGTTAGTTTTAATTTTAGAATCTATGTATTTATTTAACTCTTCAATATTGTGTATAATAAAGTTCAAAGAAAAAAGATTTTAATGTTAAATATAATAAAAGAAAACTGATAGTGGTGTTCTTCTTGAGATTAATGACCGTTTTTTTAAATTAATTAAACGTTTCGCTACAAAGTCAAAGATAACACCCAAATCAGTAACCTTAGTTTCCAGAATTAAATTAGTTTTATGAAAAGTTAGCTGAGAGCATTTATTTGTATTTAGATGTAAACGGTTGTTTTAACACCATGTATTTAAACGGTCCAAGTCATCCTGTAAATTAGAGGAATCCGAAGTATTCTAAATAAATGAATAAATAGATCTTTAGATCATCTGCATACAAAAGATATTTTGCATTATGAAAGCAATCATCATTTATGAAAAGTATAAATAATAAAGATCCCAAAATACTCCCTTGAAAAACGCCAGAAGAGGCAATAAAAGGTTGCGATTTACTATTATCAATAACAACAAAACAACACCTATTGGAAATAAGACTTAATCCATTTCAGAAAAGCTGAATGAAAGTCGATTAAGTGCAGTTTATTCAATAAAATTATATGCGAAACTTTATCAAAGGCTTTGGAAAAATCAGTATAGATTACGTCAACTTGATTTCCTTTTTGGAATGCAGAAATACAATCCTCAGTAAAAATGGTAAGGTTGGAGACAGTCAAACGACCAGGAAAGAAACCATGTTGACTTAAGCATATCCTACTTTTAAGTGCAAAATAAATATTTCTTTCTACTATGCGTTCAAAGATATTCGACAGTTTCGAGACAGGCCGATAACACTAGTTTACAAGAAAAAAGATCTGGTTTCTCACAGACTTTTTTCGATGTATTTTGGGGCGAAGATTCCAAAAATGGCAACCATTTTTTTTTTCTTAAGAATCATTTTCGAGATATCCCCAAAAAACCCTTTTTTCGGCACTTTTTTCATTTATTTGGCTATATCTCCATACATTTTTTTTTTTTCGACTAAAAAACGATTTTCAGCATTCGAAAGATATTTGCATTCCCTTTCTAACGATATGCTCTTTGCTTAAATCGGATAAGATTTGATGGAGTTACAAGCGCTCAAAGTCCAAAAAAACTGACTTTTTTGGTCTTTTTTGAAAATCACTCAATTTCAATTGCTCCATTTGAATGAAAAATTTTTTCTTTTTCATATTTTTAAAATTATTATTTAAATTTTTTAATTAAAATACATACGTTTTTTATTTAAAAAGAAACGGAGAATAAAAGTAAAGAACCACACACATACACAATCGTACGTATTTTCGTTTAATTTTATTGCAAGTTTTTTACTGTTTTTTTCGAATAACTTCTACAGTTTTTGTCCCATTTTCGCAAAATTATACTTAAAATATTTGCAAAAGCATAGTCTTTCATTAAAAATTTTTAAAAATATGAAAAAGAAAAAATTTTTCATTCAAATGGAGCAATTGAAATTGAGTGATTTTCAAAAAAGACCAAAAAAGTCAGTTTTTTGGACTTTAAGCGCTTGTAACTCCATCAAATCTTATCCGATTTAAGCAAAGAGCATATCGTTAGAAAGGGAATGCAAATATCTTTCGAATGCTGAAAATCGTTTTTTAGTCGAAAAAAAAAATGTATGGAGATATAGCCAAATAAATGAAAAAAGTGCCGAAAAAAGGGTTTTTTGGGGATATTTTGAAAATGATTCTTAAGAAAAAAAATGGTTGCCATTATTAGAATCTTCGCCCCAAAATACATCGAAAAAAGTCTATGAGAAACCAGATCTCGAGATAAACCCCAAATTTGTAAACTAGTGGAATAAGATGCATCATTGAAATTTGAAATAGAGATTTGACAAAATTTAGAGCAAAACATTCAAACTGGTCGAATTTAAAAATTACCATCGACTTAAACGTACAAAGGACATCTTCATCTTTCCATGCCCAACGAGGGCGCCCACAGTTGGGATATAAAGAGGCAGGTTCACGCCTAAAACGGAAGTTGACATCTGATCTGGTAGACAAAAATGAAAATGATACATGTTATCTACTACATTCAGCTACGGTTTCAGCGAAGAAGTCGAATGAAAAAGATACCGCATTTGCTTTACAGAATTGGGTGAGGTCTGCAAGTGGAGCTGATGAGGTAAAGAGAAAATTATGTTTAACAGATCCGGTACCAATAACACCAAACGAAGCTCTTGCTTTTTTGCTTGAAAACTCTTTAAGTAAAGCACAGTACAACAATATTAGAGACATGAATAAAAAACATTTCTGTAACATATATCCCTCATATGATAAAGTTATGGAAGCGAAACTAGAATGCAGGCCCAAAGATATATTAGTTACGGAAACCTCAGCTAGAGTTAATCTGCAAAACTTGCTTAACCATACTGTAAGCAGAATTATACTAATTCAAGAAGAAGTATTCATTCAACATAAATTAAGCACAGACATCACAATAATCCCACTTTAATTGATAGATACTTTTGGAAATATATTATGGATAAATCGAACCCCGCAGTCTGTACGACGGGGCCAGCCCAAAACAGTTTTTGGAAGTCGCCGATATACATTCACCTATATTTAAGCCAAGACAAGGAAGTCTTCAATATGGTGTGAGTCCCCTTCATGCGTAGATTACATGCTTTGAATTTGTGCTTAAAATCTCGTGGAATTAACAAATGGCAAATACGAGTACAAAAGAGAAAGCGGGAAGAAATGGGGCTGATTGTAGATAAACCAAAACAAAACGGCAGTGGAAACACAAACGATGGCAATACTGCAAGGAGAGCGTTTTTAAACATAGAGTTATTCGCATCGATTTTAGATTTTGATTTAGATATCTTAAATAGATTTCAAACAATTTTAATGATCATATCCTGTGAATTTGCAGTCAGTCCCATCAAGTTTCAAGATTATTGTGCAGCAACTGCCTCCTTATACATATCAAAATATGACTGGTACCCAATGTCACTAACTGTGCATAAAATCTTGATACATGGAGCGCAAATAATAGCATCCTCAGCACTACCTGTCGGGTGCCTCGGAGAAAACGCGTCTGAAGCACGAAACAAATTTTATAAATCCGATAGGCAGTCGCATGCACGACAGAATTCAAGACTGCATACCATGACAGATGTTTTTCAAAGGTCAATGGACTCCGATCCCCTTTTATCAAGCCTTTTTCTAAACAAAAGGGCAGCGCAAAATAAAAGAAAGAGGCTGCCACATGAAGTGATAGAACTTTTAGAAGCTCCAGAATTTGAATTTAAAGATACGAGAATATGTAATTATAATTCCCAAGAAAATAGCGATTCTGACTCCGATTCTGTTAGTCCATATTCCCTTAAGTTGGATATGGAGGAAAATTAAAAAATTTAATCACTTTTTTTTACTAAATTATACTTGTTTTTTGAGATTTTGGTGTTATCTACTATTTTTAAACGAGCTAAAATTGTATGTACAGTGTTGGAAAAAATAATAGGGACAAGCGCAGCAAAAAATGTATTATTGCATAATTTTTTATGCTACAGTCTGTTTTTAATGGAATTGACTGTAAAGTTACCTTATATAATGGGTCTCAATTTAGCAAAATCAAACAAGTATGAAAGTGCACGGATTTTGCATAGGAGCGTCTTGAATGGGCACAGTTCATTTTTTAGCTGGAAAAAATAATAGGGACAAAATATAATTTTGAGTTCCTTGGACAAAGTCTGTTAATAAAAATGATCTTAAGTGGTAAGTTGTACTTTAGAATAATATAGTAAATACTTTATATGTGGACCTTTTACTTACTTGCTAGTCTTAATCGATATTTATTGGAAATGGGTCGTGGAAAACATTGTTCCTAAGCCTAAAGAGATGCTTTTAAAAAATTGGGAAATTCAGGCCAAAAATTCGAGATATGGCTAGTATAATGGAGTGCTCTAAGGACGTGATATCCAATGCTCTGAAATCAGTTGCAAAAAGAGAGAGCAGATTAAGAAATCCAAGATTTCACTAACTTTGACGAACGTTTTTGATCATTGTCGTGCATAAGTTCCCATTGAAGAGGCATTTCCTCTTCTGAATGAGGCAACATTGTAGAACTAAATGTGTTTACGTAATCTAGAGCGCATATTTTGTCTTTTATTCAAAAAATTTGCCTAACACCAGCCGCCGAAAAGGAACCCTCTTATCATTAGAGATTCGCCACCATGTTAAACAGTGTATCTAAAATAGAATTCCGCATTTCTGGGCCGCCTAACGAAGATTTTTCCGTCAGAACTAAACGCGGAGTTCGATTCGATATACCCTGTTAAGCACGGTGGCGAATCTATAATGATAAGGGGGTTCTTTTTCGGCGGTTAGAAATGGGCAATTTTTTTCGAGAAAAGACAAAATATGCGCTGCAGATTACGTAAACATACTTAGTTCAATAATGTTGCCATATACAGAAGAGGAAATGCCCCTTCAATGGGAATTTATGCACGATAATTATCCAAAACGTCGTCGAAATTGGTGAAATCTTGGATTTCTTTCTCTGCTCTCTCTTTCATTTCAGATCATTGCAAGTCATGTTCTTAGAGCACTCCATTATACTGGCCATATCTCGAATTTTTGGCTTGATTTTCCCAATTTTTTAAATGCATCTCTTTAAGCTTTGGAATAATATTTTCCCCGACCCATTTCCAATAAATATCGATTAAATCTAGCAAGTAAGTAAAGGGTCCCCATATAAAGTATTTACTATATCATTCTAAAGTACAACTTACCACTTAAGATAATTTTTATTAACAGACTTTGTCCAAGGTACTCAAAATTATATTTTGTCCCTATTATTTTTTCCAGCTAAAATATGAACTGTGCCCATTCAAGACGCTCCTATGCAAAATCCGTGCACTTTCATACTTGTTTTATTTTGCCAAATTAAGTCCCGTTAAATAACGTAACTTTACACTCAATTCCATTAAAAACAGATTGTAGCATAAAAAAATATTCCAATAATAAATATTTTGCTGCGTTTGTTCCTATTATTTTTTCCAACACTGTATATAAATATATAAATAAATATGTATACTACTGAACTTTTTTTCGAAAACGGCTGCAGCGATTTTGCTGAAACTTTCCGATTTGGTGCATATGAAAACAAAATGAAGATTGGGTTAGGTTTTAAGTTCCTAAAAACTCTAACAGGGGCGTGGCATAGCCCTAAACTTTAATTTTTATAACTTGATAACTCGGAAACTACTTAAGATATTTTGACGAAATTTGGTAGACTGATGCAAATAATAAATATTTTTAATAGAACCAAAAGTGGGCGGAATTAAACCAAAGGGCGTGGCATATTTCAACAATTCAAGATTTTGATTCAATATTACTCAAAAACGCCGCCTACGATTTTCATAAAAATTTTGACGACAATACTGCTAAAAGCAGTCATCATAACAAGCTATGCCACTATACTGGCAAAACTCGTTGAAGGGCGTGGCACAGCCCACAATATTTATAAATGTTATAATAAGACATCGAACAATGCAATCGTTATGAAATTTAATATGGTAGATATACTAGTTACAAAGTATCTTATAACCGAAAGTGGGCGCAATGGCGTCTGTGGGCGTGGCACCTTTCATACAACCAAAAATTGTTAAATGTTATACTTAGTGTGCTATGGGAGTAATATTTTTTAAATTTGGTATAGATATGTCGCTTACTATAAGCTTTGAAACTAAATAGATTTCGATGGAATTGCATCAGTGGGCGTGGCACCTCTCATACATCCAAAAAATGGTAAATGTTATATTTAGTGTGCTATGGGAGTAATTTTTTTAAAATTTGGTGCAGTGGTGTCGGTTACCATGGGCTTTGAAATTAAATATGTTTCGCTGAGATTATATCAGTGGGCGTGGTACCTCCGATACAAGTTAAAACCGTTTAATGTTATATTTAGTGCACTAAATGAGTGATCCAAATAAAATTAGGTACAGAGACGTCGGTTACTAAAACCTTTTAAATTAAATTGATTTCGATGGGATTACATCATTGGGCGTGGCACTTCCCATACATGCAAAAAACGTTTATAGTTATATTTAGTGTGCTGTGGGAGCAATTTCATCAAAATTTAGTGTAAAGGTGTCTGTTACTATAAACTTTGAAATTAAATGAAAATCGACGAGATTGCATCAGTGGGTGTGGCACTTCCCATATTAGCAAAATACGTTAAGAGTTATATTTAGCTATTGGAGTAATATTTTTGAAATTTAGTGTAGAGGTGTCGGTTACTATATGCATTGAAACTTTATAAATTTTGACGGGGTTTCTTTAGTGGGCGTAACAATTCCTTACAAACTTATAACGTCAATGCCATATTTAGCAAACTAAAGGAGAGATCCTAATAAAATTTGGTTTCAATATATTCAGCCTCATTCAACTTAGTTCGAGTTTTTCAAGGTGCCGTGACATAATACCCACGGACATAATCCCCATTTCGTAAATGGGGATTATGTCCGAAAATTTTGTGGTCATAATCCCCATACCAAAAATGGGGATTATGTCCGTGGGGATTATGTCACGGCACCTTGAAAAACTCGAACTAAGTTGAACTAAAAAAAAGCGGACATAATTCCCATAATGGTGGTTATGACCGAAACTGATTCGGACATTTTGTTATAGGCAATTTTTAAGTCTAAGAGTCGGCTATTTTGACAAATCATCCGTTAATAATAAATTGTTAATAATTTTTGAACTAATTGAGTTAAATATATGGATAATTGCCAGCTTTTTTCATCCTTAATTAAATTTTTTGAATAAAGCCACCATTGGAATTATGTCCGTATGTTCAACACCGGCTTTGCTAGCCACAGTAATTCCACATAAAAGTTAAGGTAAGTGGGCGACCTTCGGCCACAGCTCAGGATTTAAAACTCCCAAAAATCCAATACCGGCTTCGCGGCGGCCTTCGGCCGTGGATCAGTCTATAAAATATCCAATACCTAGTTTGCTAGCTACAGTAATTCCACATAAAAGTTAAGGTAAGTGGGATCACAAAAGGCCGCCGATGGCCGCCCACCTACTTTAACTTTTATGTGGAATTACTGTGTTAGATATTTTATAGACTGATCCGCGGCCGAAGGCCGCCGCGAAGCCGGTGTTGGATTTTTGGGAGTTTTAAATTCTGAGCTGCGGCCGAAGGCCCCCCACTTACCTTAACTTTTATGTGGAATTACTGTGGCTAGCAAACTAGGTGTTGGATATTTTATAGACTGATCCGCGGCCGAAGGCCTCCGCAAACTTAACTTTTATGTAGAATTACTGTAGCTAGCGAAGCCGGTGTTGAACATACAGACATAATTCCAATGGTGGCTTCTCAGGACTTACATCCTCCAATATATGCAACTCCGGCAATGTTTATCCTTTGAAGTTGTTATAAGCCCAACACGAAGTGGGGATTGTGACCGAATAAAAAAACAGACATAAGGCCCAAAACTGTTATCATTAATTTATTTTTTCGGACATAGCCCCCATGGGGATTAAGACCGAAAATTTTTCGGACGTTACCCCCATACCAATCTCAACGATTTTCTACATTTTTAAATATTTTTAACGTTTTCAATATATGTTTGACTTTTTCAACCTCCATTCAACTTTTTTCGAGTTTTTAAACTTCTTTCAACATTTTTCATCCTCTTTCAACTTTTTTCAACATTTTCCAAATTTGTTCTACTTTTCAACCTCTTTCAACTTTATTCGAGATTTTCAACCTCTTTCAACTTTATTCGAGTTTTTCAAGCTCTTTCAACTTTTCTCAACATTTTCCATATTTTTTCGAGTTTTTTAACCTCTTTCAACTGTTTCAAGATTTTTCAACCTCTCTCAAATTTTCCCAACATTTTCCATATTTTTTCGAATTTTTCAACCTTATTCAACTTTTTTCAAGTTATTCAAACTCTTTCAACTTTTTTCGAGTTATTCAACTTCTTTCAACATTTTTCAACCTTTTTCAACTTTTTTTAACACTATCCATATTTTTCGAATATTTCATCCTTATTCAACTTTTTTCGAGTTTTTAAAACTCTTTCAACACTGTTCAACGTCTTTCAACTTTTTTCAACCATTTCTATATTTTTTCGAATTTTTCAACCTTGTTCAACTTTTTTCGAGTTATTCAAACTCTTTCAACTTTTTCAATGTTTTTCTCCCTCATTCAACTTTTTTTGAGATTTTCAACTATTTTCGAGGTTTTCAAACTCTTTAAAATATTTTTAACATTTTCCATGTTTCTTTGGACTTTTCAACTTCTTAGCTTAACACTGCTCATATATTATCAGCCTTCTTCACCTGGTTCAACCTCATTCAACTGTTGGAAAATTTCAACCTCTTTAAATTTTTTTGGACTTTTTCAACCTCATTCAATTTATTTCGAGATTTTCAACTTTTTTTCAAGTTTTTCAACCTCTTTAAATTTTATCGACTTTTCAACCTCATTCAACATTTTTCAATTTCTTTCAAATTTTTTTAACATTTTCTATTTTTTTCCAATTTTCCAACCTATTCACTTTTTTCGAGTTATTCAAACTTTTTCAACTTTTTCAAAATTTTTCAACCTCTTTCAACTTTTTTCAACAATTCCATATTTTTTGAACTTTTTCAACCTCGTTTAACTTTTTTCGGCTGTTAAACCTCATTCAACTTTTTTCGAGACTCAACTTTTTTCGAGCTTTCAATCTCTTTCAACTTTTTCAACACTTTCAAATATTATCGAGTTAATCAACCTTTTTCACCTGCTTCTACCTCTATCAACGTTTTTCAACATTTTCCATATACATATGTACATATAATCAACTTCTATAAACTTTTTTTTTTAACTTGTTTTCGGCTTTTCAACCATATTCAATATTTTTTAAATATTTCCGACTACTCATTCAATTGCATTACATTTTTTCGACTTTTTCAACTTGAAAACGAGAAACCGAACTTTGGTCGGTCTCCTGGTACTTATTTACAATGCGTTAAAAAATTATCTTAACGCAATATGGGCTGGAAGTGTGGGCGTGGTCGGATCTGACTGAAACTTTGTGTATTTGTTTGCAATAATATTACTATTAAATCTGCCAAGTAACAGGTCTCTGCAATCATTTTCTGATTTTATGCCAAAAAATTGGCAATTCCGACCAGTGTGCTTTGCCAGAACTTTGTTTTTATTTCTTAAAAACCAACTATTTCGTCGATATAGATTACCATTGGTGTCACATACAATATATGATCTGGGAGTGTTGTCTTTTTTAATGATTTTCCCTTCTTTCCACTCATTTCCTTTCCTAATCAATATTTTTATATTCTGCATTTGGTTTGCTTTTTGGAATTTTGCACAAATTTTACATTTTTTATTTCTTTTTCAATACTATCATTCATAGGCTTCCAATAAAATATTTTTTTAGTTCTACTCTTATTTTTATTTATGTCCATACCTATATGCATGCAGTAAATGGATCATTTCATTTTCCATCAACTTTGGTATTATTATTCTTCTATCATAAAATAGAATTCCGTTATCTTCAAAAATATTGTTTCTTTTGCTAAAATAGCACTCAATGCTAAGTATTCTATTTCAATGTCATAATTCAATAAATTAATTCTCATTCGTTGTAGTTTACCCGACGGAATTTTTTGTATAACTTTAGCCATTATTGATAAAAGTGGTTAATGGTCACTTTTGACAATAATTTCCCTTCCATATATATAGTTATGAAACTTTTTGCAGCTGTAGATAATTGCTAAAAGTTCCTTTTCTATTTGAATAGTTATTCTGTTTCAGACATACTTCTAGAAGCATAGGCTACCGTTAAATTACTTTGCATAAGGCAACATCCTGTGCTATTTTTTGAAGCATCAGTTTGAATAACTATTTCCTTACATGCATTAAACGGCTGTAGAACCTTTAAGCTTATTCTTTTATTTTATCTACATTACGATGTATCTTATATTATATATAACATTATTTTTTGGCAAATTTTTCAATAGAGCTGTCATATCAGCCATACTGGGTACAAACGATCTGATATAATTAATGAATCCAAAAAATCTCTGCAAATCTTTTTTGTCCTTTGGATAAGCCGAAATTTTCGTAGCTTCTATTTGTTCATCACCCAGTAAAATTCCGTTCTCTTGTGCTCCGAATATTCCACAGATTTGTCATCGTATTGTAATTTTTTCGTATTGAATTTAATATTCAGTTCCTTGGCTTTGTTACATCTACATCTTTGATCGCCTGGTCATGTTCTAATTGTGTTGTTCCAAATAAAGGGTTTTTCAATAGGGACGCTACAAAAGTAGACCAATAGGGACAGCAAACGACGCCATATTTTTTCCCGCTCTTTTGACATTTCTCTTCAGTAAGGTTTGCCATTTTATCATGGAAAGATATACGATCCAACAACGAGTCATAATTATTAAAATTTACTACCGAAATTCGGAGTCAGTGACCTCAACTTTAAGAGCGCTACGTCCAATTTATGGTCGTCATAATCGTCCTGTCAGATCAACAATTGAGCGTCTAGTGGAAAAATTTGAATCCATAGGCACAATACAAATTCTTCCCGTGCCAGTGAGACAAAGAAGTGCCCGTAGAGAATATTGCTGCCGCTAGCGCATCAATTGAGGAAGACCCAAATCAGTCTCTCACACGTCGTTCTCAAGCGTTGGGCATCTCTGTGACGTCGTTGTGGCGAATTTTGAGAAAAGATCTTGCCTACATCCTTACAAGATCAAATTGACTCAAGAACTGAAGCTGCTTGACCACCAGAATCGTCGTATGTTCGTGAATTGGGCTGAGCAACAAATGAAAATGATCCGGATTTTCATCGAAAAATCATCTTCTGAATGGCTTCGTCAATAAGCAAAATATGCGTTATTGGTCAGGCAGCAATCCACACGTACTCCATGAGTCAACATTGCATCCCGAAAAAATTACGGTTTGGTGCGGTTTATGGGCCGGCGGCGTCATTGGGCCGAACTTCTTCCGTGATGATCAAGACCGGCACGTTACTGTGAATGGGAATCGCTACCGCTCAATGATAATCGAATATTTTTGGCCCAACTTGGATGATATGAACTTGGGCAATATGTGGTTCCAACAGGATGGCGCCACAAGCCACACAGCGAATGTTAGAATCGATTTATTGAAAACCAAGTTTAGTGAACGTGTTATCTCACGAAATGGCCCAGTCAATTGGCCACCTCGGTCGTGCGATTTGACGCCGTTAGACTATTTCCTGAGGGGCTACGTCAAGTCTATGGTCTATGCCAACAAGTCAGCGACGATTGATGAACTTCGTACGGATATCGAACGTGAAATTGCAGCAGTATCGGCCGATTTATGCTTGAAAACCGTCGAAAATTGGGTTCAGCGTCTGAACTTCTGCAGGCGTGCCCGTGGTGGCCATGCAAAAGAAATTGAGTTCCATACATAATGGCATCGAATGTTCTTTTACAAGAATAAAGAACTTTATTGATATCCCAAACCGTTTTTGTTTTATTTAAAAAAACTTTTGTAGCGTTCTTATTGAAAAACCCTTTATTAATAATCATCGATATAAACTTTGACATTTTTTAAATTATCAAAGATTTCTTCATTTTTCTGTGGAAAACTACTGCAGTAACTAACCCAAATGGCAGGTTTTCAAATTGATACAAACCATGTGGAGAACTAAATGTCACTCACTTTTTTTTTAAAAAAGCGTGATTCTTACACCGCGGCTGCGCCATGTCATGTGCATGCGTGCACTTGAGAAGACTTTTTTTAATCACCTGTGTCATTATAAAGTGTACATCAATTAACCTAATCTTCTTATATTACTACTAGATATGTGCATTCTTATGCTACTACTACATACATATGTAAGAGGTACTTTCAATGCAGTGTAGGGTATGTGAGTTTCGGTCTGGCCAAAGATAACACAGTAACTACTTAGTTTTTATTGGCCTGGTCTCCAATTTTGGTTTTAAGGATTAGTTTGTTTGGTAGTATTAAGGACGAGGTAGTTGATGCAAAAGCGGCAGAGATATCAGTTATAGTTTTCTTTGATAGCAAACTATCGTCAGGGGAAATAGTTTCATTAAAATTATTTTAATTTTGGGGACTTAAGGCAAGATAGTTGGTTAAAATATCTCTAAAATTAGTATTTAGATTGTTTAAATTATCCCCAAATTTTTTTACGATTGCAGACCCGAACTGTCAGAACATAATAGTTCTGTAACTAAAGACACATGAAACATTTGCTCACACGTCCATGAACAAGGAAATATTAAATTCAAGATATTTTGTATTTTCCATTTATCTCCTACAGAACTAGCAAGCAAGTTATCAAAAGAATAATATTTCATATTCATAGTTAAATTGAGTTTGTAAACAAGCAAGCAAAAGGAACAGAAAGATTAATAAAAACTAAGAAAGATTGAAATAAGAGAGATTTAACTAAAAAAGTATACAGACGAGAATTAGCTAAACATTTTGTTGTATATTAGCCATTTGTCAAAAAACGGAAATTATATTTTTTTACGAATGTCAAACTTTCGATTTCCAAAACAAATTTGCTACAAAGTTTTTATTTTGAGATTGTTAAGCAATTTTATTCTTATACCCTACACCGAGGATATAATCACTTTGTCATTCCGTTTGTAACAAATAGAAGGGGGCGTGGCAGGTGTGAAAAGTATATACATTCTTAACTACCTGAGTTGATTTAGCGATGTCCGTCTGTCTGTCCGTCTGTTGAAATCAGGTTTACCAAGAAAGCTAATTGAATGAAAATAACACACTCAGGTCACACCTTCTTGCAGGCATCTTGCTATTGAAAATGAGCGAAGTCGGTTCACGCCCATACTCTGTGTATATTTACCCAGGAAAATTTTGAAAAATTTGCAGCGATTTTGATGAAACTTGGTGATGTGAACAAGATAAGGATTAGGCTAGGTTTCACGTTTTCAAAGCTTCCTACAGAGGCGTGGCACAGCCCTAAATTTTAACCTTTATACCACCATATCTCGTAAGTCGATTGTGATGAAATTTGGTAAATTGATACATTTCAAATATATCTTGAATTGTGATAAAAGTGGGCGTAATCGTAAAATTGGGCGTGACACTTTTCAACAGTTAAAAATTTTGATTCCGTGTATCTCAAAATTGGCTCAAACGATTTTCATAAAAATTTTGGAGACTATGCCCTCTGAAAGTATTCATCAATACAAACTAAGCCACTGTACTAAAAAAACTCGTTGAAGAGCGTGGCACAGCCCACAATATTTATAAACGTTATATTAAGAGAACTAACAACGTAATCGTTATGAGATTTAGAAGGTATGTTTTTGTAAAAATTTGGCGCAATGAACCAAGTAGGCGTGGCACCTCCCATACAAGCATAAAACGTTTAATGTTATTGATAGTGTGCTATGAGAGTAATCTTCATAAAATTTGACTTGGAGGTGTCGGCTGCTACGGGCTTTAAAATTAAATAAAAGTTGACGGGATTGCAGTAGTGGGCGTGTCACCTCTTATCTATTATATAAAATTCATTTTTTGTCTGTCTGTTTGTCTGTCCATTATGGACGCGAAAATTATCCAGTCGATAGTGATGAAGTTTTTACAGTATGTAAGTATTAATCAGGCCGGTATCTTATATAAAAATATTTTAAAAATAGCATTTTCTCAAAGACGGGTAAATCGATTCTCATGAAATTTACACAGTATGGCTTTTATGTTAAGGGGCAAAGATTATATGGTAAACATTTTATTTAGGGTGCATACTTAGGGTGGTCCTCATACAAATATATTTTTAAATATCATTTTCGCGAAGAGAAGTTAGTCGATTCACGCCGAATTTACACTACGTATCTCTTATGTTAAGAAGCATAGCTATGGCTACAAAAACTTTATTTAGGGTGGCCCTCACACAAAAATATTTTTTAAATATCATTTTTTCGAAGAGCGCTAAATCGATTCTCATGTAATTTACACCATATGCTTTTATGTGAAGAGACACAGATTAGATTGTTAAAATTTTATTTAGGGTGCATACTTAGGGTGGCCCTCACACAAAAATATTTTTTAAATGTCATTTTCACGAAAACCGCTTAATCGATTCTCATGGAATTTACTCCACATGGCTTTAATATTAAGAGGCACAGATAAGGTCGTACAAATTTTATTTAGGGTGCATACTCAGGGTGACCCTCATGCAAAAATATTTTTAAATATCATTTTCATGAAGGCAGGTTAGTCGATTCACTCCGAATTTACACCACGTAGCTCTTATGTTAAGAGGCATAGCTTAAGCTACAAATTTCTAATTTAGGGTGGCCCTCACACAAATATATTTTTAAATATCAATTTCTTGAAGACCGCTTAATAGATTCTTATGGAATTTACACCATGTGTAAATATATTAAGAGGCACTGCTAAGTTTATAAAAATTTTATTTTGGGTGCATACTAAGAGTGGTCCTCATACAAAAGTATTTTTTAAATAGAACTTTCACGCGTATCGCACATCGAATCTACTCCACGGTTGAGGTGAAGCGATGCGCACCGGGTAATGCTAGTAGTACAATAAAGTTATAATCGCTATATTAATCGAACTATTGCACCAATTGCTATGAAATTTAATTTAGGTGGTTTCTTGCTATAAGGTATATCTGAATCAAAACTGAGCGAAATAGCACCAGTGGGCGTGGCACTCCCTATACAAGTAAAATACCTTGATTGGCATATCTTTCGAAATATGTGATCAATCACACTACAATTTGGTGAAAGTGTTGCTTATGGAAACCTATTTCTAGATAAAAATCGGACCATATAAAATTTTAAGACTAATCTCTGCATATATCGCAAATATAGCGTGGCACATTTAAACTTTTTAGTTTTTATTCGATTTGTTTCAATATGTTCCATATTCTTTTGACTTTATCAACCTTTTAACTTTTTCCAATACCTACATATATCCCTTATGTATAAGTTTGACTTTTTTAACCACTTTAATTTTTCTTCATTATTTTCTTTATTTTTAAGACTTTTTCAGCGATTTTGAATTGTCTCATCATTTCTTAACCTGTTTCAACTTTTTTGAATATCTTCATATTATTTCGACATTTTTAAGCTTTTTTCATATTTGAATTTCTTTCAACTTTCTTCAATAGTTTCCATATTTGTTTGGACTTTTTCAGTCTTTTACAACTGTTTCAATAAATGATTTTGTTTGCTTTCAAGCTCTTACATAACCGTATTTATTTAGCATTAAACTGTATTTAAGTAAAAAAAAATTTAAGAGCCGACATATTATTGGGTTAAAATGTTCAAATATGAAATACTATGATGGCGAAAATTCTGGTCTGTTAATGCTAATGTGCAGCAAAAAAAATTATTTATTTACTAATATATATATATACTAAATGGTAAATTTTTCTCTAAAAACTTATATCTTATGAAAAATGTTGCTCTTAAAATATAAAACCAGTTAAATTGCGTAGAACTTTTTAGCAAAATTGTTTGTTTTTGTCTAAAGAAGAATAAATGCTTGTGAGTTATATATATATATTTAACAGGTAACTAATTTTTGAACTTCTTAACAGGTTTTTCGAAGATACAAGCATTTTGATTGGCTTCATGAGAGACTCCTTGAAAAGTTTTGCCTAATTCCTATTCCACCATTGCCTGATAAACAAATTTCTGGAAGATATGAAGAACAATTTGTAGAACATCGACGAGTTCAACTACAGGAGTTCGTAGATTGGGTCTGTCGTCATCCAGTTTTGGCAAAATGTGAGGTATGGTATCACTTCCTTACATGTACTGATGATAAAATATGGAAATCGGGTAAGCGGAAAGCAGAAAAAGATTTTTATGTAGGAGTTACATATTGTTGGGCTATAACACCACCAGAAAAAAATCTTTTGCCTTCATTCGTCGACACACAAATGGAAAGCTGTTCTCAGTTTATTCACTTAATGGATATTTCAGTAAAAAACTTATTAGCTATAGCTAACGATACAGCAAAGAGATATCAAACTCAATGTAAAAAAGAGTTTCAACGAATAGGAGACGGTTTATCGGACTTAGCTAAAGCTTTAAACATTGACGAAAGACGTTCACCTACAAAATCTGGTTCGTCACTATCAGAAAGCTTTGGAAGAATAGGTGGTATTTTTATAGCGGTAGGACAAATTTATGGAGAACAACCAAAACTAGATTGGATTCCCTTCTCTGACCGTTTACACATATATCGGTAAGTCAAAACTCGTTTTAAATAGCTTTAGCCATTGAATACTGACTCAGTCGATGCTTAGTTTACAAATAGAGCAAGGGAGTTATTGGTATAAATGCATGAAATGGTTAAAATCGGAGTTTCTTTCAACATACATATTTGGTTTTTGCAGTTAATTTCATTTCCTAACGATAAATTTTATAGTTTTCAAATTTAGTCTATACATAGATGTACAATTCCATCAGATTTGGCCTTTTAGCTGGCCTCGTTTTTTTTTTTTTTTTTTGGAGTACATCTTTCAGAAATAGTTTTTCTTGAAGCTAAGGCTGTCTGTACATAGATGTACAATTCCATCAGATTTGGCCTTTTAGCTGGCCTCGATTTTTTTTTTTTTTTTTTTGAGTACATCTTTCAGTCATAGTTTTTCTTGAAGCTAAGGCTGTCCTGAATTAATATTCAAGGTTGTTCAATTAAAATTTTTTTTTTTTGGAGCACACTCCAATTATGGTTTTTCTTGAAGTTAAGACTATTTTGAATTAATATTCAAGGAGGAACAATTAAAATTCAAAGGGAGACATAGTTAAAATTGCATTTAAGTTAAAAAAAAACATGAAAAGTTACATATAAAGTTAAATTAAAAAAAATAGCTATCTGAATTTTAATTGAACAACCTTGAATATTAATTCAAGACAGCCTTAGCTTCAAGAAAAACTATGGCTGAAAGATGTACTCCAAAAAAAAAAAAAACGAGGCCAGCTAAAAGGCCAAATCTGATGGAATTGTACATCTATGTACAGACCTACAGCCCAATTCTGCTTGTTGACTTAACAAGAAATAATATAGATGCTCGTGTTAATCTTATTGTTATGAAGTGTAAATATTGCTATTCTAATAAATCATTAACAACATAAAAGCTTTTGAATTCCCCACACAAAAGCTTTCGTGGTAAACTTGTCAAATTTTGACTTTTTAAATTTAAATTAATAAAATAACAAATAGACTAATAAAAAACTTGAATATACAAGGCAACGTGGCGAAGTAGTTAGGACTTTGAACTCTTAGCTCGCGTGCTTGGGTTCGATACTCGTAAATCCAAAATTTTTTTTTTTATTGATATCAATGAAAATAAATGTTTTTTTAAGACATGGTTGAAAGTATTTAAAGCCACGTTGTCCTGTCTTTTAAATTTTATAAAAAAAAATAATTTTACTTAGCTCAATACTGAAATATCACTCGTTAAGACACTTTCTGACATTAACAAAATAGTATAGAAAAGAGCTTTTAAATTTTTGCCAGAATACGGAACATTAACAACGTGTTAATATTATATATTTTGTTAATGTAGTGAGCTTTGTTAAGCTGCCAGAATAGGGCTGTAAATTTGAAAACTATAAAATTCAAAGGGAGACATAGTTAAAATTGCATTTAAGTTAAAAAAAAAAACATGAAAAGTTACATATAAAGTTAAATAAAAAAATAGCTATCTGAATTTTAATTAGACAACCTTAAATATTTATTCAAGACAGCCTTAGCTTCAAAAAAAACTATGGCTGAAAGATGTACTCCAAAAAAAAAAAACGAGGCCAGCTAAAAGGCCAAACCTGATAGAATTGTACAGATATGTTCTTTTAGGTCCGTTCGCATGCAGATATTTGAACAAATTATCATCAATTTTAAGCCGAAAGTCGTTAGTTTACATAAAATAGTTGCAACAAGAGAGCAAACTAGAGAATAAAGCGACAGCTCGTTGGGAGAAAACTTGTAAGGTTTTTGTTCTAATGGAAAATTACTGTTGTTTTAAGTATTAGTTAATTTATTGGAAAGTTATAAAATATATTTAAAAATGAGTTTAGTTAAAAGAGTTGTCTACCAATTCAAGCGCAAAAAAGGACAACCAACAAAAGTCGACTGACATCTCTAATTCATGACGACAGCTGGCAATTGTTTATTTGCGGTTGCCATCTATCTAAGACCTTTTACATTTCAGAAATTTACTACTGATACATTCCCTCGCACTTAATTTCAAAAATATTTAACCCGAACTGTACGCTTTTTTCTTAAATCTACTTGATCGGCGGAATATGGGTGTTATATTTGAAGTTGGTAGGTGACGTAAGTTCGCTTGGTGTTTCCCCTTCTATCCATCGCTTTTCCCTAGAATTCGAGTTGAGTGAAGGTGTGTTTCCGAGAACTTTAAAAAAATCCATAGTGGTTCCAGTTGCAAAAGTTGCTAATCCCAAAGTGGCAGTAGAATATAGACAAATATGTTACCAATCCTCGAAAAAGTTATTGAAAAAGTGGTTAGTAATCAACTTGTTTAATTCATTAATAAAAATAATATTATTACCAAGCAGCAATTTGGATTTAGATCACTCTTGCGAAACGGCGTTAACATGGACAATCCACGAATGAAAAAAGAAGATTGATGTTAGTAACTAGGTGGTCGCTATTTTCCTTGACTTTAAAAGGGCATTCGAAACTATTGATCGTAGTGTCCTCATTCAAAAATTGGAATGCTATGGAATCAGAGGTGTTGAAAAGACACCAATATGGTAGATCTCAAAGTACAAAAGTTAAGGAAATTATTTTACAAGAAAAAGCTGTCGATATTGGTGTGTCTCAAGGATCATCATTAGTAGTTGACCTTTTTTTGCTTAATTAATGAAATAAATTCACTGTTAAAATGGTGCAATATTGCTTTGTTTGCTGATGACACACTGTTATACATTCATCGCAAAAATCTTAATGGCATTCCTGATAAACTCCAAAAGGACTTGAATAATTTAGAATCATGGCTGTGTATGAACAAACTAAAATTAAATATTGATAAAACTAAATTCATGATATTGAACTCGAATGAAAGCATTCAATTACAGTAAAAGCAGAAATTAAGTTAATTCAATGAAATACTTAGGGGTGATAATTTTCAAGCAATTAAATTTTAATGAACATGCTGATTATATGTGCAGCAAAATTAGTAAAAAAATGGTATTTTTGGGCAGAATCAGAAAAAGCCTAAATTTTGGAAATGGGGTAATGATTTTCAATACAATAATTTTGCCCCATTTTGATTATTGTGCAAACATTCTATATATGTGCAATAATGCTGTCAAAAATTTTTGGTTTACTTTTTGAGATTAATGACCAATTTTTAATTTTTTATTAAAAAATTATTTAATTAATTGAATAGACATATTTATGTATATTAAATTTCTCCCTGACGTTTCGCTACTTATTTGGCAGCATTTTCAAAGGGTTGTTTTATTAAAGTTTTTTTAATTTTTTTTACATTTTTTTTTTTTTTACAACATTTTTTTACAACAATTAAACGCGATTTTACACATCTAACAAAAAACAGAAAACAGAAAAGTTAATGGACAACGATTAAAACATTTTTACAATTTGACGGCTACTGAATAATTATTGTTTATGTTGTCCGTGTCCTCCTTAGAGTTTATTGCATTTTCCCCTCTATGTTGTATTCTTAGGATTTCCAGTGTCAGTCTCTTATTTGTCTTTTTTTCTGCGTCTAAGATTTTGGCGCTTTCAAAATCAGCTGTATGCTTCGTCTCTAATATGTGTTGGGCGATCGCAGTTGTTGTTTTTTCATTTCTGATGTCTCTCATATGTTCATTTAATCTTATACGAAGTGGTCTTTTTGTTGTTCCAATGTACGTTTTCCCGCATTTGTCTTCTTTGTTACCTTTGCATGTTATTTGATAAACCACATTCCCTTTGTTATTTTGGTCAATTTTTGCTTTCGTTTGTGTGAAGATGTTTCTCAATGTTTTATTTGGTTTATATGCCAGGGCTGTGTTCTCCGCTCTTATTATTTCTCTCATGCTGTTGCCGCTTGTCAATTGTGGTATATATGCGATGCTGAAGTACTTTTTCTCTGCTACATTTTCAGTGTTGCCAGTAGGTTGTATTTGATTAGGTGTTGCGGATATTTGTTTATTTTTGTCGATTTTGTTTCTGATTAGTGTGTTAATTAAATGTAATGAGTAGTCATTTTTCCTTAGTGTAGTTTTGATTTTTAAAATATTTTTCTGTAGAAATTGAGTGTCAGTGAGTGTGATAACTTTATGTATTAAATTTCCTGCTGTATTTATTTTTTGTTTCATTGGCTGAGTAGAGTGAAAATTCATGATCCTACCCGATGCTATGTCCTTAGTGTACCATTCAGTATATATTTTATTGTTTTGTCTATGTAATTTAATGTCTAAAAATGGAATGCTTTTTTCGTTTTCAATTTCTGTCGTAAATTGTAATTTATTGTGGTACTCGTTAATTGTTTTAAGTATGACGTCAATGTCGTTTTTATTAATTATGGCAAGGAAATCGTCAACATATTTGCAGATGAATCTGAATTTTATGTTATGTTTGTCAAGTTTAAGTATCGTTTCGTCAAGGAGATTGTCTAATATAATGTCAGCTACTGTCGGGGAAAGTGGATTGCCCATTGGCATACCATATATTTGATGGTAAAAGGTGTCATCAAACTTGAAATAGTTGTTGTCCTTCAGACAAAACTCCAGTATATGAAGAAATTCTTTACGGGGTATTTTTGTCAAGTCTTGAATATCTTTCCATTTGTTCATTATAATTTTTATTGCTTGATAAGTTGATATATTTGTAAAAAGTGATACTACGTCAAAGGATACTAGTATGTCATCTTCTTTTAATCTGTCTTTTACTTGGGATGAATTTTTTATGTTATAGTAAATGGAAATTAATTGTTTAAGTATATGTCCGGTATGTTTGGAAAGATTGTAGCAGGGTAAATTGTTCGAGGATGATATAGGTCTTAAAGGTGTGTCAATTTTGTGTATTTTAGGAAGTCCATACAAACGTGGTGTCAAGGCGAACGAGCAATACAGTTTGAATTTTTCAAATTTTTCTATATGTTGTTTTTTGTATAATGTGTTTACTATGTTATTATTTTTTGTTAGTAAGTCATTGCTTGGGTCTGTTCTCATTGTTTTATATGTTTGTTTGTCTTCCAATAATTTATTCATTTTAGTCATGTATTCGGTTTTGTACATTATTACAGTTTTGTTACCTTTGTCTGCTTGTGTAATTATTATCGTATCCTTATGTTTCTTGAATAATTTTTTGGTATCATTGTACGTCTTTAAAATGAATTTTTCTTTTGGTGTATTTTTTATTCTGTTTCTATATGTTATAATTTTACTTGTTATTGTAGACCTGGCAACACTTTTCTCTCTCTCCTCTGCTACTGATTGTATGTATTGTTCTATGTCAGCTATTATATGGATAGGTGAAAAATTGGTTGATGTTATAGACTACAAATTTTACAAAATAAAACAATGCGTGTAACAATAAAGTGCAATATCTGCACCCCTTCGTCCTATCTGTTGCAAATGTTAATTTGGTTGAATGTTAAACAACGTTTGACGTTAAGAGTACTGATATTTGTGTTAAATGTCAAGCACGGTGTGTTTCCGGAATGTCTCCAAGATGAGCTTGTTTATGTCAGGAACATGCATCCTTATTCTTTGAAAAGAGCATCTGACTTCAGGTTAGGAAGATTAAATAAGAGCACTCAGAATTGAATTATGTATAACGGATTAAAATTATACAATTCACTACTAGCTGTAATTAAGAATAAAGATATAGACCCTCATATTCCTAAAATAAGGACTAGCAAGAAACTAGAACCAATCATAGACTATATTAATAGCAAAATAATAGTCGCTAGAATATCAAGAGTTGAAACTATTATAAAGTCTTGCATAATATTATATATACTTCCGCAGTAACAACAGCAATCAGTATGAGGTATAAAATTAGACCTGGGACAAAAGTTATCAGAAAAGAAATTTCCAATGTAATTTTAAAGAGGATTGAGATCAAAATCAAACAATTGAGAGGTAACTGAAAGGCTTAAGGCTTTCATCTGCAACACGCTCTCTAGACGTAGGTCAAACAAAATAAGAAGAATTTTTCAAAAGCACAGCAGGCACTCAATATATGAGGTCAATAATTCAAATGCAGTTCTTGTTAGTGATACAGTTTAACAAAACCTTAATATTCAAATAACAAAGCAAAGAAAATACAAACTATCGATTAAACAGCGAAAAAATAATTAAATTTTTAAAAATAATGAAAAAACTTTCTACCAAAATCTATAAAAAATATCAAGTGAATGCACCTCATTCATAAAAGAAAAGGCTGCCAACGAAAATAGATAGAGAAACATACTGGTCAAATGAAACAAAACACAACTCAAAAGCAAAGTGGATCAGAACAAGAGATGTATGAGCGGTTCAAAATTTTTGATTTTTTCACGATGTGTCAGTGGATTACAGAAGCCTTATATGTCACATTATTATGGACAAAGCCCATTACTAGGATTAAGGTTAATATTGAAAACTGAATTATCGCCCTCTGTTTTAAGTAGACAACCCATTTTCCAAAATATTGATTTAAAAAATGATGCAAGTTACAAAGTTATCAAATTTTTCAACAAAGTGGGGGAAATTATCGATCGGGAAATTCAAATCAGTGATTTGTTTTTCTTCTTCTTATTTCTTTCTTATAAAAAAATTGACAATTGACCGGACAAAAGTAAAAAAATACCGATTTTCCACTTTCTAGCTGTACTTTCTAGTACTGTTATTTGCTTAAAAGAGTGTCCAAACCGCATATCATTATCTTATTTCAAAACCAAGATATCTGCATTTTTCTTAATTAACAGACCTGATTTTTTTCGAATCGTAGTCGAAAAATTTACCTTAAGGTGATTCAATTTTTTTTTTATTTCAAACAGTAATTGAACGGCCCAGTGAAAGAAGTCCCTTAGTCAAAATAATGTGTTTGGAGATATTTGAGGATTTATGTTACAAACTGATCTGGAAATACATATATCTGTTATGAGTAAAAGAAAAACAAAACTATGCAACATTGGTAAATCAGTCAAGCTTTATTTGAAGCCATCAGTCATGCTTGCTGGTGAAATGAACATTGAGTTATAAGCATTTTAAGACTAATGACTTAAATCAAAATCTTTTGACTTAGGCACTTTTTACTATTAAATTTAGACATTACTTTAAATATTGAAGAAGTCACCATTGTGAAATGTATGATTACTTTATAATTATTATCTTTGTATTTTGATATCCTTGGTCAATATATTTTAAATAACTAATATTGGTGTGGGAATGGACCCTAATGGACCTCACTGAACCAGAAGTGGAAGTGAATTCTGATTTTGGCAACACTGAAAAAAAAAACGAAGACAGAATGCTAGGTCAAACAAATGAACAATTTGAATGACGAGTTGAGTAGAGTATTGGTCGAAGAAATAAAAGGACGCATATTTTAAGAAACAAAGCCGAAGTGTTTTTTTTAAATATTAAATAAAGATTTTTATATTCAAATAGTTAATATAAATCGTGGCTTTTATTTAAAATCCAACGTTAGTATTTAATTTATTCAATTTCATCTTCAGACTCAACTTCCGTCTTAGTTGGCAATGAAGTTACGTCTGCAGATAAAATGTCTCCATAGAAATATTTTTGATTTTGTGGCACAAACTGAAGCAGATGCTAGATATCACTCAATTTTGCAGGTTTTAAAGACAATGGAGCCTGATACGCATCGTAGGCTCTCTCCGAATGTTTCTTCCTACGCCAACACGATAGAATGAAAATGGCTTAAAAGGCCCTGTCATGGTATTTTTAAGAGACGAACGATATACTTTTCCAAAATTTACTTCCAGCATCTTTTTTTCTTGCCGGAATTCAGTACTTTTATGCAAACATATTTACGACTTAAGGACTTTTAATAAGGAAACCGTTTGACTTAGACCTTTTAAAACACTTAGGGATTTCTTGGCGAAAAATCGACGGACGGCAACATACAATACAAAAATAAAAAAAAAGGTAAGCCTCATTTTTGTACGTTGTATACGATATTTTTGTCAGATCAAAAAGTCTCTATGTCAACTTAGGTACTTTTTTCACTGGGGCCTTCAATTATTGATCGAGGAATTCGAATCTGTGATTAGTTTTTCTTCTTCTTTTTTTTCTTATAAAAAATTTAAAACTGGCCGGAAAAAATTCTGATACGGTACTTTAAAGTTGCAAAATCACCCCATATTATTTTGCCGCCGATCCCGTGTTACATCATTTTTAATGTATTGTTATTTGTTTAAAGAGGGGATAGGGTTTGAGCGCTACATTTTAAGCATAAGTTTAAAGAAGTATTTTAGTGATATGGTAATAATAAATTTATTTATTTAAAAAACATATGAAAATACAATATTAAAAGAGTATTATGTGAAAATTTCATTAAAAAATTGTTGAACTTGAAGAAAACAACCGCTTGTCTAAGTAACTCAAAAGGAACTGTTTATCCAAATAGAATTCATAAGCTTAGCAACTAACAAGAAGTAAATAAGAAATTTAATGCAAGTAAACATATGTATGTACATTAAGGTGGCCCCCGAGTGTATGGGAAAATTTTGATTCAGTGCGATTTTTGATCGATCCCCCTTAAAGTGTGCCAATAGATGAAAAACGATAAAATGTGAAGTTTCAGATCAATCCGAAGTGATTTAGAGGTCGCTCAAGCCGACCAAAATTTCGAAAAATATGATTTTTTTTTGCGTTATGTCCATTTACTCACTTCTAAATTTGATAAATCATAAAAATGAATACTAATGCATATTAAATAATTAATTACCTTTCTAACAAGCTAAAAATCATAAAAATCGGTTGACAAATAAAGAATAAAGAAGTTAAGGCCATTTATATTATTAAAGAACCGAACATTTTAATTTCTGTAAGAATATTTCATATTAATGTATCTTTCAAAAATAGGATTGCACAAGGAAAGCAGGCGTTAGATTTAAAAATTTCAGATTTTTGGCGTCTCCTTTCAAGTTCGACTTACTGAGGTTATACTGTATCAATTAATAACATGCTTTATGTAGTTCTAATTTTATTTGAATGATTGATTTTAGAATTAGTATTTTCATCAGAAAGTGGAACTCATGGTGACACATACGTAGCTACAAATGAAAATGTATCTGGAAAATTGATCTATTACGAACAGAATTTACTCTAACAGTGCTTGAAGAAAACAATTTAAGAGATATATGTGCTTTTACTATCCATTTTTATGTGAAGGCTTGGTTTAAATGTACAATAGCCATTCCAAGACTTGTGTCTTTTAAAAGAATTTTATAATTACAAATCATTCGACAAACAAATATTTGAAGCTGCAGTCAAAAAGTTTTCGAATCATTTATGGTACCTGTCAGACGAATGTGTTGCGCTAAGTGTGTTTGATGAAAACGTTAACAATGAAATTAAAAGAGAAATATCTGAAAAGATAATGATTTTTAAAAATAGTAATGATGGAGGAGATGATAAAGATTGCGACGAGATATTGATATAATAGATAATATGAAGCGTATACCTCTTAAACCAACGGAAATGAAAACATTTTTATATAAAGGGCTTCAGGAATTTGTTACCGTTAACACACATAAATTTTCAAATCGCTTTATAATTTCCACTGATTTTTTAAATGAAGACCTTTCTAATTGGAACGTCAATGAAGCTTATAAAAAAGGAAATAATATAATTCATAATATAAATGTAGTAACTGATGCAGCAGAACTTGGAGATAAATTAATTGAAGAATATAATAAAATTTTAACCAAAAAAGAACAATAAAGGCAATATTTATTGCAAGTGGTTACTGACTATCGGAAAAACTTCAAATCACTTACTAAATCAGCCTTGACTTAAATATTAGTTTTGTATTATTTTTCCTTTTAAATTTTCTTATTGTAAAAAAATTTTCTTGTTTACAAGTTATAGCTTTCACTAAAAATTCGCTGTGTTACCGTGTTAATTTGCCGATAATTAAAAAAATATTAAGTTGTACAGTGTAATTTGAAATGGAATCGTCAAGACGAGTTTGTGTGAATGATCCAAATCATTTTCGTTTCATTTGCGGAGAGTATATGTTTAAAGAAAACAGTTTAAATATGACAGCGTTCGTAAAATAGGCTTACAAGAATTACTTTGGTCACCCGCTGGAAATGAAAGATAAGCTTTGGATTCCGCAAAAGGTATGCAAAAAGTGCGTTGAGCTTCTACGTTTATGGACAAATAAGAAAAGGAACAGATTTAGGCACGAAACCGCTATAATCTGGAAGGAGCTCGTGAACCACCACGACGACTGTTATTTTTGTTTGGTAAACATTAATGGCATTAATCGAAAAAATCGAGCCAAATGAGAATATCCTTGCAAATGGTTGGCATTTGACGTGTTTTCAACCCTAAGAAATCACCTGAACCTCAAGCTGATGCATCACAGGAGGAGCTTATAAAAAAATTCAAAATTGACAAAAATGGAAACTGTTTCCTTTTTCTATCAAAAAAGTTTTCAAAACTGAGTGCAGAAAAAATACAAGCGAGCATTACTGACGGGACCCAGATAAGATCGTTAACAAAAGACTCAAATTTTTCGGACGCTATGGCAGAGATTGAGAAAAAGCCATTGAATAAGTTTGTTTGGCTAGTTCAAAATTTTTTGAGAAATAAGAAAAGTTCTGACCATCCTCAACACGTCGAACAACTAATGAGTTACTTTCAAAGGGTTGGATGTAACATGAGCATCAAGTTACACTTTCTTCACAACCACCTGGGCCCTGTTTCATAATAAAGTACAAAGTAATACTATTAGTCTTGTAACTTGTACTTAGTACAATTTCATTTCATAATAAAAAAGTACAAGCTACAAGTTGTCAAATTGAAAGTACAAAACAATTTTTTAAAAGTACAAGTGATTCTGTTTCATAAACAGTAGTTAATAATACAAATACTTGAAATGTACAAGTGATTGTTGAATTATTAATACAAATGCCGGTTTACTTGTAACATCGAAATTTAGGGAAAACGCCGATGCTTTATATTATATTATTTCTCGCCAGATGTTGGACGATTTACGATTTAGAAGTGATGACGAACCGTTGGATGATCATGTGATTTGGCAGACCTTGGCTCGACGAAGAATGGAATATATGGAAATCAGAAATACCTTTCATTTCGAAAATGATTTTGAGTCTAAGCAACGGCTCCGAATGTCGTCGGTCATGTTGCAGCTCGGACTACTACTTGCAGACCCTGCTGCTAGAGCTAGAAAATGAAATGCAGCAAAACGCAAACTTTGTATTGCCTGCATTGGCTTGCAAGTTGAGTATGTAAATCCTATGTTTGCAGATGTGCAAAAAGAGTAGTCAATGCTGTAAGTAGCCGTTTATTCCAAACAGTAGCTGCATGGCCAGAAAGCGTTGCAGCAACTATAAACTCACTAATTCCTATTGACGCTTTAGTTAAAAAAAAACGGTACACTGCGTTCATAAACTATAGCACAATTTATGTATTTTAAGAAAATGTGCTGTAGCATGTTGGATATTGAACCTCAGACGCTCATACTGACATATTTTGTGCTTAGATATGTTCTCTTTAAGCTGGCATTATCAAATTTTATATTCACTTGACTCTCTCCATAAACCGTGATCAACATCTCCAACATTGAATTTTTTCCGCCTAAAAATCGTTCATTTAGTATAGCACAAATGATTTAAAGTCAATTTTTTTCAACAAAAACAACAAATTTTTATTGTAATTTTTTATTATTTATTACGAAGTGGTTCCGCCAATTGATTTGGTGCATTCAAATATCCTGTTTCGCATGGAGTGTGCTAAATTTTGTACCAGTTGAGCGTCGAGAGCCACTCTTCAAATATGGCTGTTTTTAATCCAGCAACACTTGAAAACTGTCGTTTATAAGCATATATTCACCTGACAAGAATTCTCCAAATGTTCTCAATTGGATATAAGTCAGGAAAACAAGCTGGCCAATCCAAAACATTGACATTGTTCATTTCAAGCCACTCTTGTGTTTCCTTCCTGGCGAGAACAGCGGCGTTATCTTGCTGAAATATGTAGTAACAGCATCTATTTTGTTCCCTGCTGAAAGAAGGTACAAATACAACAATACAAGTAATTGAACAAGCTTTGAGTATATTGATAGAAAATTTTCCATGCTAAGACCACCTTTGACTGAACCCTATACATTCTTGCAAATTTGTCAAATGTCGCACAACTCTTCGTAACAATTCAATGACAATATTAATTTTTTGAAAAAAAAGAATAATCAAAATACATTTTCAAAAAGTGCCTACAAACCGCTCAGCTGACTTGTACTTTGTACGTTTTCGTTTGTATAATATCACTAATAGTATTAGTCAGGATGTTCGCATTATGAAACAGAAGATATTAGTACTTGTAGTTTGTAGTTTGTACACTTGTACTTATGAACTAATACTATTAGTTTGATTATGAAACAGGGCCCTGGACTGTTTTCCCGACAATCTCGGAGATCTAACTGAAGAACAAGGCGAGCGATTCCACCTGGACCTTCTTAGTATGGAGCAACGCAATCAAGGCTACTGGAACGCACACATGATGGCTAACTATTGTTGGAGCATGCAAAACAGCTCTCTGCTTTTAGCTTCAGCAAGAAAGTCAAATAAAAGAAAGTTTTTTTCAATTTAAGAACTAAATAAAATAGGATTATCTTTAACAATATAGTGTTTTATTATAAAAAGATTCAAGTGTCATATTTTTTTAAATAGATCTGATACAGAAATTTTAGTCACAGATTTGAAATCGTCATTAAAAATTGAACTAATATCATGTAATATAACCCAATCATCAGAAATGCTGTTGTGCAGTGTAATATTATACAGTTTCAATCAAAACAACAAAATTGGCTGAAATTCGGGCATTTTCAAGTATCGGAACAGGCCTTGGCGTGGCAACCCTGGCTTGTTAGTTTCACCAAAATGGCTTATTATCTTTATTGTATATCCCATCCTGTAACATTCGAGTTTTCTACACCGGGCTCTCCGCAAAGATATGAAACTGATCCGGCTCGATGATGGACCAAGTAATGATATGGGAGTAAAATTAGAAAGCAAGTTACACAAAGTAAATTATTAGCATTAACTTAGGGTTACCTAAAAAATTTGAGACATTTTTCAATATTGTGAAAACCAGTGGCTAATAAAGTTACATAGATGCCACAATTTCAAAAACGTTACTAACTTTCATACGGTGCGGACGTGTTTTAAGTAAGCTCTGTATTTTTTAAATTTGATTTCAACTTCGATCATATTTTTGTATGTTATGCCATGTGAATTTGGACAAAAGGTTGATCGGGGTCAGCCATCAAAGCAGTGCGCCAAGTGCAATGAACTGTTTCACTTGATTTTCACAAATATCTCCTCAGCTCATTTAGAATATTTGCAAGAATCAATTAATTCTTAACGCTGTAAAAATTGCTCGATATTTCGCCGAAACTATATTCGTTCGTGAGAACTTGGGCTCTTTGATGTCGTCATCAAAAGTTCAATTAGTGCAACAACAACCAAAACCTGTTAACAAAATTCTAATACGCAAGAAATTTCATTGCAATTAGTGTTCGAAAAAAATCGTTGACTTAGAGCTGAAAATGCGCACGCGTTATCTCTTTAGAAGATAATTAAAAATTGCTTGTTCAAAAAAAATTATGACTTTCATTTGGAGCTACATTCGCTGAAGTCTCAACTTAGCAACAATGATATTACTTCTGCACTCTCGTCTTTCACAAAACGTTAAACTCTTAATTAACAAATCCGATTCTGTGTGGAATATCTAGTGCTAAAACAAAAATAAAAAACTTGTTACGCTCTCGAAGAACAATCATGCTTTCACATCTTATGCTGCAATTTCGCCAACTCCTGCTGTCTCCCATCACTCGTATGCCTCTGAATCCTACGAGCATCGATGTCATATACTGCTGCTACCTCTGCTGCTAATGCTTCGTCGACTTTGCTCTCAACTGTTTTTTTTTGTCAACTGGTTTAACTACTAGTTTGAGTGTCGCTGCTGCTGCTAAGCATGTGGGTTCTCTTGTGTAAAAGATAGCAACACTGATAATGCTACTGCTGTTGATGAATTTAGTTACCCTTTATGTTACCAAAATGTTAATCAGAATTCTGAAAGTAAAAACCGATGGATCACAGCAAATAAAGAAACTAATGAATAAATACAAAGTTATTGTTGGTCAAAAAGTAAGTGATGTGTCGGATGTTACTGTCGTAAAAAATTGTGCCTTTTTGAAAAAAGAAGGATATGTAGGAGCCACTAGAGAGGAAAAAAGGATCTGCTCCTAAACGTGCAACCAGTAGAAGGACAAAGATGGCCTAGTAGAAAATAAGTTTGAAGTATCATTTTAAAAGAGTAGTTGCCATACGGACAGAGCTAGAAACGCATCATTCTATAAAAATTACTGTGGAAACTGACCGTAGGAGGCTGCGAGATGCTGGTTTATATGGAAAACGTCCTGCCAAAAAGCCATTGTTGACACAAAAAATTAAAAAACTGGATCTAGCTTGTGCTCAAAACTATAAAAACTGGACACTGGAGCAGTGGCGAAATGTCATTTAGTCGGATGAAAGTAAACTCAACTTGCTATGCGCCGATAATTTGTCGTAAGAGCGTCGTTCTGATGTAGAACGTTAGAAAGAAAATTGCATAGTGAAAATAGTAAAATTTCCATAGAGCCAGATAATCTGGGGATGTTTTTCCTACAATGTTCGTGAACCTCTACACTATTTAAAAGAAACTATGAATGCGAAAAAATATGGGTAAGTTATAAGGGAGAACTAGGAGCCGGTGCTTAAAAAGCACTTATCCTGCACTACGGATTCAATTTTGTAGGACGATTTTGCGCTTTGCCACCGTGCGAAATTGGTAAATCGTGTATGTTATTTTTTCTATGATTCTCACAGGCTTTAAAACTATAAACAGGATATTTTGATAATTTTATTTCGACTAATTATTATAATTATTATTATTATTATTATTATTATTATTATTATTATTATTATTATTATTATTATTATTATTATTATTATTATTATTATTATTATTATTATTATTATTATTATTATTATTATTATTATTATTATTATTATTATTATTATTATTATTGTTATTATTTATTATTGCTCTTTTCTAGGTATATATTTACAATACATTCTGGGGGCCTGAGCCCATTACAAAATATATCTTATTTTAACTAACACATTAATTTATATTTAAGAAATTTCTAACAATATGACAGGTATCTATTATCACAGATTTTTGCATCAGTTCGATTGTTTTGTTCCTCAGTCCTATTGCATTCATGTCCTTTTGTAGTTGTTTATCGATTACTCCTTCAGCACTAATGACAATTGGTATAATTCTTACATTCTTTAAATTCCAATTTCTTTTGATTTCCACTGCTAACTCAGAATATTTCGCAAACTTTTCGTTGTATGTCCGCCTTATATTTCTCGTTGCTGGAACAGCTACGTCTATAAAAACTACACTGCGCTCATTTTTATCTAGTACAGTTAAATCTGGGCGGTTATGAAGTCTAGTGTGTTCTGTATAAATTGTTCGATCATAGTATATTTTTACGACTTCATTTTCGACAACTCTGTCTGGGGTATACCTGTAATAAGGTATTCGATTTGTTGGTATATTGTATTCTGCGAGTAGTTTTTTGTGCAAAATTTTCGCAACATTATTATGTCTGCGCAGATATTCGCTTTGTGCTAGATTAGGGCAGGCTGATATTATATGATCTATTGTTTCCACCTGACTCCAACATCTTCGGCAACTGTCATCTAAAACACTAGGATCCTTAATAATTATCTTTTTGTAGTTCCTGGTAGCTATTACTTGATCTTGAATCGCAATAATGAATGCTTCAGTTTCGGCATACAGCGTGCTATTCAATAGCCATTTGTGTGACATATTTTTGTCAACATTTTCGGCATTAATCGCTCTGTAGTACCTTCCGTGCATTGGTTTGATTGCCCATTTCTGCATTCTTATATTGACGTCTTCTGCTAATCGTTCGAAGTCACCGTTTAGGTTTAGTGGTGTTAAATTTATATCAGCTTCTGTTACTACTTTAATAAGGTTAGAACGTGTTGACTTTTCTTGGAAGAAGTTGCGGAGTGAGTGTATTTGATTGTCATGCAGTGTTTGTAAATCAATTAATCCTTGACCGCCATCTCTTCTTGCTGTTACCATTCTTTCACAGCACGACTTAGGATGATGAAAATTGTAAGATGTTAACATTGTGCGAATTTTTCGTTGGAGATTTTGAATATCAGTTTTTGACCACTTAATAATACCAAAACTGTATGTTAGTATGGGGATCGCAAATGTGTTTATCGCTTTGATTAAATTCTTCCCCGTCAGGTTGGCTTTACAGATTTTATGAATCCGCGATTTAAATTCATTTGTCAGTTTATTCTTAATGGTTCTTTGGTCTACTCTGTTTCCTTGCGCCATACCTAAATACTTATAAACTTCACCTTCATCCATTTCCTTTATGTTTAAAATGTCAGGGTCTTGTGTTTTAGTAATTTTTCCTTTAAAAATGTTGACTGTTTTGCATTTGTCTATGCTAAACTTCATATTGATATCGTCGCTGAACACTTTGACAATTTTAATCAGTTGTTCTAATTTCTGTTTTGTTGAAGAATATATTTTGAGATCATCCATGTATAACAGATGGCTCAAAGTCTCTTCATTAGGTCCAGCTCTGATTTTGTAACCATATTTACTTTTTCTCAACAGATTACTTAATGGGTTGAGTGCCATACAAAACCACAATGACGATATGCAATCTCCTTGAAATATTCCGCAGTTGATTTTAATCTCTTTGGTTTTTATGCAATTTCCTTTATTTCGTATTTCAATACTAGTATGCCAATTCTTCATGCTCTCACTCAAAAATCTTATTATGTCTTTGTTAATTTTGTACAGTTTCAGAACTTTTATAAGCCAGCTATGTGGGATGCTATCAAATGCTTTTTGATAGTCTATAAAACAAGCTTGTAAGTTTCTACGTTGCTTGGCTGTTTGCTCTAGTATTATTTGGTCTATGGTTAATTGTTCCTTACATCCTTTTGAAAGTTTACAACATCCTTTTTGCTCTTCACAAATAATGCTATTTTCAGTTAGGTGTTCAAGAATAAGGAGATTAAGGCAAGCTGTCATAATTTTATACATGGTGGGAAGACACGTGATTGGACGTCCATTTGATGGGGTTCCATCAAAACCATTGCCTTTTGGTAAAAGAAATGTGGTTCCGCACATAAGTTTTTGTGGGAATTTTTCGGGTCTTCTTATGCACTCATTAATCAGTTCCGTTAGTTTCTCATAAATGGCAGGAAATCTTTTATACCAAAAATTCTGAATCTTATCCGGACCTGGTGTTTTCCAATTTTGGGTTCTGGAAATTATTTGCCTAATTTGGTCGACTGTGACGCTATTCAATCTCATTTCTGGGATATGTTCATACATCTCTTGTTCATCTCTGATCCACTTTGCTTTTGAGTTGTGTTTTGTTTCATTTGACCATATGGATGACCAGTATGTTTCTGTATCTACTTTCGTTGGCATTCCCTCCTGGATTGAGTTGCATTCACTTGATATTTGTTTCAGATTTCGGTAGAAAGTTTTTTCATTATTTTTAAAAATTTCATTATTTTTTCGCCGTTTAATTGATAGTTTGTATTTTCTTTGTTTTGCTATCTGAATATTAAGCTTTTGTTGAACTGTATCTCTAACAAGAATTGCATTTGAATTATTGACCTCATATCTTGAGTGCCTGCTGTGCTTTTGAAAAATTTTTCTTATTTTGTTTGACCTACGTCTGGAGAGTGTGTTGCAGATGTAAGCTTTAAGCCTTTCTAAGTCACCTCTTAATTGTTTGATTTTGATCTCAATCCTTTTTAAAATTACATTGGAAATTTCTTTTCTGATAACTTTTGTTCCAGGTCTAATTTTATACCCCATACTGATTGCTGTTGTTACTGCCGCAGTATATATAATATTATGCAAGTCTTGAATAGTTTGAATTTGTGATACTCTAGCGACTACTATTTCGTTATTAATATAGTCTATTATTTGTTAAAAAATTATTATTATTATTATTATTATTATTATTATTATTATTATTATTATTATTATTATTATTATTATTATTATTATTATTATTATTATTATTATTATTATTATTATTATTATTATTATTATTATTATTATTATTATTATTATTATTATTATTATTATTATTATTATTATTATTATTATTATTATTATTATTATTATTATTATTATTATTATTATTATTATTATTATTATTATTATTATTATTATTATTATTATTATTATTATTATTATTATTATTATTATTATTATTATTATTATTATTATTATTATTATTATTATTATTATTATTATTATTATTATTATTATTATTATTATTATTATTATTATTATTATTATTATTATTATTATTATTATTATTATTATTATTATTATTATTATTATTATTATTATTATTATTATTATTATTATTATTATTATTATTATTATTATTATTATTATTATTATTATTATTATTATTATTATTATTATTATTATTATTATTATTATTATTATTATTATTATTATTATTATTATTATTATTATTATTATTATTATTATTATTATTATTATTATTATTATTATTATTATTATTATTATTATTATTATTATTATTATTATTATTATTATTATTATTATTATTATTATTATTATTATTATTATTATTATTATTATTATTATTATTATTATTATTATTATTATTATTATTATTATTATTATTATTATTATTATTATTATTATTATTATTATTATTATTATTATTATTATTATTATTATTATTATTATTATTATTATTATTATTATTATTATTATTATTATTATTATTATTATTATTATTATTATTATTATTATTATTATTATTATTATTATTATTATTATTATTATTATTATTATTATTATTATTATTATTATTATTATTATTATTATTATTATTATTATTATTATTATTATTATTATTATTATTATTATTATTATTATTATTATTATTATTATTATTATTATTATTATTATTATTATTATTATTATTATTATTATTATTATTATTATTATTATTATTATTATTATTATTATTATTATTATTATTATTATTATTATTATTATTATTATTATTATTATTATTATTATTATTATTATTATTATTATTATTATTATTATTATTATTATTATTATTATTATTATTATTATTATTATTATTATTATTATTATTATTATTATTATTATTATTATTATTATTATTATTATTATTATTATTATTATTATTATTATTATTATTATTATTATTATTATTATTATTATTATTATTATTATTATTATTATTATTATTATTATTATTATTATTATTATTATTATTATTATTATTATTATTATTATTATTATTATTATTATTATTATTATTATTATTATTATTATTATTATTATTATTATTATTATTATTATTATTATTATTATTATTATTATTATTATTATTATTATTATTATTATTATTATTATTATTATTATTATTATTATTATTATTATTATTATTATTATTATTATTATTATTATTATTATTATTATTATTATTATTATTATTATTATTATTATTATTATTATTATTATTATTATTATTATTATTATTATTATTATTATTATTATTATTATTATTATTATTATTATTATTATTATTATAAAGACGGAAGTTGTACGCGCGTTTCCACCTACAACAAAAACTTTGAGTTATTATTTATTATTTCATATACTGAATTACTATGTATTTTATAGTTTAAAAGGAAAAAAAATTAAATTAAAGAAAAATGAATTACGAATTAAAATCATGCTAAATCTTAGTCTTTAATAAATATAAGTCAAACGGTAACACTTAGGGAACACCTGTTGGTAGAGACTTAACAAACAACTTTTCATTCTCTGCACTCAGCAGTTAGAACAGCTGTTGGTAGAGACTTAACAAACAGCTGTTCATTCTCTGCACTCATTTTTTAGAGTCATACATTCAGTACGACGGACGTGTTTTCAATCGACTCCGTGGTCATTTATTTATTCGAGTGTTAAAAAGTAACTAAAAAATCTGAAACTTTTGAATACGCTTCCGGAAGTGAGTCCAATATTATTAATGCACTTTGCATTGATTTTTTGTGCGTTTGCGTGTTTTAAATTAGTAAAAGAGAAAAAAAAATATTTTCTGACAAAGCTAAACAAACCAAGCAAATCGGTGGGTAATGCCGGTGGAGCGCTCTGCCGACGCAGCAACTGCACTCTCTATCCAGTGAGTGCGTTTCTACGAGCTCGAGTGCCTCCAGCAACAAATCAACAGCAACTCAGAACATTCTTCCCGCGTTATTGATTTCAACTGCTCATTCGGGTAATGCGCATGCGCTGTTTCCTCAAAACTCTTCTCTGAGTACATGCGAAAATGCAGCAAAGCCGCCACATCATCAGTCAACTGAACATGTGCTGTCCTCTTCTCTCTCATGGGGACCAAAATGTTCAACTCTTAACATCTCACCAGCACCTACAATCGCAATAGTCTACTTACCAGCAACAACTCTGGCTACTACTAGTACATCTGTAAATACTACATCTTCATCTATTTTACAAACACCAATAATGTCTGTAGACGCACACTCAAATGAGCATAAATTCAGTTTACCTCACTCAGACACAAACCGCTTAGCAACATCACCTCGGCAACATGAATCTAATGCTGATCAGCAATATTCAGATATGCAACAGCAGCAGCATCAACAGCCGCAGCATCAACAGCAGCAACAGAAACTTCAACATAAACAGCGGTTTCAACAACAAAAACAACAAATTTGTCAAATGCAGCAAACACACCAACAACAGCCAAAGTCAAACCTACAAAGTACAGGTAAAAGTACTTTGTTTCCAAAAAATTCTGGAGTGCAAACTGGATTAGACCGATACATGCTAGTGAATAGAAAATTAAGCCCACAAAAAAATGGAAATTTACAAAAGGCAAAAGTCATTAAATCCACTTCTACAGATACAATTAATACAACTAACAATAAATTTACACTATTAGCAAAACTAGATGATGATGAAGCTGGCACTAGCGGTCAACAAAAGATTAAAGTTCAAAAACCTCCACCTATTTACTTGCGCGAGCGTAGCTCTAATGCCCTTATAAATTATATCACTAATCTTATAGGAAAAGATTCATATCATGTAGTTTCTCTAACAAAAGGAAATATACATGAAACAAAAATCCAAATATATGCGGAAAGTAATTACCGTACTTTAGTACGTGACCTAGAAGCCAAAAAAAAGAGTTATTACACGTATCAGCTCAAAAGCAGTAAGGGTATTTCCGTAGTACTTTAAGGTATTGAATCTGATTTAGACGTGAATGAAATAAAAAATGCTCTAGAAGAAAAAAGTTTCCATGCTAGAGCAGTGATTAACATTATAAATATAAGTAAAGATAGGGTTCCACAACCTATGTTCAAGGTAGACCTCCACATATATAAATTGCAATATTTATTGCACAGAAAAATTTCTGTTGAGGACAAACCATACCGCTAACTATAGAGGCTGTCCTGTATATCAAAGCCTTAAGCAGAGGGTAACTTTTCTAAAACAAGCTGCCCGCAACCCCACTAAAAATGTATTTACCTCTGCCGCTTCTGCCCCCCAACAGTCCCCTGCCAACTCTTTTACACCAGCTAATTCTTATGCAAATATTGTAAAATCAGGTACTCAATTGAAACAGCAACCACCCCCGGAACCAAGCAATAACCTTGAGCAATTGATTTCTAATTTTACTCAAAAAACCTATCACATTTCATGATAGCCATGCAAAAATCTTAAGATCGTATCGTTGATATGCAAGCTCAATTAATGACAGCTCTTCTAGCCAAGTTATAGATCTTATAAGATATACGCATGGAATGCAAACGGCGTAAGCCAACACAAGTTAGAGATTTCAAACTTTTTGTCCCGGGAAGATGTTGATTTAATGCTTTTATCCGAAACCCAATTAACAAATAAATATAATTTCACTATTCCTGGCTATATATTTCATAAAACCAATCACCCTGACGGCAAAGGACATGGCGGCACTGGCATACTAATTCGATGAAGGCCTAAACATTATTACCTAGGGGCATATGCCCAGAACCATCTGCAAGCCACTTCAATTAGCTTGCAAAGTAATGACAAAGACCTCTCCTTATCGGCAGTTTACTGTCCTCCCCGCTTTGCTGTATCAGAGGCGCAGTTTATGGACTATTTTAAAACTTTAGGTGATAAATTTGTAGCAGCCGGTGACTACAACGTGAACCACACTTTCTGGGGCTCTCGCATTAATAATCCTAAAGGTAATCAGCTTTATAATGCTATTAATAACAAAAATAACAATCTGGATGTTGCTTCTCCCGGAAAACCTACATACTGGCCAGCGGATCGCAACAAAATTCCTGACCTTATCGATTTTGCCATCACTAAGTTGATGATGCTGTTGGTGTTATAAATGACATTTTAATTACAGCAGCAAAAAACTCTACACCTAAAAATTTAACTGGTTGGAGAAAAGATAGATTTTTAAGTAATGGTGAAATTGAAAAATTGGTTTCGGATAAGAGAAGGCTTAGACGGGAATGGCAGAGGTATAGGGGTCCAGCTTCAAAAATTAAGCTTAAGGAAGCCGAAAAGAAGATAAGAGCTGCTCTGTCTAGAGAGCAAAATAATTGTCATTATAGTTTTATTCAAAACCTTTCTCCAAACAAAACTAATAAATCGTCTCTTTGGAAGTCTAGCCGCGTATTTAAAAATCCTATTGAGACCGAGCCTCCACTAAAGGATAGTAATGGCGATTGGGCACGAAGTGATGAGGAAAGAGCATATGTTTTTGCCCAACATCTAAGCCTAGTATTTCAACCAAATTCTGTCCCAAACCATATTGATCTTCCTCCGCAAATAAATAACACTCAAAATGTAAATATGCATATTGCCCCAAATGAGGTAGCCACCGTCATAAATAATAAACTTGTTTGCAGAAAAGCTCCTGGCCACGACTCCATTACCCCCATAATGCTGAAAAATCTACCCCAAATAGCTATAGTTTTCATAACCAGGCTCTTTAACGCTATTATTAATTTTGGCCATTATCCTGGGGAGTGGAAAAAATAATAATTAAAATGATCTCGAAGCCTGGCAAAAATTCTACTTTACCATCTTCATGCAGACCTATTAGCTTGCTTCCCTGCCTCTCAAAACTATTTGAAAAAGTGTTCTTAGAAAAACTTAGGTCATACCTTCAAGGTAAAAGGCCATGAATCTTTATTGGAGGCGCATAAATTGAATTTAGAAAAAATTACATATGTCTTCGAAGTGCAAATAAAAGCTTTAAATGATCAATTATTGGAATTAAAAAATGCATTGTGGAGAAATTGAGTAAACATGAAAATGACTTTGCTTTGCAAGTGAGAAATTTTTCTGATGAGATGTCTGCTCTCAAAGACTCAATACATGCAAACAATAATTTTGGCGCGGATGTTGCTGTAAACTGTGCTTCAAATATTGCTGCTGTTTCTTCGGTTCCGAATGTGTCTTCTGCTCCAGTTGTTAGTTCTGCTTCTATTTCTACTTTCTCTGAGAGTGCAATAATTTCTCGTCTCTCTGAGAGAATTTCTAACGGGAATCTCTACTTAGCTCAATCCAATTCTGCTAAGCCACAATCTCAAAATATGAGTGTAAGAAATAATACTAATGTTGATGTTGTTTCTCCGGGAGCTTGTTCTGTTAATGGCACTGCTGTTGATGTTATCTCTCAAGATGAACTACATTTTACATCTGCTGATGCTGCTTGTGCTCATACATGGCAAACAGTGAGCAATAAAAAGAAATTTAAGAAACATGCTAAGCCTGTTATTGGGCTTAAAGAGAGTTCTGATCTTGATGTAATAATATTGAAAAAAAAGTTTGTGCATCTATCCTCTTTTAAGACGACAGTGAAAGAAGATGACATTATTGAGTATGTCCATAAACACTCAAATATTGATAAAAAACAGTTTGTTATAAACTTGTAAAAAAAGATGCTATTCTGGATGATCTTAAGAGTGTCAACTTTAAACTCGGGGTATCTGAAATATGCTATAGTAAAACTCTCAGTCCATCTCTTTGGCAAGAGAACGTGAAGGTGCGACCGTTTGTAAATTTTCAAAAGTTGGGAGAGAATGCAGAAACGAAATAATAACTAATAGCCCTACCAGCACTCATGTTAGTAAACTCAAACTGTATTACCACAATACGTCTGGAATTAGAACTAAATCTAATATTATCTTTAATTGGACATCGCCAGCTGACTTTGACATTATTGTTTTAGTTGAAACATGGCTTAATTTCGATTTTTACGATGCTGAATTTTTTGATTTGAATGTTTATCAAGTGTACCGTAAAGATAGAGATGCGGAAAAAACTGGTCTTAATCGTGGTGGTGGTATTTTAATTGCAACCAAACGTTCGCTTAGCTCTTCAATTTTTATGATGCAGAATAGTGATACTATTATCAATTGTGTTTATCTGTTAATAATGGTACAGGATCGCTTTATATATGTGCCTCGTATATTCCTCCTAATAGTGCAGATGACATATATGCAGCGCATATTGATAATGTAGTGTGTTTGCAACCACTCCTGAGTAATGCAGATAATCACCTCTGTTTTTTGGGTGATTTTAAGTTAAGTAAAATTACTTGGAATCTTTTTGCGAATAATCTTATGCCGTCTAATGTTAACAACGCATTTGAAATTAATTTTATTGATAGTGCATTAAGTCTTGATTTAGCACAAATTAACTCTCTTGTTAACAAATTAAATAGAATTAGATTTAGTTTTTGTTTCTAAATAACTATAAAAACACTTTATCGGAGTGCTTATGTCCAATTTCTCCATCTAATATCCACCACATTCCTTTAGTGATTAATATTGAATTTTATGCTTTTATAAATTTTAAACAGGAAAAAAATTTTTTCAATTTTGGACTTTGCAATTTTGATTTGTTAACTGATATTTTTGACCGGATTGATTGGAGTGTTTTGTTTTCTAGTAATATTGTCGCAATTTGTTTTGAAGCTTTTAAAACTGAAATAGCAAAAATTTGTAATGAGCATATTCCTCGTGTACCAGATAAGGTGTATAAGTTACCTTGCTACACTAAAGGTCTGAAAAAGTTAAAAAACCTTCGTAATAAATATATCAAATTATTTAAAGCTACTCATGATATTCAATATCATTCAAAATATGTTCTTTATATGAGGGAGTTTAATTTCTTAAATAAATTCCTTTACAATCAGTACATTTAACGTTGTGAGAATAATATCAAGAAAAATCCTACATCATTTTGGAGATTTATTCAGTCAAAAAGAGATGGGTCATGTATTCCAAATTCTATGTCCTACAATGGTAATCAATCTTTTACTATTAATGACACTGTAAACTTATTTGCGGACTATTTTAGATACAATTATGATGATACTCTGCCATGGTTTAACGAATCAATTTTAAATAATATAAATTCCTTCATGGACCTTGGTTGTCTGTCTCTGTCTGAATTTGATGTTTTCAGTGAAGATATCTGTTAAAAATGACATTGATGACATTGCGTCCATTTTTCTAAATAAATGTGCTCGTGCCTTGTCTAAGCCTTTGTGTGATATTTTTAATAATTCTTTATTAACAGGTACCTTTTTAAATTGCTGGAAAATTGCATCCATAACACCAGTCTTTAAAAGTGGGATAAAAAATAAAGTATCTAATTACAGGCCTATTTCAAAATTGTCTAATGTTTCGAAACTTTTCGAAAGTATTATAATGAAGAAATTATCCTTCTTGGTTAAGCATCATATTTGTATCGAACAACATGGTTTTGTCGCAGGTAGCACTCTTTTCAAGATACTGTATCTCATCCTTTGAACAGGGTTATCAAGTTGATGTAATTTATACAGATTTTACTAAAGCTTTTGATAAGGTTCCCCATAATGCATTAGCTGCTAAACTTGGTAAAATGGGTTGTCATTCATCTTTTTTGAAATGGATTCAATCCTATCTACAAGCTCAAATTTATTTATTTATTTAAGTAACATACTTTACAGATAAATCTATACAGTATGAAGGTGCAGGGCAGCAGGGCCATTTACACCAGAAAATTACGAATTAAATGTCCGTTATAGATAAATTGTGTTTGAACAGGGACTCTTTAATTATATTTATATTTTCCTTAACGCTGCAGTCCAATAAATTCTTAAGATCTCGATTTTTCTTTGACAGGGGGCATTCACTCAATATATGATGGATCGTAAGTGCGACAGAGCAAAGTCCACATTCCATAGGTGTAGTTTTGGTAAATATGTGACTGGTGGTGAACAACATTTTACCAAGTCTCGCTCTGGCTAGAGATATGCACTCTTCTCTAGAAAGGCTAGAGTTGTAGTTGGGTCTCGTCAGATTTGGGTTGTGCAGGCTTAAGAAGGTGCTGGAAGAATTCCATTCTTTTAAATGTGTTTCCTTTTGTGCGGCAGAATAACATCTTAGTATAGCTGAGTCCAAGCAGAGGGTGTCCACTACTAGAGGCAAGAGGTGTGACGATTGTTTGGCAATAGAATCTGCATATTCATTTCCAGGGATTCCTATGTGCCCAGGAATCCACATTATTTTAATTAAATTCGGAAATTTGAGGTTCCCAACTATATAGGTGTAGGCGCTTCCTTTTCTCTTGATCAAAGCGTTAAGAACGCTCAGGATGTCAGAACATATCAGTGTCTTAGAGTTTTTTTCTTTCACAGCATATCTAACAGCGTGGTGCAAGGCTTGTAGTTCGGCGTGAAAAATTCCAGAGTTCAGAGGTAAAAGCCCTTGATGAATAGTTACAAAGTCATCGTGGGACAATTGTTTAATAACGGCATAAGATGACGAACCTTGAAAAAATGACCCATCGGTGTAAATAATCATGCCGGGAGAAAAACTCGAAGTTTTATCCAAGAATAATTTTCTAAAAACTGAAGGATCAGTACCAGTTTTGGAAAACTGGCTTAAGCTAGAATCAAATAGAAAGTTTTGTGTGCTTTGACTTAATGGAGGCTCTGGTTTTAGGCTTGGGATAGGTAAGTGCATTTCCAGTAAGAGATTGACAGAGTTGCCAATGCTGCACAATTTTTTACCAGGGTGTTTTCTATTCTGTATCTTGTGAAGCACTTCCCAAAATATTTCATGATGCCCCTCAGAAACTGACGTAAGAGATCTCGCTGCTAACTTGATACATCTATTGTTTTTAATCTGTCCGAAACCCTGGAAACGGGCTTCAATCCGTAATGCCGCTATAGAAGTGCAGGTGAGGATCCCTGTTGCCGTTCTAAAGCATTTGTTGAGAGCTATGTCGATTTTCCTTATATTAGTAGCAGATGTCCAACCGTATATAGATATAGCGTGTTGTATTGTCCCGACAGTTAGAGATTTGCAGATTGCGATGGCTGTATCTATGTGTGGGCCCTTTTTCTGGAGCAAATAACTTTTAAGATGTTGTTAATTTTTTTAAGCTTGTTAATAATTAGCGTAGTTTGTTCATTCCACTTAAGGTTTTTGGTAAATACAATTCCCAGTATTCGCATTTTTGATTTAGCCAATCTGTCTTCTTAAAAAGGACGATGAGTAACAACATTTCTGTTTTCTGCAGACATGAAGAATTTCAGCTTTGCAAATTGGAATAGCTGCTCCTCTACTGGTTGCCCAGTTGTTAACTATATGGTCGACATCATTAAGGCAACTAGTGCCTTCCTGAGGGGTCCCGGAAGCGACGGTAAATATATTGTCAGCGTAGATGCCAAAAAAATCGATGGCCTTGATATCTCCTAGCGCTTTTAGTAAAGAATTGGTATAAGCTGTAAATAACACAACCGAGAGGGGGGAACCTTGTGCCAGTCCATTGTCTAGAGGCAGCTTTTGCGATAAAAACCCGTCTACCCTTATGGTTATATGCCTGTCTGTGAGAAAGGACAGAATAACTTTGAGCATATTTTTGGGCAAGCCCCATTCATAAAGTTCTTGAATAACAAAAGAAGATATGACACGGTCAAATGCTTTCTCAAGATCTTCAGATAAAACTACGCTGTGCTTTTTTTGATCTATGTTTTTCCTTAGCCGATATTCAAGCTGATGGCAGAGAGTGTGTACACCGTGCTTGGGTAGAAAAGCGTGTTGTCCACTAAGTATTTTTGATTTGGAGAAGTACCATAATCTAACTGATATTATTTTGTCAAATGTTTTTGATAGGACAGGAAGTAACGAAATAGGCCTGTAACCTTCAATATGATTAGGGTTTTTGTCAGCTTTTGGGATGGGAGACAAAATTGCGTGCTTCCAGTCATGTGGATAAATACCTGTATTTAATATGCTGTTAAATAGATTAATCATACGTTTTTTTAGCGCTAAAGAAGAGTTTTTAATCATCAGGTAAGTAATCTTATCCGCACTTAGACATGAGCCTTTTAAATTTTGAAGCACTGATTCTAGTTCAGCAAGGGTTATTTTTTCGACAATTCCACTTGATTTTGATAGAATTTCTGGCATTTTTTCAATATTCAACGATTTTTTACCTGATATCAATTCAGTGGTGAAAGAATTATCAGACCCAATAGAGCTCCAATAGTCGCCAAATTTGTTCGCGATGTCTTTAGGATGGGTGAGGACCTCATTTTGCAGAATAATAGACGGAAAGCTATTTACCCTAGTGGCTCTTATATTGTTGACTTTTTTCCATAAGACTCTTATATCCATCGTGGGATTTAAAGACTTCAGGAAATTATTCCAAGTGGATTGCTTAGCTTCCTTGCAAGCTCTTCTCACTTTCGCACATGACTTCCTGTAAGCAAGGCAGTTGGCTTGACATCTTAGCTTTTTGAATAGTTTCCACGCTTTATATTTTTGTCTAATTAAAGATAAAATGTCTGAATTAAACCACGCTGGACTGTGACGAGTTGATACTGAACGACTCAAGTGCATCGATTCGTTAGCTGCTTTTCTTAATATTCTTTTTATTTGAGCTGCTTCCTTATTTACATTAGTTGACTCAAGAAAGTTGTTAGAAAGCTCTGAGGTTTTAGTGCTGAAACAAGGCCAGTTCGCTTTTTTATCTGAGAAATTAATGACTGTTCTTTTATAATTTGTACCAATGCGGTTGTATATAAGGATCGGAAGATGGTCGGATACTTCAGGTACAGGAAGGCATTTCCAGGTTAGAGTGGGTGCAAGGTCGGTAGAAGCCAATGCCACGTCTACTGCTGTAAAGGTGTTTTTTGTGCTAAGCAAGGTTGGTGAACCGTCATTCAAAATATTAAGGCTTCTGTCGTCAGCAAAGTTTTCCCATATTGACCCACTCGGCGAGGTGCTTCGAGACCCCCACAAGGTATTTTGTGAGTTAAGGTCTCCAATCAAAAGATGGTGGTTGGACCCGAATGTATGAATATCTTTCACTAAATCTGGTGTTAAATATACATCTCTCTCTTTGTAAATATTGGTAATATGAAGGTCAGTTTTTCCTTTAATTGTTATAGTGTGGAATAGCAAATTGTTCTGTGAAATTTTGTGTTGTGTGACATTGATATTGTTTTTTACTAGAAAAGCAATGCCAGCCTAGGCATAGGAGTAGTCTTTGTTGTGATAATATATATTGTAATTTGGTAGGTGTAGAAAATTTACATTTTTGTTGACTATGTGGGTTTCTTGTAAGGCAATGATGTCAGGCTTGTGCTTAGCTACCAGAATTTCTAAGGCAAATTTGTTGTTGATAAAACCCTGAACATTCCATTGTAAGAGTGTAAAATCTAGGCCAAAATCCATTTGTTAAATTCTATTTTTGTAAAAAGGCTATTTATTTGTTAATTTTGTTATTAGTGTGGGAAGATTGTACTTCCTTTAGTGTATTGGGGGTGATAAGAACGTTTAAATCTGGAAAGCGTTGCGAACTGGGTGACATGTTTGTGTCACTGTCGTAAGAGCTCTTCCTAGGAGGTGTAGTGTCAATCATGTCATGTGAATGAGTTGTTGTTGAATTTACTATAGATGATGCTGTATTTGGTTGTAGTTTTGTTGATGTTTTTATTAGGAGGTGATTTTTGGTTGTTAGTTGCGTTTTTTTTTTTATAATAACTTGTTATTTGGTATGATAGCGGTGAATGAATTTTTTGTTGAGTGAGTTGTAGTTGGAGTGTCTTTATGGGTAACGGTAGTTGCGGCAATTGTTGTTGTTGTAGAAGAAGTGTGTGCATCGGTGGACGAGTTTGGCGTGTGTTGGTTAGTTGTTGTAGTTTCTGTATTTGATTTTTTTAAGATTTGTGCGAAAGTTGTTTTTGCTGTGTTTTTTATATATGGTTCTAGTTTAAGAGCATTGGGATTGCTGTTATACACCTTCCACGTTTCACGGACTGTGCATCTTCGATCAATTTTTACTTTGTTTACTGCCTTATGTTTGAGAAAAGTTGTACATGAGGTATCATACGAAGTGAGAGTGTCGTTGTCACAATTCACATAAAATTTTCTTGAACATATGTCGTGAAGAAGAGTAAGGGCACATTCCCTGCATAATTCTGCATTACGACAATAATTTTTTGTATGGCCGAGTCTTTGGCAATTGATGCATCGCAATGGGTTAGGTATAAATTCATATATTTTCACTCTTTCCCAACCTAATTTGAGCATGTCAGGACGTAGGATTAAGTCAAAAGTGATAATAGCAGTTCCCGTTGGAACGAGACTGTCGTCGACTTTTTTGAGAATTTTCCGTACTTGGACTGCTTTTTGATCTGAAAGAGATTCAACCAATTCGTTTTCTGGAATTTCTATGATATTCTTCGAAAAAATTCTCCCTTGCGTAGTGTTGAGCTTCATGTGCGAAGTTATTTTAACAGGAACCACGTCAATATATTTAGCTTTCAGAAATTTTTCCGCAGCCTTTAAATTTAGCGTTTTTATAAGTAAGTCCCCTGATTTGAGCTCAGTTACCTCTGAATATTCTCGAGAAATGAATTTTAATCCTTTTTCTATTTTAAGACATTGTATGAAGAAAGAGGGCGAACTTGGTCATCCTTGGTCGGACCAGTAGCAGAGGCCACTAGGTAGCGTGGAATGTGATCGTCGTTTTGCACGTTTACAGGGAGAGGAATAAAATCCTCTTCTCGTAATCTTTTGTTTTTGGGATGTGTAAAATTATGAAGGCTTTGGTCGGGATTAAGATCCTTGAATCTGTTTCGAAAAGGGAGATCAACCCCGTTCATTGTTAGGCCGTAGAGCTCTGGGCCCTTAGGAATAAGTATCACTCAACTAAATATAAGTTGTTTTTTTTTGAGAGAGATCGCGAAGAAAAGAAAATGAAAAAAGAAGAGTGTCAGAAACTGAGACGAAAAAACACAATCAAGGCGAATAGAAACTCCGAGTGACTATAAACACAGGTTACCGCGGCGATTGCCTGAGCAAAACTGAGCTCAAATTTGTTTTGTAGAAATTAACAATGTTAAATCCTACCATTTTGTGGCATCGTCCGGTGTACCACAAGGTAGCATTCTTGGCCCACTGTTTTTTATACTAGACATAAATGATATAAGTAAATGTCTTCTTGCAACTAAATTTTTACTTTATGCTGATGACTTAAAGTTATTTCGTAAGGTTTCCAGTTCAAGTGATGTGGCTCTATTGCAAAATGATTTAAATAATGTGTATACTTGAAGCATAATTAATTGCCTACCATTAAATATTATGAAATGTTTTTCTATAAAATATTCTAAGGCTAGAAATGTCCTCAGTACGACATATTGTCTTGGTGGTATATTAGGTTAGAATATGCCTCTTTCATCTGGAGTCCTTTCTTTTCGACTCACTCGTTTAGATTGGAAAAAATTCAAAAATCATTTACTCGGTTCGCGCTGCGTTCTTTAAATTTTAATATATCTCAGCCCTAATGTAATGCACGTTGCTTGCTCTTGGGTTTAAAATCTTTAGAAACAAGACGCAAGATTCATTCTGCTATATTTATTTAGAAATGCGTTTGAACATAGAGAATACTGTTCAGCCATATTTCTCGATATTAAGCAAGCTTTGGATAAAGTATGGCATGAAGGTCTAATTTACAAAATCAGACAGCTTCTACCTCAAAATGTCCATGCAGTCCTGGAGTCATACTTGGCATACAGGTGCTATAGGGTTAAATATCAAAGTTTTAATACATCTGAATTTTCGATTGGCGCAGGAGTTCCTCAGGGTAGTGTTCTTGGCCCTTTCTTATATATTTTATTTATATTTATTATGACCTGCTAGTCACCTCCACTTTTGCTGACGATACGGCAATTCTAAGTCGTCACAAATATGCTGTGGTTGCTAACAATCAGCTTCAAAGTCATCTAGTTCTTATTGAAAGTTGGCTATCAAATGGCGTATCAAGGTGAATGAGCAAAAATGCCGACACGTCACATTTACATTAAATAGAAACCCAATTTCAACTTTAACAATAAATTATTCGAGTTCCTGAAGCAAATGATGTAACTTATCTTGGGATTCACTTAGATAAACGCTTAACTTAGCGTAAGCATATCGAAGCTAAAAAGACGCAAATCAAACTAAAAGCTGCTAGTTTGCACTGGTTAATTAACAGACACTTTCCTCTAAAATTAAAATATAAAGTTTTACTGTATACTATGGTATACAGTTATATGGATTCGCTAGTTCATCAAATATAGAAATTCTGCAAAGGGCTCAAGCAAAGATACTAAGGACAATAACAGGAGCCCCTTGGTTCATTAGAAATGAGCGTATCCATAGTGATATTCATATACCCATTGTAAAGGCAGAATTTAAAAGACTGAGAGGAAAATACCTCCAAACACTGCAAAATCACATCAATCCATTAGCTATGTCACTTGCCAACACTTCAGCACAATCGCATTTAAAAAGGTCTGACCGTCCAGCTATTACAAATGTATCCTCATGAGGACTTTGTACCGGGACCTAGCTCGTCTCGGGCACTGTTCTCTGAGAATAATAATAAAAATAAAGAAAATATCGCCATCAACCTCATCTCCTAATGAGGGCACTTGACCGGGACCTAGCCCGTCTCGGCTGCTGCCCGATGAGTGGAGAAACGGCAGCAGGAATGTTGGAGCAGTGTGCTTTCTGGACGCTTTTGGGTGCTAGACCGGGATCTAGCTCATCTCGGCTACCGCTTTAAAGACGTCCTCGTTGCACTAGCTCTCCTCAACGTGATAGACCGGAACCTAGCTCGTCTCGGCTACCATGTCACAATAATATCGAGGTAATAGTTACCTCTATGATGGTGGACAGGGACCTAGCCCGTCTCTGCTATCACGCGAACGCAGACCGGGACCTCGCTCGTCTCGGCTGAAAGTTAATCAGGGGAGACTTAATAGTCAACAACTGCAACTTTAGATTGGTTGCTATAAACCTATCACTGCGAAACGGCTCCAACGGATTATCCCATTCGCACATGCCGCAACTGCAGATACGAACAGAAGTGGTATATATTAATATGTATTGTGAAGTGAAAAGTTTCATGTAAAATAAAGGTAAATTTAAAGGAAGTTAATTTATGTTGGGATAGGCAGAGTATGCCATTGATCCTTACCTTGCTGTTATCCTAATAAGGAAAGCAGGGTAAATTCTAGGGATTTGTAGCCGGTGTCTAAATTAAATTAGAAGGCTTTTGCCGAATATTTTTCAAAAAAAAAGGCAAGTTGATGTTTGTAGAACAAATCATGCATTTATTAAAATTACTATTTCTTTTATACAATTTTTGACTTAAACTCAATTTAATTCTATCTTATTTCTACATACATGAAAACTTAGCTTATCCATTCCTACTTACATAAATCTGAGTGTCATTCTATTATGAGTCAAATTTGCTTTACTAAGCTTACATAATTATTTGGGGATTTGATTACATTAAATTTACTATTGAGTGACCTGCAATAGTGTAATCGATTGCATGTGCTTTTGCTTATGATTTTGCCATGCGTCACTCGATTGCACTTTACAAATTTGTGGTTGGCAATGGTCACTTTGCATGAATATGGTAAGCGGTGGTGGTGGCTATGTTGGATACACTACAGTATATTAAAATCTATTTTCAGACCAGCTTAAGTTTTTGAGCCCCGCAGAGCTGTGAATTAGTTATTATAATACATATACCAATTTGTATAAAATTAATAATATGTAATAGTTTTTTATTAGAAATAAGATTTTATAACTTATTGTTAGTCTTTACAATTTAAAGAGATACAATAAATAAAAGAAGAGTTTAAAAAAAAAAAAAAAATTCTCTGCACTCAGCAGTAAGAATAGTGTATATAAGAGACAGTTCACTTGGAGTGAGGGCAGTCGCGTCCTAATCAACTTCACTCTGGTAAGCTGTAGTTAGAAGTAGACCTTAGCAAGTAATATAAAAGGTAGATAGCTGAAGATTCTGTTGCACGTCTGGGTGCAATGCTAACAGTCGTGATGGCACGGTAACATTAAACGCCTGTAGTACTTAGTATCCGTGATTCTGTTGCACGTTTGTGTGCAACGCTATCATTCGTGTCGGCAGAATGGCATTCAACCCTTCCCTGTGGTATTCACCGTTGACGATTCTGTTGCACGGCTGTGTGCAACGCTTTCAGTCGTGTCGGCAGAATAATATTCGGCCCCTGTGGTATTCACCATGGACGATTCTGTCACACGGTTGTGTGCAACGCTATCAGTCGTGTCGGCAGAATAACATTCAAACACTGTAATATTTACCGTTGATGAATCTGTCGCACGTCTGTGTGCAACGCTATCATGCGTGTCGGCAGGAATAACAGTCAGCGGCATAGCATAGAAATAAGACAAAGAAGCCGCGTCACGATCCATCGTACGGCAGCTACGCAACGTCGGAACCCGCACGTTAAAACGTCGGTGAGGAAAGAAATGCGGTCGGGAAAGCAGCAACGACAAGCGGTCGCATGTATAATAATTTTTAATAACTGTAAACATGAGTAGGTTAAGCAATACCAAAGTAAAATAAAACATTATAACGTAGTTTGAAAAGAAAAACTCCCGTATTATTATTTTATTTTTGTTGAAAACTAGTTACATTAGGTTTGTTAGTAACCTGCAAAATTATAAATTTTTGTAGCCGAACCTTGGTCACCGACGAGTTAAAACCTCGGCATGAGGTTCGTTACAGGAGCTACCAATGCTTTCATATAATCTAATTCTATAATAACTATCTCTGCAAAATGAAGTTTGCTTCTTACGTTCAAGGCATAATTTATTATAATAATTCTTAAGCCTTGTATTAAAAGGATGTTTCTTTACTTGAACACAGATTATTTTTTTTTATTTTTTTTCAATAAGTGTGACGACGAAAGTCGGCAGGGGCCTCGTTTTCATCCACAACTTTAGCAGCAGCAGCAGAGCTAAGTTTTATTATATTTTTTATATTATTTTTAAGGTAAAAAGGCCATGAAGGCATATTAATTAAGTTAGGCCTGTTAACTTATCTCAACTAAATCGTAGCTTAAACTACGATTTGGTCTTAATCGCCGATTAGTCACAAACACCGATAACTTATGTCGTGCAATCGGCTATTAACGAGTAAATCGTCGATTAAAGTTAATACGAGAAATTTCTCAGATTAACGAAGTTATCTCGAGTAATTTTGACGTTTGTTCCTTCAAATAATTTAATCAAAAGTTTGGTATTGAGTAAAATATTTTGCATTTTATTTTTTAAGGGAGCCAATAAATGGCTCAAATTGTAAAATGCAATGAGACAACTTGCTGAGAAAAATAGGAGGAGTTCAATTTTGCCTTAACGCTGTCTTACAGCTCCATATTCTTTTAACCAAAATCCCTGTGATTTGAACGTTCCTGATGAGCAGAATGGAAAGATGTTTGCTGCATTTCTGCTTAGATCGAGCCTTTACAAAAAGAAAGCCAACTGCCTATAATCTTTTTTGGCAAAGGTTCCAAGGATAGATTTCTGCAACAACAGGTTCAAGTTGCAGGTTTTATTTTAGTTCTAGAAAAACTGTCTATCAACCTCGAATTTATTTTTATGTGAAGCAAAAATATTGAAAATGGAGTAAGCGCTACAGAGTGCCATTATAAAGATAAAGGGAGTCATGGACAACAAATTGAAGCTACAATCTTTCCAATCATTACAGTAATCTAATATTTCTGAAATACTTTCGTCATCTGCCAAATACACTATTCTCAATTAACCTCAAATGTCTATATGAGAAATTCACAATTGACTTTATGTGTTGCATTTTTCCTTAAACTGAGATTTCTTAATACTCAATAAATTCAGAGATGAGTTACCAAATTTAACTCGAGATATAATCGCAGTTTATAAAATCTCCGATTAAAGTAGTATTAATAAGAAAATAGATAAGTTAATTAACAGGCCTTAGAGTTTGTTAATTAATAAGTATTTAACTAGAATAATTGGTTTAGAATCGCATGGAACGCGTGAGAATCCGATCGAAGTTGCATCGAATTTAGCTTAACGCCCAGGTGGCAACACGAGTCAGTAGTGTCAACGCATCAGCGATGTTAACGTACCAACGATGTCATATATCAGCTGTTACAGCCACGCAATGGTGAAAACAAAAAGAGCTAAATGAAATAAAAGCGGTTGTACAGCCAAAAATCAGGGCAGTTGTGTCGGACCGCAAGCGAAGGCGGACCTAAGTCCCAGCAAGCCAGCAAGCAGTGGTCGCAGTAGTAGCAGTTAAGCAGTGGAAGCAGTGTAGCGGAGTGGCAGCAGCAGAAGTACTACCAGCAGCGTGTGTCTCAGGTACATTTTTATACACAGTATAACCTATACCGTAGTGAGTAGAGTAGAGGGGTGACTGAGTAGGCGATATAGTAGCCGTTGCGAGCATTGGGTCTGAGACTTGCGAATGTACGCGCTTCTGTATCAGTGCATTTGTGACCTGTGAACCAACACGCATACGACAAGCCAAAACTCAAAGGTGCTTTCGCTCTCCCGTATTCGTTAGCATTGGTGGAACTGAGAGCTCGGCAGTGAAGTAATAAGGTCGTAAAAGCCGTCGTGAGCGTCGGATTTTAGGTCCACGTGTGTATGCGCTCCCCGTTGCCCTACATTCGTGGCCTGGAAGCTGACACGCATACGGCCAACTAAAATTCGAGGTTCCACAGTGCTTTCGCACTCCCGTATTCGTTAGTATTGGTGGAACTAAGGGCTCGGCAGTGAGTGATAGGGACGTAAAAGCCGTCGTTAGCGTCAGATTTTATGCCTACGAGTGTATGCGCTCCCCGTTGCCATACCTTCGTGGCCTGGAAGCTGACACGCATACGGCCAGTTAAAACTCGAGGTTCCACGGTGCTTTCGCACTCTCACATGCGCAGTCACAGTGAAATTGAGAGCTCTGCAGCGGGTAAAAGGGATATAAGATCGAAAGCCGTCGTGAGCATCGGATTTTTGGCTTGCGGGTGTATGCGCTCCCCGTTGCCGTACATTCGTGACCAGGGACCCGGTGCGCATTAAGGTTTGAGTTAGCTCAGAAGCATGAGAAAGTAGGACTGGGGTACCGCATAGGCAGAGGAATCAGTCACGCTCCTCTCACAAATCTCACTACGACGACCAAGCTAAGAAATACGACGACCAGGCGAAGAAATACGATGGCAGAGCGACGAAGTACAACAACGGAGACACGCTGACGTGGTAACAGTATAAGTTTCATTATTAATTTTATTTTTATGTATATATTTATGTATCGCTGAATTAAAATAAATATTTAAATCGAACTAACTATGCGATCCCATTCATTTATTAAAGAGCCACTCCTTGCAAAATATAAATTTTTGTGACCGAACCTCTGGACTCTGGCGAGTCAAGACCCCCCAGCCGTAGGTTCGTTACATAGTCATCCAAGGCTTAATGCATTTACAGTTGCGAGCAGTAAAATAGTAGTGCACACTTGCAATATGACTTCAGTTTTTTTTGTACAACTAAAACGATTTTTGTTTCGATTATCGTTTTCAATAATCATCTTTAGTTTATCATCTACATCTCTGCAAATTTCAAACATTTTAACTGTAACGGTTTTTTTTTGAAGCAGTAGTCATTGCTACATGTGCCATTTTTGAGCGAGCAGTGAAATAGTAGTGCAGGCCAAGTAACAATATAACTTTTTTTTGGTCAAAAAAATTATAATTTTTTAATAGAAAGTAAGATTTATTACTATATTTAATATTTATGCTGGCAAAATAAAAAAAATAATAATTTTACAACTTTAGTGGGACAAAGTGTGCACTGCACTCACGAAAAACCCAAAATTATTCAAAATCTTATAAAAATTGGTAAAAGCTATAAGGAAGTGGACGAGCTTATTGGTTGTTCATCAACCATGATACGCAATGCCATGACACATATAGAAAAAGCTGAAAAAATGGGTGGTAATCAGATACTTTCAGAGACCATCGTACGACATATTATAAAATGCTCCAAAGCTCGGCCATTAATGTCAGCTGTTGAAATTTTGGACCACCTAAAATTACCCTGTGGTGTTCATACCGTAAAGAGACGACTACGCGAACATAACCTGAATGCTCGAAGTCCACGTAAGGTACCTCTTCTGAAAATAATCATGTAGCAAACAGACTTCATTTCGCCAAGCAACATCTGTAATGGCCAATTCGAAAGTGGAGGAACATATTGTGGACGGATGAGTCTAAAATTGTTTTGTATAGTTGTAAGGGTTCTCGGGAATATGTGAGACGCCCCCCAAATACGGAGTACAATCCACGGTACACAACAAAGACGTTAAAGCATGGAGGATCAAGTATCAAATAAAGCAGACTGTTATGCTACCGTTCGCTGAGGATGAAATGCCTCTCAAGTGGGTACTGCAACAAGATAACGACCCAAAACATACTAGTAAACTTGCAAAATTGTGGTTTCGGGACACTGGAATTGAGGTTATAGAGTGGAGAGCTCAATATTCTGACCTCAATTCCATAGAAAACTCTTGGACTGACCTCAAGAAAGCTGTGTAGGATGCCAAGCCCAAAAATAATAACGAACTGTGGGTTGTGGCTCAACGTCCATACCACAAGAAAGGTGCGAGCGCCTCATAAACTCTATGAGGAACCGTTGTGCTGCTGTAGTAAAAAAAAAAAACGGTCATGCCACTAAATACTAACTAATTCTATTAAAGACATTAAAAAAAATTTACGAAATACAGTTTTTAGTTAGTAAAATTATGTTTTTTTGATCCACTACTATTTTACTGCTCGCTTTTATTTTCATATAAAGCACATTTGAAGTGAATAAATATATTTAACGCTTATGTGAAATAAAATTCTTCATACATACTTTTAGCTGTTACATGTAAGACTAATTTTACATTAAAACTTATGCAGAATTTATTTTGATATTTTAGTAATTTTAGGAAACATGAAATGCAGATACCCACTACTATTTCACTGCTCGCAGCTGTATATACGAAGATATTATTTCGGTATTTTTATGTTTACGCAATCTGGTAACATTGTAATTGCTTTGTACATAATTTCTCATTCCTTCAAAATTACATTTAATAAATTAAGTAGTTGCTTAGTATCATTCACATTGAACACTTGCGTTTCTCATTCATACCTACAACAATTTACTCGGCTACAAAAATATAACAGTGGCGACGAGTTACGTTGTGTCGGGTAAGCTAAATGCTCCACAATGGAAAAAGAAGCTCTCAAAGAATTGGAATTTTTTTGAAAAAATATTTAAAGTACAAACCAATAATGGCCAAAGTGCTGGTCTACCCATATTTTATGCTTTCAACAAGCAATTGCTTAAATTGGAGTCATACCTCGAGCAACTCCATCAGCATTTTACAGCTTATTCAGTACAGACTGACAAACAAAAAGCATTTTTTCTCACTTACGATATTTTACGCAGCAATTTTGGCACGCGAGAAAAGCAAAACCTTTGCAGAACTAACTCAATGTTTAACGAATTTTTTGGATGGATCGCTGACCTGAAGCGAATTGCTCGCGAGTGCAGATTTGTATGCAGTGAACATGTTCTCACGATTATACGCAAGAGATGATTAGAGACAAAATAATTGTGCACACTCCTCATGATTGCGTTCGCGCAGCGGCGCACAGTGTTATATTTTGAGAAAAAATGGACAAAATCAAATTCCCGTCGATAACAATGCCCAAAAAAAACGAGGTCGGTCTCATTCGAAAGGTGATTTCATGCTTTTTTTAGAAAAATTGTCCCGAATCGAGATCCCAGCTTTGGGCATTTCTCAGAAATGCCCAAAATATGGTCTTTTTCACTTTTAGACAGTTTTTCCCAATTTTAGTACAATTCTGACTCGTATACATATCCGATGATAATTTATTTTGAAAGTCGAGAGTATATATATATATATATACCATATATATCTTTTAAAACTAATTCGTTATAAAAAAAAAATTTTTTTTCGTATTATAACTAAAAAAATGACAAAAATTGTATATATATATATACTCTCGACTTTCAAAATAAATTATCATCGGATATGTATACCCAAAGCTGGGATCTCGATTCGGGACAATTTTTCTAAAAAAAGCATGAAATCACCTTTCGAATGAGACCGACCTCGTTTTTTTTGGGCATTGTTATCGACGGGAATTTGATTTTGTCCATTTTTTCTTAAAATATAACACTGTGCGGCGCTTCAAAAAACTAATCCAACGCTTTCAGAAGTTATGCTATTTGCCGACGCATTCGAAGCGACAGAAAAAACAATGAGCAAAATAAAATAATATGAGAGAGAAACTCCAGTTGTCATAAATGCCATAAAAGCAAAATCGAAAAACAAAAAAAAATTTTCTGCAAAGGGCAAACCGCATGAAAAAAATATTTTAAAGTCGTGTTCGGGTAGTGGCACTTCGCATAAGCGTAAGAATCGCAAATTTGGAAATGCGTTGTGTAACAAGTGCGGCAGAAAAGGGCATAATAACAACAACACCGAACAACATAAAGCAAATAGTATTCCGAATAACTGTGTTTCGCAAATTGATTCTATTTTAAGCGCAAATGATTAACCACGTCGTGAAAATAAAAAATTATTTATCGACATTTTGATAAATAATATGTTAGTCGAATTCCAAATGGATTCTGGAGCAACAGTGCCAGTAATGACTAGAGATACTTATACCAAAATTGCGTGCAAGCGAAAAACAATTATTTGATTACGGAAAAAACAAAGTAAGTACATTTTGCGAGTTAAGCGAGATATAAAGTGTGGAAAAACAACAAAAACAGCAACATTGGTTATAGCTTATGTTCGTAATGGGCATAATTTATTTGGCACCGATCTTTTTGATAAATTTGAGTTCAAAATTAGCCAAATTGCTGCAATCGATGAAGATCCACCAATAAACGCTATAGTGAAAAAATATAAAAGTGTTTTTAAGCCAGTGTTAGGCACAATTAAGCAAGTAAAAGCTGTGTACATCTAAAAACAAACGCAGTAGCAAAATTTTGCAAAAGCAGACATATTCCTTTTACACTGATGGAAAAATTTTAAGCTGAAGCAGAACGACTTACTAACAGTGGTACTTGGAAGCCGGTGAAACTCAGCGAATGGGCTTCACCAATCGTTTTGGTCACAAATCCAGATGGCTATCTTTGCATCTGCGGTGATTTAAAAAAAACAGTCATCAAACAAATCGACGTGGATCAATAGCCATTGCAATTGCGTGAAAGCTTATTACACACCGTTCGTTATGGAAAATTTTTCTTAAAAATTTACCTGCGAGATGCGTATCTCCAAATGGAATTGGACGATGATGCAAAAAAGGTTTTAGTTGTCAACACACCACTGGGACTATTTCAATACCAACGCCTGCCATATGGAATTGCCAGCGCACCTGCAATGTTTCAAAAGTTTTTAGAGCAGCTCATACGAGGTTTTGATGGATGTGGATATATGTAGATGACATCATCATCACGTTAACAACTTTAGAAGAACATTTTGAGTGCTTGGACAAAATTGTATCACTGTTGGCAGAAGATGGCATTCGATGCAAAATGACAAAATGTGAATTTTTAAAAGACAAGTTGGAATATTTGGGCCGAATAATAAATGCAAGTGGTATCTTACCAGACGAAAAAGGGGTGCAAGCTGTAAAAGATTTGACGCTTAACACGCAGCAAGTAAAACACAGCCAAATTGAAAAAGAAGCTCTTTCGATTATATTTGGAGTGTAATGATTTCACCAATATTTATTTGGAGACAAGTTCGTCCTGGTCACCGACAACAGACCATTGGTAACAATTTTTTTCCCAGATAAAAATTTGCCATCAATGTCGCCTTCAACGTTGGGCTATTATATTAATGTCCTATCAGTTTGAGATTCAGTTTCGCAAAACTGCTGAACACTCAAACGCTGATGCTTTAACACGCCTGCCATGTGGACCTAATTTTGAGTTCGACATGTACGAAAGTTGTTGCCAACTGGAAGCGTTCGATTCACCAATCGACTCAATTCTGCTACAACAGCACTACAAAAATGATCGCTCACTTCAACGAGTCAAAAAATTTATCAGTGATGGATAGCCCTTATAACGACAGACTCTACTCGAGTTGTCATGCCTGCCGCCTTGCGCCAATCGGTGAAGCAGCTTGCTAGACAACACTGCTGGTAGCCTATAATTTATGATGACTTGGGGAAAGCAGCGTCTGTCAAGTTGTGGGGTCGAGTCCAAATCAACAATTTCAACAGTGGCCTTAGCCAGAGCGTACATGGCATCGGGTGCACATCGATTTTGCTGGGCCAGTATTTAGCTCTATGTGGCTCATAGTGGTTGATGCATTTTCGCAGTTCCCTTTTGTGGTACAGCTTGCCAAAACTACCACAGTTGATACCATTTCTGCTCTGTCAAAACTTTTTTCGATAGAAGGACTGAACTGCCTGAAGTATTGGTCAGCGACAATCGACCGCAGCTAACTTCTGAACAATTTGAAGAATTTTGCTCTAGGAATGGCATTGATCACGTAAAAACAGCGCTATTTCACCCTGCTTTGAACAGGCTTGCGGAGAGGTTCATGCGCACCTTCAAAAAATCCGTTCAAAAGAATCTCGATGACGGCTTATCGATTAATCTCACCGTGATAAGATATCTAGCCACGTATCCTAATGCTGAAGCGAAGTCGACAGCTGAACTGCTACATGGCCACGCTCCTAGAACTTAGCTTACTCTACTATCAGCACCAGTTGACAACAAAAGTACAACAAAACATCAAACAAAATTCGCACCGAACGACGTAGTCTACGTAAAATACTATGGTAGAGGTCCTAAATAGATTGAAGCTGTTATAATTCAAAGCTTAGGTAAAATGGTTTACGTAGCCGAAACTTCAAAAGGTTTAGTTCGACGTCATCAAAATCAAATCATACTTCGCTATGATTCCGCAGTGAAGAAGCATAAAACACCTGACTGGTTGCCTCTGAATTCGAATATTACTGAAATAGAGCTTCAGCTTACCTTATAAAACTTTTATCGAACATCACCAGTCTATTCAGGAAATTCCAACACGCAGCAACCGTGTTCGTTTCTAACCTAATCCTTATCAATCTACATAAGTTTTTTGTTATCTTTGATATCTTAAATTTAAAGGAGAGAGATGTTATATACGAAAATATTTTTTATATTTCAAATATGTTTTGGGGGCGTTGAAATCAATTTTATTTTGTTCAACATGTACCAGTTGTGTTTTTTTGAGGACACTGCAATCAAGTTGAATACTTGTTAATTTTTTATTCAAAAACAGGTTATAAATTGATTAATGTATCTATTTGTGAAAAATCCTCCAAACAATCAACTCTAATTGCTCTGTCACCCTCCTTTTTATTGATAAAAACTGAGGAATCGCGAACCCAAACAAACTTGAGTTTGTTGGTATGCTTTAGTTCATTAGCTTTCTTCAAAATTTTTCGACTAAAACTAGTCAGGCTATCATTTATAAAGATGCGTTGGCTGCTGCTGTTGTTATTGCTGCTACCTACTGCGCTGCTGTTATTGTTATTACTGCAACATGTTATATTTGAAGACTGGCTTTTGTTGGTAGTTTTAGCACTCTTAACGAAGCAGGAAACAATTTCATTTTCATTTAATTGCGGACCAGTGACAAAAGTGATCAAAACATTGAGTTTCTTTTTCGCGTTGGTATTGTTGACATTAGGAACACCAACCATATCTACATCGTATTTTTTTCTTTGTTCCAGTTAATTTATTCTCGTTGCCAATGTTACAATTTGTTTAAATCATTGGTCTCTTCTAAATATTTCACTTTTGCGAGTGCTTGAGTTATACATTTTAATCTCCACCATCTCACTATACAGCATTTTCATTGTTATTGCTTGTTTGTCCGTTTGTCTATTATTTGGAGTGATCTTAACACTAGTTGATGGTTCAACGGCCTCAATGTTGTTATTCGGTGGAGTACTTTTACCAGTAATGACAGCGTTTGGGGAAAAATTAGCAGCACCAAAAAGAGACTATTTTTTACGCTGAGCAACACAAATAGAATTAAATAGAAGATACAATACTGCGAAATGCGTGCGTGCGAGACGCTGCGATATTGGCTTGAGAAATCGCATTGCGATACATGATACAATAATGCGATACATCGCAGCGTTGAGACTGTCAAAATCTGATATTTAATTATTTAATTCTGATTGTTTTGCTTTTATGAAATTTTGACAAATATTTGTTTTGTTGCTCTTGCATACAAATATTCAATTTTTCGAAAATTGCACTCGCAGTATTGTAAATCGCCACATTCAAACTACGTATAATGACTATTTTTTTGACAAATAGAGCGTCTCGCACGCACGCATCTCGCAGTATTGTATCTTGGGCTTAATACTTACTTACTTACTTGGGTGGCCATAACAACCCGTTACCGGGTTACGGCCGACCTCAAAAGCTCTCTCCAGGCGCCTCTGCTTTGCGCACGCCTTCTCCAATCATTCACACCAAGCGTGGATAGGGTTTCCTCGGCTTGGTCTTTCCATCGGAGGCATGGTCTTCCTCTTCGTCGTCGCCCAGCGGCATCCGCATCAAACACCTTTTTCGCCGGAGCTTCTTCGTCCATACGCACAACATGTCCCAGCCAGCGCAGACGTTGAATAGTGATGCGCTTGACTATGTCAATGTCAGCGTAGAGCTCGTACAGTTCGTGGTTCATTCGAATACGGTAGTCGTCGCCGACGTGAACAGGACCGAAGATTTTGCGAAGAATTTTTCTCTCAAACACCCCAAGCGTGGCTGCATCAGTCTGCGACACAACCCATGCTTCTGCGCCGTAAAGTAGCACGGGTAAGATGAGCGTCTTGTAGAGTGTCAGTTTTGTCGGGCGAGAGAGGTCTCTACTACTCAATTGCTTACTGAGACCATAGTAACACCTATTAGCAAGAGTTAGTCTTCGCTTTATCTCCAGGCTGACATCGTTTTTAGTGTTCACTTCGAAAGTATAGTTGTTCGCAGTAACAAAGGATCCAATACGCCGCGTCTCCCTGTTTGTGGACAGCATATACTTTGTTTTGCCCTCGTTCACCGTCAAACCCACTTTCGCTGACTCTTTTTCGATAGCAGAGAACGCAGCAGTAACATCTCGCTTACAACGTCCAATGATATCAATACCATCGGCATATGCAAGGAGCTGGACACTTTTGTAGAAAATAGTGCCATTACGATGTACACTGGCTCTTCGCAACACCCCTTCCATCACAAAGTTGAAGAGGTTGCAGGATAGTGGATCGCACTGTCTGAAACCTCGTTCGGTATCAAATGGTTCGGAGAGGTCCCTTCCTATCCTGACGGAGCTGGATGTATTGCTCAACGTCATTCTGCAAAGCCGCACCAGCTTCGCAGGTATACCGAACTCAGACATGGTGGCATACAGGCAATCCCGTATCGGGCTATCGAAAGCAGCTTTAAAATCGATAAAGAGATGATGGGTATCGATCTGTTTTTCGTGGGCTTTTTTCCAGGATTTGACGTAGTGTGAAGATCTGGTCTATGGTGGACCTAACAGGTCTAAAACCGCACTGATAATGCCCAATCAGTGTGTTGGCAAACGGCTTAAGTCTTTCACACAGTACAGTCGACAGGACCTTGTAAGAGATGGCAAGAAGACTGATTCCCCGGTAGCTAGCGCAGATTGTCGGGTCACCTTTCTTCAGTACAGGACAAAGGACACTGAGATTCCAATCGTCGGGCATGCTTTCTACTAGCCATATTTTGCAAATGAGTTGATGCATACACCCTATCAGCTCATCGCCGCCGGTCTTGAACAATTCAGCAGGCAGGCCATCGGCACCAGCCGCTTTGTTGTTCTTAAGTCGTTGGATTACAACTCGTACCGCGTCATGGCTAGGTGGTGGTACGTCCACACCATCGTCGTTGATTGGTGGCATCGGGTTAATTTCTCCAAAGGCGGGATTGGTGGAGTTATCGCCAGCAAGCAGCTTGGAAAAGTGTTCCTTCCATAATCTCAGTGTACCCTGCGTATCCGTAACCAGATTTCCATGTTCATCTTTACAGATAGATGCTCCGGGCTTGAAACCTTGGGTCAGACGCTTGACTTGTTGGTAAAATTTTTGAGCATCATTCCTGCCCCGTAACACTTCGAGTTTCTCACGCTCGTGCCTTTCCTGTTCTCGTTTCTTGCGTCTGAAAAGGCGCCTCTCATCCTTTCTCTTTTCCCGGTAGTTTTCGTGCACGGCTCGCGTTGCTGCTGACTGCATGGTTCTTTGGTAGGCGGCGTTTTTCACTGCAGTAGCTTCGCGACACTCCTGGTCATACCATTGATTTCGCGGAAGTGGGCGTCGGAAACCAATGACTTCCTTAGCGGCAGAGCGCATGGAGCGGGATATATGCGCCCAAAGTCCACCGGCATCATCGGGTAGAGAGTCAGGTTGAAGGAGCAGTTCTGAGAGGCGAGCGGAATAGGCTTCGGCCGTCCGATGTGATTGCAGCTTAGCGACGTCCAGCTTTCGTTGCGTACCAGAGCGTACATCCTTTGCATTGCACAGCCGCATGCGTATCTTGGCTGCAACAAGATAATGATCGGAGTCAATATTGACTCCCCGGAACGTACGAACATCTAGCACGCTGGAAGCATGCCTTCCGTCGATCACAACATGATCGATTTGGTTGCGTGTTTTCTGATCAGGGGACAGCCAGGTGGCCTTGTGGATATCGAGGTGTTGAAATCTGGTGCTACTTACTACCATGTTTCGCGCCGCGGCGAAGTCAATCAGCCGTAGACCGTTGTTTGAGGTGGTCTCGTGAAGGCTGAACTGACCGACAGTGGGGCCAAATATACCTTCTCTTCCGACCTTTCCGTTGAAATCCCCGAGTACGATTTTAACGTCATGGGCCGGGCAGCGGTCGTATACTTCCTCGAGTCTCGCATAGAGGGCATCTTTGACAGCATCGTCCTTTTCCTCCGTCGGGGCGTGCGCGCAAATCAAGCTGATGTTAAAAAATCGAGCCTTGACGCGGATCGTAGCCAATCTTTCGTTAACAGGTGTGAACCTGGAGATATGGTGGCGAAGTCTCTTGCTTACTACGAATAGGCATCCCAATTCGCGCCTCTCCGCATGGCAGCTGTAGTAGATATCGCAACTTGCTTGCTTAGAGCAACCTTGTCCTATCCATCTTATTTCCTGGATGGCGGTGATGTCGGTCTTAATTTTTCCGAGGGCATCCGCCAATTCGATAGAGGCACCTTCTCTATTGAGGGTCCGGATATTCCAGGTGCATATCCTTAAATCATAGTCCTTTTTTCCTTTGCAGTGGTCGTCAACGTTGAGGGGTTCTGTATCCGAGGCTTTTTTAATCTTCATTGGAGTGTTTTTTTTACGTGGCGGGTACCAAACCCTGCGCACAACTCAGTTTACTTCCAGGGAGGACACGCTGCACACATTCGCTCACTATCTCAGCGGATGAGGAGATAGCTACCCAGATGGAGCCGCGGGGAGACTGTGTGTCAACTTGCTAATGGTTGGCTCAGAGATCGCTCTGGCAATCCCAAGGTGGAAAGCAGTCTGAAACTTTACTCTGATCAACCAAAAGCCAATCCATCCAATCTTGGGCTTAGTAGAATTTGAAATGTTGCTTACTCTTTACAAAAAACTCAATTTCTTCTTTATTAATTTTGGCGCACTTTGCATGCAAAATTTCATTGCAGAATCCGCACCAAATATTAAGGTCATGGCTTTCAACCTTTAGATGGCAAATAGCACACTTCAGATTTATTGCAGTAACTCAGTAACTTTTATTTTACTAATATCATAATTTATGTTAATATTTGTCGCGTTTGGCACTTGAAATTTAATTTTTTTTTAGAGAGGAATCTCAATGCGTGTGTCCCCATCAACACTCAAAGAGAGAATTTTCACGGATCTCGGAATTTCGCAAAGGGCAAAGTTACTGACCATAAGCCCGAGATAAAAAAAAATCCAATTTTAGCTTTAGATAAGCTTTGGTATAATATGCTACAGGACGATAACCTCAAAGCCTTGGTTGTTTCCATGCCATCAAGGATAAAAATGTTAGTTTTTTTTATTTTCGTAACTTGATATTAGTATTTAGAAACAACATTGAAGATTACAAGATACTGATCAGTTTCTGTAAAAATAAATAATCAAAAGACTAGTAAAAGCATTATTTTTTTCCAGATTATTGTTTTTAGTTAAAAACTATGCAATCATATTAGCTTAATAACATTAACTAATAAAAAATTATTTTTCAATATAAATCTCAAAAATATCGAATCTTTATAATTTTTTGTGGTGGTGCGGTTTTCATTACCGCCATTGTACTTTCGCTAGATTTATTATGCAGCTCAACTGATGAGTTGTTGAGAGAGATGCTAGGTTGGCTGGACGAGGATTGACCTGCATGTATATTCCCACAGGGTGGGAACAAATTACCAGATGAAGCTGGGCTATTATTTGTGCTTTGATGAAGCAGTGAATGATGTTTCTTTCCACAAGAGTGTCATTTGAAATTTGATGTGCAATTATAAGCTTTGTGATTATTTGTTATTAAACAAATTTCGCATAATTTCGTGTCAAAGCCGATCACGTATGGGAAGATTTAAAAATTCTATGCACCGATAAATAAAATGGCCACGTTTATGGCAAAAGTGGCAAGTAGTTTCAATATATGCGAAAACTTATAAATATGTTTTCTTTTGATCTTTTTTAACGCTACTGTTCGAGCTCATGTTAATAAGTCAATTTGGTTGTACATTTCCTTCAAATATTAAGCACTTTTTTTTCAAAAAAGTCATTAATTCGGTGAGACTTGGGATGCGATGTTGCGATTCTTCATGCCATTTCAGTGTGGTTTCTGCATCCAATTTTGTTGTGATGAGGTAAACGATGAGGTCATCCCACTAGTCCACAGGGCGATTCAAGTTTTTAAGACCAGTTAAATGATTATTGGTTTCATCGATGAGATTACGTAACTCCACAGAATTTGCTTTATTGATCTTCTGAAACTGAAACATAAGTTCAATATGTTTTTGCCAATTACCTTTTCGCTCTCGACTCTTTCGCGTAAACGTTTTAGCGCAACTTCATATTCCTCAGACACGATCTTTAGGCCTTCGATTGTAGCCTTTGCGGTGTCACCAAGTCCTGCCACGAGATAGGGAAACTTTGCCAACGTTGTGTAAGATGGATTATTATGCACAAGAGAAAGAAACTCGTCATACCAACTCATCCATGCGATAACTTCACCCTTAAAAATATGCAGTTCAATTTTAGGTAATCTTGTCGCTTCATATCTTTCGTTGATTGTGGAATCATTAGCCGCATTTGATGGTGTGGCACTGCTATTTTCCATTTTATGAATAAAAGCCCTCAAGGCCGACGCTACGCTAAAATACATTTCTTCGTACGTGGACCTGTTAGGCTTGGCAATTTCATCAGGATCCTTTTCCTCAATTTTCAATTGCGAACTCATAAAATTACGGAACACACTTTCCAAAGCTGCAAGGCGAATGCTCTGCTCCGTGGCTGATGTACTTTTGAGGTTATCTTCTACATTTTAAGGAACTCCGTGGTTCGCTCGATTTGTTGCTCGCACACGATGTGACGTGTAATTACTTAAATCAGTCAAAGTGGTTTTTAATTTTGAAATAACGTTCTTCTTTTTGTCGGGAGCATTGTCTTGCATGCTGTCCGACATTTTTTATTAATAATGTTAGCATAATAGCACGGGTAGATACCAAATTAAAGACAAAACGCTTATTTTACCGAAATAATAATCTCGTCGGGGCCTACAAATGATTAGAAGGGTATAAACTTTTTTATACCCCAAGATGAACGTTTAGCGTAATTGATTTCTTCGGATAAATAAAAGTAGCGTGTTTCTTGACTGTGGTTTTTCTTTTTAATAGATCAAAAAAAAAAAAGGATGAACAATATGCCAAAATTTATAATCGATAAAAAGCTTTGTTTAAAAAACATAGTAAAGTTAAATTAATGTCATGTTACATGTTTATAAGTTAACTGTTACACGAGCACATAAGAGTTAATCTTATTTCACTCACAATGTGAGCTATGAGTTCACAGTCTTAACCACTTCGCCATATTCAATTTTATTTATTATTCCTTTTGTTCACTGTATCTACAATATTTTGTGTCAATAACGCAGGGTAATCTATTTTTTAAAATTTTCTCATAATTTGATGCAAGTGCAAGTCACTTTGTATTTTCGATTTTGGGTAAAAACCAGGTTTTAACTTAGAGCGCTCTTAATTTTGCGTCTATAATTATGGACCCATGTATTTATTCTTAAGTCTGAAATAAATAAACATAAACAAGTCCTTCATACATAATAACAAAATCTTTTGTTTTTCACAGATCGATCCAGATTGAATTTCAGATGAAATACCATATACAGGATTGCCCATATTCGAAGCGCGAATTTTATTTTTAAATAAATCAAAGAATATGGGCAACCCTGTATGTAGATTAGCAGTGTCACAAAAACTCCTCCTAATCCGTGAAACTCTGCTGCAAAACTGCTTTACAATTCTTAAAAAAATTATTTTAATGACTGAAATTAAATAAATAAACTTGCTTGAACGTTAGATAAAAATCTCATATGAAACCACTACAAATTAAAAGCAAATCAAGAAATGTCAATATTTTTGTAATTCACAATGTGATGATATGGAGAAGAATTAAACTGTCTCCATACAGTATCGTGTCGAAGATAAAACCATTAGCCAACCATGAAGTGGCTGCAAACTTGTTACACTTTTATCCTAATTCACTAGTATTTTTATTTTATTTTCTGCCTCGTGTGATATAGTGCTTCAACTTTTTAAATCGAACTGACGTCTTCAGTTGAAAGCAAACACGTTACAGACCTAAACATATTTGCATTTTACGTTCTCTTTTGCCCTGAAGAGTTGGATGGAAGGAAATTTTTTCCCAAATTTTGCAAAACCTACAGTAGGTGGCAAAATTATTAAGGACAGTACTCACATTTTTGTATTTTCAAGCTTAAGGGCCTCCATTTGCATTCCCAAAGGTAATATAACAGTTTGTGCTTCATATATTCCGCCTAGTAGCTTGTCAGATATATATAATGCTCACTTAGATAATATAATATCTTTATCTACAAATACCACAAATCCTGAAAATTTTTGCGTGGTTGGCGACATCAATTTGAGCAAGTTAAACTGGTCTCCTGCAGCTGATGCTAATGTGTTTGTTCCAACGAATGTGGATAGCTTTTTCAGTATTGACTTAGTGCAGATTAACTCAGTATCTATTTAATAAACTATCTAAAATCTTAGATTTAATTTTTGTCACTAAGTCTCTCAACTTTGAGTTACAAGCTTTCCCGTTTCCTTTTTCGAATTCGAATACTCATCATTCTGCGCTATCTTTTAATATTGAATTTTACGATTTCTTGAACTATAGTATACTAGATGCGAACAGAAATCTTATTATTTTAAAAACTGTAATTTTGATTATATTAATCGGCTCATTAATAGATTGGGATTTGCTTTTTGCTGGCCTTGATGCTTCGGATTGTTTTGAAGTTTTTCTTCAAAATCTTTTAAATATTTTCTCGAATGATATATCGTTTCGGACAAAAAATTATAAACTTCCTTGATATACGAAGGGCTTAAAAATATTTAAAAATTTACGGAATAAATTCTTTCATGAATTTAAATATACTGGTAACCCGGAGTGCTGGGTAAAATAAGTATTTGCATTACATTCGCGAATTTAACTTCTTAAAGGCATCCGGGAGTTTTTCGAAAAATAAAAAGACATTTTTTTAAATTTTTTTTTTTTAAGCTGCATTTTATCTTAGACCAAAATTTTTTATATTATTAAAGTATATCTATTCAAGATTTATCTCTGAAATTTTTGGTCCAAAAATATTCGTCAATAAGTTAGAAAAGTGCAATGCCGTGAACGACCTCAAAATTTGCAGTGAGCAAGATATCTGAAGACAAAGAAAATTAATTTTTTTTTTGGTTAAGCAAATAGTTAGGGGGCGTTTGATCGTTCGATTTTTTTTGGACACATATTTTTTGATTTATAGACGACCTCAAGTTTGTGCACAAAAAAAGAAAATTTTCTTTGTACGCCCGCCATTTTGTCAAAAATTAATATGTTTCAAAAACGCCCCTATCCCTATTTTTCGAATAGAGTATCTCATGTTGTCATTGATAATGTGAAGTCTCATTCTTTCTTTGCAACATTTGGGGTGCCCCAGGGTAGAATCCGTTGCCCCTTACTTTTTATAGTGTTCATCAATAATATTTCAAAATGCTTCAAATTTGCAAATTTCTTACTTTATGCGGATGACATAAAGGTTTTCTCTATAGAAAAAAATCAATCTGACTCTCTTCTACTCCAGTCTGACTTAAATAATGTTTATGCATAGCTTAATCACAACAATATATCTTTGAGTATTAACAAGTGTTTTCTTACTTACTCTAAAACAAATTCTCCCTTTCCTGTTGACTACTACTTTGATAACACAAAATTAGTCCGTGTTAACGAAACACGAAATTTGAGTATCATATTTGATTCAGGGCTTAAGTTTAATACACACATTTTTCCCAAAGCTACTCCCTGTTAGCATTCGTTAAGCGAAATAGTGCTGGGTTTTCTAATCCATACACTTTAAAACAGCTTTACACGTCATTCGTTAGATCCAATCTCGAATATGCATCTTTTATTTGAAACCGATTTTACGCGGTGCATATAAAGCGTTTAGAATGTGTTCAAAAACGATTTTTAAAATTTGCTTTGCGCTCATTAAATTTGTTGGAACCTATTCCGTCACACAAAGCCCCTTGTATACTGATTAATCTATCGAATCTTGAAACTAGAAGATTACTACATAGTATTATGATCATGTACATATGATCTGATCAATGGTAACAATATCTGTGATAAATTACTTGAATTGTTATCGTTTTACGTTCCATCAAGGTCGCTTCGAAATTTTGATTATCTCTGTATAAATATTCATAAGACAAACTATGCTATTAATGAGCCATTAAATAGAGTTCTTTTAGCTTTAAATAAAATATATTGCAATACTTATTGATTGATTGAGTAAATTTATTAGTATTTTAAATACTTTGAATAACATTTTTATAAATATAACTTAAAATTATGACTAGTTTTTGTTTCTTTAATACATCTTAACATATTGCAGTTTATTATTTACAAGTTTGAATTTCAATTCATTGATTCCTTTTTGCTTTGAAGAATTCTAAACATTTTCTTTTAAAAATTCTTAAATTTGATTCATTTTCTATATCATTTGTAAGGCTGTTAAATAATCGAAAACTTTTCTGGAAAAGGGTCCTCTGGGCTGCTGTTGATCTCTGGTATTCGATTCTAAAATCACTCGCATTTCGAAAACTACTGGGTGTTTTTTTTAGAGGTTTGTTTTTCAAATAGAGATAAAACTGGCATTTTATGGTCAAATCTGGCAACTCTAATGTCATTTATGTTCAGTTTGGTTTGCCATTTTATCATGAACAGGTTGACAAAAGAACAACGCTTGCAAATCGTGCAAATTTATTTCGAAAATAATGGTTCAGTTCGCGAAGTTTACCGCAAGCTCCGTCCATTTTATGGTCGACATAATCGTCCATCAGAGCAATTAATTCGGTTAACCATGGATCGTTTTCGCACTACGTTTACTCTATGTGATAATACGCATCCGCAGAGACGTCGAACAGTGCGCACCGAAGAAACAATTGCCGCTGTAGAGCAAAATGTTGAAGAGGACCCGAATGAATCGATTCGCCACCGTGCACAGCAATTGGAGCTTTGTCCATCAACTTTATGGAAGATTTTGCGCAAAGATCTTGGCTTGCGACCTTACAAGATCCAGCTTGTGCAAGAATTAAAGCCGCGAGACCATGCAATGCGTCGTGATTTTGGTGTATGGGCCGAAAATGAGATTGATCTCGATGCTGATTTTCATCGCAAAATTTTGTTCAGTGATGAGGCTCATTTTTGGTTGAATGGCTACGTCAACAAGCAAAATTGCCGCATTTGGAGTGAAGAGAATCCACATGAGACCCTTGAGACGCCATTACATCCACAAAAACTGACTGTTTGGTGTGCTCTATGGGCTGGTGGAGTCATTGGGCCATACTTCTTCCGAAATAATGCTGGAGAGTCAGTTACCGTTAATGGAGACCGGTATAGAGCCATGATAACCGGCTATTTTGTTCCCGAATTGGATGGCATGAATGTGGATAAGTTGTGGTTCCAACAAGACGGCGCTACATGCCACACAGCGCACGTCACAATCAATTTATTGAAGGAAACATTCGATGAGCGCATAATTTCGCGGAATGGACCTGTCAATTGGCCACCAAGATCGTGTGATTTGACACCATTGGATTATTTTCTTTGGGGATATGTGAAGTCGCTCGTCTACGCCAACAAACCAGAAACGTTAGGGGACTTGGAAGCCAACATTCGTGGCGTTATTGCCGACATACGGCCCCATATGCTCGAAAAAGTGGTTCAAAATTGGACCTGTAGAATTGGCTTTATTCGAGCCAGTCGCGGCGGCCACATGCCGGAAATCATATTTAAACATTAATGGCATAAAATTATCCTTCCAATAAAGCCAAATTGATGGACATTAAAACGATTTTCTTGTGTTTTATTTCAATTCGAAGCTCTATACCTCTAAAAAAACACCCTGTATATGGCTGGACCTCTTCTACTCTTCTGACATAATTTGTGAGATAACTTGGTGCTGTCTTGTGTCTTATCTTGAAACCCGTTAATAGTGTGTTGAGCTCTAGTCTTTCTGTAATATTAAGCCATCTAAGTGTTTCTTACATACATCTGATTGAGGTATATCTATTGTATTTTAAAATTGTTCTCATAGCTTTATTTTGGAGTTTCTGGAGTCTTTCTATCTGTCCGAGGTTGCATGATGTATGATGTAAATAATACTGAAGGACAGAATTCAAAGTTTGGTTTTATTATGGCGTTATATACGTTCACGGCTGTTACATAATTTATTTTATTGCGGATCAGTTTGAAAAAACCTATTTTTTTACCGATTTTTTTGCAAATATAATCGATATGGTACTGAAGTGTTAATTAAATTTTTGTATGCCGAAGGATGATTTTAAAAGCACTATGACATCTTCGCTGAATATTGATTAATTTGTATACTTCTTACTGTTAAATTATAACTTATAATTGTTAAGTGCTGTAAGGATAATTATCCATAGAGGCAAATAAATAAAAAAATATAAAAAAACGTTTATAAAAATTTGACTTTTTATTTAAATATTTTTTCGTACAAATTTCATGTAATGTCATAATGGAAAGGCCTATATGCAGATCGAATCACAAACAACATTAAAATAAACGATGTAAAACGATTATTAAAAACATCTTTTTCATAGTCTGGCAACCTTGTTACATAGATTTGCATTTGTTTCTCGACTGGCTGATTTTTGATGATTTGTTTGCTGTATTCGTGTGGTGAATTGGAGGTTTGCATTTTTATCATCGTTTCCTTAAGTTAGCAGGTGTTTTACATATTTGCTGAATTTACAATAACAACGATTTGAAGCTGGTTGAAGTGGCGCTCCGTTAAACTGCAAGGTGTTTCCTAAAGTTCAGCTTTTGGTGTCATTATGCAATGAAATTTTCAGTAGACATTTAGCTAAGACACAATTCTTTAAAATTCTAAGGCTGTGTGCAGACTGATTGTTCTTTGTATTTCGTTGAATTTCACTTGTTTGCCTAAATGGATGATTTTTGTGGTATATGCGACAAACATTTTCAATGCAGTATCCTTGTAGTGGATACTGCAAAGAAGTTTTCCACCGAGGTTGTTGTGATGGTGGACTCACAGAATATGATGTCAGGCTGCTTAAAAAAAATCAACACCTCAATTACTTTTGTAAATAGTGCCTGAGTGTTCCTGATAAGATTTTAAAAGGGCACGAAATATTCTTGAATGCGCAAAATGTGAGTTTTGATAAAATTACTTGCAACTTTGACGTGCAAATCAAATTGCTGAATGCTCAACTAGCAGATTTTAAGAATGCTCTTTTTGAAAATTTAAGTTCATATCAAAGTGATCTGTCATCGTTAACTGCTAAAATTTCTTCCGTGATATCTACTTTAAAAATTGCAATGCTGGAAAAAAATAAAAATTTGGCTTTGAGTGTAGTCTCTGCCAGTGATAGGCCCTCTCTTTCGGGGAGAATTGCTCCTTATAGCTCAACAGATTTTCTTCATGATGGTGATAATGCTGCTGTTACTGCTGCTGCGAATAATGAAGTAATTGGTGCCTCTCATATTGGATCTTCTGCTGTTTGTGCTAACTCTAATCTTGCAAGGAATGAAAGTCATGTTGATGGTTTTCTTGCGGGTGCTGTAAATGCAAATTGGTTGAATGAAACTGCTCCTAAGATACAAGAGAATTGGAATTTAGTTTCTAGAAAAAAGCAGAGAAACCCCAGTAAACAGATTAATAATAAATCAGTTGTGGATTGTAATCTTAATGAAGAGTATGATGTTGAGGAGCCCAAAAGAGTCTTGCATCTCTCTTATTTTAAGCCTTCTGTTACTTCAGGCAATATTATTGATTATATCTCTGCTCATACGGACAAGGCTAAGCAACGTATGCTATAGTCTCGTTAAAAAAGGAGTTGATGTGGCATCCTTGAAAAGAATTAGCTTCAAACTCATCGTTGGAAACACTGACTATGAAAAAGTCTTCAATCAGAAATTGTGGCCAGCCTATGTTTGTATAAGACATTTTTCTTTTTTCTCGGAGAAGAAAAAAATCAAACAAATCTTTAACTCAGCCGATTTATGCTACTCGAGTATTTGAGCTTGCACCGCAAGCCTTGCCTGTTGCTCATGTTATTAATTCCAGTAATAACTTGTTTAATTCTGCCCTACCGAATAATCATGTTTTTGATTCTGTCAACAATCTGGATGACAATGTATCTGGCTTAAGAACTAAATCGAATACTATGTTTGCTGCATCTTCCCTTTGTGATTATGATATTTTCATTCTCACTGAGACTTGGCTCAATGATAACTTCCACAGTGAGGAATATTTTGACTCTTATCTATACATTACATATCGCAATGATAGAGATTCTCAATCTACTGGATGTTGTCGATATGGTGGAGTGTTGATTGCGGTAAATGTTGCCTTACATTCTTCGAATATTCTACTGGCAAATAGTGATGTTATTTTGGATCAGCTGTGCATCAAGATTAATGGCTCATCTTCCTGTCTATTTATTTGTATCGTATGTGCCCCCAAATAGTTCTTTGAACTTATTTAAATTGCATGTGGACAATATTTTATCGGCAGCTTCACAAATTTCGTTGTGACTTTAACTTACCTGGTGTTTCCTGGCCTGCTGAGCAGCGTGCTGATCATCATTATCTTTCCCCATCTAATGTTTCGAGTGCTTGTGAGTTATATGTTATTGATAAGTTTTTGCATTTAGGACTTGGTCAAATTAATAACTATTTTAATACACGTAATAGGTTATTAGATTTAATTTTTATCTCAAATAATATTCGTGTATCACCATATCCAATTTCTGATGTTAGCTTGCATCATATTCCTCTGGAAATCGAACTATATTTTTATAAATATCTTGCTTTTTCTGCAGACTCTAATAATGTTCACTTTAATTTTAAGAGATGTAATTTTGTTACTGTGAACAGTGTTTTTAGTAGTGTTGATTGGGATATTGAATTTGATCCATCATCTACTGAAGAGTGTTTTGTTTTGAAAAACATTACTTCACGCATTTGTAATCAATATGATTAAGGTTTCTGTTTACAAGTTACCTTGGTAAAATAGAGGACTAAAAAAACTTAAAAATCTAAGGTCTAAATCTAAGGTCTATCTGGTTACTCGGAAAGATTGCCATTTTAGGAAATACGTCATTATTTAAGGGAATTCAACTTTTTAGATAAATATCTCTACAATCAGTACATTCTTAAGTTTGAATCAAACATCAAATCCAAGTCGTTCTGGCGTTTCGCAAATTCAAAAAAAAGGGTGTTCTTCAATTCCTGCAACAATGTTTCTGGGTGATAGTTTTTCCCATGATGCACAACATTCTGCAAATCTCTTTGCTGATTTTTTTAAATCTAATTTTGAGACTCCTTACATTTCTTGTCCTGATGTTTCTTTTGTTCCTTCTTTGGATTTTGGATCACTCACATTATCACAAACTGATATTTTGAATGGTATCAATAATCTTAATTTTTCGACTGGTATTGATGGTGATGGTTTTTCTGCTTTTTTCATTAGAAATTGTGCTTAAAATTTATGGTAACCTTTGATGATTATTTTTAATTTGTCCTTGTCTACAAGTATAAATCTTGATTGCTGGAAACTGGCTTTTATCACTTCCATTTATAAGTTGATTTGCAAGAATAATATAGCCAATTACAGACCTATATCTAAGTTGGGTGTTATCTCCAAACTTTTTGAGTCCATAGTTAAAGAGAAAATTCTTGTTGCACTTAAAAGTATAATATCACCTTACCAGCATGGTTTTGTGCCTGGCAGATCGACGGTTACAAATTTGCTTCTATTTTCTGAATAATGTATTTTCAAGAAGGATGTCAGGTCGATGTGATATACACTGATTTTGCGAAAGCCTTCGATAAAATATCTCACGAACTTTTAATAAAAAAACTTAAGGCGTTGGGCTTCCACTCTAATTTTCTTGATTGGGTAAAATTCTATCTAGCTAATCGTCAGTGTATTGTATCCTTTGACAACGTTAAGTCTTATTCCTTTTTTGCTATATCAGGAGTCCCTCAAGGTAGCATTCTTGGTCCGTTATTATTTGTCATTTTCATTAATGATATTGGGTCATTGTTCTTGCAATGTAAATGTTTTCTGTATGCGGATGACTTAAAAACTTTTATGAAAGTAAGAAAGGTAGCTGATATTGATATCCTCCAAAGTGAATTGTCTACGCTTCAGGTTTGGTGTGCTAATAATTGTCTCAAGGGGGCGTTCAAGTATTACGTAACGCAATTAGGGGGGAGGGGGGTCTTGCAAAACGTTACGATGCGTTACGGGGGAGGGGGGGGGGGGGGTTCGAACAACGCGTTACAACAATTATGCGTGCATAATGAAACTCTACTCTTTCTTAATGTGTATGTTTATTGAATAGCTACAGCCAAAACATTTTATTAAAATGATAAAAGTTGACGGGATCTATATAAGCTACAGCAATAAATGATACATCACATTGAAGCACTCAACGAGCAGAATGTCCTTAAACTATCATCTTCGAGATTGTTTAACCAAAACCTGAGATATAAGCGTGGAAAGATTTCCTATTTTTATCATTATTGCTGTAGCTGTTCCAGATCCCATCAACTTTTATCATTTTAATAAAATATTTTCGGCTGCGATCCGCTAGCACCTCATCTGGTGAATTTTGAGAAAAAGATATTCGTCTAATAGGTCACAAATTGGTCAGTTAGTCCGATTAATTGGTCAGCAAGATTCAATTTTTTAAAAATATTTTAAAAATTTTAAGGTCATTCGAAGATTTTGGCACCTCATCTGACGAATTCTGAAATAAAATAAATATCCATCTAATAGGTCACAAATTGGTCATAATTGGTCAGTTAGTCCGATTAATTGGTCAGCAAGAGAACATTTTTTAAAAATATTTTTAAAAATTTCAAGGTCATCTTAATATTTTGGCACCTCATCTGGCGAATTTTGAAATAAAAAAATACGTATCTTATAGGTCACGAATTGGTCATAATTGGTCAGTTAGTCCGATTAATTGGTCAGTAATAGAAAGTTTTTAAAAAAATTTTCAAAATTTCAAGGTCATCTGAAGATTTTGGCACCTCATCTGACGAATTTTGATATAAAAAAATATGCATCTAATAGGTCACGAACTGGTCATAATTGGTCAGTTAGTCCGATTAATTGGTCAGCAAGAGAACATAGTTTAAAAATATTTTTAAAAATTTCAAGGTCATCTTAATATTTTGGCACCTCATCTGGTGAATTTTGAAATTAAAAAGTACGTATCTAATAGGTCACGAATTGGACAGTTAGTCCGATTAATTGGTCAGCAAGAGAATATTTTTTCAAATTGTTTTAAAGACTTTATGGTCATCTGAGAATTTTGACACTTCATATTAGGGCAAAAAAAAGGAAGTTAAGAAATCGATAGGATTTTTAATGCTGACGATTGGTCACCAAAAATCTAATAAGTGGTCATGCATAGAACATTTTTTAAAAATACAAATGACTTTCCTGTGATACAACCCATGCGGGTACCTCGACTGTTATATCTACGGTGACCATCCGTTCTGTTTTTAGCAGAACAGTTCTGTTTTTAAGGCGCTTGTTCTGCGTATTTTTTTCTAATGGAAAATTACAAAAGTGTTCTGTTTTTCGCAAATGTTCTGTTTTTTGTTCTGCTTTCATGCGCCACGCAAATCTACTATTTACTAATCTACAGTCTATTTCTAATAACGTCAACCCTTTGCTGATCGATATGCAAGTTGTTATCGATATCAATTAGCAATCTCTATCAAAAACCTGATTGTGCAATGTAATTACCGTGACGCTAAAGGACCAACTAAACCATGCACGCTCTGACTGCAGTCAACTTATGCAAGAGTGCGAATACACATAAATCGTATATCAAAACTACAACGTACTTAACAAAAAGTTTCGTTCAATTTCCACAAATGTCATTTCCTTAAGGAAAGAGCGAAACTGAACGCACTTTCTGTACGGAATCAGCTGTTTATGCATTGTATACATAAGAAAAAGTTTTTGCAATGGAACTTGAAGTGGAAAATACTTTTGTTTTGAAATAAATAGAAAATGAGAAAAAAGAAGATAATGAAACAGTAAAATAGACGCATTTTATTGTAATCGAAATGTAAAGGAAACGGCTTGGAGTGCAGTTGCAGAAATATGCATTTTAATGTACACACACACAATACATACAACAATATGATTGACAATTCAGTGATGCCACACGCTGCATTTGCCAATACTTTTCCCCACAATCTACACGCATAGTACAAAATGAGCAATTTTGTTTTCTCATTTTTTTCTTAAAATTAGTAAAAACAATATCTGGATTACATATTTATTGCTTTAAGTATCTAAATTAATGTCATTGAATAACAGTTAGTGAATGAAATCAATTTATTTAGGAAATATAAAAAATAAAATTTATGCAATTGTGGGAATATTTCACACGCTTGCCAACTATGGCTACATCGCTTCTTAAGTTCAACGAAGTACAACATAGCCACTAAAAAATCTTCTCTGAGTTTCTTAAGCATCTGACAGGCTTTTCGTTCAAATTTGACAGTAGGTTACGCTAGGCGATGCATGGTTTAGTTGGGCCTTAAGTTTTTCGGTTTGGATTTGAACCCAAATTTTTGCTGGTTATTCGCTGAACGCAGAGATGAAATTTGTTTACCTTTCATGATCAAGAAAATAATTTCGGAGTTAGAAAAAACAGGAACTGCAAAGATAGTGTCAAAAGTTTTTATATGAATTGCATTAAATTATCTACATCAGTTGGATAATGCATTTAAAGAGGTTGAAGTGATGGAATGGGTACTGTTGCGTACAATGCCATCTTCGAATAAGGTTGAAAGAAATTTGACATATATTATGGGAAAGAGTAGCCGAATTAAAATTAATTACAGCGAACTATTTGATGAGTTTACTTGTGTTAAAAGTTATGTGACTTGTGAGATACTAAAGGAATGGACAGATGGTGGAAAGCTAGTCGAGAATAAAGGGGTTGAAATATTTCAATATCTTAAAAAAAATTCCATACCTAGCTATTTTAATAACGAGGTGCAACTTTGATCTTAACTGCTTAGAGCTTAAGTAATATTTACAAAGTCAGGAAAACATTATTAAATGTTTGGTGCATATATTTTTGTTACACTATTCTGCCGTACTAAGCGAAAAGGGCGTATGTCAAAAAAAGATATATCTGAGATTCTTATGACATCGTATAGCTTAAGAAATTGCTTGTCTAATAAAATGCTCCAAATGCCGGAGTCTTAGTTCAAACATATAACAAATCTCGTAAGAAAATTTTCTCCATCCCAATTTTAAAGGTATTTCAATAAATTGACATAAGCAAAACATCAATTATTTCGAAACGAAATTTTTTGAGATACGCCCTTTTCGCTTAGTTCGGCAGTATTTTTAATTAAAATCAAAGCCAATGAATTAATAATTTTTGTATTGAACTTTTTAGTCATTTTTACAACCAACATGAGAAAGATAACAAGTGGATCAATTTAACCTGGTAATTGGTGACATATGTTTCGGCTATTACCACGTATATACATATTTATATGCATACACATAGCCTCATCAGACCAGTTTTGGTTAAGTTGTACTGAGAATCGAACACCCGACCGTATGCATTTTTGAATTGCGACGGCCGCTCTAACACTAGAGCTATTGGGTATGTGACCTTGATGTGTACAAAGTGCGTGTTTCTTTGGAGTTCGCACGTATTGTTCCATTTTTCTTGTTATCTTTCTGAGTTATGTTCAGTTGACATAGCTCTTTTTAAGCTTATTTGGCTTATACATGTGCTATGATTTTATAATTATATTTTCATATAATTTCAAAGTTCTGGAAAATTTTCCAGCTACTTTTTCATTATTATTGAAAAATTGGCGGGTTCTCCATATTAAGAATTTTGGTTTGTTTTGAGACTAATAATTATTATATTAATAATTTTTGTATTGAACTTTTTAGTCATTTTTACAACCAACATGACAAAGATAACAAGTGGATCAATTTAACCTGGTAATTGGTGACATATGTTTCGGCTATTACCACGTATATACATATTTATATGCATACACATAGCCTCATCAGACCAGTTTTGGTTAAGTTGTACTGAGAACCGAACACCCGACCGTATGCATTTTTGAATTGCGACGGCCGCTCTAACACTTGAGCTATTGGGTATGTGACCTTGATGTGTACAAAGTGCGTGTTATGAAAAATGGAACAATACGTGCGAACTCCAAAGAAAAAAATCGATTTTTCGACTTATATGTTGTTTTTATGAAAAGTAATTAGTGTTATGTAAAAAAATGAAGCCCTGAAAAATTTCATTAAAAAATATTGATATTTAGAGGTCGCTAGCGTCCGATTTATGAATTAAATTCATTTTTGTTTATTTGCGAGTGATTATAACTCTTCCCAAAAGATAATTCTGCATGAGATACGGGCTGCTGGCATTGATTCTTATATTATATTGCTGAACACGATGCTGATAATTGTTTTGCGAAACTGTGGCTGAGTATCTTGGTAACATAAAAAAACTCGCTGAAAACAGCGAAAAAACAGCGCAAATTTGGGTTTAAGTGAGGTAAACTCGAGGAATACATTTTTTTTCTTAGTCTATCATTCTTCAGGATTATAGTCCGAAAACAGAAGAAGATATTCTGCCGAGTCTCGATGTTCCAGTATTTTTCCTCAGATAAATGAAAAATCCTCGAAAACGGGCCAAAACTCAAGCTTAAATGAAGTAAATTCGAGTAATACATTTTTTAAAGATCGTTTTCCGAGTAATACATTTTTTAAAGATCGTTTTCCGAAGTAATTTTTTGCGCTGAAACCGAATTCGGCCTCAAAATCGAATCATCACATCAGACTTCCGAAATAGTTGAGGTTACGCAGACAGTTTTACTTATATCTTATTTAATACGCCTGACCAATTTTTTGTTTTGGCTGACAAATTTTAAATCATCTTGTAACAACATATTATAAGTATAGTAATTAAAAATTAATTGATTTACATGACAACCTGATATAACAGTCGAGGTACCCGCATGGGTTGTATCATAGAAAAGTCATTTGACCAATTGTCAGCATTAAAAATCCTATCGATTTCTTAACTTCCTTTTTTTCGTCCTAATATGAAGTGTCGAAATTCTCAGATGACCATGAAGTTTTTAAAACAATTTGAAAAAATATTCTCTTGCTGACCAATTAATCGGACTAACTGACCAATTATGACCAGTTCGTGACCTATTAGATACGTACTTTTTAATTTCAAAATTCACCAGATGAGGTGCCAAAATATTAAGATGACCTTGAAATTTTTAAAAATATTTTTAAACTATGTTCTCTTGCTGACCAATTAATCGGACTAACTGACCAATTATGACCAGTTCGTGACCTATTAGATGCATATTTTTTTATATCAAAATTCGTCAGATGAGGTGCCAAAATATTAAGATGACCTTGAAATTTTTAAAAATATTTTTAAAAAATGTTCTCTTGCTGACCAATTAATCGGACTAACTGACCAATTATGACCAATTTGTGACCTATTAGATGCATATTTTTTTATTTCAGAATTCGTCAGATGAGGTGCCAAAATCTTCGAATGACCTTGAAATTTTTAAAATATTTTTAAAAAATTGAATCTTGCTGACCAATTAATCGGACTAACTGACCAATTATGACCAATTTGTGACCTATTAGATGCTTATTTTTTTTCTCAAAGTTCACCAGATGAGGTGCTAGCGGATCGCAGCCAATATTTTCGTTTCATTTTTCGCCATTTTAACATATTTTAAACTTAAGCAAATGTTTATTACATTATGTGTGATTTTTTATTAAATAACAATATGAACAAGTTAAGGTGTTATCTTCAGCCAGGCCGAAACTCACATACCCTACGCTGCACTGAAAGAACATATATTTCAATAAATGTTAAAGACGTTGAAGAGGTTGCATAATTCGAAAAAAGTGTGAAGTGCTTAAAAGGTTAACAGAGGTTGAAAAATGTTGAAAAAGTCGTAAATATATGCAAAATGTTAAAAAATGTTGAGAGAGGTTGAAAAAACTCCAAGTCGATCAAAAAGTCGAACAAATAAAGGACAAAGAAATTTCATCACAATATCTTGCAGGGTTTACGAGATATGGTGGTATAAAGGTTAAAATTACGGGCTGTGCCACGGGAATCTTTGGATATCTGAAACCTAGCTTAATCCTAATTTAGTTCACATGTACACCAAATCACCAAGTTTCATCAAAATCGTTCCATTTTTTTCAAAATGGGATTGTGCAAATATACATAGAGTATGGGGTGTTGTCGTGTCCATAAACCGATTTTATCCATTTTTAATAGCAAGATGCCTGCAAGACGCTGATCAGGAATATATGTACTTTTCCATAACTCCCATGCCCCCTTCTATATGTTACAAACGAAATGACAAAATGAATATACCCTCGGTGTAGGGTACAATAAAGAAAATAAACATAGCATGTATTTCCGGTACTTTTCGCAACATAATTGTGACTTTTAGGTAAATATGGTCACTTGGGTGTTACGTAACGTTTAAGAGGGGGGGAAGGGGGGGGTAGAGGAAAACGTTACGGTGCGTTACATGGGGGGAGGGGGTGGTCAAAAATCTTCAAAAATTGCGTTACGTAATACTTGAACGCCCCCCAAGTTAAATTTAAATAAATGTGTGTTTGTGTCCTTTTCTAAGTTAAATATCTTGCTTTCCTCAAGCTATCTATTTCCAATATCAAAGATTTAGGAGTTGTTTTTGATTCAAAGTGTACGTTTCGTTCCCACTTTGACTATATAATCCCTAAAGCTTATTCTATGCTAGCCTTTATACGACGTAATAGCTTGGCGTTTAAGGATCCATACACTCTTAAAACCTTGATTAGTAGTCTTGTTAGATCTAAGTTAGAGTATGAGGCAATTATTTGGAATCCTTATTATGAACTGCACATAGAAAGAATTCAAAAGGTTCAAAAATCTTTCACTAAGTTTGCGGTGCGTTCTCTTAACTTCGAATCAAGTCTGCCCAACATTAAAAGTTAGAAGGAATATTTTATCACTTTTAATGGTTTATGATATTGTCTCCGGTAAAGTTAATTGTCCTATGTTATTGGCCATGATTTCATTCAATGTCCCTTCTAGAACTTTAAGACATTGTGATATTTTTCGTCTTGATATTCATCGTACGCTTTATGCTACTAATGCTCCTCTACCTAGAGTTTTGAAATTATTTAATGAATTAAATACTGTTGTTAATTTTGATTTTTCGAATTCAAAAAATGTTTTATTTGTTTTATATTGTTGTTTTTGATTTTTTGTTAATGATTTAAATTTCGATTTTATTTTGATTTATCTAATTCATATATTATTATTATTATTATTATTATTATTATTATTATTATTATTATTATTATTATTATTATTATTATTATTATTATTATTATTATTATTATTATTATTATTATTATTATTATTATTATTATTATTATTATTATTATTATTATTATTATTATTATTATTATTATTATTATTATTATTATTATTATTATTATTATTATTATTATTATTATTATTATTATTATTATTATTATTATTATTATTATTATTATTATTATTATTATTATTATTATTATTATTATTATTATTATTATTATTATTATTATTATTATTATTATTATTATTATTATTATTATTATTATTATTATTATTATTATTATTATTACAATTTATTAGCCTTCAAAAAATTATAAAAGCTAACATTAGATGAGAGCACTGGTTGCTAAGACCATCGGCTCTAGATACAAAATATTTACAGTTATAAGTTTACATAAATATTAATATGAAGTTATATGATTATTTTGATTGACTTTATGAATTCGTAAATTTTCTCAATATTCTCTGTTGATGGTTGTTTCAGCGAGTCCATGGGTTTGGAGGTACCAAAAATCTTCTTCCTGTGAGTTGAGTGGTCTGGGCAATAATTTAGTATGTGGATTAGAGAGAGGTCTGTACCACATGTGGAACAGGTGGGGTGCGGTTTTTTTTCAAAAATGTGGAGATGAGTTGCTAAAGTGTGGCCCAGTCTGAGTCTTGAAAATATTTTGATTTTGGATTTGCTTAAATTTGGAGGGTATTGTGGAGGGTTGTAATCTCTGTTTATATATGTGTAATGATGGTGATTGTAGCCAAGCCATGATTTTAATCTTGATTTTATTAGATTATTTTTAATGTATTTCTTCATGTCCAGTTTTTCCACTGTATTATCCATAGTAATAGGTGCATTGCACGCATACTTGGCGGCTGAGTCCGCGTGGTGGTTTCCATCAATATTAACGTGTCCTGATATCCAAAGAATTCGTAAAGATGATTTGTTACAGTAAAGAATATTTCTAATACGGTTTATGGTGTACCATTTGTTGTTTGGGGAGTTCATTATAGCTACAATTGTTGAAAGGCTGTCGGAGCATACTATTGTTTTAAGATAAGTTTGGGTTGCATAAAGCATGGCATTATAAATGGCCAGAGCTTCTGATGTAAAAATTGAAGAAAAGCACGGCAGTATTTTTAAGGAAACCGAATTACCACTGTGATCAGTTACAGCCGATGACGTACAAACGTTGCTTATTTTTGATCCATCTGTATATAAAAATGACCATCCAGCGTTTTTGAGTTAGTTGTATTTTTCAGTGAAGAGTTTTTTAAATAATAAGTCGGGTGTGTTTGTTTTTTTGAATAAGGATTGTGAAATGTCACAAAAATTAGCGTAATTGCGTCCCGGCGGATCTACGTTGCTAGGTTTTTGAAAATTGATTTCTAAATTATGTTTTTTTGCTAAATTTAATGAATTTAAAATTGCTGGAGACGATCTCCAATTTCTTTTAGAATCATGTAATTTCTGAATTTCATCATCTATGATTGATTTGTTTTGATAGAGAAGCTTAGGTAAAAGTTTTGATTTGCATTCGTAAATATATTCTTCGAATGAAGGGAGTCCTGCTTCAGCAAGTAGGTTTTTTGTTGGTGTGCTGCGTAAGGCGAATAGGCTATGTCTGATGCTTTGATGGTACATTACTTTTACAATGTTCAGTGTAGATTTCGGAGCATTACCACATAAAAATAGGCCGTAGTGAATTTTGCTTAGGACTAATACTTTTGTGAGATAAATTAAAATATTTATATGGATTTGACATTTTTTACTGGCGAAAAAAGTTATGAGATTAACTCTTCCTACAAGAGCTTTTTTAAGAGAAATGAAATGATTTTTCCATAAGTAGTTTTTTGAAAAAATTATACCCAGTATCTTCATTTGTACAACGTTTTCTATTGTGTGTTGATTGAGGATAATTGTGTGGTTGTGTGCGTCGCATTTAAGTTTACGGCATATATGCATTTTTTTTGTTTTGTCCCAGGAGATCTTAGCTCCAGAGTTGTTACACCAATTATTGATATCGACTAAAACGTTTTGTAATGAAAGGTTAGTTTCGTAATTGCTGTTTTTCTTGCAGAACACGTATAAGTCGTCAGCGTACAAGCAATGATCCACGTATTTGTGTTTCTTCACGATTTGGCTGATGTCATCAAATGCGATTAAAAATAGCACAACAGATAAGGGGGAGCCCTGCGGGATCCCGTTGTGTAGTTGGTAAACTTTAGAGTGGATCCCGTTTACTCTGATTCGAAATTTGCGGTTAAATAGAAATGATTTTATGTAATAGATGTTGGGCCCAACTCCCCATTTGTGTAAAGTATTTAAGATGACGTGAGCTCCAATTCTGTCGAAAGCTTTTTCAAAATCTATTGAAAGGATAGAAACGTGATTGCGTGTGGAAAGTGTTTTTGAAATATAGCTATCTAAGTAGATAAGAGCGTCATTACAACCTTTTCCTGATTTAAAAGCCACTTGATTACGTGCAATTAGGTTCTTCTGTTCTGCAAACCAAAATAGTCGAGTTGCAATTATCTTTTCCAATACTTTACTTAAGCAGTTAAGTAGAGAAATCGGGCGGTATGATGAGATGAGGATAAAATTTTTGCCGTGTTTTGGTATGGGAACGATCGTAACAGTTTTCCAGGCACGAGGAATTACACCAGTTTTAAGGATATTGTTATACAGTGTGAGCAAACGTTCCTTGGAGCTTGGAGATAGATTTTGAATCATTTTATATGATATTCTGTCGGGGCCTGGTGTTTTACCCTTTACTTTCGCAAGGCAGTTTTCAAGTTCGATTATATTGATATTTTTCTCTATCTCCGAAGCTAACGGATTTGTATTTTTACTGCAGGTAAGTTTACGGAGAGATTTAGCTTGTCTAAATTCAGTTGAAAAATTAGAGTCTAAAGAATATTGGGACCATTTATTAGCAAAGTAGTCGGAAATTTGAGCTGGCTCAGATAGAACTTTATTTGACGTTTTTATTGCTAGTAGCGTTTTTAGTGTGGAATTGACAGTTAGCCTGCGTATCTTGCTCCAAATTTCGCTTATAGATGAGTTAATATTTATTTGTTTAGTAAAATCTGCAAAGCTTTTCCTTTTACATTGTAACATTTCTCTTCTGAAAATGGCGTTGTTTTTTTTGTATGAAATAAGATTTTGTTGCGTTGGACTTCTACGGAAAACATGGAATGATGTCATTTTATTTTGTTTTAAAATTGATAAATTTTTGCTCCACCATGGGACATGGGACTTGTAGCAATTGGAAGATTGAGGTATGTTGTTGTTAGCAGCGGCACGTATGGATTTAGTAATGGATGCGGTTTCTCTATTCACATTTAAGGACTGGGGCCGACTCTGAAGTTCGAGAGTGACATTTTTGTTGTAGCTGGGCCAGTCGGCAAAGTCTAGGAGAAATTTTTTTTGAATATAAGATTTGTTATCGTTTCTCGATAAAAGTAGGTTGATTTTTAATGGAAAGTGGTCGCTATTGTGTAGATCGTCAATGATGTCCCATTTGATGTAAGGTAGTAATGACGGTGAGCAGGTAGAGACGTCGATGTGTGTAAGTGTATTGTGAGTAGAGAGGTGTGTAGGTCTACCATCGTTTAGTACACATAATCCAGATGCCAAAATGGCGTCTTCTAAGGTACTACCTCTGGTGTTAATACGTTGGGAGCCCCATAATGGACTCCAGCTATTGAAATCTCCAAGCATGACGATGGGTGTGTGAATAGAGGAAAGGATATTTATTATGTCTTGTTGCAAAAAAGTTTGGGAAGGCGGTATGTAGATTGAGACTATAGTAAATTTAATGTTCAACTGTATCTCGATAGCGATTATTTGTAAGCTTGAATTTATAATTACAGTGGAACCTCGATTATCCGTCAGGCACGGGACCAGCAGCCTGATGGATAATCGAATAGACGAATAATCGAATATATGGCAGAATTTTGTTTTAATTCTGTATGGTGATGTAGTTTTACGCAACCATCCAATGATTCCATTTGAGAGAAACACTTTTCGATCTCATCAGCATTTTTCTTTATATCATTAATTGTGCTGAAAGTTGTTATAGTAGATGCACCTTTTTTGATTTCTCTAATGATTTCCATTTTTTTTTTTTTTTTTTTTCAATCGTAAGAACGGTTCTCTGGCATTTTTGTTTTCCAGATTCGGATGGTTGAGGCTCCATTGTGAAGCAAAAAAAAATTGTGTAATCCACTTGACTTGGCGAATAAAATGCAACTGACCAAAATCAATTAGAGAGCGCTAATGAACAAAATCAATAATGTTATGAAATTGAATCACACACAAAGTGAACTAATTAATGAATTTCTGCGAAATTTTCATCTCCGAATTTCGTAAGAAAAATTTCAGACAGAATCGCTTCGCGCATTGTATGCATACATAAACTGAATCGAAACTAAACGAAAAAAAAGTTTGCTTACAAAATGTGACGGTTAATCGGAGTGACGGTTGATCGGGAGACGGATAATCGAGGTTCCACTGTATTTGTTTATGTGGAATGTTGTTTCTTATTAGCACACCCACACCCTGTTTAGAAGTTTGGTTTGTGGCGGAGTTAGTGAAGTAAGCGAGAAAGTTTTTTGGTGGTATTGGAGTGAAGTTAAATGAGCAATGGGTTTCCTGTAATGATATGATGGAGGGATGTTGCTCTTTAATTAGTAGCTGAAGCTCGGATATATTATTGATGAAACCTTTGATGTTCCATTGTAATATAGTGAAACTCAACTTGAAGATTAGGACTCGCTTTTAGTAAGAATACTTTTACAAAAAGGAGAAAAGTTACAAAGAGCACTTTAAGTAAAACTGTTAAGTTTATGGATCCGATGAATCAGAGATCATCGATTCGTTGTCAGAAACAAAATAATTTTTTGATGCGATAGTATCCTGTGTTAATTTTGACAAAGGTGATAGAATATTTATATTTTCTGTGGTAGATGTTGAAGTTGATTTTGAAATTTCAGAGTTTGTTGATGGTTTAGATGTGTCGATTTGGGTTATTGTTGGTGTTGATAGATTGTTGATTGGAGATTGATGATTTGTATTTTTCTTGGTGTTCGTGTTTGAGGAAGTAGGTGTATCTGAGTTGTCGTTGAGGTTGTTGGTAGTGTTTGCAGCATGTTGTACTCGAGGGAGTTTGCTGTTATTATTTTCTGTAGTTGGTGTGGGTGGTCTTTTTTGCTGTGAAATAATGTTCGTATTTTGTTGATTTTTTGGATTGACAGTGTCGGCGTAAGATGTTGTAGTTTGTTTTGAAGGATTTATTTTTTGATTATAAATGCGGTGGGCAGTCCCCATGGAACACTTTTCAATGGTTTTAATTTTAATAACTTCTTTCATTTGTTGATATCTAGGACAGTTTTTATCTGAGGACGAATGTTCATTACTACAGTTGGCACATTGAAGACGGGTGCAAGGATCTGGAGTGTGTGGTGGTAAATTGCATTCAGTGCATGTTGTTGGGTTAGAGCATCTTTTTTGGGTATGGCCTAAAAGTTGACAATTCTTGCAACGCATAGGTGTTGGGAAGTAAGTTTGCACTTTCACTGAATACCAAGCTACTTCAACTGTTCTAGGTAATTGGTAGAGGTTAAATGTGAGTACCATGCTGCCAGTAAATGAAGATTTGTTATCAATCATTTTCGTGTACTTATAAACACCTATTACGCCTTGATTTTTCATTTCTTTTACAATTTCGTCTTCATTAACATTTATAAGGCAGGGAGCATATACAATTCCTTTAGTTGAGTTGAGTGTGTCGTGAAGTTTTACTGATATAGGACATAGATTGGACAGGGTTTTGGCTTTTAGAAACTTTTCAGCGATGTGGTTGTTACGGACAAGTAAGAGTAGACTACCGTCTTTTAGTTGACTTATCGAGTCGATAAGTGTTGAAATTGAATCCAAACCTTTTTTGATGGCAAAAGGACTTAGTTTCCTCAGCCCATCACCTGCAGAAGTAATAACTAAATATTTTGGGTTGGCCAATGTTGTATTTCTTTGTGGAAGCGTTGGGAAATTTTTTTCACTGGGGTGATCCACATAGTCAGCTAGTATGCTAAATCTATTAGACGATTTATCCGGCGGCCCCGGGGCCATTTTGTTATTTTGTTGTAAAAGTTAATGAAGGTATGTGTGAGTTTAACCAGTAGTAAAGAAAAAAAAATGTATACGTAAAGTATTACAAAAGGTAGAGTACTGTAATGAGAAAACAACTATGAAGAACCGTTATCAGACACGCGGTAGAAAAGAATAGCAACCAATACGTCCGAACGATACGAGAGATAGTCGGTGAATTCATATATTACCTTATAGTTCTTGCTGTAATATTTTTTCTTTTTTGTATATATTATACTATTTTTTTATGGCTCTAGTCTGTAAGAATTTAATTTCATAGACTTAAATAAATAAATAAATAATTTTGATGTTATTGTTTTATAGCGACCGCGAGCTTCTTTATTTTAAAATAACTTTTAGACGTTATTTGCTAAATATCTTTATAAAAAGTAGACACTAAAAAAACACGTATACTCATGTGAGTTATGAATTTTTCTCGCTCTAACTATTCATATCTTATCGGGTTGAATCTAATTTTGTCTAATGTACATAAGTCTTAACGAGGCCACCCTACAACATTAACTAACTTTTACTGTTATTTTTCGTGTTTTACTGAGTAATTATTATCACATTTTATATTGGTAGTTTTTCTACTCATTTCTTAATAATTATGTTAATATATTTTTTTTTATTTGCAGCGGAGTGCTTAATAGTTTTCCGGACATATTATCTACACACAAAGGTGCAATGCAAAAACGCAAAGACTGTGAGAGGCTAGCAGCCGAACAAAAGATGAGTAATCAGCAAATGGCAGATGTTAACCGTCGAACAGATATCATCTCATATGCTGTTATGGCTGAAATGTCGCATTTTCGGGCTGAGAGGGACACACATTTAAAGGAAACACTCAAATGTTTGATAAAAGAGCAAATAACTTTTTATACAAGTATTGTCGCTAAGTTACAAGAAGCTTATCGACAGTTTGATTAAAAATATAAATATTCACTATCATTTATTCAAAAAAGTCCAATAAAAACTATTTTCACTTTGTTATAATAGTACGAGAAATAGCAACATCGCCAATACAAGAATTTCAGAAATGCTTATTTTTTGATATCCAATCTATTTCATTATTTCAAGAGGCATGGGGTAGACAGTCTAGCTTGTAGGAGATGTTGCGTTTACCTGTGCACACAACATTAATGCTGGTGGAATTGTTAATTTTAAAATCATTTTAGAAATAATTTTTATTTTTCATTGGTTTTTATTAATTTTTCGCAACACAAAATCATTATTCCCAGACAGTTTGATCTATTTTGTAACTAAAAAAATATATTTTTAAGGAAGTTCAGTATAACTGTAATTTTAATATGATGTAGTTCAGCTATCAAAAGATATAAAAGTAATTTCAAGAAAAAAATTCGGTTGTTTAATTAGGACCCAGACCGAGTTAAGTCTGGGCAAGTATAGTGATAAATAAACAAATTATTTAAAATACAAAGCATATTTTTTTTAATATGTACGTTGACAATCACTTGCTCAAATATTTTTCCGTCATTGGAAACAATGCTTTGAAATGCTAACTGATAATCTTCTGAATCATCTAGTAACTAAATTGAAAAGCCTGAGCTTGCCTCCCCGGAAAAATTCTAGTATGTTATCACATCCGGTAAAGCTTTAGATACAGATCTACCCAAGATATTGCTCCCTATGTCCATGCATATCCAAAGTTTTAAAGGAGCATTTAAATGGCCCATGTTACCCAGAAGAATTATTATGATATCAGAGTCCGATCACCTTATTGTAACTTCAGCGTCAAAATCAATTTGGAAAATATGATATACAATCCTAGAATCTGCTCCTTCGTACTCTTCACATGATAATAAATCTTGTTTTGTTTTAAGTTATTATTTTCAACACGATATGAGCAAAACTCGTGATAACTTTTGTAAACTGTTTATTACAATTAAAAAATGCCATATCCTCAGTCGACCAATGGTTAACAAAAAATTTAACTATTGCTTCTTTAAACTGAAGAGTTTCGAGTTGAGCAGTAATATTATGGGGTCGAATTTGATTGGGTCCAATGGAAAATTGGCTGGTTGATCCATCCCTACGTTTATGCTCACAATCTTTATCCCTTTCGCGACTACTGGGACAATTCGACCCAGATACTTTGAATGCTATGCCCTACGCTTATTGTCAATAGAAACTCGTATTTGAAGTGTCCCAATTCAAGTTTTGTGTTTTTTTTTATGCAAAATTATACTTAAATATGCATTTTTTCTGACACTTGTGTACTATTTTCTTATTTTGAAAAAAAAAATCAAAATGGGGTCTGAGCGGAAATAAAACTAAAAAATAAGTGAATTTGTAAAGTACTGATCGAATGCAATATCAATGCAAGATGACTTAAATTGAAATATCATTCTAAGGAACTTCTTCGAAATGCTCCCAAAATTTTGAAGTACTTCCTTCATTAAGTGTAGCATGAAAAAATCATCTAATATTTGTAAATCATATAATATTTGAAAATAGTTCCATCAGGATGACACATTAATTTCGGCACCGGTGTAAGTAGAGAGGTCAGTATTTTTTCAATGTCCACCTTGTGAGCCACAGCAAAGTTAACCACTCGATTTTTGTCGTACAGGTTTGTCAAATCTATCCTCGTTGTTAAACAACCGAGTCAAGTGATTATAATCATAATAATAATTATCAACGTTTATATTAAAAAGAAAAAAATTATGTTTTGTATTTTAAGTAATTTGTTTTATTACAATATTACAATACTTGCCCAAACATAAATCGGTCTGGCTGCTAATCAAACTACCGAATTTTTGTCTAGAAAATGAATTTTATATCTTTTGATAGTGGGACTACATCATATTAAAATTTCAGTTATACTGAAATTCTTTACAATATCTTGTTTTTTTAGTTACAAAATAGTTTCTGGCACGGTGCTAGCAATGACCAAACTGTTTGATAATGATTTTGTGATGCGAAAAATTAATAAAAACCAATGAAATATAAAAAAAAAGTATATATAACGATTTTAAAATTAACACTGCATTAATGTTATGTGCACAGGTGAGCCAGACTGTCCCTTTACCTACCGAGATAATGAAATAGAGGGAATATAAAAAACTAACCTTTCTGAAATCATCTGTCAAAAACGTTGCCAGCTTTTATACTATAAAATATATCTGTTAGAAATTTCTAAAATAATAATTATTGATGAAATATATTGACGTATAAAGTTAAAATAACATGCAATTTTTTATTATATCATATGCCAATGAATTAAAGGTTTTAAGTCAGGAAAATTCTCCCAGGGATGAAGCCTAGTGGAAATGTTTGATTGAGTGCCAGTGTTGTGTCCTTTTAAAAATGTAGAAAATGGTTTTGCTTACTCGAAAAGTTTGCCTCAAATCGAGAAATGAATTAAGAAGAGGCGGAGAAAACAAATCGATAACGTGACCAAAAGTCTTATGTACAATTGTTCATGCCAAAAGTCCCCTTATTAGTTTTAAGTTTAATAAGCACTTTTAATATCCCTTAAGATATGTTTCACTATCAATTAATTAGTAACGTATAGTTACCAACTAGGGTGGCAATCCCGGAGCTTTTTTGAGTTTCGGGATTTTCGGGATCGACGTTTCCAATCCCGGGATTGATAGTTCTAGTAAATGCATACAAAACTACAAAAAAACGAGAAGTTTATACTATTGTATACGATATAAAATTAAAATTGCCTTATTTCACAGCGTAACAATGAAGAATGAGAACGCAAAATACTTAATAGAAAAAATAATAGCTTAAAAATTGACTTAGAACACTTCGAGTGTTAATACATCTAAATCACATTTACTAAGTTCGACTAGTAGAAGATAGTCACTATTAAAAGAAGATGATAGAGGATAATCAAGCACTTATGACCAAACTATCAATTTTATTATTCAATTTTATTTTTACATTTAAAAATTCGTGTACCACACTTTGTACTTGATTAATACTTTATCACCTTCTTCAAATGTGACAGTGATGGCATTTAGTGGCACCGAATGGCTCGCTCTCAGTAGACGCACCCATAAGTGTGCTTCATTTAACATAAGTTGTCAAAATCTTTAGAAGTTGATTTCAGAAAAAAGCTTCAGACAAAAGTTTAATTATATCTTAGAACTTAAATTTTGGTAGGTCTAGGTTTGGGTCAAAATTTCAATGTCAAATCAAAGTCGGCTGTGGTTTTTTTTTTTTTTTTTTTGAAGACAAACCTATATTTTTTGTTGCAGATTTGTATTTTATTATAAAAAATAGATACGTTTTGCTTATTTTGTTTTTCTATTGCATTTTTAGTATTTCCGTTATTGATAAAAATAATTTTAATCAAATACAATCGCACTTAGTAAAAAATTCTTAAAATTAGTCAAACTATTAAGAAAGATATTTTTTTTGCTATGTCACATTTTTTTTAAGAAAATCTTAAACAAAAAATTGCTACAATAAAAAAAAATATTTTTACTCAATTTAAGGTTCAGACACAATTGAAGTGCATTTTGCAGGATGCAATAATATTTCATGCACATCAAATGTATTGAAAACAATTATTTTGCAGATTTTGTACTTAATTATGTCATATAAAAGAATATTTATTATATAATATAAAACTTTTTTCTAATCCTGAAAATCCCGGGATTGCCTCTTTGTAATCCCGGGATTACTTAAGCTTATATTTAGAGCAAATCCTGGTATCCCGGGATTGCCACCCCTATTACCAACATATAAAATATGATGTTTAATAATCATAATGATGTTTAGATTACTTAAAATCATTTTTGTATAATTGGCTCCTCTTCGATTTTGGAACGCTGAAGCGATTACACTCTCTCTCACCATTAGAAGTTTGACATCCACATCAATATTTTCGATCCTTTGAGCCGGATGAGCTTGCATCTCTTTGTTGTCAGCAGAATGATAAGTTGCGGAATTATATTGCATAGTTCTCTTTGAAGTCTACGTTTTTATACTTGGAAAAACCGACGCACAGTGGCTCCTTTTTCAAAAAGTGATTGCTAAAATCAAATTTCGATTTCTGATTTTCGAAACTTTTTTTTTTTTACTTAAAAGATAATTGACCAAAGGTTCTAAAACCGAAAACTTTTTTGATTTATGACAAGTATTTTGGTTTTTATGGGTGCTCAAAGTTGGATAACTTTTTATCGTTCATTAAAATAGCATTTTTTTTACATTTTTCGCAATATTAAAAATGGAAAATTTCAAAAGTTTGAAAAAACATGGGAATTTGAAGCACGCTCTCTGAATTTATGGTATTTTAAAATAAATAATTTTCACAAGATGTAGAAAAAAAATTTTAGTTAGTAATTTTCATGAATTTTTCAAAAAAAGTCGTTTTTAGCATAGTTTTTCAAATTTACCTTGGCCTATAATCCACAAATCAATGTCAATCAAGGATTGGTGAATGAAAAATTACAGTTGACATATCTGCCAACAAAAATCATATAGGTCTTACCTGCCAATATTTGCCATGTAAGAAGTTATAGCTACTTATGTGACATGATATGCATAAAACTGAATTTGTTGTGTGATGACGATTTTCAGTCTATGATATTTTGACTTGGAAATTGTTTATCTGAATTTGATAGAATGTTTTTAGCGAATATAGACATCACTCAAAATAAATTAAAAATTGTAAATATGGACGTTACCACGCCCCTTTCTTAATTTATTCTTCCTATTTCCAAAACTATTTGACGCAAATAGATGCATATGTAAAGAGTACCTAGAAAACTTCTGTCCATATAATATGGGCTTTACCCCACCTCCAAAACGCTTGATTTGTCACTTTTTCCAAATCATTTCACTCTTTTTGAGAAAATTCGCTTTTGTATAGCGAAATAGTAATATAGGGTGTTTTTTTTAGAGGTTTGTTTTTCGAATAGAGATAAAACTGGCATTTTGTGGTCAAATCTGGCAACTCTAATGTCATTTATGTTCAGTTTGGTTTGCCATTTCATCATGAACAGGTTGACAAAAGAACAACGCTTGCAAATCGTGCAAATTTATTTCGAAAATAATGGTTCAGTTCGCGAAGTTTACCGCAAGCTCCGTCCATTTTATGGTCGACATAATCGTCCATCAGAGCAATTAATTCGGTTAACCATGGGTCGTTTTCGCACTACGTTTACTCTATGTGATAATACGCATCCGCAGAGACGTCGAACAGTGCGCACCTAAGAAACAATTGCCGCTGTAGAGCAAAATGTTGAAGAGGACCCGAATGAATCGATTCGCCACCGTGCACAGCAATTGGAGCTTTGTTCATCAACTTTATGGAAGATTTTGCGCAAAGATCTTGGCTTGCGACCTTACAAGATCCAGCTTGTGCAAGAATTAAAGCCGCGAGACCATGCAATGCGTCGTGATTTTGGTGTATGGGCCGAAAATGAGATTGATCTCGATGCTGATTTTCATCGCAAAATTTTGTTCAGTGATGAGGCTCATTTTTGGTTGAATGGCTACGTCAACAAGCAAAATTGCCGCATTTGGAGTGAAGAGAATCCACATGAGACCCTTGAGACGCCATTACATCCACAAAAACTGACTGTTTGGTGTGCTCTATGGGCTGGTGGAGTCATTGGGCCATACTTCTTCCGAAATAATGCTGGAGAGTCAGTTACCGTTAATGGAGACCGGTATAGAGCCATGATAACCGACTATTTTGTTCCCGAATTGGATGGCATGAATGTGGATGAGTTGTGGTTCCAACAAGACGGCGCTACATGCCACACAGCGCACGTCACAATCAATTTATTGAAGGAAACATTCGATGAGCGCATAATTTCGCGGAATGGACCTGTCAATTGGCCACCAAGATCGTGTGATTTGACACCATTGGATTATTTTCTTTGGGGATATGTGAAGTCGCTCGTCTACGCCAACAAACCAGAAACGTTAGGGGACTTGGAAGCCAACATTCGTGGCGTTATTGCCGACATACGGCCCCATATGCTCGAAAAAGTGGTTCAAAATTGGACCTGTAGAATTGGCTTTATTCGAGCCAGCCGCGGCGGCCACATGCCCGAAATCATATTTAAACATTAATGGCATAAAATTATCCTTCCAATAAAGCCAAATTGATGGACATTAAAACTATTTTCTTGTGTTTTATTTCAATTCGAAGCTCTATACCTCTAAAAAAACACCCTGTACTTGCCTCAGATATTTATATCTATGTTTTTAATGCAATTTAAAAATATCTAGTACTGGTAATGTCAAATATAATAAAGCTGTATTTTTTGTATAGAATACAGGTAGATGCACTTCTGATAACATTGAACTCTAGTGCAGGCCAACTTTATGGACACCTGTTTTATTTCGGTAGATATCATACAAGGAATTTAGCTTATTAGGTAGTTCAATTTTTTCGCTGAACAAGTATTATGTTTGAGGTTTGTGGCACAATATTTTGTTCCTGTATTTGTATAAAAGTCAAATTTTAAGCCTCAATAACACAGTCTTTTCTGACTATTTAAAGTATGAGCTACGCAAGTTTCCAAGGAAAATGAGTATATCTTATGAAAATTTGTTTGAAATATTTGCAAACAGCGAAAATGGAGATTCATTTGTGGTTGCGGTAAAAAACAAATACCCGAAACATATTAAGGATGAGCATACACAAAAGTTAAAAAACTTTTACTGCAACACAAAGAGATATTGGGTGTCATGTAAGAGAACCAAAGCGTATTTTTATATAAAGTATGCAGACTTTCTGAAAAAGGACTTTGAGCTATCACTTGATGATATTCCTAGCACATCACAGGCCTCCAGAGGAAGACCAGCAAAACAAATTGAAAACTGTGGGGAATTTACGAAAAAGATAAAAATGGCAGTCGCCACTGGAAACATTTCAAAAGAGAACTTAGCAGATGCGCTCAGCATGAACTACAACAAAGATCATGATCATGAAAAAGGCAGAAATAACGAAAAGAGTTTTATTGGCAAGCCCAACAAGAGTCGATCGAATCAAAAAAAGTATTCCTACTCCACAACGTGATCCCATAAAATATGACGGTTCCAGTCTTTTAGCGCTTTTCCTAGATTTGGGGCTTTCAAAGGAAAAATATAACAACTTGAGAAATTCATTAAGAAGCCACAACGTAGATGTTTTTCCCAGCTACAAAGTTGGGTCAGAAGCCAAAAGGGAAGCGGTTCCTGGTAACTGTACGGTGACAGAAACATCAGCTAAAGTTAGGCTCCAAGATTTGCTAGATCATACCGCTAAGCTAATTTTGAGCAGTAAAAGCAACCATGAAATATTATCGTTCCCAGATAATATTTCTTTGTTAACAAAGTGGGGCTGTGATGGATCATCTGGACAAAGTGCATGTAAACAAAAAATTTCTACAGAAGATGGACAAAATATTTCAGATGCCAACATGTTTATGGCTTCAGTAGCCCCACTTCGATTAAGGAGTGAAAATGCTGAACATTGGAAAAATCCTCGACCTATAATGTTTAAGTACGCAAAAGAATCTTCAGATCAAATAAAAAGCACCATCAGCAATATAAAACAACAAATTATTGAACTTCAACCCACCATATTTAAAGGAAATGATGACAAAAAAATTATAACTAGACACGAATTATTTTTAACAATGATTGACGGCAAAGTACTTAATGAGATAACTGGCACCAAATCTACTAGATCTTGTGCTATATGTAAGCGTTCACAAAAAGATTTCCGAAGTAATGATGACTCCAACGATGAACACAATTATGAGTACGGCATTTCGCAATTACATGCAAGGATAAGATCCATGGAATTTATTCTGAAACTAGCCTACAGCATAGGAAATGATGATAATCCAAACAACCAAAAGTTAAGAAAAAAAATAATACAAGATCAATTTCGAGAAAAACTGGGTATTATAGTAGATACTCCTAAGCAAGGATTTGGTAACACAAATGACGGAAACACAGCAAGGCGATTTTTTGAGAAACCAGAAACAACTTCAGAAATAACGGGAGTCGATGAGGACGTGATAAAAAGATTACAAGTTATTTTAAACATACTATCCTGTAGAGAACCCGTTAAAGTAGAAAAATTTGAAAAGTATACCAAGGAAACTGCTGACATATTAGAACATAAATACAGCCAAAAATTACTGACACCCTCTGTCCATAAGATCTTAGCTCATAGTGGACAAATTATCAAGCCTTACCAATCGGAGAATTATCAGAAGAAGCCTAAGAATCTAAAAACAAAGATTATAAGAAGTACAGATATAGCAATACATTTAAAATTTCACGTATTCGACAGAATGAGGACTTGTTCAATATACTTTCAGCATCTTCAGATCCTTTGATTTCATCACTTAGACACGTTAGGTCACGAAAAGAACTGACTGTAGTACTGTTTTAAGTTTCTTAGATATCCAAAATAATAATGATATTTTTATAGAATTGTAGATTGTTGTTGATTTTTTAAAGAAATTACCTAATTTATTACTGTAACCCTTTTTTTAAAACTTTTCTAGTCTTTTGAGAAAGACTGTTTATAAATTATGTTAAGAGATAAAAAAATAAATGCATATGAATGAATTAGTATAAATTAAAAAAAAAATTTTTATAAAAAAGTATTTAAAAAATTTTTAAATTATTAAAAGTTCATTAATTGAATAAAGCGCACTAAAATTTATAAAAAAAATATTTTTTTATGAATTCATGCCACTAAAAACTAAAAATTTCAAAATTTGGACTTTCACCTCTTTTTAAAAGTATTTATAGCTACTAGGTGTACAAATATGAAACCGGTAATTTTTTATTCAAAAAAACACGTTAATTTTGCGAAAATAGTTCCAAATTTAATCTTCAAAGTAATTCCCCTCGCTAGCTACACATCTTTTCCATCTTTCAGGCAATTTATGGATTCCTCGCCAAAAAAATTCTTCGTTTTTTGAGGCTATCCATTCATCGAGCCATTTTTGCACTTCCTCGTAAGAATTGAAGTGCGAATCGTTGAGTGCGTGTCCCATCGATGAAAACAAATAGTAATCGGATGGCGCCAGGTCCGGTGAGTACGGCGGGTGGGGCAGGGGCTCCCAGTTGTACGATTTTACCAAGTTTTTATTGACCGCTTCTCGATGTGGCGATGCGTTGTCATCTTGGAATACAATTTCGTCATGGCGAAGTTGAAAGTCGGGCCTCTTCTGACGTATAGCACGGTTCAAAGCGATCAATTGTTGATGGTAACGTGCACCAGTAACTATTTCACCTGGTTTTAGTTGCTCATACCAAATAACACCACGCTGATCCCAGAAAATACACAGCATTGTCTTTCGGCCGAAGCGATTTGGTCTTGGCGTTGATTTGGGTCGTTGGCCGGGGCTCAAATATGATTTTTTTCGTTTGGGATTGTTGAAATAAATCCACTTTTCATCGCCAATGATGATTCGATGGAGAAAACCTTTTCTGTTTTGCTTGGCGAGCAGCAATTCACAAGTGGTTTTTCGGTTTTCTTGCTGCTTGTCGGTCAGTTCATGTGGCACCCATCTACCGACCTTTAAAATCTTTCCCATGGCCTTCAAACGCAAGGAAACGGTTTGTTGTGTCACATTAAGTTGTTCAGCGAGCTGTTGTTGCGTTTGACCATCATCTTCGTCCAATAATGTTTGAAATTCGGTGTCTTCAAACTTTTTCGGTGGCCGGCCGCGCTCCTCATTTATCACATCAAAATCACCACTTTTAAATTTATTGAACCACTCATTGCACTGTGTACGACCAAGAGCATGCTCGCAGCGGAAAAAATGTGTTGTTGTATGAAACTTGACAAATTGTGAACTGAATATTGTTGACAGATGACAGAATGAACAATTAAGACATTTGGTGCGGTTCGGAAGCTCATACATATACGGCTATCGACCGCTAGATGTCATTACGGTTTCATATTTGTACACCTAGTAAGCCTGAAACTGAATCTTATATATGTCATATCCACAGAAATTACCAACCAAAATCAAAAAACTTTACTCAAATATCTTTACCCGTTCAAAAGTTATGATCTTAGCAACGCGAAATCGCAAAAAGCGTCACTGTGCGACGTCTCTACACGGATTTTATAAAAGATGTGTGGTTCTTTTTTTATGCGTTTTAATTTTGTGAGCAAGACGGTTGAATCGGTTGATTGTCAGATAGCTAAGGGCAAATATTCTGGAACATTTAAAGCATATTTTTCGTATCAGCTTATTCATAAAACCAGTGGAGAAGCAAAGGAGATAGTTAAGAAATCTATTTTGACAAACGATGGATTTGAATTGGCTTAGCAAAACTTGAAGGAAACCTTTGAAAATTAATGGATTTTAGTGAATATTTAATAGAAGCTATTATTTGACCATCAACCTGTGAGCTCGGAGAACAGTAGGTACTGCCTTGAAAAATCTTCAAAGAGGCACCAACAATTGCTTATCTGCACTTCAATTGTATAGTATAGATGTATCCAATTGGGATCCTATTCTAATTTAATTTAAGAAATCTATTTTGACAAACGATGGATTTGAATTGGCTTAGCAAAACTTGAAAGAAACCTTTGAACATTAATGGATTTTAGTGAATATTTAATAGAAGCTATTATTTGACCATCAACCTGTGAGCTCGGAGAACAGTACTGCCTTGAAAAATCTTCAAAAAGGCACCAACAATTGCTTATCTGCACTTTAATTGCATAGTATAGATGTATCCAATTGGGATCCTATTCTAATTTAATTTAAGAAATATTTTTTGACAAACGATGGATTTGAATTGGCTTAGCAAAACTTGAAGGAAGCCTATGAAAATTAATGGATTTTAGTGAATATTAATAGAAGCTATTATTTGACCATCAACCTGTGAGCTCGGAGAACAGTACTGCCTTGAAAAATCTTCAAAGAGGCACCAACAATTGCTTATCTGCACTTCAATTGCATAGTATAGATGTATCCAATTGGGATCCTATTCTAATTTACCTTTGTTGCCAAAAAATTCATGATACTACTACTACGCAGAGCTTTGCTGATAAAAGTTTGATTCCCAAATGGAGCTCTTTAGATGCTTTTCTCACCGAAAGATACAAATCGCTTGAGGCCATAATTGATATTAAAGGAAGCTATTCTTCTTTAAAAATTGTGAATAGGAAACAGACATTTGCATAGCCACAACAAAAAAAAATCTTAACGCTTTTCACGTGAAGTTCTCACCTCACTCTTGCGTTCTGTGTACAAAATAACAACACACGTTAAAGACTTGTCCTAAGTGTCTTAACATGAACATTTCTGATAGATTTTCGATGGTTAAAAAACATTCGTGCTGCACAAATTGTTAGACCAGAAACCATTATGTGCTCGGTATGCAAAAAGTAGTATACGCTTTCGCATATAATAATTCCACTGAAAATCCTTTAGTATCGGGAACACGTCATACTGATGATATACCATCTGGATCAGGTGTACAAACTTTCTCGTCAAAATGTTTCTTAAACATTCCATAATTCAATACAGTCCATTTTGCCATTTCCTAGGGATAGCTAGAGTTCTAATATGTCATCTTAGTGTAACAAATTAAGCGCGTACCCTGGTAAATTCTGCAGCTGAAGCCTCGCTCATTTCGGAACGCCTTAGAAAACTTCTTAAACTCCCTATTTGTAGTGCTAAGGCTACCATATCGGGAATTAATCAAAAAGTTTCAGCAAATATTTCGCAAATTTGTTCATTTACAGTAGGTTCATTATTGAACTCAAATTTACAAATTGAGGCTACAGCTCTGGTGCTTCCTCAAATTACAGGCAACCTGCCTTATACTTCTCTTAATCTGCCGCACGGTTATCAGTTGTCCAATATTCAATTGTCCGATGTTAACTTCTTACAAAGTGAACCTGTTGATGTCTTGATTGGTGGAGATCTTAACCCATTAGTCTTATTAGATGGGGTTAAACATTGCGCAAGAAACTGTTTTCGGATGGATTATCGCTGGGTCAATATCTACTACATGAGTTTCTTGTTTCGCTACAAACGTAAAGTTTTCCAATGAAACTTCATTTGACCTGCAGCTTAAACGCTTTTGGGAACTTGAGGAAGCTCTAAAGAAAAAATTTGTAACTTCTGCAGAGAAAATTTGTTAGGATATTTTTCAAAAAACGACAATAAGAGACCCTGATGGAAAATATATCGTTTCATTTCCATTCAACAGTAATTTTCCATCCGAACTTAAGCTTGGCTGTTCTCAACATTCAGCACACAAGCAATTTCTACGAAAGGAAACTTCACTTCTTAAAAAATCCATATTTTAAAGGTCGTTACGTCAACGTCGCACATTGGGAAAAACATAGTCAAAACACGCGCATTGTAGGTATTTCAAAAGTTACAGAGATAAATTTATTTTTTCACTTTTTGCAATTTAAATACATCCAGCATGTCGAAAAACAATTTCGCAACTCATTTGACCGAAGAGCCTTTGCAAAACAGCCATCTTAAGTTGAGCTTCTAATGAAGTTTTTTTTTTTGATAAAAAGTATCATTATCAATGCTTTATGTAGATGTAAGTAGAATCGACATTTTTCAATGGAATCTTACCATTTCTTATAGGTAGAATAAAAATTTTCCCATATTTGATTTATTTTAAAAATTTTATTTTAGTTGTACTTATTTACGCAGATATGGGTAAATAAAGTTAGGTGTCATTTTTTGAGATTTTTTTAAAAAAAAAGTTTTTATGGACTAGAACTTTTTTGATTCCACATGGATCCACTAAGTTTTCTCAGTACTGATTAGTAGAATCATTTACCTAAATGATGGTATCAAAGTCAGCTGCAGGAGTTTGCAGGATTTTAAGATGCATCAATTTTAAGATGTCACCTCAAGTAAGTATATTTATGAAAAAATTTCAAACAAATTTTTGCTATGTAAATTTTTTTCCTTCAATCAATTTAAAGCTTACCTAGCTTTTTTAATAAATATGCGACCAACTTATTAACACCTTTAAGCTTACCTATCGGTTAGAGACAAGCTTTTATGCTAACTTGCTGTCGTGATGACATCTAAATATTCGCATCCAGATCAATACAAATATGAATATGATCTGAATCCAGCATGCGTTGAATTCCCAAGAAATAAATTATTCAATTCAATAATCAGATCCTAAAATAACTAGCTTATGCGCTTCAAACAAAATAAAAAATAAAGAAAGAGACTTACCATCAGAAGTGCAAGCGATGCTTAAATAAATTGATGGAAACTTACATACTCTGAATATTGAATTACTCTATTTTTTTCTTATGATATCATTTAGTACTTGCTGAACTACCACAAGCGACAAGATATAGCGCATAAAGTGTTTTTGTTGTATAGAAAGCGCCACCCTCCGTTGTTCAAAAAATTTAAAACTATGCTCTAAGCCTTTGCAATATCGAAGCAAATTTGGGCTCAGTCGGATCAGTAGTTTCCAGGTCTATAGATAACAAACAGACATACATTCATTTTTATGCATATATTTTTATTGGAAAAGTGACCAATCATCTAAGGAATTAAAAAATAAATTTCTTATTGAAATGCATGCAGTAGTTTTAGCGCAATGCGGTAACATTGAAAACGTAGTTATAATTTTATTACATAGATTTCGCTAAAATATACTCACTTTAAACTCTTTTTTAAAAGTTTTTAGATTTTAATTTTCAAAATGCTGACATACGTGTTTACTTATTTTTGACTAGCTTCAATAATCCGTTGACAGAACTGTGATATTTTAGTTTGGTTTAACACAGCGTAGTTCTTCAAAAGTCTTAACTTCCGGCTGTAGGTCAGTTCCTATCCTATCAAAATTTTTTTTCAAGATTTTCAAAGTTAATGACCAAAGTACAATTATCTACCACTAACAGTATAGAACTTATCGCTTAAAACAGGCAATGCGCGCGTTTTGCCTATGTTTTTCCCAATGTGCGTCGTAAAAGAGAACCTACAGCTGGAACACATGGAAAAAATAGAGGCTCCTAAGTTTGACGATTTCTCATACATTGTTACATTCCACATCATTCTGTCAGTAAAGCAGACACTGCCCTTCGTGTGATTTTTAATGCATCTAGTGCAACTTCGAATGGAAAAAGCTTAAACGACTTCCTTTACATTGGTCCAGTTTTACAGAGTGATCTCATGTTTTTGATTCTGCGATGGAGAATATTTAAGTATTTTTTCAATAGTGACATATTGAAGATGTATCGGCAAATTTTAGTGAAACCTTCACATTGTCCATTTCAAAGAATTTTGTTCAGAGAATCTCCAGATGAAGAGATATCAGACCATCAGTTAAGAACTGTGACACTTGGAGTTAACTGTGCTTCTTATTTAGCAATTCGCACTTTGTTGCAACTTGCTCAGGACACCCAAAAAGACTACCTTTTAGCAACATTTATCCTTCGAAAATGTATGTATGTAGACGATGTGCTAGCGAGAGCTCATGATGTGCCCACCACGTTGGTCGCTAGAGATCAACTAATCAAGTCACTTTGTACCGCTGGATTTTCACTTCGACAATGGAAATCCAATAATAAAAAAATCCTTGAGAACATTCCTAAGGATCGTCTGCTGAAGACGGATTTTTGGATTTGAAGGACTCTAGTCATGCAAAAGCACTGGCACTGAATGATCGACAATAAAGAATCATTTACGAATCGAGAAGTTTTATCTGCGACTACAAAACTTTTTGATCCAGCTTACAGTGTTGCGTCTAGTGTATGCTAGCTAGACAGAATTCAAACTCTCGTTTAAAGAAAATTTATAAAAAATACTCTAAATGCTAGGAAACCAACAAATATTTTTGTTTTCTGTAAGTAAATTTACAGTTTCAGATAGTTAAAGTGAGTGAAGTGGTTTTGTTCAACTTATAATTTCTGAAAAATTGTGATTGAGTAGTCGTGAAAAGATGGTTTTTCTCTAATTTGTCAGTATTAAAGAAAAATGTTTTTCAATGGATTTCAAAGTTGAAAAAAGCACTGAAATTAATATAAAAAGTGAAAAATAATTTTATGGTACCTCATTGATAATTTTACAAATAAATGTCTTAATAAAGTGCAATATTAAATTTATTTTCCTAACTTTGGGAGAGTAGAAGATATTTGTATTCAGCCATTTTATTATTTTTAATGAATGATTTTTTTCACTATTTCTTCTGAAAACAAAATCTTATTGCACATATGTATGTATGTATATATATTTTTTTCTATTTTCAGTGTACGTATTTTCTATCAATAAATGTGAGCTTTACCAAAAATAGTAAGTTTAATCTTACGGATGCTCAAAGAGATTCAATAAGAAAAATTAAAATAAAATTTCAGCGTATTGTGCAAGGTTAGAAAAAAAAATGGAACGCTTGTCTGAGGTCGAATTCACGAATTTTCGCGAAAATTTACAAGGACGTGCCGTAACCATCGACGTCATCCAAGACAATTGTGGACATGCCCGCAAAACTTTATGAAGATACTTCATTTAAAACCAAAAGGCGACGCGTCGATAGTTTACTTAAATCACGTTCTGTTGATGAATTAACTGAAAAGCCCACAGAACATAATACCAGGAAATGATCAGGAACTAACACAAATATTGATTTTCTCAATATGTTGCTAATAAGTTCAGACCCGTTAATCAATAGTCTAAAACAGTGATGGGCACATAGTGGCTCTATTTGCTCTCATTGTTTTCACCGTTATTCGACGCACAAGCAAGCGAAAAAAAATTCGCAGAATTCCAACGCTATCGAGGCACAGCGTTGACTTGAATTCAAATGAAAACAAAAACAAAACACAAAGGCATAAACGACGGCGCCCGCATTGTGTCTTGAAGATGTAGCAATTGTTTTTGTTTGTAGTGCAATTTGGTTTTTTTTGTGCTAATGGCAAATTTGGAAATTAAAGTAAAAAAAACTTTAAAACTTCGTTTGTTGTTGCTTGATGTTGTTGTTTTGCTCTTTTGTTAGATTTCTATACCCACCGCTGGTCTAAGAGATCAACCTCGACTTTTGGTATTTTTCTACTTTGCCCAAACATAGAAAAATGTAGAAATTTTTTTTTTAATGTCTGCATAAATAACTTTTATGCGAATCCAGGATAGAGACAAATTTGTACTTAGAAATTATTAATAATAAATTCAAAAATGATAAATGAAAATGACCAAAATTCAGCTTTTTTCTGATTTTCACATGAAAAAGCTGAATTTAGGTCTTGTCCTAAAAAACTCATATCTTCGCCATTTTTATAAAAAATATTCAAATTGAACACATCTTTTTGATTTCTATTTTAACATGGACGAATTAATGGATTATTTTTTCACATAAAGTTTTCCAAAAATACCGTTTTTTAATTTTTAAAAATCACAAGCATCTGAACTTGTAAGCTAATCTCAAAACTGTGTAGAAAACTATTGTATAGGGATAAATTAACTTTAATCCATAAACCGATTTCATCCATTTTTAATAGCAAGATGCCTGCAAGACGCTGATCAGGAATATATGTACTTTTCCATAACTCCCATGCCCCCTTCTATATGTTACAAACGAAATGACAAAATGAATATACCCTCGGTGTAGGGTATAATAAAGAAAATAAACATAGCATGTATTTCCGGTACTTTTCGCAACATAATTGTGACTTTTAGGTAAATATGGTCACTTGGGTGTTACGTAACGTTTAAGAGGGGGGGAAGGGGGGGGTAGAGGAAAACGTTACGGTGCGTTACATGGGGGGAGGGGGTGGTCAAAAATCTTCAAAAATTGCGTTACGTAATACTTGAACGCCCCCCAAGTTAAATTTAAATAAATGTGTGTTTGTGTCCTTTTCTAAGTTAAATATCTTGCTTTCCTCAAGCTATCTATTTCCAATATCAAAGATTTAGGAGTTGTTTTTGATTCAAAGTGTACGTTTCGTTCCCACTTTGACTATATAATCCCTAAAGCTTATTCTATGCTAGCCTTTATACGACGTAATAGCTTGGCGTTTAAGGATCCGTACACTCTTAAAACCTTGATTAGTAGTCTTGTTAGATCTAAGTTAGAGTATGAGGCAATTATTTGGAATCCTTATTATGAACTGCACATAGAAAGAATTCAAAAGGTTCAAAAATCTTTCACTAAGTTTGCGGTGCGTTCTCTTAACTTCGAATCAAGTCTGCCCAACATTAAAAGTTAGAAGGAATATTTTATCACTTTTAATGGTTTATGATATTGTCTCCGGTAAAGTTAATTGTCCTATGTTATTGGCCATGATTTCATTCAATGTCCCTTCTAGAACTTTAAGACATTGTGATATTTTTCGTCTTGATATTCATCGTACGCTTTATGCTACTAATGCTCCTCTACCTAGAGTTTTGAAATTATTTAATGAATTAAATACTGTTGTTAATTTTGATTTTTCGAATTCAAAAAATGTTTTATTTGTTTTATATTGTTGTTTTTGATTTTTTGTTAATGATTTAAATTTCGATTTTATTTTGATTTATCTAATTCATATATTATCTTATAGTTCTTGCTGTAATATTTTTTCCTTTTTTGTATATATTATACTATTTTTTTATGGCTCTAGTCTGTAAGAATTTAATTTCATAGACTTAAATAAATAAATAAATAATTTTGATGTTATTGTTTTATAGCGACCGCGAGCTTCTTTATTTTAAAATAACTTTTAGACGTTATTTGCTAAATATCTTTATAAAAAGTAGACACTAAAAAAACACGTATACTCATGTGAGTTATGAATTTTTCTCGCTCTAACTATTCATATCTTATCGGGTTGAATCTAATTTTGTCTAATGTACATAAGTCTTAACGAGGCCACCCTTAGAATATAAAAAAAAAACATTAACTAACTTTTACTGTTATTTTTCGTGTTTTACTGAGTAATTATTATCACATTTTATATTGGTAGTTTTTCTACTCATTTCTTAATAATTATGTTAATATATTTTTTTTTATTTGCAGCGGAGTGCTTAATAGTTTTCCGGACATATTATCTACACACAAAGGTGCAATGCAAAAACGCAAAGACTGTGAGAGGCTAGCAGCCGAACAAAAGATGAGTAATCAGCAAATGGCAGATGTTAACCGTCGAACAGATATCATCTCATATGCTGTTATGGCTGAAATGTCGCATTTTCGGGCTGAGAGGGACACACATTTAAAGGAAACACTCAAATGTTTGATAAAAGAGCAAATAACTTTTTATACAAGTATTGTCGCTAAGTTACAAGAAGCTTATCGACAGTTTGATTAAAAATATAAATATTCACTATCATTTATTCAAAAAAGTCCAATAAAAACTATTTTCACTTTGTTATAATAGTACGAGAAATAGCAACATCGCCAATACAAGAATTTCAGAAATGCTTATTTTTTGATATCCAATCTATTTCATTATTTCAAGAGGCATGGGGTAGACAGTCTAGCTTGTAGGAGATGTTGCGTTTACCTGTGCACACAACATTAATGCTGGTGGAATTGTTAATTTTAAAATCATTTTAGAAATAATTTTTATTTTTCATTGGTTTTTATTAATTTTTCGCAACACAAAATCATTATTCCCAGACAGTTTGATCTATTTTGTAACTAAAAAAATATATTTTTAAGGAAGTTCAGTATAACTGTAATTTTAATATGATGTAGTTCAGCTATCAAAAGATATAAAAGTAATTTCAAGAAAAAAATTCGGTTGTTTAATTAGGACCCAGACCGAGTTAAGTCTGGGCAAGTATAGTGATAAATAAACAAATTATTTAAAATACAAAGCATATTTTTTTTAATATGTACGTTGACAATCACTTGCTCAAATATTTTTCCGTCATTGGAAACAATGCTTTGAAATGCTAACTGATAATCTTCTGAATCATCTAGTAACTAAATTGAAAAGCCTGAGCTTGCCTCCCCGGAAAAATTCTAGTATGTTATCACATCCGGTAAAGCTTTAGATACAGATCTACCCAAGATATTGCTCCCTATGTCCATGCATATCCAAAGTTTTAAAGGAGCATTTAAATGGCCCATGTTACCCAGAAGAATTATTATGATATCAGAGTCCGATCACCTTATTGTAACTTCAGCGTCAAAATCAATTTGGAAAATATGATATACAATCCTAGAATCTGCTCCTTCGTACTCTTCACATGATAATAAATCTTGTTTTGTTTTAAGTTATTATTTTCAACACGATATGAGCAAAACTCGTGATAACTTTTGTAAACTGTTTATTACAATTAAAAAATGCCATATCCTCAGTCGACCAATGGTTAACAAAAAATTTAACTATTGCTTCTTTAAACTGAAGAGTTTCGAGTTGAGCAGTAATATTATGGGGTCGAATTTGATTGGGTCCAATGGAAAATTGGCTGGTTGATCCATCCCTACGTTTATGCTCACAATCTTTATCCCTTTCGCGACTACTGGGACAATTCGACCCAGATACTTTGAATGCTATGCCCTACGCTTATTGTCAATAGAAACTCGTATTTGAAGTGTCCCAATTCAAGTTTTGTGTTTTTTTTTATGCAAAATTATACTTAAATATGCATTTTTTCTGACACTTGTGTACTATTTTCTTATTTTGAAAAAAAAAATCAAAATGGGGTCTGAGCGGAAATAAAACTAAAAAATAAGTGAATTTGTAAAGTACTGATCGAATGCAATATCAATGCAAGATGACTTAAATTGAAATATCATTCTAAGGAACTTCTTCGAAATGCTCCCAAAATTTTGAAGTACTTCCTTCATTAAGTGTAGCATGAAAAAATCATCTAATATTTGTAAATCATATAATATTTGAAAATAGTTCCATCAGGATGACACATTAATTTCGGCACCGGTGTAAGTAGAGAGGTCAGTATTTTTTCAATGTCCACCTTGTGAGCCACAGCAAAGTTAACCACTCGATTTTTGTCGTACAGGTTTGTCAAATCTATCCTCGTTGTTAAACAACCGAGTCAAGTGATTATAATCATAATAATAATTATCAACGTTTATATTAAAAAGAAAAAAATTATGTTTTGTATTTTAAGTAATTTGTTTTATTACAATATTACAATACTTGCCCAAACATAAATCGGTCTGGCTGCTAATCAAACTACCGAATTTTTGTCTAGAAAATGAATTTTATATCTTTTGATAGTGGGACTACATCATATTAAAATTTCAGTTATACTGAAATTCTTTACAATATCTTGTTTTTTTAGTTACAAAATAGTTTCTGGCACGGTGCTAGCAATGACCAAACTGTTTGATAATGATTTTGTGATGCGAAAAATTAATAAAAACCAATGAAATATAAAAAAAAAGTATATATAACGATTTTAAAATTAACACTGCATTAATGTTATGTGCACAGGTGAGCCAGACTGTCCCTTTACCTACCGAGATAATGAAATAGAGGGAATATAAAAAACTAACCTTTCTGAAATCATCTGTCAAAAACGTTGCCAGCTTTTATACTATAAAATATATCTGTTAGAAATTTCTAAAATAATAATTATTGATGAAATATATTGACGTATAAAGTTAAAATAACATGCAATTTTTTATTATATCATATGCCAATGAATTAAAGGTTTTAAGTCAGGAAAATTCTCCCAGGGATGAAGCCTAGTGGAAATGTTTGATTGAGTGCCAGTGTTGTGTCCTTTTAAAAATGTAGAAAATGGTTTTGCTTACTCGAAAAGTTTGCCTCAAATCGAGAAATGAATTAAGAAGAGGCGGAGAAAACAAATCGATAACGTGACCAAAAGTCTTATGTACAATTGTTCATGCCAAAAGTCCCCTTATTAGTTTTAAGTTTAATAAGCACTTTTAATATCCCTTAAGATATGTTTCACTATCAATTAATTAGTAACGTATAGTTACCAACTAGGGTGGCAATCCCGGAGCTTTTTTGAGTTTCGGGATTTTCGGGATCGACGTTTCCAATCCCGGGATCCCGGGATTGATAGTTCTAGTAAATGCATACAAAACTACAAAAAAACGAGAAGTTTATACTATTGTATACGATATAAAATTAAAATTGCCTTATTTCACAGCGTAACAATGAAGAATGAGAACGCAAAATACTTAATAGAAAAAATAATAGCTTAAAAATTGACTTAGAACACTTCGAGTGTTAATACATCTAAATCACATTTACTAAGTTCGAAGTTCGAAGATAGTCACTATTAAAAGAAGATGATAGAGGATAATCAAGCATTTATGACCAAACTATCAATTTTATTATTCAATTTTATTTTTACATTTAAAAATTCGTGTACCACACTTTGTACTTGATTAATACTTTATCACCTTCTTCAAATGTGACAGTGATGGCATTTAGTGGCACCGAATGGCTCGCTCTCAGTAGACGCACCCATAAGTGTGCTTCATTTAACATAAGTTGTCAAAATCTTTAGAAGTTGATTTCAGAAAAAAGCTTCAGACAAAAGTTTAATTATATCTTAGAACTTAAATTTTGGTAGGTCTAGGTTTGGGTCAAAATTTCAATGTCAAATCAAAGTCGGCTGTGGTTTTTTTTTTTTTTTTTTTGAAGACAAACCTATATTTTTTGTTGCAGATTTGTATTTTATTATAAAAAATAGATATGTTTTGCTTATTTTGTTTTTCTATTGCATTTTTAGTATTTCCGTTATTGATAAAAATAATTTTAATCAAATACAAATCGCACTTAGTAGGTAAGGTTAGGTTAGGTTAGGTAGGAGTGGCAGTCAGTTACAAAAACCGACTCACTTAGACCAAGTTTGGTCCATTGTGATACCACAGGGTACTTGACTATACCCTCTCATTGAACCATCCAGATTTCGTTATGAAACTAAATAACTGACCTATGCTAACATGTCTAAGGTCCTCCAGGTCATCAAACAAAAACGAGCCAAGTGTTTTGTGGCGTTTTCTAGCAAGTGCAGGGCAGGAACAAAGAAAATGTTTAATGTTTTCCTCCTCCTCCACATCCCCACAACTTCTACAGTAGTCAAAAGACCGAATACCTAATCTCTCCGCATGTCTGCCGATAAGCCAGTGGCCAGTTATTACTGCAACAACTGACGAGACACTGTGTCTAGTGCGGGATATCAGTTCTAGAGATCGCTTAGCGTTCCATTCCGGCCAGATTTGCCTTGTTATATTGCAAGTTAACCCTTGGGTCCATCTTATGTTAGCCTTTTTTATCATGTCTTCTTTAAGCAGTAACTTGCAGGTAGCAAGTGGCATGCCAACACCTTCCTTGTCTTGAGGAATTTGTGCAGTAGTCCCCTGCCTAGCAAGTTCATCAGCTTTGCAATTGCCATCAATGTTCCTATGCCCAGGCACCCAGATGAGGTGAATGTTAAAATGCTGAGCCATCTCATTTAGAGACGAGCGGCATTGTTGGGCCACTAGTGAGTTTAGGAAGACTGATGCTAAGGATTTAATAGCAGCTTGACTGTCTGAATAAATATTAATACCCTTCTTGGATACCACATTTATTCTCAGCCAGGATGCTACTTCTTCTATTGCTATAACCTCTGCCTGAAAAACACTACAATGGTCTGGTAACCTCGCAGCAATACTTATCTTCAGTTCCTTAGAGTAAATACCATAACCCACTTGGTTATTTAACTTGGAGCCATCCGTGTAGAAATTAATATGGTTCCTTCTCCCCGGGATTCCTCCCTTCCAGTCATCCCTAGATGGGATATGGGTTACGTAATCTCTCTTGAATGAGATTACTGGAATAGTGTAGTCCAATTTAGAGGGTACGGAATTCAAGCTATTAAGGATAGTTGAGTGTCCTGTACTTCCCTCGGACCAGCAAGCAGTTTCCCTGAGTCTAATGGCGGTACATGCTGCCATTCGTTTACCAAACAGGTCAAGGGGAACGAGATGAAAGAGGACCTCCAAGGCATCAGTCGGTGTGGTCCTCAGTGCACCACTGATGCACATGGAAGCAGCTCTTTGAACCTTCTGCAATTGTCTGTAATAGGTGACCTTGTCTAAGACAGGCCACCACAACACAATGCCATATAACAGAATCGGTCGAATTACCGCTGTGTAGAGCCAATGAATAATACGAGGTGATAGCCCCCATCTTCTCCCCACAGCTTTTTTACAAGAGTATAGTGCTACAGTTGCTTTCCTAACTCTCTCAACAACATTTATTTTCCAACTTGATTTCCTATCCAATATCAGACCAAGATACCTTGCACTACTTTTTAAGACAAGTCTAACGCCCTTTAGCGAAGGTGGTACTATAATTGGAAGTTTGTGACTCCTAGTAAAGAGTACTAGTTCAGTTTTGTTCGGATTTACGCCTAAATCAGCCTCATCTGCCCATGAGACGAGTCTGTTTAAAGCATTCTGAAGAATTTCACACAGTGTGTTTGGGAATTTACCACATGCAATTAATGCTACATCGTCGGCATAGGCAATAGCTTTACAGCCCAGCCTTTTCAGTGACATAAGAATCTTATTTATTACCAGATTCCACAGTAGAGGAGATAGCACTCCACCCTGCGGCGTTCCTCTGCGGACAAACCTATTAGCTTCGGAAATGCCAAGATTTGAGGTAATGGCTCTGTTTGTCAGTAGCTTTTTAATCAGCTCAACTATGGAACTGTTGATACCCAGTTTCTGCAGTTCATTAATAATAATACCTGGGTCAACGTTGTTAAAAGCTCCTTCAATATCCAGGAACGCCGCCAGGGCGAATTCCTTACATGCAAAGGATTTTTCAATGCTGCTCACTAGTGTGTGAAGTGCGGTTTCTATAGATCTGCCTTTCGTGTAAGCATGTTGAGAAGTAGACAGCAGTTCAGGTTTGATACTGCTGCGAACATAGATTTCTATGAGTCTTTCCAAAGTTTTTAAAAGAAAAGAGGAAAGACTTATTGGTCTAAAATCCCTTGGATTTATGTAAGAGCTCTTCCCAGCCTTTGGAATGAAAATGACTTTAGTCATCCTCCAGGCTAGAGGAATATAGGAAAGGTTAAGACAGCCCTTGAAAATAGCTGTCAACCAAGGTATAATTAAGCGAGCAGATTGTTGCAGCTCAATTGGTGTCACACCATCAGGTCCTGGTGATTTATAGGGTTTGAAGCTATTTATCGCCCATCGAATTTTGGTTTCCGAAACAATGTCCCCGAGAATAATTGAGGACATCTGAGGTTGAACATTCAATTCCTCTGGTTCATGCAATGAGTTACCAGGGAAGTGATTATCTAGTAAGAGGTCTAAGGTCTCTTCGCTAGATGTTGTCCAGGAGCCGTCAGGCTTTTTTAAAAGACCTAGAGTAGTGGGCGAGGTAGATAAAATCTTCCTTAGCCTAGATGCTTCTGAAATCTCTTCAATGTTTCCACAGAAGTTCCTCCACGAGTTACGTTTAGCTTTTCTTAACGAACTCTTGTAAATTTTGAGAATAGATTTATAATCATTCCAGTCATTTTCCATACCTGATTTTTTGGCTTTGTTAAATAAATTCCTACTTCTTCGTCGAAGAACCTGAATTTCATTTGACCACCATGGGGGTTTCTTCTTTCCTCGAGGTTTACTTACAGGACAAGAAATCTCCAGGGATCTATTTGACCCTCCCGTTAAGTTTTGAACCAGCCTGTCTATGTCGTGGATAGTTGACGGCTCTACGGGGGTTGAGATAGGCAGATACTCTGCTATTTTCCTGTTATATATTCCCCAGTTTGTCCTTTTTACATTTCGGTGAATAATCGGTTCTGGGGGGTTAACAGTGAGAACAAATTCTATATAACGATGATCTGAAAAAGAGTGCTCGCTTGAGACTCTCCAGTCAACGATACAATCAAAAACAAAGTCCGAGACCAATGTTATATCCAAGACTTCTTCCCTGTTGCTTACTATAAAGGTTGGCTCACAGCCTTTGTTGCAGATAAGTAAGTTAGTGTTTAAAATGTATTCTAGAAGTGACTCACCTCGATCATTATCATCTGTGCTACCCCAGACAGTGTGATGCGCATTTTCGTCACTGCCTATGATTAGCCCGGTTTTGTTTAAGCGGGCCTGCTCTACAGCCGCCTTTAAATATGTCGGTGGTAAGCCACTCGCCATGTCGTGAGCCATGTAACACGATGCTAACCAAAAGCCTCCAGCTTTTATCTCCAGGCTAGCAACGACTGTATCTAGGTCACTGTAATTAGAATGCAAAAACAAGTTAAGATTAGTCTTTGCCAAAATGCACGCTCTGGGGTTACCTTCCACATTTGCCACCAGTAGCTTATAGCCAGGCGTCCTCAGACCACAGACCCTCCCGGCATGAACCCAGGGTTCCTGTATGAGGACTACATCATCTCCGCTTTTACTTAAGCGGATCAGTAAGCCTGCGGACGCCGCTTTTGAGTGGTGGAGATTAATTTGGAGGACCCTCATCGGATTCCAAATCACCTCCCCTCTCTACGACTGTTATGTCCGCCTCGTCTTCATCATCCTCTTCTAAAAGAAGAGCTTCTTCCAGGAGGCCCCCTACCTCCAACGACCTATCGGAGTCCGTGGATTCGGCTTCTTCAAGGGACGCCTCAGGTTGACCGCTTGGAGTGCAGTTGTCCCCCTCTGGCTCTACCTCTTCATCCCCAACCTCCATCTCCACTGGCACTGGTGGTGCAGTGGCGATGGTCTCCGGGGAGGGAGAGATAGCACCTTTGGAGGCCAGCTCTTCGTCCTTACGGTAAACCTTGAGCGTCACCTTGTTGAATCCATACTTGACGACCCCCTTAGTTGCCGCCAGTAGCTCCACGGATTCCTTGTTTAACAGGACCATGGCCTGCATGGATGGTCCGACTGGTGCTTCTAGCTTCCCAATCTTCCAGTTTTGAGTTGGAAGATTGGGATTGCATAGTCGGAGCATCCGCAGAACTGCGTCCTCACCCGACGGTGTGCTCGGTAGCCAAACGCGAGCCCGGGGCCTGGTAGGAATTTCATCCTTCTCCACAGCCTCCAGTCTCGCGCCTGGATACACCTCACCTAGCCTACTCACAGCTACCTTGTACAATTTGGCAGACCGTTCATCATCACAGGAGATGAGTTTAAAAAGGCCCTGATGCCAGCCTGCCTCCTCACATGATGGCACAGGACCAGGAAACTCCTCTAATATCTGGAAGAGGGTATTTGCCAAGGCAGCGTCTACCCACTTCCATTTATCCCGAGGAATTGCCCCGTCCTCCGCCGCCCTGTCAAGCACAGCCAAAACTCTCCCCTTACAACCTTTTACAACGTCACTAAAAGACAGAGATTTACCAGTAGTCTTTTGACGTTTAGACTCCAACATCTCGTCCTGGGATCTCTGCCTTTTAGGTAGTTTTTCTAAAACGGCCTGTTCATGGCCTTTTTGTTCAAGGACTCTCTTCGCCCATCGAAGGGAGTCCTTGTCCTCCTTGGACAGAGAGCTGGGATCGCACTTAGTAAAAAATTCTTAAAATTAGTCAAACTATTATTAAAGATATTTTTTTTGCTATGTTACATTTTTTTTAAGAAAATCTTAAACAAAAAATTGCTACAATAAAAAAAAATATTTTTACTCAATTTAAGGTTCAGACACAATTGAAGTGCATTTTGCAGGATGCAATAATAATTCATGCACATCAAATGTATTGAAAACAATTATTTTGCAGATTTTGTACTTAATTATGTCATATAAAAGAATATTTATTATATAATATAAAACTTTTTTCTAATCCTGAAAATCCCGGGATTGCCTCTTTGTAATCCCGGGATTACTTAAGCTTATATTTAGAGCAAATCCTGGTATCCCGGGATTGCCACCCCTATTACCAACATATAAAATATGATGTTTAATAATCATAATGATGTTTAGATTACTTAAAATCATTTTTGTATAATTGGCTCCTCTTCGATTTTGGAACGCTGAAGCGATTACACTCTCTCTCACCATTAGAAGTTTGACATCCACATCAATATTTTCGATCCTTTGAGCCGGATGAGCTTGCACCTCTTTGTTGTCAGCAGAATGATAAGTTGCGGAATTATATTGCATAGTTCTCTTTGAAGTCTACGTTTTTATACTTGGAAAAACCGACGCACAGTGGCTCCTTTTTCAAAAAGTGATTGCTAAAATCAAATTTTCGATTTCTGATTTTCGAAACTTTTTTTTTTTACTTAAAAGATAATTGACCAAAGGTTCTAAAACCGAAAACTTTTTTGATTTATGACAAGTATTTTGGTTTTTATGGGTGCTCAAAGTTGGATAACTTTTTATCGTTCATTAAAATAGCATTTTTTTTACATTTTTCGCAATATTAAAAATGGAAAATTTCAAAAGTTTGAAAAAACATGGGAATTTGAAGCACGCTCTCTGAATTTATGGTATTTTAAAATAAATAATTTTCACAAGATGTAGAAAAAAAATTTTAGTTAGTAATTTTCATGAATTTTTCAAAAAAGGTCGTTTTTAGCATAGTTTTTCAAATTTACCTTGGCCTATAATCCACAAATCAATGTCAATCAAGGATTGGTGAATGAAAAATTATAGTTGACATATCTGCCAACAAAAATCATTTAGGTCTTACCTGCCAATATTTGCCAGGTAAGAAGTTATAACTACTTATGTGACATGATATGCATAAAACTGAATTTGTTGTGTGATGACGATTTTCAGTCTATGATATTTTGACTTGGAAATTGTTTATCTGAATTTGATAGAATGTTTTTAGCGAATATAGACAACACTCAAAATAAATTAAAAATTGTAAATATGGACGTTACCACGCCCCTTTCTTAATTTATTCTTCCTATTTCCAAAACTATTTGACGCAAATAGATGCATATGTAAAGAGTACCTAGAAAACTTCTGTCCATATAATATGGGCTTTACCCCACCTCCAAAACGCTTGATTTGTCACTTTTTCCAAATCATTTCACTCTTTTTGAGAAAATTCGCTTTTGTATAGCGAAATAGTAATACTTGCCTCAGATATTTATATCTATGTTTTTAATGCAATTTAAAAATATCTAGTACTCGTAATGTCAAATATAATAAAGCTGTATTTTTTGTATAGAATACAGGTAGATGCACTTCTGATAACATTGAACTCTAGTGCAGGCCAACTTTATGGACACCTGTTTTATTACGGTAGATATCATACAAGGAATTTAGCTTATTAGGTAGTTCAATTTTTTCGCTGAACAAGTATTATGTTTGAGGTTTGTGGCACAATATTTTGTTCCTGTATTTATATAAAAGTCAAATTTTAAGCCTCAATAACACAGTCTTTTCTGACTATTTAAAGTATGAGCTACGCAAGTTTCCAAGGAAAATGAGTATATCTTATGAAAATTTGTTTGAAATATTTGCAAACAGCGAAAATGGAGATTCATTTGTGGTTGCGGTAAAAAACAAATACCCGAAACATATTAAGGATGAGCATACACAAAAGTTAAAAAACTTTTACTGCAACACAAAGAGATATTGGGTGTCATGTAAGAGAACCAAAGCGTATTTTTATATAAAGTATGCAGACTTTCTGAAAAAGGACTTTGAGCTATCACTGGATGATATTCCTAGCACATCACAGGCCTCCAGAGGAAGACCAGCAAAACAAATTGAAAACTGTGGGGAATTTACGAAAAAGATAAAAATAGCAGTCGCCACTGGAAACATTTCAAAAGAGAACTTAGCAGATGCGCTCAGCATGAAGTACAACAAAGATCATGAAATGAAAAAGGCAGAAATAACGAAAAGAGTTTTATTGACAAGCCCAACAAGAGTCGATCGAATCAAAAAAAGTATTCCTACTCCACAACGTGATCCCATAAAATATGACGGTTCCAGTCTTTTAGCGCTTTTCCTAGATTTGGGGCTTTCAAAGGAAAAATATAACAACTTGAGAAATTCATTAAGAAGCCACAACGTAGATGTTTTTCCCAGCTACAAAGTTGGGTCAGAAGCCAAAAGGGAAGCGGTTCCTGGTAACTGTACGGTGGCAGAAACATCAGCTGAAGTTAGGCTCCAAGATTTACTAGATCATACCGCTAAGCTAATTTTGAGCAGTAAAAGCAACCATGAAATATTATCGTTCCCAGATAATATTTCTTTGTTAACAAAGTGGGGCTGTGATGGATCATCTGGACAAAGTGCATGTAAACAAAAAATTTCTACAGAAGATGGACAAAATATTTCAGATGCCAACATGTTTATGGCTTCAGTAGCCCCACTTCGATTAAGGAGTGAAAATGCTGAACATTGGAAAAATCCTCGACCTATAATGTTTAAGTACGCAAAAGAATCTTCAGATCAAATAAAAAGCACCATCAGCAATATAAAACAACAAATTATTGAACTTCAACCCACCATATTTAAAGGAAATGATGACAAAAAAATTATAACTAGACACGAATTATTTTTAACAATGATTGACGGCAAAGTACTTAATGAGATAACTGGCACCAAATCTACTAGATCTTGTGCTATATGTAAGCGTTCACAAAAAGATTTCCGAAGTAATGATGACTCCAACGATGAACACAATTATGAGTACGGCATTTCGCAATTACATGCAAGGATAAGATCCATGGAATTTATTCTGAAACTAGCCTACAGCATAGGAAATGATGATAATCCAAACAACCAAAAGTTAAGAAAAAAAATAATACAAGATCAATTTCGAGAAAAACTGGGTATTATAGTAGATACTCCTAAGCAAGGATTTGGTAACACAAATGACGGAAACACAGCAAGGCGATTTTTTGAGAAGCCAGAAACAACTTCAGAAATAACGGGAGTCGATGAGGACGTGATAAAAAGATTACAAGTTATTTTAAACATACTATCCTGTAGAGAACCCGTTAAATTAGAAAAATTTTAAAAGTATACCAAGGAAACTGCTGTCATATTAGAACATAAATACAGCCAAAAATTACTGACACCCTCTGTCCATAAGATCTTAGCTCATAGTGGACAAATTATCAAGCCTTACCAATCGGAGAATTATCAGAAGAAGCCCAAGAATCTAAAAACAAAGATTATAAGAAGTACAGATATAGCAATACATTTAAAATTTCACGTATTCGACAGAATGAGGACTTGTTCAATATACTTTCAGCATCTTCAGATCCTTTGATTTCATCACTTAGACACGTTAGGTCACGAAAAGAACTGACTGTAGTACTGTTTTAAGTTTCTTAGATATCCAAAATAATAATGATATTTTTATAGAATTGTAGATTGTTGTTGATTTTTTAAAGAAATTACCTAATTTATTACTGTAACCCTTTTTTTAAAACTTTTCTAGTCTTTTGAGAAAGACTGTTTATAAATTATGTTAAGAGATAAAAAAATAAATGCATATGAATGAATTAGTATAAATTAAAAAAAAAATTTTTATAAAAAAGTATTTAAAAAATTTTTAAATTATTAAAAGTTCATTAATTGAATAAAGCGCACTAAAATTTATAAAAAAAATTTTTTTTTTTATAAATTCATGCCACTAAAAACTAAAAATTTCAAAATTTGGACTTTCACCTCTTTTTAAAAGTATTTATAGCTACTAGGTGTACAAATATGAAACCGGTAATTTTTTATTCAAAAAAACACGTTCATTTTGCGAAAATAGTTCCAAATTTAATCTTCAAAGTAATTCCCCTCGCTAGCTACACATCTTTTCCATCTTTCAGGCAATTTATGGATTCCTCGCCAAAAAAATTCTTCGTTTTTTGAGGCTATCCATTCATCGAGCCATTTTTGCACTTCCTCGTAAGAATTGAAGTGCGAATCGTTGAGTGCGTGTCCCATCGATGAAAACAACTAGTAATCGGATGGCGCCAGGTCCGGTGAGTACGGCGGGTGGGGCAGGGGCTCCCAGTTGTACGATTTTACCAAGTTTTTATTGACCGCTGCTCGATGTGGCGATGCGTTTTCATCTTGGAATACAATTTCGTCATGGCGAAGTTGAAAGTCGGGCCTCTTCTGACGTATAGCACGGTTCAAAGCGATCAATTGTTGATGGTAACGTGCACCAGTAACTATTTCACCTGGTTTTAGTTGCTCATACCAAATAACACCACGCTGATCCCAGAAAATACACAGCATTGTCTTTCGGCCGAAGCGATTTGGTCTTGGCGTTGATTTGGGTCGTTGGCCGGGGCTCAAATATGATTTTTTTCTTTTGGTTTGTTTTGAGACTAATAATTATTATATTAATAATTTTTGTATTGAACTTTTTAGTCATTTATACAACCAACATGAGAAAGATAACAAGTGGATCAATTTAACCTGGTAATTGGTGACATATGTTTCGGCTATTACCACGTATAAACATATTTATATGCATATACATAGCCTCATCAGACCAGTTTTGGTTAAGTTGTACTGAGAATCGAACACCCGACCGTATGCATTTTTTGAATTGCGACGGCCGCTCTAACACTTGAGCTATTGGGTATGTGACCTTGATGTGTACAAAGTGCGTGTTTGGATTTCGCACGTATTGTTCCATTTTTCTTGTTATCTTTCTGAATTATGTTCAGTTGACATAGCTCTTTTTAAGCTTATTTGGCTTATACATGTGCTATGATTTTTTATAATTTTATTTTCATATAATTTCAAAGTTCTGGAAAATTTTCCAGCTACTTTTTTTATTATTATTGAAAAATTGGCGGGTTCTCCATATATTAAGAATTTTTTGGTTTGTTTTGAGACTAATAATTATTATATTAATAATTTTTGTATTGAACTTTTTAGTCATTTATACAACCAACATGAGAAAGATAACAAGTGGATCAATTTAACCTGGTAATTGGTGACATATGTTTCGGCTATTACCACGTATAAACATATTTATATGCATATACATAGCCTCATCAGACCAGTTTTGGTTAAGTTGTACTGAGAATCGAACACCCGACCGTATGCATTTTTTGAATTGCGACGGCCGCTCTAACACTTGAGCTATTGGGTATGTGACCTTGATGTGTACAAAGTGCGTGTTTGGATTTCGCACGTATTGTTCCATTTTTCTTGTTATCTTTCTGAGTTATGCTCAGTTGACATAGCTCTTTTTAAGCTTATTTGGCTTATACATGTGCTATGATTTTTTTTTCGTTTGGGATTGTTGAAATAAATCCACTTTTCATCGCCAATGATGATTCGATGGAGAAAACCTTTTCTGTTTTGCTTGGCGAGCAGCAATTCACAAGTGGTTTTTCGGTTTTCTTGCTGCTTGTCGGTCAGTTCATGTGGCACCCATCTACCGACCTTTAAAATCTTTCCCATGGCCTTCAAACGCAAGGAAACGGTTTGTTGTGTCACATTAAGTTGTTCAGCGAGCTGTTGTTGCGTTTGACCATCATCTTCGTCCAATAATGTTTGCAATTCGGTGTCTTCAAACTTTTTCGGTGGCCGGCCGCGCTCCTCATTTATCACATCAAAATCACCACTTTTAAATTTATTGAACCACTCATTGCACTGTGTACGACCAAGAGCATGCTCGCAGCGGAAAAAATGTGTTGTTGTATGAAACTTGACAAATTGTGAACTGAATATTGTTGACAGATGACAGAATGAACAATTAAGACATTTGGTGCGGTTCGGAAGCTCATACATATACGGCTATCGACCGCTAGATGTCATTAAGGTTTCATATTTGTACACCTAGTAAGCCTGAAACTGAATCTTATATATGTCATATCCACAGAAATTACCAACCAAAATCAAAAAACTTTACTCAAATATCTTTACCCGTTCAAAAGTTATGATCTTAGCAACGCGAAATCGCAAAAAGCGTCACTGTGCGACGTCTCTACACGGATTTTATAAAAGATGTGTGGTTCTTTTTTTATGCGTTTTAATTTTGTGAGCAAGACGGTTGAATCGGTTGATTGTCAGATAGCTAAGGGCAAATATTCTGGAACATTTAAAGCATATTTTTCGTATCAGCTTATTCATAAAACCAGTGGAGAAGCAAAGGAGATAGTTAAGAAATCTATTTTGACAAACGATGGATTTGAATTGGCTTAGCAAAACTTGAAGGAAACCTTTGAAAATTAATGGATTTTAGTGAATATTTAATAGAAGCTATTATTTGACCATCAACCTGTGAGCTCGGAGAACAGTAGGTACTGCCTTGAAAAATCTTCAAAGAGGCACCAACAATTGCTTATCTGCACTTCAATTGTATAGTATAGATGTATCCAATTGGGATCCTATTCTAATTTAATTTAAGAAATCTATTTTGACAAACGATGGATTTGAATTGGCTTAGCAAAACTTGAAAGAAACCTTTGAACATTAATGGATTTTAGTGAATATTTAATAGAAGCTATTATTTGACCATCAACCTGTGAGCTCGGAGAACAGTACTGCCTTGAAAAATCTTCAAAAAGGCACCAACAATTGCTTATCTGCACTTCAATTGCATAGTATAGATGTATCCAATTGGGATCCTATTCTAATTTAATTTAAGAAATATTTTTTGACAAACGATGGATTTGAATTGGCTTAGCAAAACTTGAAGGAAACCTATGAAAATTAATGGATTTTAGTGAATATTTAATAGAAGCTATTATTTGACCATCAACCTGTGAGCTCGGAGAACAGTACTGCCTTGAAAAATCTTCAAAGAGGCACCAACAATTGCTTATCTGCACTTCAATTGCATAGTATAGATGTATCCAATTGGGATCCTATTCTAATTTACCTTTGTTGCCAAAAAATTCATGATACTACTACTACGCAGAGCTTTGCTGATAAAAGTTTGATTCCCAAATGGAGCTCTTTAGATGCTTTTCTCACCGAAAGATACAAATCGCTTGAGGCCATAATTGATATTAAAGGAAGCTATTCTTCTTTAAAAATTGTGAATAGGAAACAGACATTTGCATAGCCACAACAAAAAAAAATCTTAACGCTTTTCACGTGAAGTTCTCACCTCACTCTTGCGTTCTGTGTACAAAATAACAACACACGTTAAAGACTTGTCCTAAGTGTCTTAACATGAACATTTCTGATAGATTTTCGATGGTTAAAAAACATTCGTGCTGCACAAATTGTTAGACCAGAAACCATTATGTGCTCGGTATGCAAAAAGTAGTATACGCTTTCGCATATAATAATTCCACTGAAAATCCTTTAGTATCGGGAACACGTCATACTGATGATATACCATCTGGATCAGGTGTACAAACTTTCTCGTCAAAATGTTTCTTAAACATTCCATAATTCAATACAGTCCATTTTGCCATTTCCTAGGGATAGCTAGAGTTCTAATATGTCATCTTAGTGTAACAAATTAAGCGCGTACCCTGGTAAATTCTGCAGCTGAAGCCTCGCTCATTTCGGAACGCCTTAGAAAACTTCTTAAACTCCCTATTTGTAGTGCTAAGGCTACCATATCGGGAATTAATCAAAAAGTTTCAGCAAATATTTCGCAAATTTGTTCATTTACAGTAGGTTCATTATTGAACTCAAATTTACAAATTGAGGCTACAGCTCTGGTGCTTCCTCAAATTACAGGCAACCTGCCTTATACTTCTCTTAATCTGCCGCACGGTTATCAGTTGTCCAATATTCAATTGTCCGATGTTAACTTCTTACAAAGTGAACCTGTTGATGTCTTGATTGGTGGAGATCTTAACCCATTAGTCTTATTAGATGGGGTTAAACATTGCGCAAGAAACTGTTTTCGGATGGATTATCGCTGGGTCAATATCTACTACATGAGTTTCTTGTTTCGCTACAAACGTAAAGTTTTCCAATGAAACTTCATTTGACCTGCAGCTTAAACGCTTTTGGGAACTTGAGGAAGCTCTAAAGAAAAAATTTGTAACTTCTGCAGAGAAAATTTGTTAGGATATTTTTCAAAAAACGACAATAAGAGACCCTGATGGAAAATATATCGTTTCATTTCCATTCAACAGTAATTTTCCATCCGAACTTAAGCTTGGCTGTTCTCAACATTCAGCACACAAGCAATTTCTACGAAAGGAAACTTCACTTCTTAAAAAATCCATATTTTAAAGGTCGTTACGTCAACGTCGCACATTGGGAAAAACATAGTCAAAACACGCGCATTGTAGGTATTTCAAAAGTTACAGAGATAAATTTATTTTTTCACTTTTTGCAATTTAAATACATCCAGCATGTCGAAAAACAATTTCGCAACTCATTTGACCGAAGAGCCTTTGCAAAACAGCCATCTTAAGTTGAGCTTCTAATGAAGTTTTTTTTTTTGATAAAAAGTATCATTATCAATGCTTTATGTAGATGTAAGTAGAATCGACATTTTTCAATGGAATCTTACCATTTCTTATAGGTAGAATAAAAATTTTCCCATATTTGATTTATTTTAAAAATTTTATTTTAGTTGTACTTATTTACGCAGATATGGGTAAATAAAGTTAGGTGTCATTTTTTGAGATTTTTTTAAAAAAAAAGTTTTTATGGACTAGAACTTTTTTGATTCCACATGGATCCACTAAGTTTTCTCAGTACTGATTAGTAGAATCATTTACCTAAATGATGGTATCAAAGTCAGCTGCAGGAGTTTGCAGGATTTTAAGATGCATCAATTTTAAGATGTCACCTCAAGTAAGTATATTTATGAAAAAATTTCAAACAAATTTTTGCTATGTAAATTTTTTTCCTTCAATCAATTTAAAGCTTACCTAGCTTTTTTAATAAATATGCGACCAACTTATTAACACCTTTAAGCTTACCTATCGGTTAGAGACAAGCTTTTATGCTAACTTGCTGTCGTGATGACATCTAAATATTCGCATCCAGATCAATACAAATATGAATATGATCTGAATCCAGCATGCGTTGAATTCCCAAGAAATAAATTATTCAATTCAATAATCAGATCCTAAAATAACTAGCTTATGCGCTTCAAACAAAATAAAAAATAAAGAAAGAGACTTACCATCAGAAGTGCAAGCGATGCTTAAATAAATTGATGGAAACTTACATACTCTGAATATTGAATTACTCTATTTTTTTCTTATGATATCATTTAGTACTTGCTGAACTACCACAAGCGACAAGATATAGCGCATAAAGTGTTTTTGTTGTATAGAAAGCGCCACCCTCCGTTGTTCAAAAAATTTAAAACTATGCTCTAAGCCTTTGCAATATCGAAGCAAATTTGGGCTCAGTCGGATCAGTAGTTTCCAGGTCTATAGATAACAAACAGACATACATTCATTTTTATGCATATATTTTTATTGGAAAAGTGACCAATCATCTAAGGAATTAAAAAATAAATTTCTTATTGAAATGCATGCAGTAGTTTTAGCGCAATGCGGTAACATTGAAAACGTAGTTATAATTTTATTACATAGATTTCGCTCACTTTAAACTCTTTTTTAAAAGTTTTTAGATTTTAATTTTCAAAATGCTGACATACGTGTTTACTTATTTTTGACTAGCTTCAATAATCCGTTGACAGAACTGTGATATTTTAGTTTGGTTTAACACAGCGTAGTTCTTCAAAAGTCTTAACTTCCGGCTGTAGGTCAGTTCCTATCCTATCAAAATTTTTTTTCAAGATTTTCAAAGTTAATGACCAAAGTACAATTATCTACCACTAACAGTATAGAACTTATCGCTTAAAACAGGCAATGCGCGCGTTTTGCCTATGTTTTTCCCAATGTGCGTCGTAAAAGAGAACCTACAGCTGGAACACATGGAAAAAATAGAGGCTCCTAAGTTTGACGATTTCTCAATACATTGTTACATTCCACATCATTCTGTCAGTAAAGCAGACACTGCCCTTCGTGTGATTTTTAATGCATCTAGTGCAACTTCGAATGGAAAAAGCTTAAACGACTTCCTTTACATTGGTCCAGTTTTACAGAGTGATCTCATGTTTTTGATTCTGCGATGGAGAATATTTAAGTATTTTTTCAATAGTGACATATTGAAGATGTATCGGCAAATTTTAGTGAAACCTTCACATTGTCCATTTCAAAGAATTTTGTTCAGAGAATCTCCAGATGAAGAGATATCAGACTATCAGTTAAGAACTGTGACACTTGGAGTTAACTGTGCTTCTTATTTAGCAATTCGCACTTTGTTGCAACTTGCTCAGGACACCCAAAAAGACTACCTTTTAGCAACATTTATCCTTCGAAAATGTATGTATGTAGACGATGTGCTAGCGAGAGCTCATGATGTGCCCACCACGTTGGTCGCTAGAGATCAACTAATCAAGTCACTTTGTACAGCTGGATTTTCACTTCGACAATGGAAATTCAATAATAAAAAAATCCTTGAGAACATTCCTAAGGATCGTCTGCTGAAGACGGATTTTTGGATTTGAAGGACTCTAGTCATGCAAAAGCACTGGCACTGAATGATCGACAATAAAGAATCATTTACGAATCGAGAAGTTTTATCTGCGACTACAAAACTTTTTGATCCAGCTTACAGTGTTGCGTCTAGTGTATGCTAGCTAGACAGAATTCAAACTCTCGTTTAAAGAAAATTTATAAAAAATACTCTAAATGCTAGGAAACCAACAAATATTTTTGTTTTCTGTAAGTAAATTTACAGTTTCAGATAGTTAAAGTGAGTGAAGTGGTTTTGTTCAACTTATAATTTCTGAAAAATTGTGATTGAGTAGTCGTGAAAAGATGGTTTTTCTCTAATTTGTCAGTATTAAAGAAAAATGTTTTTCAATGGATTTCAAAGTTGAAAAAAGCACTGAAATTAATATAAAAAGTGAAAAATAATTTTATGGTACCTCATTGATAATTTTACAAATAAATGTCTTAATAAAGTGCAATATTAAATTTATTTTCCTAACTTTGGGAGAGTAGAAGATATTTGTATTCAGCCATTTTATTATTTTTAATGAATGATTTTTTTCACTATTTCTTCTGAAAACAAAATCTTATTGCACATATGTATGTATGTATATATATTTTTTTCTATTTTCAGTGTACGTATTTTCTATCAATAAATGTGAGCTTTACCAAAAATAGTAAGTTTAATCTTACGGATGCTCAAAGAGATTCAATAAGAAAAATTAAAATAAAATTTCAGCGTATTGTGCAAGATTAGAAAAAAAAAATGGAACGCTTGTCTGAGGTCGAATTCACGAATTTTCGCGAAAATTTACAAGGACGTGCCGTAACCATCGACGTCATCCAAGACAATTGTGGACATGCCCGCAAAACTTTATGAAGATACTTCATTTAAAACCAAAAGGCGACGCGTCGATAGTTTACTTAAATCACGTTCTGTTGATGAATTAACTGAAAAGCCCACAGAACATAATACCAGGAAATGATCAGGAACTAACACAAATATTGATTTTCTCAATATGTTGCTAATAAGTTCAGACCCGTTAATCAATAGTCTAAAACAGTGATGGGCACATAGTGGCTCTATTTGCTCTCATTGTTTTCACCGTTATTCGACGCACAAGCAAGCGAAAAAAAATTCGCAGAATTCCAACGCTATCGAGGCACAGCGTTGACTTGAATTCAAATGAAAACAAAAACAAAACACAAAGGCATAAACGACGGCGCCCGCATTGTGTCTTGAAGATGTAGCAATTGTTTTTGTTTGTAGTGCAATTTGGTTTTTTTTGTGCTAATGGCAAATTTGGAAATTAAAGTAAAAAAAACTTTAAAACTTCGTTTGTTGTTGCTTGATGTTGTTGTTTTGCTCTTTTGTTAGATTTCTATACCCACCGCTGGTCTAAGAGATCAACCTCGACTTTTGGTATTTTTCTACTTTGCCCAAACATAGAAAAATGTAGAAATTTTTTTTTTAATGTCTGCATAAATAACTTTTATGCGAATCCAGGATAGAGACAAATTTGTACTTAGAAATTATTAATAATAAATTCAAAAATGATAAATGAAAATGACCAAAATTCAGCATTTTTCTGATTTTCACATGAAAAACGTGAAAAGCTGAATTTAGGTCTTGTCCTAAAAAACTCATAACTTCGCCATTTTTATAAAAAATATTCAAATTGAACACATCTTTTTGAATTCTATTTTAACATGAACGAATTAATGGATTATTTTTTCACATAAAGTTTTCCAAAAATACCGTTTTTTAATTTTTAAAAATCACAAGCATCTGAACTTGTAAGCTAATCTCAAAACTGTGTAGAAAACTATTGTATAGGGATAAATTAACTTTAATTTAAGTGCTTGTTTGGCCAAATGGGTCAATTAGAACTCCAGATATACTCAAAAACGTCGGAATAACTCCGAAAATTAGCATCAATTAACCCGTACTGGCCCAGGGTGTCGCTTTCGACCTGGCCTCCCATACAATTTTTTTTTTCGACCAGTTAGCTAGTTCTAGTCGTAACACTGCTGCTGGTTGGAAGCTCATATATTTTGCTTATATTTTGTATGTTTATTTAAGTTTGGCTCTGTATAATAAGAACTAAGTTATTTTATAATACAATATTAGTTGATAAAAAATTAGCAAAACACATTTAAGATAACATTTTAAATTAAAATTAAGTAAATAAAAAAAAAATAATATTAGATTAAATTAAGTAGAAACAAAAAGAAAATATAAGCTTTAAATTTGAATAACATAATCAAACAACTAAAAGAAAATTAAACTGTTATAACTTAAGAATAAAAAGAAAAGAACAATATATAAAAGAATAGATTCAGAGATTATTGGTTACTGAGCAAAGAGAGTATATACAGACCATCCACCGACCGTCTCCCATCCCGCATAGCTCTAAAGTTATTTGGAAGAGAATTCCAAAGTCGAATTGCATTAACGAAAAATAGCCTTGCCGAATTTAAATAGGTAAATTTTGGTATAACAAGCAAATGGTTTCTAGCTGATTGGCTGAAAGAAAGCTTTTCAAGCAAGTAGGATGGCGTTATTATTTGCATAAGTTTTTGAAGGAAGACACAATTTCTAAAGTTTAAGTACGGGATTATATCACAGCCAAGAATGTTTTTATTAAAATTAGATAAATGATCATATTTTCTTAAACCGTATACGTAACGAGTAGCATGATTAAATGCAATTTGCAATTTTAGCCTTGAGCATGAATCAAGTTTACTATAAACCATCTCAGAATACGTAATAATTGGTACAACAGGCGTAAAGTCTGCGGACATTCTCAGATTACGTAGTGCTGTATAGACTTTAATGACGACACTGTTGATATGGTCAGTACAAGAAAGGGAAGAATTTAAACAAAAACCAGGCTAACTGCTTTATTAGTGAATTGCAATTTCTTATCTGCTACATATAGTGCAAGATCCGTCGATACATCGACCTTCACCCATCTGCTTAAAGTGCGAAAATTGTTAAAAAGTGCATAAAATCACAAAAACACAAATAAAAAACGTAAAAGTGAAAATTTTTTCGACAACGCAAAAGTGTACGAAGTGCATAAAAGCACAAAGAACTTAAAACGCACAAAAAAGTGTAGTGAAAACTTTTTTTAAATGCAAAAAGTATAAAAGTGCATAAAAGCACAAAGAACTTAAAACGCACAAAAAAGTGTAGTGAAAACTTTTTTTCGATAATGCAAAAAGTATAAAAGTGCATAACAGCAAAAGAACTTAATCGTGAAAAAGTGAAAAAAGTTTTTTAACACATTTGAAAAAGTGTGAAAGAGGTCTATATACAAAGATCCTCAAATACAACTATTGCCGCAACTGCTCAGTCGAGAAAAAATGAGATTCCAGAACTTCACAAATTAGCTGTCCATCTTCAAGAGTGACGTAATCCGTTCCACGAGTAAGCAGATAAAACTGACAAAAGGGAATCAACGGACCGTCCAAGGGTAAATGTTGAAACTGTTCTTCATCCCGTAAGTCAATAAAATCTTATTTAAAATCAAATTGTAAAACTCACTCACATAAAAACTTACCAAAAATTCTTTAAAAACCAAGAAAATCTTATTAAATTACATTGTAAGTTCACTCCATAAAAAATCAATTATCTTACATAAAATTCTTTAAAAGACCAAGCGAAATCTTATTTAAAATCAAATTACATTGTAAAATTCACTCACATAAAAATCAATCTTTAAAAATTGAGGGAGAGAGAATTGAATTTTCATCGACACCGCATGTGTTTTAAAATAAAATAAAAATATAAAAAAATCTAAAAAATCTAAAACTAAATAAATTGTCTAATTTTACAAATAAAAAAGATAATTTTAATCAATACCAAAGTTTAAATTGGTACCATAATTATTTTATTGTGGAAAACGTTTACACGATTGCAGTTTGTATTACTGCCAGCCATTTTGCTGCAATGCAGCTCGACCATCATGTTTGTTATAAATACATTTAAATGGAAGACGTTAGCTTAGACAGCGAAGAGGCCGCGCAGCAACTGCTCAATCTCTCGAATGAGGCTGAGTTGGATAATTGGAAGTTCCTTCAAAAAGGAAGCGAGCGTCTCATACCCAATTAATTAATAAAGACAATGACGAAAAGGCCTACATTAAAAAATTCTCATTATTGGATGATCTTACTATCAAGCAATTATCGGCAGGGCTAAAAGCTCAAAAACCTCAAACGCTACATCAAGGCGCTACAAGCAACGGAACAACATCAAAAGATGACATCAATAGTCAAGCAACAACGAACAAGCTGGAAGTTAAAGGTAAGTTTTGTCCACCAATTTACATTAATCACATTGACATAAGGGAATTGGTCAAAGATTTGAGATCCAAGGGGGTTAATTTCAAAGTAACGTCCAAGGGAAAAAAATAAGATTTTCGTTGAAGATAGGGAGGAGCACGATGCACTCCTTAATAAAATTAAAGCGACTCCGGGAGTTGAAGCATACTCATTCACGCCAAAAGAGGATTAATCAGTAAATATTTCACTAAGAGGACTAAGTGCCTCATATGAAGACGAGGAAATCCTCAATGAAATTAATGGGCTTATCCCTGGCCTAATAAATAAAGTTATTAACTTCTCTACTGTAAGATCTGTAAAAGAAAATTTAAAATATGACCTTTTCCAGATTTCTTTATCCACAGGAAAGTTTTTGAATGATCTCACCAAAATTAAATACGTTTTTAGCACGAAAGTCCACTGGGAAAAACTTAAAAAAAGTCCAGGTCCTCTTCAATGTAAGAGATGCCAGCAATTTGGACATATCGCAAAAAATTGCGCTTGCGACTACAAATGTGTTAAATGTAACACAAACCATTTACCAGGTAATTGCAAGATATCCAAAGAGGTGGGATTGAACCCCATCTATGTAAACTGTGGCGGCAGCCATCCAGCTAACTATAGAGGTTGTGCTAAATTTAAATACAACAAAATAAAAAAGGATGCCTTTAAAAAGGCTAAAGAGGATAAATTTCAAAAGAATTTACCAATATTTATCCCTGCTAAAAGCCCCCCTCCACTCAAGGCTTCGTATGCCAGCCTCTTTAGAGAGCGAGATGGCCCCACCACAGTTCGACTCGAAAATTTCAATGCGAATAAAAATGTTCTTGGACAATTCCTGGAACTATCTAATAATTTGTTCGATTAACAACTGCAACTCCTTGCAGGACAAAAGAATGGCCTACTTGGAGCTACTGAACAAAATTATTATTTGCAATTGATAATGACCTTGGGTTTTTTGAATTTTTTGACCTTTAATCTGGCTTCTCTGATAGAGTACAGCAGAAGGATTGAGACTCAAAGGATACTTCATGCAAATAACATCTCAATTGCATTTCTTCAAGAAACTCACTTGGGTTGTAAACATATGAGATACGATTGGCGACAGGGAGTGGCAATAGCTATTAAAAAAGGTATTAAGTATAGTTCGGTTGATTTGCCAAATATAAATCTTCCAGGAATTTTTATATCGATCAAATCGAAATTTTACGGTAAAACTAAAAACTTTTTATTTGGATCGATTTATTTTCCAACTAACTGCATAGCGAATTTGCTTCTTGACGATTTAACTAGAATTAATAATTTGGCCGCGTCTTTTGATGGTGCTATTATCGGGGGCGACCTGAACGCTCGCAGCCTTACCTGGGGAGATTCGTTAATTAATATCAATGGACGAACCATCGAAAATTGTCAAATCAACCAATTACCTAATTTATTAATTATATCCCCAGCTACGCCGTCCTTCCCTAGAACATCCTCTTATTTGGACCACGTTGGACATAATAGCTCTTCTCTAACTCCTCATGAAACCGAAATCTTCACCTCCAAAGTTGAGATAATGGATATTATTCACAGTTTAAAACCTAAAAAATCAAGTGGTCCTGATAACATATCAAACTTTGCATTAAAAAAGATCTTCAACGTAGCTCTTATTTTTTTAACCATGGTTTTTAATAATTGCATTAATAACGGATATTTTCCATTAATTTGGAAACAATTGAGAATTCTGCCTCTTGCTAAAAAACAGGATGATCACAACATCAACAATTTCCGCCCCATTTCCCTCCTTTCCAATGTAGGCAAAGTATTGGAGAGAATAATTATGCAAAAAATGGAATCGTCAGAGTTTATTCCAGATCTCCAGTTTGGTTTTAAAAAGAGGCACTCGACCGTTAATGCCTTATTGAAAGCGCATAATGACATAACCTTGGGATTAAGAGAAAAAAAGTGCACAGTCATTTGCTCCCTTGACTTGGAGAAAGCATTTGATAAAGTATGGAGGGAAGGATTACTCTTCAAAATTCTTAAATTAAATTTTCCACCTTTTTTGTTTTACATGTTGGAAAGCTTTTTGGCTCATAGAACTTTTTTTTGTTCAAATGCAGGCAAGTACTTCCAATATCTTTGAAACCACCAGTTACCTCTTCAACATACTCTTACACGATTTTCCACATACTAACACTTTCATCGACAACTCTTCTTTAGGTATTTTATATGCGGATGACACTCTGGTCTATACTAGTAACCACTATCCTCTAAATGCTACGAGAATTGTACAGATCCATGTTAATAAAATTAACACCTTCTATAAAAAATGGGGCATTAGTGTCAATTTCCATAAATCAAACTGTATATGTATTAGAAATGCTAGCGGTAAGGGAATGGAAGGTGCGGTAAGAGAAAGCCGCAATCTCAAATTGTACATAGATGGGACCGTAATTCCTTTTAAGGATAAAATAAAATATTTGGGCGTCAATTTCAACTGCCTTTTTAAATTTAATGAAAACGCTAGGCTCAATATTGATAAAGCGAGAAAAATCGTCAACATGCCATCCTCTCTGCTGTGCAATAAAGATTTAATGAAAAATTCAAAATTATTACTCTACAAAACTCTCATCAGACCTGTCCTACTTTATGCATTCCCTGTATGGTTCACTATTTCACCCATAGTGGCCTCGGAAATGGAACGTCTGGAAAAGAAAGTACTCAGATTGTGCGTAAACAAAAATTCTGCATCACGATTTAAGAAATATTCCAACGAAACAATATATGGTGATGCAAATATCACTCCGCTTATAGAATATGTGGTTTTGATGATGGAAAAATTGCTCATAAAAATGAATGAATCCAATAATGAAGTTATTAAAAAAATTTGTTTGTCACAATCTGATACAAACTGGTCCAACTGTATATACCATTCCCCAGTGGGAGTTCTTCATGAAGATCTGAAACCAAATAGCAGCAGTACAAAACTTAGAGTAGTGTTTGACGCCTCATGTAAAACCAGTTCTGGCATATCACAGGTTACGGCCGACCTCATTAGCTCTCGCCAGGCGCCTCTGTTTTGCGCGCGCCTTCTCCAATCGTTAATGCCAAGCGCGGTTAGGGCTTCCTCAGCTTGGTCTATCCACCGGAGGCATGGTCTCCCTCTTCGTCGTTGACCGGGGACCTTCCCTTCGAATACCTTTTTCGCTGGAGCTTCTTTATCCATACGATGGACATGACCCAGCCAGCGTAGTCGCTGTATTGTTATACGCTTAACTATGTCAATGTCGGCGTAGAGCTCATACAGCTCGTGGTTCATTCGAATGCGATAGTCGTCGCCAACTCGAACAGGACCAAAGATTTTGCGGAGAACTTTCCTCTCGAACACCCCAAGAGCGGCTGCGTCTGTTGTCGAAACCACCCATGCCTCAGCGCCATAAAGAAGCACAGGTAGAATGAGCGTCTTGTAGAGTGTTAGCTTTGTCGATCGAGAGAGAGCTCTGCAACGTAATTGCTTACTGAGACCGTAGTAGCACCTATTAGCAATTGTTATTCTCCGCTTAATCTCCAGACTGACATCATTTTTGCTGGTTACGGCAGTGCCAAGGTAAATGAATTCCTTGACAACTTCTAATTTACAGTTGCCCGCTGTAACATGAGAGTCTAGATCCCGTGCTCTCTTGTTGTTGTTAGTAGACATCATGTTTTTCGTCTTGCCCTCGTTTACCGTCAAACCCACTTTGGCTGATTCCTTTTCAATAGCAGTGAAAGCAGCAGTAACATCTCTCTTACTCCGACCGATAATATCAATATCATCAGCGTACGCAAGGAGCTGAACACCTTTGAAGAAAATGGTGCCATTATGATGCACACCGGCTTTTCGTACGATCCCCTCCATAATGAAATTGAAGAGATCGCACGAGAGCGGGTCGCCTTGTATGAAACCTCGCTCGGTATTAAAAGTTCCGGAGTGGTCATTCCCTACCTTGACAGAGCTAAACGTATTGCTCAACGTCATCCTGCAGAGCCTTATCAACTTTGCAGGTATACCGAACTCAGACATTGTTGCGTATAGGCAATCCCGCACTGGGCTATCGAACGCAGCTTTATAATCGACGAAGAGATGGTGAGTGTCGATTTGATATTCATGGATTTTCTCCAGGATTTGGCGTAGTGTAAAAATCTGGTCTATGGTGGACTTACCAGGTCTAAAGCCACACTGATAGGATCCGATCAGCGTTTCTGTATGTGGCTTCAATCTTTCACACAATACGCTCGAGAGGATCTTATATGCGATGGAAATAAGACTGATACCCGTGTAGTTGGCGCAGATTGTCGGGTCTCCTTTCTTTATTACAGGACAAAGCACGCTGAGATTTCAATCGTCGGGCATGCTTTCCGCTAGCCATATTTTGCTGATGAGTTGATGCATGCACCTTATCAATTCATCGCCACCAGCTTTAAACAACTCAGCTGGCAGGCCGTCAGCACCCGCTGCTTTGTTGTTTTTGAGTCGCTGGATAGCAACTCGAACCTCTTCATGGCTAGGTGATGGTACTTCCACTCAACTCGTAAAAATTGGACGCAATATCAATGTGGTACAGGTTGGTGTGCAAAACTTACCTATAAATTAAGTATTTTGCTTTCTTTATTTTTTTTGTTATGTTTTATATTATTAATGTCTTAGAAGTATGTATGTATATTACTTATTAATAATATTTATTAACAAGTATAAATTTCCTAAATTGAATACTAAAATATAACTAAATTATTATGGTTGAAGTTGTGATGAGATGTTCGATGGATCGGATTGTTGTGGCGGTGTTGTACGATGGAGTACTGTAGTCTTCAGTGCTGGGCCGCGCAGCAACGTTGCTGTAGGCGGAATCTTAATGTCCCTCAACTAAGCTTTTTGAACGTTTTACATTAAATGCACTCGCTTTAACATTAATCAAATGGTCAATCTAATTTTTTGCTTTTATGTTTTCTTGTAATCTTATATTTAATGATATTTGATACATATTCAAGATTCTTAATGTTTATATGTTCAATATCTGACAAAAAGATAGTTAATTATGTACTCAATTAGTACTTTCATTTTTACCATGGCATGGGTGGGGGGTGATGCAACGGAGGTTGGTCGGTGAATGTAATGGCGCCACCAACTACTGTTGTGCTGCCTCGTGCACTTGGTTATGTTTATTGAAAATTACATTCTAAGTGTATTCGATTCATAATGAACTAAAAATTTAATTTTGTTTAAAAAGTATTTGTTATAGAGTCAGCGATGTCACGTTTGAGTTGCATTGTTCTAGTGTTTCTGTGTGCTATCGCTTTCTCTTTCGTTTTGTTATTTAATTTAGTTATAAGTTATATACTTGACGCAACGTCAAAAAAACAAACATAGTGCTCCGTGAGCAAGAGAAATATATTATTTTAGTAAAACGCCATGAGGCATTCAATTTATTCATTTGAATTTGTTAAAGTATAAGCTGGCCATACGTTACAGCCGCTAAATATAAAAAATAGCTATCTCAGTCACTTTTATGTAATCGATATATGAAAACAAAAGTCTCAATAAAGAATTCAAGTCAATTTAAAAATTGAGTAAAATCATATTTAAACTCAAAACATATATTGTAAAGTTTTTTCGCAACTCTTTAAACAAAGTAAACACTCTTTAGTTATGGACCAATTACAACAAGCTATCACTAACCTAACAGGTGCACTAAACCAGGAAATAGAACAAATGAGGGTTATGAAAAATAGATTAAGTCAAGTAGAAGCTAGAATTAGTCCACCACAACACGAAAATAATGTCCCTCCTGCTCCTGCTCCTGCTTCAGAAGCAGAATTAAATGAAATTAAAAAACTCCCAGATTGTGTAAGAGATTTACAAATATTTGACGGAAATCCCGTTCAATACATTTTATGGATCCACAGCGTGGAGTCCACTCTACGAGACTATGAGATAGTTAGCAATAAACCGATTTACCGTTTGTTGTATATAACAACACATTCGACAAAAAGTAAGAGGACTTGCTGATACCGCCTTAATACCCTATAATATTTTTGCGCTCCACTACACAGATAAACGCGACGTAAGGATATTAGAATACGAATTGAGCGCCTTGGTTCAAAGGAATATGAGTCTAGACCAATTCTATGCGAGAGTAAGCCATCAACTTTCGCTAATTATTAACAAAGTCAAAGCACAGGAGTATTCACAGGAAACTATAGATGCATTAGTAGGAACTTACAGAAATAGAGCGCTTGATGTTTTTAAAAGAGGTCTAAATGGGGAACTATGAAAAATATTAGTAATTCAAAAACCTCAAAACCTACCTGAGGCTTACGCGTCTTACCTAGAAATACAAAACTTAAATTTCAGGAACTATTCAATCCACTCAAAAGTAGTTAATAATTCTGTTACTGCACCTATTAATCAAATATATAAACCTAAATATCAGGTTGAACCGAATTTACCGCCGAAAAAATTAAGCTTTCATGAAAAAAACCATATTTATAACTCTGGAAATAAGGGTGAATACAAGCAAACTCCTCAGCCAATACCTCCACCTAGACCAATTCAGTCTAAACCAGCAATCCCTATGGAAGTCGATCAATCATTACGTTCCCATTGGGTCAATTATAACCAGGAAATAATCTCATTATTGTTAAATCTAACGAAACGTCAAATATACCTAGAAAACAGCAAAGATTATTTAATATGGAAACAGAGTCGTATTATGCTGACCAACCACAGGAAGATATACCACAAAATATGAGGAGCAACAAGAATATTGTGAGCAACAAAATAGTGAGGAACAACAAGATTGTGAGGAAATAAATTTTATAACAGAGGTCTATCTAGCATACCATACCTAGAACTCCATACTAACAATGGAGAAATTTTGAAATTTTTGATCGACACAGGGGCGAACAAAAATTTCATTTGCGAACGAATATCCAATAATTCAAAAGAACTAACTAAACCATTTAAACTTCAATCTGCTGCCAGAGAAATAGAGATAACACGAAAAATAGGAGGTCCATTCTTCAAAAGCTTAGGCATTGACAACATCCTTGAATTTTATATCCTTCCAGGACTCAAATCATTTGATGGTATAATTGGCGACGACACACTTAAGGAACTAGAGGCATTTATCGATAGGAAAAATAACTTATTACATTTGGTAAGAAACGTTAAAATCAAATTAAAGGCCAAAACATCAAAACAAATAAATAACATCCAAGTTATGTCGGATAAAACCGAAATCCAAGAAATCATTCACAAATACGCACCACTATTCGGACCTATTTTAGACAGCGGTACGGTCGATACGAACGTTCGCGCAGAAATTAAAACGACAACAGATGAGCCGGTATACACGAAATCAAACACGAAAAATAGGAGGTCCATTCTTCAAAAGCTTAGGCATTGACAACACCCTTGAATTTTATGTCCTTCCAGGACTCAAATCATTTGATGGTATAATTGGCGACGACACACTCAAGGAACTAGAGGCATTTATCGATAGGAAAAATAACTTATTACATTTGGTAAGAAACGTTAAAATCAAATTAAAGGCCAAAACATCAAAACAAATAAATAACATCCAAGTTATGTCGGATAATACCGAAATCCAAGAAATCATTCATAAATATGCAGCACTATTCGGACCTATTTTAGACAGCGGTACGGTCGATACGAACGTTCGCGCAAAAATTAAAACGACAACAGATGAGCCGGTATACACTAAATCGTACCCCTACCCTACGAATCTAAGAGGTGAAGTGGAAAAATAAATAGAAGAGCTCCTCCAAGGTAGTATAATCAGGCCCTCTAAGAACCCCTACAATTCTTCCTTGTGGATAGTCCCAAACAAGACCAGCCCTTCTGTAGAGAGGAAATATAGAGTAGTAATTGATTTCAAACGCCTTAATTCAGTAACAGTATCCGATGCTTATCCCATTCCGGATATTAATAATACGTTAGCGAGCTTAGGAGAGTGCACATTTTTTACAACTTTGGATCTAACGTCTGGATTCCACCAAATAAAAATGAAAGAAAAGGATACAAAAAACAGTATTTTCAACAGCTAACGGTAAATTCGAATTCACAAGGCTTCCATTTGGGCTCAAGAACGCCCCTTCAAAATTTTAAAGAATGATCAATGATGTTTTGAAGTCGTTCATAGGGAAATGTTGTTACGTATGTATCGAAGATATTATAATAACTGGAAAAACTAAAGAAGAACACCTGAAAAATCTAGACGTATTTTCGATTACCGTACACTTTCCGAAATCCTTTTTCCGGAATGGACGGAAATAATAATTACTAACTTATGCGTCATGAGTAAAATATTTTGTAATTGTATGAAATTTGTTTGGATTGCTAGCCACACAATTTTACATAAGAGTATGGGTAAGTGGGCGGCCTTCGGCCGCAGCTCAGGATTTAAAACTCCCAAAAATCCAACACCGGCTTCGCAACGGCCTTCGGCCGCGGATCAGTCTGTAAAGTATACAACACCTGGAAGATGTACATTCAGGAAAACCGATTCCGGAAAAAGTATTCCGGAAAACCGTCGTTCCGGAAAATGTATATTCCGGAAAAAAAATGTAAGGTTTTTGGTCGTTCCGGAAAATGTCCATTCCGGAAAACGGATTCCGGAAAGTGGGTGGGAACCGTATTTTCGCTTTTACAAAAAACCAATTTAAGAGTTAAAATGGAAAAATCCAAGTTCCTCAAAGCACAGGTAGAATTCCTAGGACATGTCGTCACGCAAAATGAAATTTTGCCTGACCATGAAAAAATATCTGCAATACTAAGGATTCCTCCACCAAGTAACCTAAAGCAGTTAAAAAGCTTTTTAGGGCTTGCATCATACTACAGGCGATTTATTAGAGATTTTGCTGCAGTAGCAATAGAACAGTTACCTATATTGTAGTCATGACCAGAATTGAGTAGGCAATACTCCCTAGGCATATTCTTTATGCTTCAAACTTTCGGTTCGAATAATATTTGTTTGGTAAACTTCTTCACCCAAAATTCGAAAAAAAGTTAATTAAAATAGTTTTAATTAAAATAAAACAGTTTTAATTAAAAATAGCCATGACCATATTTCAATAGGCAAGTGTTCTTGGATGTGTTCGTCTATATTCGAAATTTAATAAAAAATAAGTTTCATTCGGTAAGCAGATGGGTGAAGGTCGATGTATCGTCGGATCTTAGACTAATACAGACTAGGAATGTTTTCAAAATAAATTCTATCCTTCGCAATTGGTAAAACAAATGATTTATTAGCATTTAGCTGAAGACAATTACTAGCAGCCCATTCAGTAATAGACTGTAGATCCTCATTTAGTTGGCAGCACAAATTCTCTATAAGACCTATTCGAGTGAATAAATGTAATTGTATGTCGTCGGCATTTTTTTTTTTCAAACTTCTTATTTATTTATTGAACCAACTCGCTTGGAGACTAACAATAATTAAACAAATCTTTATAAACTAATAGAACTTCGGACTTTTCCAAGTCATTGCTTAGAAATGTTATTTTTTCAAATTTTGTCTTCAGTTGTGAAAGGAGTACCCATTACGCGTATACATAATGCTGCCAACTGCACTTATTTTATGAGTAAAATACTCATTTGCAGCTGTCTGTACTTTTGTACTTCCATTTGTGCTCCTATTTGCGTTTAAGGGGTTATATCCCCCTATTTTTTTCCCCATATTTTTTATTGGCTTAAATCATGCCAAAACAATCCTTGAATCAAAATCTACAACGCCCAAATACCGATTTAAGCTCAAAATTTTTTTAAATCATTTTTTTTCAAAAAGGTTTGATGAAGATTTATAGCATTTTGAAACTTCAAACGCGTTTTTCTCGAAACTATGTTTTCAAAATCGGCAAGCAGCACAACTCAAAAAGTTTACATCCGATTGACTTTTAACAGTAGGTTCATTGTTTGATTAACTAGTGAAGTATACACGATTTTAGCGATTAATTAACAAGAAAAAAAAGTTATAAACAATTTAAGTCGATTTTCATAGGACACTTGTATACGTTAATTCAACGTACCCGTCGACCTACTCTCTCGACGGCGGCTCTCTCGACGGTGGCGCTATTATGAACCTGGAATTTTAGTATCTACAAAAAGCGGAAAAATTTTTTTCTCCATAAATGCGAAAAGTGTTAAAAGGTGCATAAAATCACAAAAAACACAAAAGAAAAGGGTAAAAGTGAAAATTTTTTCGATAACGCAAAAGTGTAGGAAGTGCATAAAAGCACAAAGAACTTAAAACGCACAAAAAAGTGTAGTGAAAACTTTTTTTCGATAATGCAAAAAGTATAAAAGTACATAACAGCACAAGAACTTAAACGCGAAAAAGTGAAAGTTTTTAACACATTTGAAAAAGTGTGAAAGAGGTCTATATACAAAGATCCTCAAATACAATTATCCATCTTCAAGAGTGACGTAAACCGTTCCACGAGTAAGCAGATAAAACTGACAAAAGGGAATCAACGGACTGTCCAAGGGAAAATGCTGAAACTGTTCTTCATCCCGTAAGTCAATAAAATCTTATTTAAAATCAAACTGTAAAACTCACTCACATAAAAACTTACCAAAAATTCTTTAAAAACCAAGAAAAATCTTATTAAATTACATTGTAAATTCACTCCGTAAAAAATCAATTAACTTGCATAAAATTCTTTAAAAGACCAAGCGAAATCTTATTTAAAATCAAATTACATTATAAAATTCACTCACATAAAAATCAATCTTTAAAAACTGAGTAAAATCTTATTTAAACTCAAAAAATATATTGTTAAGTTTTTTCGCAACTCTTTAAACAAAGTAAATACTCTTTAGTTATGGACCAATTACAACAAGCTATCACTAACCTAACAGGTGCACTAAACCAGGAAATAGAACAAATGAGGGTTATGAACAATAGATTAAGTCAAGTAGAAGCTAGAATTAGTCCACCACAACACGAAAATAATGTCCCTCCTGCTCCTGCTTCAGAAGCAGAATTAAATGAAATTAAAAAACTCCCTGATTGTGTAAGAGATTTCATGGATCCACAGCGTGAAGTTCATTCTACGAGACTATGAGATAGTTAGAAATAAAAATAAAGTTACTCACAAAATTGAGTATACACAATGATTTGAAAGAAATATTGGCAATTTTTAAAGAAATTAAAAATGTTTAGTAAATAATTTTAATGCATGGGGATAGATACCAATCTGTCGAACTAATAACGAACATAAATTTTAATATTTTTGAGACATAACACAAAAAGAATTCATAAAAACGTAAATTAAAGCAAAGTTCATGTCACAAAATTAAGCATACAGTTCATTAAAATGAATTATATAGTTCATTAAATTTTAATTAAAAAAGGTATTCTTTGATTCCAATAATTGGTAGGACCACTTGCAGCATCTGTTACAGACTAAATTCGTCGTGGCATAGAATCCACCAGTTTTTGGGTGAAAGAGTGCGAAATTTCTTCCCAGATCTTGGCTATCGCTCTCTTTAAGTTCTCCTTGCTCCACGAATAAAAATTTTTCAATTTTATTTTCACTTCTCCCCATAAACGCTCAATTGGGTTCCTTTCCAACGATTGTGGTTGTGTTTTAAGTTGGTTTGGAGAGTTTTATAGCAGCCAATCTTGCCATATGAGCGCCGTGTGCTTTATATCATTATCCTATTGGAACTAAAACCTGGAGGGAAGCTTAAGTTTTGCGGCACTCTGTCGCAAATTTCGTCTTAAAATTTCCAAGTAACTTTCTTTGGTCATAATTGAGTCTATAAATTCCATGAATCCGACGCCACTAGCTGTCATAGATCCCCATAGTATAACTGACCCTTCACCGTGTTTGACTGTGGCTACTCAATTTTTAGTTTGCAGCGAAGAATTAGTCTTTTTTCAAACAATTGATATCCCATCTGATCCCCAAAGATTAATTTTTGCCTCGTCCGTGAATATCACCCTTTTCTAAAAGCTCGGTGGCCTGTTTAAAGGCATCTAAATCTTTTTTTTTTAATTATAAAAAAAGTTAAATTCATTTCGCGTGAAATTAATCCGTCTAAATTATTTTTTCGCAGTACTCGATGAAATGTTTTTGTGGATATCGGCTTGCTAATAACTTTGGAAATTTCTGTTGTCGATTTCGGCACACTAGCCTTTGGATATTTATGCAATTTACGTATTATAATTCACTCATCACATTTAGATAGGAGTTTTTCCAGCCTCTATCTATAGAATTCATCAATGTACTTTCGTATCTCTACTTGTTTATAATATTTTGATATTATAGGTGATATAATTAGGTCTTCTAATAATTTCACCAATTTTACGATACGAATTTCCTTTACAATATCAACTCATCACCAATTATCTTATTGCAAAAGTTGTATCCTTACTAGCGGTCACCATTGCGAAACTAACGCGTAAAACGAAATGAGCTTGTATTCAAACTATTAGTCGAAATATCCCTATAAACTTTAAAATGCTTTCCAATACTTCCGTGATAAAAAAAATCAAGTTTGATGTCAAAACTGGTAAGTGTATACTTAATTTTGTGACATGAATTTTGCTTTAATTTACGTTTTAATGAATTCTTTTTGTGTTATGTCTCAAAAATATTAAAATTTATGTTCGTTATTAGTTCGTCAGATTGGTATCTATCCCCATGCATTAAATTTATTTACTAAACATCTTTAGTTTCTTTAAAAATTGCTAATATTTCTTTTAAGTCAAGGTGTATACTCAATTTTGTTGTATATAACAACACATTCGACAAAAAGTAAGAGGACTGGCTGATACCGCCTTAATACCCTATAATATTTTTGCGCTCCACTACGCAGATAAGCGCGACAGAAGGACATTAGAATACGAATTGAGCGCCTTGCTTCAAAGGAATATGAGTCTAGACCAAATCTATGCGATGGTAAACCATCAACTTTCGCTAATTATTAACAAAGTCAAAGCACAGGAGTATTCACAGGAAACTATAGACGCATTAGTAGGAACTTACAGAAATAGAGCGCTTGATGTTTTTAAAAGAGGTCTAAATGTGGAACTATCAAAAATATTAGTAATTCAAAAACCTCAAAACCTACCTGAGGCTTACGCGTCTTACCTAGAAATACAAAACTTAAATTTCAGGAACTATTCAATCCACTCAAAAGTAGTTAATAATTCTGTTACTGCACCTATTAATCAAATATATAAACCTAAATATCAGGTTGAACCGAATTTACCGCCGAAAAAATTAAGCTTTCATGAAAAAAACCATATTTATAACTCTGGAAATAAGGGTGAATACAAGCAAACTCCTCAGCCAATACCTCCACCTAGACCAATTCAGTCTAAACCGGCAATCCCTATGGAAGTCGATCAATCATTACGTTCCCATTGGGTCAATTATAACCAGGAAATAATCTCATTATTGTTAAATCTAACGAAACGTCAAATATACCTAGAAAACAGCAAAGATTATTTAATATGGAAACAGAGTCGTATTATGCTGACCAACCACAGGAAGATATACCACAAAATATGAGGAGCAACAAGAATATAGTGAGCAACAAAATAGTGAGGAACAACAAGATTGTGAGGAAATAAATTTTATAACAGAGCCCTATCTAGCATACCATACCTAGAACTCCATACTAACAATGGAGAAATTTTGAAATTTTTGATCGACACAGGGGCGAACAAAAATTTCATTTACGAACGAATATCCACTAATTCAAAAGAACTAAGTAAACCATTTAAACTTCAATATGCTGCCGGAGAAATAGAGATAACACAAAAAATAGGAGGTCCATTCTTCAAAAGCTTAGGCATTGACAACACCCTTGAATTTTATGTCCTTCCAGGACTCAAATCATTTGATGGTATAATTGGCGACGACACACTCAATGAACTAGAGGCATTTATCGATAGGAAAAATAACTTATTACATTTGGTAAGAAACGTTAAAATCAAATTAAAGGCCAAAACATCAAAACAAATAAATAACATCCAAGTTATGGCGGATAAAACCGAAATCCAAGAAATCATTCATAAATACGCAGCACTATTCGGACCTATTTTAGACAGCGGTACGGTCGATACGAACGTTCGCGCAGAAATTAAAACGACAACAGATGAGCCGGTATACACTAAATCAAACACGAAAAATAGGAGGTCCATTCTTCAAAAGCTTAGGCATTGACAACACCCTTGAATTTTATGTCCTTCCAGGACTCAAATCATTTGATGGTATAATTGGCGACGACACACTCAAGGAACTAGAGGCATTTATCGATAGGAAAAATAACTTATTACATTTGGTAAGAAACGTTAAAATCAAATTAAAGGCCAAAACATCAAAACAAATACATAACATCCAAGTTATGTCGGATAATACCGAAATCCAAGAAATCATTCATAAATATGCAGCACTATTCGGACCTATTTTAGACAGCGGTACGGTCGATACGAACGTTCGCGCAGAACTAAAACGACAACAGATGAGCCGGTATACACTAAATCGTACCCCTACCCTACGAATCTAAGAGGTGAAGTTGAAAAATAAATAGAAGAGCTCCTCCAAAGTAGTAAATCAGGCCCTCTAAGAACCCCTACAATTCTCCCTTGTGGGTAGTCCCAAACAAGACCAGCCCTTCTGGAGAGAGGAAATATAGAGTCGTAATTGATTTCAAACGCCTTAATTCAGTAACAGTATCCGATGCTTACCCCATTCCGGATATAAATAATACGTTAGCGAGCTTAGGAGAGTGCACATTTTTTACAACTTTGGATCTAACGTCTGGATTCCACCAAATAAAAATGAAAGAAAAGGATACAAAAAACAGTATTTTCAACAGCTAACGGTACATTCGAATTCACAAGGCTTCCATTTGGGCTCAAGAACGCCCCTTCAAAATTTCAAAGAATGATCAATGATGTTTTGAAGTCGTTAATAGGGAAATGTTGTTACGTATGTATCGACGATATTTTAATAACTGGAAAAACTAAAGAAGAACACCTGAAAAATCTAGACGTATTTTCGATTACCGTACAAGTAAAACACTTTTTTAAGACTGAATTAAAAAGATTCTTTATTTCATGACAAACTTATTGTATACAACCGAATCAACCAAATATGTTTTTATAGTTAAGTTGTTTTTTTGATTTGTATGCAGAAGTAAACTGAGCCTTCTGTTTGTCTACAGATTGGCATTCCATAAATTGTAAAATCATACGAATAAAAATGCAACAAAGCATTTTATATTCTAATCATTTTATTCCATTCTATTTTATTCTTATTTATCGTAGGTATCGTATATAAAATTCATGAAATAAGTTTTACATTATATGTATGTTACTTACTATAAATATTACATATATTCAGTTGGATATATGACCCTTCCCCTATTAAGTTTGAAGTTCCCCTGAACTTCATCATGTTTACTCTCTTGGTTTACAATTTTTATTTTCATTTTATTTTTATTTTTCTTTATACAAACAAAAATAATTAAAACTATTGTCAAAGTTACAATAATGACAATTAAACAAAATGTGGTATAATCCTGCCTTTTTGTTACAAATTTGATTTCTTTGATTTCCTCGATATTTTTGATCTGAATGGTTTTTACTTGATCCAAGTCAATTATTTTGGTTACATTTTTAATTTTATTGTAATTTGGAACGATAGAATTTTGTTTAAAATTTAAAAAGTTGTTATAATACTTTACATCGTTTATAAGGATTGTGCAATTATTAAAATTTATAGTATAATGTCCATTTAAGTAATACTTTAATTCATTGCAATCACTTTTGAGTGTTACATTTTTTGCATTTTTTACAAAAACTAGTCCTAACTCAATTTCTATTACTTCAAATATGTTATTCTTTTGACTTTTACAATTTAAGTATTTATTATTCAGTAAGTTTAGTGTACAAAGGTTTGGTTTTATCATTCTCTTAATATAATTTTCTTCATTTTTTATAAAGACTTCGTTGTTGTACATTATAATGTTATTATTTTCTAATACAATTTCTTCGTTTTCTTCGTTCGGTACTGGAATTATTTTATAATTCGTGAATTTATTTTCACTAAATACTGGAATTAGTATAATGAAAAATAATGATTTATCAATATGTCCTAGAAAACATTTTAGTTGTTCTAGCTTTTTGAATCCTATTTTGAAAAAATCTATTTCTTCTGAGGTTAGGATTGATCTACTCAGCAATCCGTGTTTGGCAAACATAATGTTATCCTGAATTTTCTCGATTTCATTTTGAACTACTTGTAAATCTGCTGTTGTCTGGATAAATAATAGTTGTTTTAATATTGTTCTATCAGCCATATTTAAGCTATTATAATATTGTGTAACAATGTCTTGATTTGCATTTATCTTGTTTGTAAGGATCTTGAAATTATTCTGCAAATCTGAATTGATCTTAATTTGGCCATTAAGGTTCGAAATTGCATGGTGATTATTAGTATCTATAACTTTAAGATGTTCTTCTATCTCCTCTTTGTCATCATTATCCATGACACCATATAACCATTTCATGGCTTTTCCTCCTATATTAATCAAACCTCTTCTATACCTATTGGGTAAAATTGTTTCAAATGAATGTCTTATTTTAGTTATCATAAATTGTATTTGTTTGAGATACATCTCGTCACCTTTTTCACTAAGATTTTGCTTTGCATTTAATTCTATCTTCTCAACTACATTTTCAATTTCCTCTATATCTATTACATGAATTACCTTCTCATAGTGATCTATTATAAATGATTCGTCTTGTTTAATGATGGAATATCCGGCTTGAGTATCTATCTTTTCAACATGAATACTTCCTGTTGCCAAAGGAATTAAGGCAAATAGCAAAATTAATGCTTTCGTTATCTGGAAAAGAATTTATAATTTCTTTTAATTCTTACAGGATGAATATTTTTGTTTTTATTATCGAACAGTTACCTATTAGAGTATTTTGATTTTATCTTTTTATATATGGGTTGCTCTTTATGCCTAACAGCATCTGGATTTTGAACAAGAATACTATCTGTTTCAGGTAGATATACAGTATCACGGTTTTGATTTATATTTTTTATTTTATCTTCTTTTAATTTTTTCATTTTCTCAAAAATTTCTTTGTATTTATCTCTTGGTATTGCATTTGTTATAAAGTCAATTGGTCTTAATTTTGTTGATGAATGTATTGTGGAATTATAAATTTCAACTGATCTGAGAATTATTCCCATAGGACTCAGATTTGTTTTTTGAACTTTCATTAATCTTATATGTTCATTTAGAGTTTCGTGAACTCTTTCGATATCGGAATTTCCGGTATGCGATCTCGGGGATGTGAAGTGAACAGTAATACCTTCTTTTCTAAAAAAGTCTTTTATGTTTAGTGAATCAAATTCGTTATCTAAAACAATTTTCTGAGGTTTTCCCAAAACTGAAAATCTCTTTTGAAAAGCTGTAATAATTGTAATGGATTTCCTATCGTTAACCTTGCTTGCCATTAAATGTTTAGTAAATTTGTCCATGGTAGTAAGAAACATATTCTTTTGAGAAATAAATATATCGCCATGAACTATTTCGTTCGGATTTTGTGGAGTTTCTGAAACTTCAAATTTAGACTTCAATGGATGTCTATCGAATTTTGCAAGATTACAAGAATCGCAATTATTTATATATTTGTGAATAAGTTCCTTAACTTTTGGATAAAAATGATTTTCTTGAAATTCTAAATAGTTTTCTATAATTCCTCTGTGATTAGTTTTTTCATGTAAGCGTTTTATTAATACTAAAGCATCATCTTCTGATTCCACATCTTCAACTTTTTTGTAACATTTTACAAATTTAATAGATTTATCATTACTAAAAAGTTCAATAAGCTTATTCTGAATTCTTCCGTAATCGGTATCTTCCAATTCGCAATAAATAGCTGTTATTCCCTTATGAATAAGCCTTCTAAAAATATTATTTAAGTATGTATCATTGTCTATCTCGTCTTTTGTAATGAAAATTTGTCTAATTCCTTTATATTTTTCTACAATTTCCTGTGATTTGTTATAAACCAAATATAGTTGTGTTCTATAAACATTGATTATTCTATCAGTGATGGGTATACAATCACCAACATCTTCTGTTGCACTATGAATCATTGCTATATCTGTTCTTGTTTCGTTATTATGAACTTCTACTCTACTGAGAAAGTCTGCAACCTTGTTGTCTTTCCCTTTTAAATAGTCTATTTCGTAATCATATTCGTTAAGTTTTATGCGCCATCTTTTTAATTTAGAATTAGGTTCTTTTAGTGAATCTAACCACTTAAGAGGTCTGTGGTCAGTTTGGATTAAGAATTTAACTCCGTATATATATGGTCTGAAATATTTGCAGGCCCAAACTACCTCTAGTAATTCCTTTTCAATTGTACTGTACCTAGCTTCATGCTCGTTAAGGGTCCTACTTGCGAAACATATTGGGTGTCCTTCTTGCGAAAGAACTGCTCCCACAGCATACTGACTTGCGTCTGTAGTCAAGACAAATTTTTTATTGAAATCAGGATATCTTAGCACTGGGTATTCTGTAATTAGCGTTTTTAATTTTTCGAAAGCTTCCAAGTAATCGCAATCAGTAATTTTAATATTGTTATTCTTTTTTAGACACTTTGTTAAAGGCTGGGCGACTTTTGAGAAATCTCTAATAAATTTCCTATAATAGCCGGTAATGCCTAAAAAACTTTTGATTTCCTTTTTAGATTTTGGAATTGAAAGATTTTTAATGATTTCTATTTTCTTTGCATTGGGCTTTATGCCTTCGTTTGTCAGCAAATGACCTAGATATTCTGTTTCTTTTGGAAAAAAACAATATTTATCGATTTGTATCTTTAAGTTGAATTCCCTTAATTTATTCAAAATTTTGTTAATTGAATCTATATGCTCTTGTATTGACGTACTAAAAATAAGAATGTCATCTAAATAGACAACGCAAATCTTATTTATGTACTCTCTTAGAACGTGATTCATTAGCCTTTGGAACGTGGAAGGGGCGTTTTTAAGTCCAAAGGGCATTCGCATGAATTCGTAATGCCCTTGGGGTGTGGAAAAAGCTGTCTTTTCCCTATCTTTTTCATCAACCAAAATTTGATGAAACCCCTTGGCTAGGTCGAGCGTCGTAAAATACTGAGCTCTCCCAAGCTTGTCAAATAGCGAATCAATATTTGGTATAGGAAACTTATCTGCAATTGTAATTTCGTTTAGTTTCCTATAGTCTACGACAACTCTCCATTTCTTATTTGTAGAATTGTCGGCTTTTTTGGGTAATACCCAAATAGGAGAATTATATGCTGAACTTGATGGTTGAATAATACCTTGTTGCAGCATTTCGCTTATTTGTTTTTCAACCTCACGTTCGTGTATTTTCGGAAATCTGTAAATTTTTGAATACACAGGTAAACTATGAGTAGTAATTATTTGATGTTTAACTGTTTCTACACTTGTTAACATTTGGCCTTCTTTAAAAAATAAATCTTTATTTTGTTTTATTACATCTTTCAATTTATTTCGTTTTTCATTATTTAAAAATGTGTTATCTAACCATTTAAATAGTTCTATATGGTTCATTTCAACATTTTCAGGTTGAATTATATCGTCGAAGGGACAAGAATGCAAGAATTTTGTTGTTATATTATTAATGGTTATGGTATTATCATTAAAATTAATTTTGGCTTGGAGAGGATTTAGTAAATTCTGACCTATTATAGCATCAAATTTTTTTTCTTTAATGTCTGTTACCTTCCAACTCATTGTGGCATTTTCGTTGAACTCATCTGGAAGTTTTGTAATAAATTCATAGTTAATTACTTCTTTACCTGCTAATGTAGTCATTAAAATTGGTTTATCGAGTTTTCTTTTTATTTTGTTCGGAAATAAGTTAGAATTCATAATTGTCGTTGCGGATCCAGTATCTATTAAACAAATTACTTTTTGACCCTCAATTGTTAGTTCTGCTATTGGTAGTGCCGATTCTGTGGACCAGCATGAAAATTTTCCTGTGGTACGACATTTGAAACATTAGTATGGTCTACATCCATACTTTCTTCTCTATCATTCCTATTCTGAAAAATCCTATTATTTTGAGTAGATGAGCTTCTATTAGAATCAGAGTATCTGTTTCTGTTGTAAAAAGTTGTACCTGAATTTTGAGTTTGATTATTATTTCGGTTATTATATCTTACAGATGAATCTCTACCTTGTTGATCAACCCTACCGTTCCTATTTTGAGAATACCTGTTATTTTGAGTAAATGAGTTATTGTTTTTATTAGTATCAGAGTATCTATCTTTGTTATAAAAATCTCTGTTAGAATTTCCATTTCGATTTTCATTGGAATTATTATATCTGAAGTTCGGGTTTCTACCTTTTTGATGGTAAAGTGAATTACTATAATTTCCATTGTTATTTGCGTTCCTATTATTGTTGATACCAGTTTCTACTAGTTCATGATAAGCTTCCTCTAATGTTTGAACATTTTTAATTCTCAAATATGTACTATCAGACCTGTTTATTTTCTAGTATGCTTTGCTCGTTATTCTCAGGCTTAAATTCTTCTGGTCTTATACTATCCAATCTATACTTCAAGTTTAACTTATCTAGAATATCAGTTAAATTTTTATAATATTGACTCACGTTAATGAATTTAACACTGTCGGCTTCTTCCTTTAGGCGTAAATACGACTTTTGAACTCCGAAGGATTTGATGAGCTGCACTTTTACATCTGTCCAGGTTCTATTTAATGGTAATCGTCTTATCGAAGCGGCTGCTGCACCTTGTATCTTGGAAATACAAATGTTGTTTATAAAAACTTTTACATCATCATCGGGTATTAGACTGTTGATGTTTTCCACCTCTGTTAAGAACGATGTTAGTTCATATGAACTATCCCCTTTAAACATGGGAATCGAACGAGCTTCTTTTATCAGATCTCTCACTGTTACTCCATCCATTTTTATTTAATTTCACTTATTTTCGTTATTAGTACCAAATGAAAGAGTTTATATTTGCTTCCAAAAATTTATTTTTACTGGTGTAATTTTTTTTTTGTTCACTGTATGTTTTTTATTGTTGTTAAATTGTTCTTTATTGAGTCTTAAATTGGCTTATTTTTCGGTTCATTACTAATTTAATTCTTAATAGAAATGAGCTTTTCTTGACGTTTTGAAAAAAACTTGAAATCACTCAATTGGTAATCCTTTACAACTGCGCCAGTAAAACACTTTTTTAAGACTGAATTAAAAAGATTCTTTATTTCATGACAAACTTATTGTATACAACCGAATCAACCAAATATGTTTTTATAGTTAAGTTTTTTTTTTGATTTTTATGCAGAAGTAAAGTGAGCCTTCTGTTTATCTACAGATTGGCATTCCATAAATTGTAAAATCATACGAATAAAAATGCAACAAAGCATTTTATATTCTAATCATTTTATTCCATTCTATTTTATTCTTATTTATCGTAGGTATCGTATATAAAATTCATGAAATAAGTTTTACATTATATGTATGTTACTTACTATAAATATTACATATATTCAGTTGGATATATGACCTACACTTTCCGAAATCCTTTTTCCGGAATGGACGGAAATAATAATTACTAACTTATGCGTCATGAGTAAAATATTTTGTGATTGTATGAAATTTGTTTGGATTGCTAGCCACACAATTTTACATAAGAGTAAGGGTAAGTGGGCGGCCTTCGGCCGCAGCTCAGGATTTAAAACTCCCAAAAATCCAACACCGGCTTCGCGACGGCCTTCGGCCGCGGAACCGTCTGTAAAGTATCCAACACCTGTAAAATGTACATTCAGGAAAACCGATTCCGGAAAAAGTATTCCGGAAAACCGTCGTTCCGGAAAATGTATATTCCGGAAAATGTATATTCCGGAAAAAAAAATTAAGGTTTTTGGTCGTTCCGGAAAATGTCCATTCCGGAAAACGGATTCCGGAAAGTGGGTGGGAACCGTATTTTCGCTTCTACAAAAAACTAACTTAAGAATTAATATGGAAAAATCCAAGTTCCTTAAAGCACAGGTAGAATTCCTAGGACATGTCGTCACGCAAAATGAAATTTTGCCTGACCATGAAAAAATATCTGCAATACTAAGGATTCCTCCACCAAGTAACCTAAAGCAGTTAAAAAGCTTTTTAGGGCTTGCATCATACTACAGGCGATTTATTAGAGATTTTGCTGCAGTAGCAATGGAACAGTTACCTATATTGTAGTCATGACCAGAATTGAGTAGGCAATACTCCCTAGGCATATTCTTTATGCTTCAAACTTTCGGTTCGAATAATATTTGTTTCGTAAACTTCTTCACCCAAAATTCGAAAAAAAGTTAATTAAAATAGTTTTAATTAAATTAAAACTGTTTAAATTAAAACTGTTTTAATTTAATTAAAACTATTTTAATTAACTTTTTTTCGAATTTTGGGTGAAGAAGTTTACCAAACAAATATTATTCGAACCGAAAGTTTGAAGCATAAAGAATATGCCTAGGGAGTATTAATTTAAACAGTTTTAATTAAAAATAGCCATGACCATATTTCAATAGGCAAGTGTTCTTGGATGTGTTCGTCTATATTCGAAATTTAATAAAAAATAAGTTTCATTCGGTAAGCAGATGGGTGAAGGTCGATGTATCGTCGGATCTTAGACTAATACAGACTAGGAATGTTTTCAAAATAAATTCTATCCTTCGCAATTGGTAAAACAAATGATTTATTAGCATTTAGCTGAAGACAATTACTAGCAGCCCATTCAGTAATAGACTGTAGATCCTCATTTAGTTGGCAGCACAAATTCTCTATAAGACCTATTCGAGTGGATAAATGTAATTGTATGTCGTCGGCATTTTTTTTTTTTTCAAACTTCTTATTTATTTATTGAACCAACTCGCTTGGAGACTAACAATAATTAAACAAATCTTTATAAACTAATAGAACTTCGGACTTTTCCAAGTCAATGCTTAGAAATGTTATTTTTTCAAATTTTGTCTTCAGTTGTGAAAGGAGTACCCATTATGCGTATACATAATGCTGCCAACTGTACTTATTTTATGAGTAAAATACTCATTTGCAGCTGTCTGTACTTTTGTACTTCCATTTGTGCTCCTATTTGCGTTTGAGGGGTTATATCCCCCTATTTTTTTTCATATTTTTTATTGGCTTAAATCATGCCAAAACAATCCTTGAATCAAAATCTACAACGCCCAAATACCGATTTAAGCTCAAAATTTTTTTAAATCATTTTTTTTCAAAAAGGTTTGATGAAGATTTATAGCATTTTGAAACTTCAAACGCGTTTTTCTCGAAACTATGTTTTCAAAATCGGCAAGCAGCATAACTCAAAAAGTTTACATCCGATTGACTTTTAACAGTAGGTTCATCGTTTGAATAACTAGTGAAGTACACACGATTTTAGCGATTAATTAACAAGAAAAAAAAGTTATAAACAATTTAAGTCGATTTTCATAGGACACTTGTATACGTTAATTCAACGTACCCGTCGACCTACTCTCTCGACGGCGGCTCTCTCGACGGTGGCGCTATTATGAACCTGGAATTTTAATATCTACAAAAAGCGGAAAAATTTTGTTCTCCATAAATGCGAAAAGTGTTAAAAGGTGCATAAAATCACAAAAAACACAAAAAAAAGGGTAAAAGTGAAATTTTTTTCGATAACGCAAAAGTGTAGGAAGTGCATAAAAGCACAAAGAACTTAAAACGCACAAAAAAGTGTAGTGAAAACTTTTTTTCGATAATGCAAAAAGTATAAAAGTGCTTAACAGCACAAGAACTTAAACGCGAAAAAGTGAAAAAAGTTTTTAACACATTTGAAAAAGTGTGGAAGAGGTCTATATACAAAGATCCTCAAATACAATTATCCATCTTCAAGAGTGACGTAAACCGTTCCACGAGTAAGCAGATAAAACTGACAAAAGGGAATCAACGGACCGTCCAAGGAGAAATGCTGAAACTGTTCTTCATCCCGTAAGTCAATAAAATCTTATTTAAAATCAAACTGTAAAACTCACTCACATAAAAATTTACCAAAAATTCTTTAAAAACCAAGAAAAATCTTATTAAATTACATTTTAAATTCACTCCATAAAAAATCAATTAACTTACATAAAATTCTTTAAAAGACTAAGCGAAATCTTATTTAAAATCAAATTACATTGTTAAATTCACTCACATAAAAATCAATCTTTAAAAACTGAGTAAAATCTTATTTAAACTCAAAAAATATATTGTTAAGTTTTTTCGCAACTCTTTAAACAAAGTAAACACTCTTTAGTTAAGGACCAATTACAACAAGCTATCACTAACCTAACAGGTGCACTAAACCAGGAAATAGAACAAATGAGGGTTATGAACAATAGATTAAGTCAAGTAGAAGCTAGAATTAGTCCACCACAACACGAAAATAATGTCCCTCCTGCTACTGCTTCAGAAGCAGAATTAAATCAAATTAAAAAACTCCCTGATTGTGTAAGAGATTTCATGGATCCACAGCGTGGAGTTCATTCTACGAGACTATGAGATAGTTAGAAATAAACCGATTTACCGTGCTACAGTTACTCACAAAATTGAGTATACACAATGATTTGAAAGAAATATTGGCAATTTTTAAAGAGATTAAAAATGTTTAGTAAATAATTTTAATGCATGGGGATAGATACCAATCTGTCGAACTAATAACGAACATAAATTTTAATATTTTTGAGACATAACACAAAAAGAATTCATAAAAACGTAAATTAAAGCAAAATTCATGCCACAAAATTAAGCATACAGTTCATTAAAATGAATTATATAGTTCATTAAATTTTAATTAAAAAAGGTATTCTTTGATTCCAATAATTGGTAGGACCACTTGCAGCATCTGTTACAGACTAAATTCGTCGTGGCATAGAATCCACCAGTTTTTGGGTGAAAGAGTGCGAAATTTCTTCCCAGATCTTGGCTATCGCTCTCTTTAAGTTCTCCTTGCTCCACGAATGAAAATTTTTCAATTTTATTTTCACTTCTCCCCATAAACGCTCAATTGGGTTCCTTTCCAACGATTGTGGTTGTGTTTTAAGTTGGTTTGGAGAGTTTTATAGCAGCCAATCTTGCCATATGAGCGCCGTGTGCTTTATATCATTATCCTATTGGAACTAAAACCTGGAGGGAAGTTAAGTTTTGCGGCACTCTGTCGCAAATTTCGTCTTAAAATTTCCAAGTAACTTTCTTTGGTCATAATTGAGTCTATAAATTCCATGAATCCGACGTCACTAGCTGTCATAGATCCCCATAGTATAACTGACCCTTCACCGTGTTTGACTGTGGCTACTCAATTTTTAGTTTGCAGCGAAGAATTAGTCTTTTTTCATACAATTGATATTCCATCTGATCCCCAAAGATTAATTTTTGCCTCGTCCGTGAATATCACCCTTTTCTAAAAGCTCGGTGGCCTGTTTAAAGGCATCCAAATCTTTTTTTTTTAATTATAAAAAAAGTTAAATTCTTTTCGCGTGAAATTAATCCGTCTAAATTATTTTTTCGCAGTACTCGATGAAATGTTTTTGTGGATATCGGCTTGCTAATAACTTTGGAAATTTCTGTTGTCGATTTCGGCACACTAGCCTTTGGATATTTTTGCAATTTACGTATTATAATTCGCTCATCACATTTAGATAGGAGTTTTTTCAGCCTCTATCTATAGAATTCATCAATGTACTTTCGTATATCTACTTGTTTATAATATTTTGATCTGTATAATTAGGTCTTCTAATAATTTCACCAATTTTACGATACGATTTTCCTTTACAATATCAACTCATCACCAATTATCTTATTGCAAAAGTTGTATCCTTACTAGCGGTCACCATTGCGAAACTAACGCGTAAAACGAAATGAGCTTGTATTCAAACTATTAGTCAAAATAGCCCTATAAACTTTAAAATGCTTTCCAATACTTCCGTGATAAAAAAAATCAAGTTTGATATCACTGGCAAGTGTATACTTAATTTTGTGACATGAATTTTGCTTTAATGAACGTTTTTATGAATTCTTTTTGTGTTATGTCTCAAAAATATTAAAATTTATGTTCGTTATTAGTTCGTCAGATTGGTATCTATCCCCATGCATTAAATTTATTTACTAAACATTTTTAGTTTCTTTAAAAATTGCCAATATTTCTTTTAAATCAAGGTGTATACTCAATTTTGTTGTATATAACAACACATTCGACAAAAAGTAAGAGGACTTGCTGATACCGCCTTAATATCCTATAATATTTTTGCGCTCCACTACGCAGATAAACGCGACAAAAGGACATTAGAATACGAATTGAGCGCCTTGGTTCAAAGGAATATGAGTCTAGACCAAACCTATGCGATGGTAAACCATCAACTTTCGCTAATTATTAATAAAGTCAAAGCACAGGAGTATTCACAGGAAACTATAGACGCATTACTAGGAACTTACAGAAATAGAGCGCTTGATTTTTTTAAAAGAGGTCTAAATGGGGAATTATCACAAATATTAGTAATTCAAAAACCTCAAAACCTACCTGAGGCTTACGCGTCTTACTTAGAAATACAAAACTTAAATTTCAGGAACTATTCAATCCACTCGAAAGTAGTTAATAATTCTGTTACTGCACCTATTAATCAAATATATAAACCTAAATATCAGGTTGAACCGAATTTACCGCCGAAAAAATTAAGCTTTCATGAAAAAAACCATATTTATAACTCTGGAAATAAGGGTGAATACAAGCAAACTCCTCAGCCAATACCTCCACCTAGACCAATTCAGTCTAAACCGGCAATCCCTATGAAAGTCGATCAATCATTACGTTCCCATTGGGTCAATTATAACCAGGAAATAATCTCATTATTGTTAAGTCTAACGAAACGTCAAATATACCTAGAAAACAGCAAAGACTATTTAATATGGAAACAGAGTCGTATTATGCTGACCAACCACAGGAAGATATACCACAAAATATGAGGAGCAACAAGAATATAGTGAGCAACAAAATAGTGAGGAACAACAAGATTGTGAAGAAATAAATTTTATAACAGAGGCCTATCTAGCATACCATACCTAGAACTCCATACTAACAATGGAGAAATTTTGAAATTTTTGATCGACACAGGGGCGAACAAAAATTTAATTTGCGAACGAATATCCACAAATTCAAAAGAACTAAGTAAACCATTTAAACTTCAATCTGCTGCCGGAGAAATAGAGATAACACGAAAAATAGGAGGTCCATTCTTCAAAAGCTTAGGCATTGACAACACCCTTGAATTTTATGTCCTTCCAGGACTCAAATCATTTGATGGTATAATTGGCGACGACACACTCAAGGAACTAGAGGCATTTATCGATAGGAAAAATAACTTATTACATTTGGTAAGAAACGTTAAAATCAAATTAAAGGCCAAAACATCAAAACAAATTAATAACATCCAAGTTATGTCGGATAAAACCGAAATCCAAGAAATCATTCATAAATACGCACCACTATTCGGACCTATTTTAGACAGCGGTACGGTCGATACGAACGTTCGCGCAGAAATTAAAACGACAACAGATGAGCCGGTATACACTAAATCAAACACGAAAAATAGGAGGTCCATTCTTCAAAAGCTTAGGCATTGACAACACCCTTGAATTTTATGTCCTTCCAGGACTCAAATCATTTGATGGTATAATTGGCGACGACACACTCAAGGAACTAGAGGCATTTATCGATAGGAAAAATAACTTATTACATTTGGTAAGAAACGTTAAAATCAAATTAAAGGCCAAAACATCAAAACAAATAAATAACATCCAAGTTATGTCGGATAATACCGAAATCCAAGAAATCATTCATAAATATGCAGCACTATTCGGACCTATTTTAGACAGCGGTACGGTCGATACGAACGTTCGCGCAGACATTAAAACGACAACAGATGAGCCGGTATACACTAAATCGTACCCCTACCCTACGAATCTAAGAGGTGAAGTTGAAAAATAAATAGAAGAGCTCCTCCAAAGTAGTATAATCAGGCCCTCTAAGAACCCCTACAATTCTCCCTTGTGGGTAGTCCCAAACAAGACCAGCCCTTCTGGAGAGAGGAAATATAGAGTCGTAATTGATTTCAAACGCCTTAATTCAGTAACAGTATCCGATGCTTACCCCATTCCGGATATAAATAATACGTTAGCGAGCTTAGGAGAGTGCACATTTTTTACAACTTTGGATCTAACGTCTGGATTCCACCAAATAAAAATGAAAGAAAAGGATACAAAAAACAGTATTTTCAACAGCTAATGGTAAATTCGAATTCACAAGGCTTCCATTTGGGCTCAAGAACGCCCCTTCAAAATTTTAAAGAATGATGTTTTGAAGTCGTTAATAGGGAAATGTTGTTACGTATGTATCGACGATATTATAATAACTGGAAACACTAAAGAAGAACACCTGAAAAATCTAGACGTATTTTCGATTACCGTACACTTTCCGAAATCCTTTTTCCGGAATGGACGGAAATAATAATTACTAACTTATGCGTCATGAGTAAAATATTTTGTAATTGTATGAAATTTGTTTGGATTGCTAGACACACAATTTTACATAAGAGTAAGGGTAAGTGGGCGGCCTTCGGCCGCAGCTCAGGATTTAAAACTCCCAAAAATCCAACACCGGCTTCGCGACGGCCTTCGGCCGCGGATCAGTCTGTAAAGTATCCAACACCTGGAAAATGTACATTCAAGAAAACCGATTCCGGAAAAAGTATTCCGGAAAACCGTCGTTCCGGAAAATGTATATTCCGGAAAAAAAAATTAAGGTTTTTGGTCGTTCCGGAAAATGTCCATTCCGAAAAACGGATTCCGGAAAGTGGGTGGGAACCGTATTTTCGCTTTTACAAAAAACCAACTTAAGAGTTAAAATGGAAAAATCCAAGTTTCTCAAAGCACAGGTAGAATTTCTAGAACATGTCGTCACGCAAAATGAAATTTTGCCTGACCATGAAAAAATATCTGCAATACAAAGGATTCCTCCACCAAGTAACCTAAAGCAGTTAAAAAGCTTTTTAGGGCTTGCATCATACTACAGGCGATTTATTAGAGATTTTGCTGCAGTAGCAATAGAACAGTTACCTATATTGTAGTCATGACCAGAATTGAGTAGGCAATACTCCCTAGGCATATTCTTTATGCTTCAAACTTTCGGTTCGAATAATATTTGTTTGGTAAACTTCTTCACCCAAAATTCGAAAAAAAGTTAATTAAAATAGTTTTAATTAAAATAAAACAGTTTTAATTAAAAATAGCCATGACCATATTTCAATAGGCAAGTGTTCTTGGATGTGTTCGTCTATATTCGAAATTTAATAAAAAATAAGTTTCATTCGGTAAGCAGATGGGTGAAGGTCGATGTATCGTCGGATCTTAGACTAATACAGACTAGGAATGTTTTCAAAATAAATTCTATCCTTCGCAATTGGTAAAACAAATGATTTATTAGCATTTAGCTGAAGACAATTACTAGCAGCCCATTCAGTAATAGACTGTAGATCCTCATTTAGTTGGCAGCACAAATTCTCTATAAGACCTATTCGAGTGGATAAATGTAATTGTATGTCGTCGGCATTTTTTTTTTCAAACTTCTTATTTATTTATTGAACCAACTCGCTTGGAGACTAACAATAACTAAACAAATATTTATAAACTAATAGAACTTCGGACTTTTCCAAGTCATTGCTTAGAAATGTTATTTTTTCAAATTTTGTCTTTAGTTGTGAAAGGAGTACCCATTATGCGTATACATAATGCTGCCAACTGTACTTATTTTATGAGTAAAATACTCATTTGCAGCTATCTGTACTTCTAGAAATTTTGTACTTCCATTTGTACTCCTATTTGCGTTTGAGGGGTTATATCCCCCTAATTTTTTTTCCATTTTTTTATTGGCTTAAATCATGCCAAGACAATCCTTGAATCAAAATCTACAACGCCCAAATACCGATTTAAACTCAAAACTTTTTTAAATAATTTTTTTTTTTCAAAAAGGTTTGATGAAGATTTATAGCATTTTGAAACTTCAAACGCGTTTTTCTCGAAACTATGTTTTCAAAATCGGCAAGCAGCATAACTCAAAAAGTTTACATCCGATTGACTTTTAACAGTAGGTTCATCGTTTGAATAACTAGTGAAGTACACACGATTTTAGCGATTAATTAACAAGAAAAAAAAGTTATAAACAATTTAAGTCGATTTTCATAGGACACTTGTATACGTTAATTCAACGTACCCGTCGACCTACTCTCTCGACGGCGGCTCTCTCGACGGTGGCGCTATTATGAACCTGGAATTTTAATATCTACAAAAAGCGGAAAAATTTTGTTCTCCATAAATGCGAAAAGTGTTAAAAGGTGCATAAAATCACAAAAAACACAAAAAAAAGGGTAAAAGTGAAATTTTTTTCGATAACGCAAAAGTGTAGGAAGTGCATAAAAGCACAAAGAACTTAAAACGCACAAAAAAGTGTAGTGAAAACTTTTTTTCGATAATGCAAAAAGTATAAAAGTGCTTAACAGCACAAGAACTTAAACGCGAAAAAGTGAAAAAAGTTTTTAACACATTTGAAAAAGTGTGGAAGAGGTCTATATACAAAGATCCTCAAATACAATTATCCATCTTCAAGAGTGACGTAAACCGTTCCACGAGTAAGCAGATAAAACTGACAAAAGGGAATCAACGGACCGTCCAAGGAGAAATGCTGAAACTGTTCTTCATCCCGTAAGTCAATAAAATCTTATTTAAAATCAAACTGTAAAACTCACTCACATAAAAATTTACCAAAAATTCTTTAAAAACCAAGAAAAATCTTATTAAATTACATTTTAAATTCACTCCATAAAAAATCAATTAACTTACATAAAATTCTTTAAAAGACTAAGCGAAATCTTATTTAAAATCAAATTACATTGTTAAATTCACTCACATAAAAATCAATCTTTAAAAACTGAGTAAAATCTTATTTAAACTCAAAAAATATATTGTTAAGTTTTTTCGCAACTCCTTAAACAAAGTAAACACTCTTTAGTTAAGGACCAATTACAACAAGCTATCACTAACCTAACAGGTGCACTAAACCAGGAAATAGAACAAATGAGGGTTATGAACAATAGATTAAGTCAAGTAGAAGCTAGAATTAGTCCACCACAACACGAAAATAATGTCCCTCCTGCTACTGCTTCAGAAGCAGAATTAAATCAAATTAAAAAACTCCCTGATTGTGTAAGAGATTTCATGGATCCACAGCGTGGAGTTCATTCTACGAGACTATGAGATAGTTAGAAATAAACCGATTTACCGTGCTACAGTTACTCACAAAATTGAGTATACACAATGATTTGAAAGAAATATTGGCAATTTTTAAAGAGATTAAAAATGTTTAGTAAATAATTTTAATGCATGGGAATAGATACCAATCTGTCGAACTAATAACGAACATAAATTTTAATATTTTTGAGACATAACACAAAAAGAATTCATAAAAACGTAAATTAAAGCAAAATTCATGCCACAAAATTAAGCATACAGTTCATTAAAATGAATTATATAGTTCATTAAACTTTAATTAAAAAAGATATTCTTTGATTCCAATAATTGGTAGGACCACTTGCAGCATCTGTTACAGACTAAATTCGTCGTGGCATAGAATCCACCAGTTTTTGGGTGAAAGAGTGCGAAATTTCTTCCCAGATCTTGGCTATCGCTCTCTTTAAGTTCTCCTTGCTCCACGAATGAAAATTTTTCAATTTTATTTTCACTTCTCCCCATAAACGCTCAATTGGGTTCCTTTCCAACGATTGTGGTTGTGTTTTAAGTTGGTTTGGAGAGTTTTATAGCAGCCAATCTTGCCATATGAGCGCCGTGTGCTTTATATCATTATCCTATTGGAACTAAAACCTGGAGGGAAGCTTAAGTTTTGCGGCACTCTGTCGCAAATTTCGTCTTAAAATTTCCAAGTAACTTTCTTTGGTCACAATTGAGTCTATAAATTCCATGAATCCGACGCCACTAGCTGTCATAGATCCCCATAGTATAACTGACCCTTCACCGTGTTTGACTGTGGCTACTCAATTTTTAGTTTGCAGCGAAGAATTAGTCTTTTTTCTTACAATTGATATTCCATCTGATCCCCAAAGATTAATTTTTGCCTCGTCCGTGAATATCACCCTTTTCTAAAAGCTCGGTGGCCTGTTTAAAGGCATCAAAATCTTTTTTTTTTAATTATAAAAAAAGTTAAATTCTTTTCGCGTGAAATTAATCCGTCTAAATTATTTTTTCGCAGTACTCGATGAAATGTTTTTGTGGATATCGGCTTGCTAATAACTTTGGAAATTTCTGTTGTCGATTTCGGCACACTAGCCTTTGGATATTTTTGCAATTTACGTATTATAATTCGCTCATCACATTTACATAGGAGTTTTTTCAGCCTCTATCTATAGAATTCATCAATGTACTTTCGTATCTCTACTTGTTTATAATATTTTGATCTGTATAATTAGGTCTTCTAATAATTTCACCAATTTTACGATACGAAATGAGCTTGTATTCAAACTATTAGTCGAAATAGCCCTATAAACTTTAAAATGCTTTCCAACACTTCCGTGATAAAAAAAATCAAGTTTGATATCACTGGCAAGTGTATACTTAATTTTGTGACATGAATTTTGCTTTAATGAACGTTTTTATGAATTCTTTTTGTGTTATGTCTCAAAAATATTAAAATTTATGTTCGTTATTAGTTCGTCAGATTGGTATCTATCCCCATGCATTAAATTTATTTACTAAACATTTTTAGTTTCTTTAAAAATTGCCAATATTTCTTTTAAATCAAGGTGTATACTCAATTTTGTTGTATATAACAACACATTCGACAAAAAGTAAGAGGACTTGCTGATACCGCTTTAATATCCTATAATATTTTTGCGCTCCACTACGCAGATAAACGCGACAAAAGGACATTAGAATACGAATTGAGCGCCTTGGTTCAAAGGAATATGAGTCTAGACCAAACCTATGCGATGGTAAACCATCAACTTTCGCTAATTATTAACAAAGTCAAAGCACAGGAGTATTCACAGGAAACTATAGACGCATTACTAGGAACTTACAGAAATAGAGCGCTTGATTTTTTTAAAAGAGGTCTAAATGGGGAATTATCACAAATATTAGTAATTCAAAAACCTCAAAACCTACCTGAGGCTTACGCGTCTTACCTAGAAATACAAAACTTAAATTTCAGGAACTATTCAATCCACTCGAAAGTAGTTAATAATTCTGTTACTGCACCTATTAATCAAATATATAAACCTAAATATCAGGTTGAACCGAATTTACCGCCGAAAAAATTAAGCTTTCATGAAAAAAACCATATTTATAACTCTGGAAATAAGGGTGAATACAAGCAAACTCCTCAGCCAATACCTCCACCTAGACCAATTCAGTCTAAACCGGCAATCCCTATGAAAGTCGATCAATCATTACGTTCCCATTGGGTCAATTATAACCAGGAAATAATCTCATTATTGTTAAGTCTAACGAAACGTCAAATATACCTAGAAAACAGCAAAGACTATTTAATATGGAAACAGAGTCGTATTATGCTGACCAACCACAGGAAGATATACCACAAAATATGAGGAGCAACAAGAATATAGTGAGCAACAAAATAGTGAGGAACAACAAGATTGTGAAGAAATAAATTTTATAACAGAGGCCTATCTAGCATACCATACCTAGAACTCCATACTAACAATGGAGAAATTTTGAAATTTTTGATCGACACAGGGGCGAACAAAAATTTAATTTGCGAACGAATATCCACAAATTCAAAAGAACTAAGTAAACCATTTAAACTTCAATCTGCTGCCGGAGAAATAGAGATAACACGAAAAATAGGAGGTCCATTCTTCAAAAGCTTAGGCATTGACAACACCCTTGAATTTTATGTCCTTCCAGGACTCAAATCATTTGATGGTATAATTGGCGACGACACACTCAAGGAACTAGAGGCATTTATCGATAGGAAAAATAACTTATTACATTTGGTAAGAAACGTTAAAATCAAATTAAAGGCCAAAACATCAAAACAAATTAATAACATCCAAGTTATGTCGGATAAAACCGAAATCCAAGAAATCATTCATAAATACGCACCACTATTCGGACCTATTTTAGACAGCGGTACGGTCGATACGAACGTTCGCGCAGAAATTAAAACGACAACAGATGAGCCGGTATACACTAAATCAAACACGAAAAATAGGAGGTCCATTCTTCAAAAGCTTAGGCATTGACAACACCCTTGAATTTTATGTCCTTCCAGGACTCAAATCATTTGATGGTATAATTGGCGACGACACACTCAAGGAACTAGAGGCATTTATCGATAGGAAAAATAACTTATTACATTTGGTAAGAAACGTTAAAATCAAATTAAAGGCCAAAACATCAAAACAAATAAATAACATCCAAGTTATGTCGGATAATACCGAAATCCAAGAAATCATTCATAAATATGCAGCACTATTCGGACCTATTTTAGACAGCGGTACGGTCGATACGAACGTTCGCGCAGACATTAAAACGACAACAGATGAGCCGGTATACACTAAATCGTACCCCTACCCTACGAATCTAAGAGGTGAAGTTGAAAAATAAATAGAAGAGCTCCTCCAAAGTAGTATAATCAGGCCCTCTAAGAACCCCTACAATTCTCCCTTGTGGGTAGTCCCAAACAAGACCAGCCCTTCTGGAGAGAGGAAATATAGAGTCGTAATTGATTTCAAACGCCTTAATTCAGTAACAGTATCCGATGCTTACCCCATTCCGGATATAAATAATACGTTAGCGAGCTTAGGAGAGTGCACATTTTTTACAACTTTGGATCTAACGTCTGGATTCCACCAAATAAAAATGAAAGAAAAGGATACAAAAAACAGTATTTTCAACAGCTAATGGTAAATTCGAATTCACAAGGCTTCCATTTGGGCTCAAGAACGCCCCTTCAAAATTTTAAAGAATGATGTTTTGAAGTCGTTAATAGGGAAATGTTGTTACGTATGTATCGACGATATTATAATAACTGGAAACACTAAAGAAGAACACCTGAAAAATCTAGACGTATTTTCGATTACCGTACACTTTCCGAAATCCTTTTTCCGGAATGGACGGAAATAATAATTACTAACTTATGCGTCATGAGTAAAATATTTTGTAATTGTATGAAATTTGTTTGGATTGCTAGCCACACAATTTTACATAAGAGTAAGGGTAAGTGGGCGGCCTTCGGCCGCAGCTCAGGATTTAAAACTCCCAAAAATCCAACACCGGCTTCGCAACGGCCTTCGGCCGCGGATCAGTCTGTAAAGTATCCAACACCTGGAAAATGTACATTCAAGAAAACCGATTCCGGAAAAAGTATTCCGGAAAACCGTCGTTCCGGAAAATGTATATTCCGGAAAAAAAAATTAAGGTTTTTGGTCGTTCCGGAAAATGTCCATTCCGAAAAACGGATTCCGGAAAGTGGGTGGGAACCGTATTTTCGCTTTTACAAAAAACCAACTTAAGAGTTAAAATGGAAAAATCCAAGTTTCTCAAAGCACAGGTAGAATTTCTAGAACATGTCGTCACGCAAAATGAAATTTTGCCTGACCATGAAAAAATATCTGCAATACAAAGGATTCCTCCACCAAGTAACCTAAAGCAGTTAAAAAGCTTTTTAGGGCTTGCATCATACTACAGGCGATTTATTAGAGATTTTGCTGCAGTAGCAATAGAACAGTTACCTATATTGTAGTCATGACCAGAATTGAGTAGGCAATACTCCCTAGGCATATTCTTTATGCTTCAAACTTTCGGTTCGAATAATATTTGTTTGGTAAACTTCTTCACCCAAAATTCGAAAAAAAGTTAATTAAAATAGTTTTAATTAAAATAAAACAGTTTTAATTAAAAATAGCCATGACCATATTTCAATAGGCAAGTGTTCTTGGATGTGTTCGTCTATATTCGAAATTTAATAAAAAATAAGTTTCATTCGGTAAGCAGATGGGTGAAGGTCGATGTATCGTCGGATCTTAGACTAATACAGACTAGGAATGTTTTCAAAATAAATTCTATCCTTCGCAATTGGTAAAACAAATGATTTATTAGCATTTAGCTGAAGACAATTACTAGCAGCCCATTCAGTAATAGACTGTAGATCCTCATTTAGTTGGCAGCACAAATTCTCTATAAGACCTATTCGAGTGGATAAATGTAATTGTATGTCGTCGGCATTTTTTTTTTCAAACTTCTTATTTATTTATTGAACCAACTCGCTTGGAGACTAACAATAACTAAACAAATATTTATAAACTAATAGAACTTCGAACTTTTCCAAGTCATTGCTTAGAAATGTTATTTTTTCAAATTTTGTCTTTAGTTGTGAAAGGAGTACCCATTATGCGTATACATAATGCTGCCAACTGTACTTATTTTATGAGTAAAATACTCATTTGCAGCTATCTGTACTTCTAGAAATTTTGTACTTCCATTTGTACTCCTATTTGCGTTTGAGGGGTTATATCCCCCTAATTTTTTTTCCATTTTTTTATTGGCTTAAATCATGCCAAGACAATCCTTGAATCAAAATCTACAACGCCCAAATACCGATTTAAACTCAAAACTTTTTTAAATAATTTTTTTTTTTCAAAAAGGTTTGATGAAGATTTATAGCATTTTGAAACTTCAAACGCGTTTTTCTCGAAACTATGTTTTCAAAATCGGCAAGCAGCATAACTCAAAAAGTTTACATCCGATTAACTTTTAACGGTAGGTTCATTGTTTGATTAACTAGCGAAGTATACACGATTTTAGCGATTAATTAACAAGAAAAAAAAGTTATAAACAATTTAAGTCGATTTTCATAGGACACTTGTATACGTTAATTCAACGTACCCGTCGACCTACTCTCTCGACGGCGGCTCTCTCGACGGTGGCGCTATTATGAACCTGGAATTTTAATATCTACAAAAAGCGGAAAAATTTTTTTCTCAATAAATGCGAAAAGTGTTAAAAGGTGCATAAAATCACAAAAAACACAAAAAAAAAGGGTAAAAGTGAAAATTTTTTCGATAACGCAAAAGTGTAGGAAGTGCATAAAAGCACAAAGAACTTAAAACGAACAAAAAAGTGTAGTGAAAACTTTTTTCGATAATGCAAAAAGTATAAAAGTGCATAACAGCACAAGAACTTAAACGCGAAAAAGTGAAAAAAGTTTTTAACACATTTGAAAAAGTGTGAAAGAGGTCTATATACAAATATCCATCTTCAAGAGTGACGTAAACCGTTTGTTTCGTTGAGAAAATGCAAAATGTGTGATGTAGAACGTCTGCCGTAGGAAGCCTAATGCCAATGCAAAATGTTAGTGTGAAGCAAAAATCTTAAACTCGATATTTAAGATTTTTGGTTGCCATGAAATGAAGAGGAAAAAATTGAAATTCAAGAATTAGACTTTTGGAAATGCAGTGATGAGTTTTATTGATCTTACCCTTTCAGTGGTTGTTTTCAAAGTGACCTTAAAAATTACTAACATGTTTAACGTTAATGTTACAACAATAATAAATCTTATTTACTATAAAATGGCTTCTAGATTTGTGCAAAGCAACATCCCTGCTTAAGCTTAAAGATAAATATATTTTAAGACTAAATCCTATAATTATGCAATGTTTCACCTAAACATCGCCGCCTGCCTTGCAGTACGCTGCAAAAATTTAATTCAATATAGGTAGTTCTTAATTAATATTTATAAAATTCAAATGCTGAAATATTGAATGTTAAATTTAGAATAAAATTATCTTAGTATATCATATATGTTTATACGTTTGCATTAAAAATTCATTGACTCAGTACTTTAATAAGAAATTCAGTGCGTATATAAAATTACTTAGGTTGCGCTAGTGCCGGAAAGAATCCAGCCGAAAACAGTATTTTGCGCAACTGGGAGACCACCATGACTTGGAATCACCCCGGTTAAAATAATCTTGTGATACAAGTCGGCTCCCAAAACGATTGCAATTGGTGATGATAGAAAGAAATTTGGATCTGCAAGTAACAAATTGGAAAATTTTTCCTTTGTAGAGGAACATAATGATTTCGTTGGGGTTTTCATATTTATCCGATTATCTACCCGCATTATAGCTTCAATTTTTACATTGTTATCGGAATGTGACCGTATAGTTACTGTGCAAATCTTATCGGTTCCAAGTGTGGATGTAGGGATTTTCAGCTGCTGGATCAGCTTGACGGAGATGCGACTTGCATGAGCGCAAGAATCGATTAAACACCTAGAAATATGAATCTTTTCATCAATTTGCAACTTGATTATGGCTATTGGTAGCAGCGTCACAACGTGTTGGCTTAGTATGGAAGAAACCGTAGGTGGCTCGGATGGCCGTGATGCTAAAATGCCGTTGGATTGGTTTCTAAGGCGTTCATGGAGATGTAGTAGAGTGTGATGGTCTTCGTGACAATAATGGCATCCTGTTCTACTCAAGCATGTTCTATTGGAATGCTGGTGCCAAACAGTTTGAGCAGTATATATGGAGAAGGACTGCTCTCATCCGTTGTTCCGTGTTCATGCCAAGGAACTTCGAACAGAACCTCAGGGCATGATTTTTCTTGCACATTCGACATTGGAATGTTCTATGTTTGTAAGGAGTTACCGTAGTGACGGTGCCATGACGATTGTTGCCGTATTTACGAGGACTCATATTGTAGCTAGTTTTATAAAAGGAAAAATTATGGATACTGTCATGACTTATTGTTCATGAGGAAGCACGACCAATTTCACGATTGGACGTGTAATAACACCGCGGGCTGTGCGTATTTCAGCTACACGTACGCGACGATCATTACCGAAATAAATCCTTGTTACTCTTCCTAAGCGCCATTCGTTAGGAGGAAGATTATCTTCGCGCACGACAACCAAAGTGTTTTTATCAATATTAATTTGTGGATTTTTCCACTTGTTCCGCTTGTGGAGCTCTTTTAAATATTCATTTTTCCATTGTGAGCACAAAAATTGCTGAATAGCTTTTACCTTTTGCCAACGATTTATTATAGAAACTACAGGTTCCTGGATTTTCGGCTCACTGGGGGCTAGCAAGGGGGCTCCAATCAGAAAATGACCGGGAGTCAGGGCAGATGGATCGTCAGGATTATCTGACATGGGTGATATTGGACGTGAATTAAGGCATGCTTCTATTTTATATAGAAGTGTGGAAAACTCTTCAAAGGTATATCGAAATGAACCTGCAACTTTTCGGAAATGGGTTTTAAAACTTTTTACCCCTGCTTCCCACAAACCGCCCATGTGAGGAGCACCAGGGGGTATAAAGTTCCACGAAATATTTTGGTGGCTGAAATTTGAGCTTATATCTGATCTTATAGCTTTTATAAAATCTCGAGCTAGTTCTTTAGAAGCGCCAACAAAAGTAGTGCCATTATCAGAGTAAAGATGGGTAGGACAGCCACGTCTGGCTACAAAACGATTGAAAGCGGCTAAAAAAGTTGGAGTCGAAAGAGTACTTGTGGCTTCTAAGTGTATCGCTTTTGTGGAGAAGCACACAAAGACACAAACGTATCCCTTCGTTATTAAACAGGCTCTACCTGTGTAATTTTTAATTTCAAATGGACCGGCAAAGTCAAGCCCAGTATGAACAAAAGGACGACTGAAGGTTGTACGCTCTGGAGGTAAAACGCCCATTATTTGTGTCCTGAGCTTTTGTTTATACACAACACACGTTTTACATTTATTTATTGTGGTTTTTATTAAATTCTTCACCTTTGGAATCCAAAACTGAAGACGGATTAATCGCAACATCAGCTGGTTTCCACCATGCAGAGAAATTTCATGGGTGAATTGGATTATTAGACGTGAAAATTGACAGTTGTAAGGTACAATTATAGGATGCCGCTCATCATATGACATCGCTGGAGAAGAAACAAGTCTGCCACATACCCTGAGTACATTTTGGTCATCAAGAAATGGATTGAGGTTTAACAAGCTACTAGATGACGAAATTGTATCTTTTTGCAAAAGAGCGTGGTACTCTTTTGGGTATGCAGCCTTTTGGCTTAAAATTATGAGGCGAACCTTTGCTGCATTAATCTCAGAATGGGTAATATTTATTGAAGTATACCTGCATGAGGACTGATGCACGGGATGTGTACGGTGAAAAAATCGAAACAAATAAGCAATTATTCGAATTGCTTTTGAAAACGAAGAAAACCTCTCAAGTAATAATTTTTGAAGAAACAAAAATGGGTTTGAATTGGTTTTGCTTCAAGTTGAGTCTGAAGAGTTGGACTTGAATTTTGGTTTGGCCAATAGCTTGAATCAAGCTTCAGCCAATGTGGACCATGCCACCATAAATCATTATTGGTAAGCTCTTGTGGTAATATACCACGACTCGCTAAGTCTGCTGGATTGGATTGCGAATTAACGTGAAACCAATCAGAAATATGAACACTTTGTGTAATTTTTGACACACGATTGGCAACAAAAGTTTTCCATTGGCATAGTGGTTTTTGTAACCATGCCAACACAATTGTGGAATCTGTCCAGCAAAACAGTTTTGATTTCGGAATTTCTAATGAGGGAATAATGGAATCTACCATGTCGGCCAAGAAAACTGCGCCGCATAGCTCAAGTCTCGGAATTGAAATAGTTTTTACTGGTGCAACCTTAGTTTTTGCAGCCAGTAAATTTGTGGAAATAGCACCTGATTTGGAACTAATGCGTACATACAGGCATGCAGCATATGCTTTTTCGGAAGCATCGCAAAATGCATGGAACTGAATCCCACAATCTGGAGTGAACTCAATCCATCTCGGAATTTGGATCTGATTTATTGCATAATAATTTGCTAGGAAATTATGCCAAGCTTGTAGACAATTTTCGGGAAGATTTTCGTCCCATCCGATTTTTTCTAGCCATATATTCTGCATAAAAATTTTCGCTAGAACTATGCATGGAGCAAGCCAACCAGCTGGGTCGAAGAGCTTTGAGATTTGCGATAGGACTTCGCGTTTCGTAAACTCAGCCTTTTGTTCTAACGGCTTTGCACAGAAGTAGAAGTTGTCAACGCGCGCATTCCAACGCACTCCTAGAGTTTTTGTATTACTGCTTGTTTCCAGTTTTAGGAATTCTTCATTAAATAGATAATCCCGTGGTAGACCCTGTAGAATGTTTTTTGAATTTGAAGTCCATTTTCGTAGAGCGAACCCCGCAGTATGAAGAGCGGCAATAAGTTCATCTCTTGCCTGGACAGCTTCAGATATGCTGTGACTTCCTGCTAGCACATCATCAACATACATTGATGCGCGAAGAATATTGCTAGCAAGTGGATAAGATTCTTGGACATCTTTCGCAAGTTGTAAAAGCGTGCGAATCGCTAAGTACGGAGCACAGTTGACTCCAAAAGTCACTGTTTTCAACTCATAGTCACAAATATCTTGATTGACTGAGTCGCGAAAAAGAATCCGCTGGAAAGGTGTATGGTCAGGGTTAACTAAGATTTGGCGATACATCTTTTGAATATCGCTATTGAAAACAAATTTATAGAATCGCCATTTTAAAATGAGGAGGGTTAAATCGGTTTGCAAAACAGGACCAATATGTAGAATGTCATTAAGGCTTTTTCCATTTGAAGATGGACAGGAAGCGTTAAACACAACACGAACTTGAGTCGATGTGCTCTCTGGCTTAATGACAGCATGATGCGGCAAATAGTAGTTAGAAGCTGAAACTAGTGGTGAAGAAACCTTTTTCATGTGACCTAAATCAAGGTACTCATGCACAACGTTGTCATATTTGTTCTTCAATTCAATGTTCTTGAACAAAGTGCTTCATTTCTAATGAACTGCGCATATGCAATAGACCGTGATTGACCCAGACGTACAGTTTTACAAAATTCTTCTTTAAAAGGAAGCGATACAACATATCTGCCGTCTTTGTTTCTTCTTGTAGTTTTCTCATACAAGTCTTCACAAAAACGGTCAGAGCTAGAAAGGAATTGTTTTTGAGGAAGATCCTCCACCTCCCAAAAACGCGAAATTTCTCGATCTAGAGAAACTTCATTAAAATGAGATGCGTAGGTAACAGAGCAACAGTTTGCAATGCTCGTTACTGGACCAGTAAGAATCCACCCGAAAATGGTTTCTTGAGCTAAAAGTGAATCGCAGACGTTGCGTTTTATGCCATCTAATAAAATTGATGGAAACAGATCACCACCTATTAAAAGGTCTATATGTGAACTTTTATAAAATTCAGCATCAGCTAAGTGGATATTTGGAAGAAGCTTGATCACAGCAGGATCAACCGTACAGGTTGGCAGGTTACCTGTTAAATGTGGAAGAACCAAAGCTGAAGCTGATATTTGAATATTTGGATCAGAAGCAGACCCTAAAACAAAGGTACAAATTTTTTGAGCTTTTGCTGAAACGGTGCTATTCAATCCCGAAATTTGAGCTTGAATAGCCCTTGTTGGAAGTTTAAGGATACGATGCAATCGCTCAGAAATAAAGGTAGCTTCTGATCCTGAATCTATCAACGCCCTTGCTGAATAAGTAGTATCGAGGTGATGAATTTGTACTATTGCAGTACCTAAGAGCACACGTTTTGTGTTGGATGCAAAACAGGTTTGGATATTGCTAATAGAATGATTTGTATCAGTGGACTGTATTTCAGAAACTTGTGAAACATGTGCTCGCTGTAATGAAGAACCCTTATTGAGGTTGATCGAATTTGAAGTGGAAGGCACCGATGGAGAAATATTACTTGAAAAATCTCGGTGCAATAGTGTGTGATGTCTCTTATGACATGTAAAACAATTGTGAAGGCTCTTGCAATCTTTGACTACATGAGTACGCGCAAAACAGTTCATGCATAAACCCAACTTCTTAACAAATGAGGTCCGCTCATCAGGATTCATTTTTAAGAACTTGGGACATTGACGAAAAATATGCTGCTCTTGAGGACAGAGCTTGCATTGAGGATTGGAAGCACTTGCTGCATGATACGCGTTAACTTTTTTTGAAGGCACACGACTATTATGTTGTGAATTGGATTTCGAAAGATTGGACGACTTAGGATTGGATGATTTGATATCGCAAACCGTTTCTAAGGTTTGGTATCTACTTGTTAGAAATGAGTCCAATTCTTTCCATGTTGGAATATCAGTTTTATTTTGTAAAGATTGCTCCCACAAAGCTAAAGTAGTATCTGGGAGACGAGTTGAACAGAGGAATATAAATATTGAATCCCAATTTTCAATATTTATTTTATACAATTGGAGAGCGGATATACAACTGTTGATATCTCGCTGTAAGTTTTTAATTGAAGTCCCAGATTCGGAATTTATTATGGGCAGATTGAACAGAATACGGAGTTGAGAATTGACAAGGATGCGTTTATTTTCGAAACGATCCTTGAGATTTTGCCATGCCAAATTAAAACCTTCGTTTGTTAATGGCGACTTCTTAACAATTTCACGAGCCTCGCCCCGTGTCTTTGCATTCAAGTGAAATAATTTTTCAACATCACTCAATCTAGAGTTTTTGATGTAAATTGCTGTGAACAAGTCACGGAAGGAGGGCCACGAAAGGTAATCGCCACTGAAAATGTCAATCTCACATGGAGATACGCGGAAGCTATGACCAGCCGGCTCCGGATTCCTTGAAGTTATTTCCTGTGGAACATCAGCTATAGAAAGCTGGCAGATGAGTTCACCGATCCTGGCAACACAGCGCACATAAGTCATATAACAGTTGTTATATTTACTTTTAAGGGTTTCCACATCCGGTCCTGAACCTCCAGCTGCGCCTTCCTTTGCGCTGTCGATTTCCGATAGACATTTATCATAGGCCACCTTAATTTTTTCCCACATCGAGCGCATCTCATCGCGATGTACTTCTAAGCAATGTTTAGGATACACCTCCTGTGATATCGCTGGAATGTTAGCTTCAAAATCGACCAGGCTGTCAGTTAACCGTATGAATGTATTTAGGGTGGCCATAGCGGCTTGAATTATTTCACTCGATGCAATAAAAAGAATGCGCAAAGTCGATAAACGCAACAAACGATTTGGCACAGCGTACCGAAATTAAAATTCGGCTTAAATAATCAAAGCAAATTTGCTTCAAAGCAAATTAGATTCCAGAAAAAAGGAAAAAATTTCAACCATATAGGAGAAAATAACCAAAAACAAGTTGCACTTGGAATTGCAACACAATTTTTCACAGCGTAATCGCAAAAATCGAAAATTTTATAGCAAAAATAGAAAGTAGTATTCAAAATCTTGCATAAACCATTTCACAGTCCGTCGAAATGAAATGCGGAAGGGGAAATAAAATTATATGAAAACGGTGAAATGAGAAAAAAAATATACAAAATAAAGATTCTGTTGTAATACTCAAATTTTGGACACAACTGAACCAAAAATTTGAAGAACTCAATTGAATCGCAAACCTCGTTGATCAGTGTAAATGAGTAAAAATAAATTAATAACAGCGTTTAATTGTTAAACATGACCGAGTTTTGACGCCTTTTTCAAGAAAAAAAATTCAAGAAAAAATCACCAAATAAAAATCAGGTCTTTGTTGAGCACTGTAAAAATTTAAAAGGTTTTTTTTTTGAAATTAGGAAATTAATTATTTTATAACTTCTATGAAAATCAAAACTTGTTGACTACTGTAAAGTAGTCAATATTGTGGACAGCAAAAAAAATGTTTGAAATGTTTTGAAAAATAGTAGTTATGTATGTGTGTATGTCATGTATGTATATTATATAGGATGAAAAAAAATGGATCATAAATTTCGTAAAATATAGTGTTTAATTTAAATTAAAACATTTGCCGCCAAAGGAAAATTAATCAAATTTTTATATTTTTTGAATTTATTTATGTGCGCATGATATTTTTGTAAATTTGTATTTTAATTGTTTTGTCAAAGCACTTTGAATGGATTCTATTATTTTTGACAACTTATTACTTGTGTGCAATATTCATGTATACAAATATGAGAAATAAAGCTTGGAGACTTTCAATGTTCTCAAGCAATTGTTTTAGAAAATAAACCTCGAAAAGAAAAAAAATCAAAGCTTCTTGCTTATAGACAAAAAAAGGAGACAAGAATAGTGAAAAAGCTTTACTCAGCAACGAGTTCGAAAAATTATTGAAGAGCACGCGCGATCTGAAGCTTAAGTCAATTTCGAATATTGAGTAATTACTCAATTGCTCACTTGATTATGTACATAATTATGTACATACATATGTATGAGAACTAGATAAATTTTGGCGCACTTTTTGTTTTGTACATATGTATTTACCCAACGTATATAACAATTTTACTAACGTTATGAGAAACGTTATATCAGTAAAATTGAATAGCAAAATATAACGGAATACGCGTATGTATGTAAATTATATGTAATAGGAAAAAAAATTAAAACTGTACCTTATTTTTTCTAGAGAATTTCGGAATCCCTTTATGACCTTTACTTTATCTGCTTTTTAAATTTTATTGTACTTGTTTTTTTTTTTTTTTTAGATTTTCTAGTTACTTAAAATGCTTTACCGCCTATTCACTTCTATCTTTTCTTATTTTTCTCACGTTCTTTTTAATTTATGCTGCAAATGCTTTTAGGTACCACTTTAAAATTTAGTTTTTTCAGGTTAATTTTTTTTGTTTTGGTCAAAATAACTTGGAATTTTTGGAACAAAATTTTGCCAATTTTAATAAGAGTTTTTATTTAAAACTTTCTTTCAATTGAAACTGGAAGTTTCTTTTCCTTTTTTGCAAAAAGATTTACTTTTTCTTGAAATTTTTGAGAAAGCACAATTAAAATAATAACTTTTTGACAAAAAAAGTCCACTTTTTATTTGAGTGTTTGTATGCACAATTGAAGTTGTAACTCTTTTAGCAAAAAAAAAATGTATACTTTTTGAATTTTTTGATTGCAACCTTTAATGGAATGCAACACAATTTAACTTTTTTAGCAAAAAAAAATGTATACTTTTTGAATATTTTGCTTTGCAATTTTTAATGGATTGAAACACAATTTAACTTTTTTAGCAAAAAATTTATACTTTTCTCTTTTTAGGAATTGAAATTTTAACTTTTTTGATTTAAAATTCTTAGTTTTATGACGGCACAATGAAATTTTATTTTTTGGGATTACGAATTGTATTTGCACTTTGGTTGCTTTTTAGAAAAAAAATAGAAATTTCGCACTATTCGGAGATAATAATGATCGTAACGCGCACGCACAGAGAAAATCAACCCTACTGAAGTACTGAATTTCGAATCAATGCAAACGTACCTTTGATGAAATATCACTGCTTGAACTTCGAAGGAAACTGGTTTTGCAGTTGGCGAGAGTAATTCTTGTTAACTCTGGAACTCTTCTTTTGGAGACTAAGCTGATATCTGGTTCGAAGATGGACCAATGTTTCGTTGAGAAAATGCAAAATGTGTGATGTAGAACGTCTGCCGTAGGAAGCCTTATGCCAATGCAAAATGTTAGTGTGAAGCAAAAATCTTAAACTCGATATTTAAGATTTTTGGTTGCCATGAAATGAAGAGGAAAAAATTGAAATTCAAGACTTAGACTTTTGGAAATGCAGTGATGAGTTTTATTGATCTTACCCTTTCAGTGGTTGTTTTCAAAGTGACCTTAAAAATTACTAACATGTTTAACGTTAATGTTACAACAATAATAAATCTTATTTACTATAAAATGGCTTCTAGATTTGTGCAAAGCAACATCCCTGCTTAAGCTTAAAGATAAATATATTTTAAGACTAAATCCTATAATTATGCAATGTTTCACCTAAACACCGTTCTACGAGTAAGCAGATAAAACTGACAAAAGGGAATCAACGGACCGTCCAAGGGAAAATGCTGAAACTGTTCTTCATCCCGTAAGTCAATAAAATCTTATTTAAAATCAAACTGTAAAACTCACTCACATAAAAACTTACCAAAAATTCTTTAAAAACCAAGAAAAATCTTATTAAATTACATTGTAAACTCACTCCGTAAAAAATCAATTAACTTACATAAAATTCTTTAAAAGACCAAGCGAAATCTTATTTAAAATCAAATTACATTGTAAAATTCACTCACATAAAAATCAATCTTTAAAAACTGAGTAAAATCTTATTTAAACTCAAAAAATATATTGTTAAGTTTTTTCGCAACTCTTTAAACAAAGTAAACACTCTTTAGTTAACCTAACAGGTGCACTAAACCAGGAAATAGAACAAATGAGGGTTATGAACAATAGATTTAGTCAAGTAGAAGCTAGAATTAGTCCACCACAACACGAAAATAATGTCCCTCCTGCTCCTGCTTCAGAAGCAGAATTAATTGAAATTAAAAAACTCCCTGATTGTGTAAGAGATTTCATGGATCCACAGCGTGAAGTTCATTCTACGAGACTATGAGATAGTTAGAAATAAAAATAAAGTTACTCACAAAATTGAGTATACACAATGATTTGAAAGAAATATTGGCAATTTTTAAAGAAATTAAAAATGTTTAGTAAATAATTTTAATGCATGGGGATAGATACCAATCTGTCGAACTAATAACGAACATAAATTTTAATATTTTTGAGACATAACACAAAATGAATTCATAAAAACGTAAATTAAAGCAAAATTCATGTCACAAAATTAAGCATACAGTTCATTAAAATGAATTATATAGTTCATTAAACTTTAATTAAAAAAGATATTCTTTGATTCCAATAATTGGTAGGACCACTTGCAGCATCTGTTACAGACTAAATTCGTCGTGGCATAGAATCCACCAGTTTTTGGGTGAAAGAGTGCGAAATTTCTTCCCAGATCTTGGCTATCGCTCTCTTTAAGTTCTCCTTGCTCCACGAATGAAAATTTTTCAATTTTATTTTCACTTCTCCCCATAAACGCTCAATTGGGTTCCTTTCCAACGATTGTGGTTGTGTTTTAAGTTGGTTTGGAGAGTTTTATAGCAGCCAATCTTGCCATATGAGCGCCGTGTGCTTTATATCATTATCCTATTGGAACTAAAACCTGGAGGGAAGCTTAAGTTTTGCGGCACTCTGTCGCAAATTTCGTCTTAAAATTTCCAAGTAACTTTCTTTGGTCACAATTGAGTCTATAAATTCCATGAATCCGACGCCACTAGCTGTCATAGATCCCCATAGTATAACTGACCCTTCACCGTGTTTGACTGTGGCTACTCAATTTTTAGTTTGCAGCGAAGAATTAGTCTTTTTTCATACAATTGATATTCCATCTGATCCCCAAAGATTAATTTTTGCCTCGTCCGTGAATATCACCCTTTTCTAAAAGCTCGGTGGCCTGTTTAAAGGCATCAAAATCTTTTTTTTTAATTATAAAAAAAGTTAAATTCTTTTCGCGTGAAATTAATCCGTCTAAATTATTTTTTCGCAGTACTCGATGAAATGTTTTTGTGGATATCGGCTTGCTAATAACTTTGGAAATTTCTGTTGTCGATTTCGGCACACTAGCCTTTGGATATTTTTGCAATTTACGTATTATAATTCGCTCATCACATTTACATAGGAGTTTTTTCAGCCTCTATCTATAGAATTCATCAATGTACTTTCGTATCTCTACTTGTTTATAATATTTTGATCTGTATAATTAGGTCTTCTAATAATTTCACCAATTTTACGATACGAAATGAGCTTGTATTCAAACTATTAGTCGAAATAGCCCTATAAACTTTAAAATGCTTTCCAACACTTCCGTGATAAAAAAAATCAAGTTTGATGTCAAAACTGGCAAGTGTATACTTAATTTTGTGACATGAATTTTGCTTTAATGAACGTTTTTATGAATTCTTTTTGTGTTATGTCTCAAAAATATTAAAATTTATGTTCGTTATTAGTTCGTCAGATTGGTATCTATCCCCATGCATTAAATTTATTTACTAAACATTTTTAGTTTCTTTAAAAATTGCCAATATTTCTTTTAAGTCAAGGTGTGTACTCAATTTTGTTGTATATAACAACACATTCGACAAAAAGTAAGAGGACTTGCTGATACCGCCTTAATATCCTATAATATTTTTGCGCTCCACTACGCAGATAAACGCGACAGAAGGACATTAGAATACGAATTGAGCGCCTTGGTTCAAAGGAATATGAGTCTAGACCAAATCTATGCGATTGTAAACCATCAACTTTCGCTAATTATTAACAAAGTCAAAGCACAGGAGTATTCACAGGAAACTATAGACGCATTACTAGGAACTTACAGAAATAGAGCGCTTGATGTTTTTAAAAGAGGTCTAAATGGGGAATTATCACAAATATTAGTAATTTAAAAACCTCAAAACCTACCTGAGGCTTACGCGTCTTACCTAGAAATACAAAACTTAAATTTCAGGAACTATTCAATCCACTCAAAAGTAGTTAATAATTCTGTTACTGCACCTATTAATCAAATATATAAACCTAAATATCAGGTTGAACCGAATTTACCGCCGAAAAAATTAAGCTTTCATGAAAAAAACCATATTTATAACTCTTGAAATAAGGGTGAATACAAGCAAACTCCTCAGCCAATACCTCCACCTAGACCAATTCAGTCTAAACCGGCAATCCCTATGGAAGTCGATCAATCATTACGTTCCCATTGGGTCAATTATAACCAGGAAATAATCTCATTATTGTTAAATCTAACGAAACGTCAAATATACCTAGAAAACAGCAAAGATTATTTAATATGGAAACAGAGTCGTATTATGCTGACCAACCACAGGAAGATATACCACAAAATATGAGGAGCAACAAGAATATAGTGAGCAACAAAATAGTGAGGAACAACAAGATTGTGAGGAAATAAATTTTATAACAGAGCCCTATCTAGCATACCATACCTAGAACTCCATACTAACAATGGAGAAATTTTGAAATTTTTGATCGACACAGGGGCGAACAAAAATTTCATTTGCGAACGAATATCCACTAATTCAAAAGAACTAAGTAAACCATTTAAACTTCAATCTGCTGCCGGAAAAATAGAGATAACACGAAAAATAGGAGGTCCATTCTTCAAAAGCTTAGGCATTGACAACACCCTTGAATTTTATGTCCTTCCAGGACTCAAATCATTTGATGGTATAATTGGCGACGACACACTCAAGGAACTAGAGGCATTTATCGATAGGAAAAATAACTTATTACATTTGGTAAGAAACGTTAAAATCAAATTAAAGGCCAAAACATCAAAACAAATTAATAACATCCAAGTTATGTCGGATAAAACCGAAATCCAAGAAATCATTCATAAATACGCACCACTATTCGGACCTATTTTAGACAGCGGTACGGTCGATACGAACGTTCGCGCAGAAATTAAAACGACAACAGATGAGCCGGTATACACTAAATCAAACACGAAAAATAGGAGGTCCATTCTTCAAAAGCTTAGGCATTGACAACACCCTTGAATTTTATGTCCTTCCAGGACTCAAATCATTTGATGGTATAATTGGCGACGACACACTCAAGGAACTAGAGGCATTTATCGATAGGAAAAATAACTTATTACATTTGGTAAGAAACGTTAAAATCAAATTAAAGGCCAAAACATCAAAACAAATAAATAACATCCAAGTTATGTCGGATAATACCGAAATCCAAGAAATCATTCATAAATATGCAGCACTATTCGGACCTATTTTAGACAGCGGTACGGTCGATACGAACGTTCGCGCAGACATTAAAACGACAACAGATGAGCCGGTATACACTAAATCGTACCCCTACCCTACGAATCTAAGAGGTGAAGTTGAAAAATAAATAGAAGAGCTCCTCCAAAGTAGTATAATCAGGCCCTCTAAGAACCCCTACAATTCTCCCTTGTGGGTAGTCCCAAACAAGACCAGCCCTTCTGGAGAGAGGAAATATAGAGTCGTAATTGATTTCAAACGCCTTAATTCAGTAACAGTATCCGATGCTTACCCCATTCCGGATATAAATAATACGTTAGCGAGCTTAGGAGAGTGCACATTTTTTACAACTTTGGATCTAACGTCTGGATTCCACCAAATAAAAATGAAAGAAAAGGATACAAAAAACAGTATTTTCAACAGCTAATGGTAAATTCGAATTCACAAGGCTTCCATTTGGGCTCAAGAACGCCCCTTCAAAATTTTAAAGAATGATGTTTTGAAGTCGTTAATAGGGAAATGTTGTTACGTATGTATCGACGATATTATAATAACTGGAAACACTAAAGAAGAACACCTGAAAAATCTAGACGTATTTTCGATTACCGTACACTTTCCGAAATCCTTTTTCCGGAATGGACGGAAATAATAATTACTAACTTATGCGTCATGAGTAAAATATTTTGTAATTGTATGAAATTTGTTTGGATTGCTAGCCACACAATTTTACATAAGAGTAAGGGTAAGTGGGCGGCCTTCGGCCGCAGCTCAGGATTTAAAACTCCCAAAAATCCAACACCGGCTTCGCGACGGCCTTCGGCCGCGGAACCGTCTGTAAAGTATCCAACACCTGTAAAATGTACATTCAGGAAAACCGATTCCGGAAAAAGTATTCCGGAAAACCGTCGTTCCGGAAAATGTATATTCCGGAAAATGTATATTCCGGAAAAAAAAATTAAGGTTTTTGGTCGTTCCGGAAAATGTCCATTCCGGAAAACGGATTCCGGAAAGTGGGTGGGAACCGTATTTTCGCTTCTACAAAAAACTAACTTAAGAATTAATATGGAAAAATCCAAGTTCCTTAAAGCACAGGTAGAATTCCTAGGACATGTCGTCACGCAAAATGAAATTTTGCCTGACCATGAAAAAATATCTGCAATACTAAGGATTCCTCCACCAAGTAACCTAAAGCAGTTAAAAAGCTTTTTAGGGCTTGCATCATACTACAGGCGATTTATTATAGATTTTGCTGCAGTAGCAATGGAACAGTTACCTATATTGTAGTCATGACCAGAATTGAGTAGGCAATACTCCCTAGGCATATTCTTTATGCTTCAAACTTTCGGTTCGAATAATATTTGTTTGGTAAACTTCTTCACCCAAAATTCGAAAAAAAGTTAATTAAAATAGTTTTAATTAAATTAAAACAGTTTTAATTTAAACAGTTTTAATTAAAAATAGCCATGACCATATTTCAATAGGCAAGTGTTCTTGGATGTGTTCGTCTATATTCGAAATTTAATAAAAAATAAGTTTCATTCGGTAAGCAGATGGGTGAAGGTCGATGTATCGTCGGATCTTAGACTAATACAGACTAGGAATGTTTTCAAAATAAATTCTATCCTTCGCAATTGGTAAAACAAATGATTTATTAGCATTTAGCTGAAGACAATTACTAGCAGCCCATTCAGTAATAGACTGTAGATCCTCATTTAGTTGGCAGCACAAATTCTCTATAAGACCTATTCGAGTGGATAAATGTAATTGTATGTCGTCGGCATTTTTTTTTTTTCAAACTTCTTATTTATTTATTGAACCAACTCGCTTGGAGACTAACAATAATTAAACAAATCTTTATAAACTAATAGAACTTCGGACTTTTCCAAGTCAATGCTTAGAAATGTTATTTTTTCAAATTTTGTCTTCAGTTGTGAAAGGAGTACCCATTATGCGTATACATAATGCTGCCAACTGTACTTATTTTATGAGTAAAATACTCATTTGCAGCTGTCTGTACTTTTGTACTTCCATTTGTGCTCCTATTTGCGTTTGAGGGGTTATATCCCCCTATTTTTTTTCCCATATTTTTTATTGGCTTAAATCATGCCAAAACAATCCTTGAATCAAAATCTACAACGCCCAAATACCGATTTAAGCTCAAAATTTTTTTAAATCATTTTTTTTCAAAAAGGTTTGATGAAGATTTATGGCATTTTGAAACTTCAAACGCGTTTTTCTCGAAACTATGTTTTCAAAATCGGCAAGCAGCATAACTCAAAAAGTTTACATCCGATTGACTTTTAACAGTAGGTTCATCGTTTGAATAACTAGTGAAGTACACACGATTTTAGCGATTAATTAACAAGAAAAAAAAGTTATAAACAATTTAAGTCGATTTTCATAGGACACTTGTATACGTTAATTCAACGTACCCGTCGACCTACTCTCTCGACGGCGGCTCTCTCGACGGTGGCGCTATTATGAACCTGGAATTTTAATATCTACAAAAAGCGGAAAAATTTTGTTCTCCATAAATGCGAAAAGTGTTAAAAGGTGCATAAAATCACAAAAAACACAAAAAAAAGGGTAAAAGTGAAATTTTTTTCGATAACGCAAAAGTGTAGGAAGTGCATAAAAGCACAAAGAACTTAAAACGCACAAAAAAGTGTAGTGAAAACTTTTTTTCGATAATGCAAAAAGTATAAAAGTGCTTAACAGCACAAGAACTTAAACGCGAAAAAGTGAAAAAAGTTTTTAACACATTTGAAAAAGTGTGGAAGAGGTCTATATACAAAGATCCTCAAATACAATTATCCATCTTCAAGAGTGACGTAAACCGTTCCACGAGTAAGCAGATAAAACTGACAAAAGGGAATCAACGGACCGTCCAAGGGAAAATGCTGAAACTGTTCTTCATCCCGTAAGTCAATAAAATCTTATTTAAAATCAAACTGTAAAACTCACTCACATAAAAACTTACCAAAAATTCTTTAAAAACCAAGAAAAATCTTATTAAATTACATTGTAAACTCACTCCGTAAAAAATCAATTAACTTACATAAAATTCTTTAAAAGACCAAGCGAAATCTTATTTAAAATCAAATTACATTGTAAAATTCACTCACATAAAAATCAATCTTTAAAAACTGAGTAAAATCTTATTTAAACTCAAAAAATATATTGTTAAGTTTTTTCGCAACTCTTTAAACAAAGTAAACACTCTTTAGTTAACCTAACAGGTGCACTAAACCAGGAAATAGAACAAATGAGGGTTATGAACAATAGATTAAGTCAAGTAGCAGCTAGAATTAGTCCACCACAACACGAAAATAATGTCCCTCCTGCTCCTGCTTCAGAAGCAGAATTAAATGAAATTAAAAAACTCCCTGATTGTGTAAGAGATTTCATGGATCCACAGCGTGAAGTTCATTCTACGAGACTATGAGATAGTTAGAAATAAAAATAAAGTTACTCACAAAATTGAGTATACACAATGATTTGAAAGAAATATTGGCAATTTTTAAAGATATTAAAAAATGTTTAGTAAATAATTTTAATGCATGGGGATAGATACCAATCTGACGAACTAATAACGAACATAAATTTTAATATTTTTGAGACATAACACAAAAAGAATTCATAAAAACGTAAATTAAAGCAAAATTCATGTCACAAAATTAAGCATACACTTCAAATATTTTAAGTATAATTTTGCGAAAATCGGACAAAAAATGTAGAAGTTATTCGAAAAAACACTAAAAAACTTGCAATAAAATTAAACGAAAATACATACGATTCTGTTTGTGTGTGGCTCTTTATTTTTATTCTTCGTTTCTTTTTAAATAAAAAACGTATGTATTTTCGTTTAATTTTATTGCAAGTTTTTTAGTGTTTTTTCGAATAACTTCTACATTTTTTGTCCGATTTTCGCCAAATTATACTTAAAATATTTGTAAAAGAATAGTCTTTCATTAAAAATTTTAAAAATATGAAAAAGAAAATATTTTTCATTCAAATGGAGCAATTGAAATTGAGTGATTTTCAAAAAAGACCAAAAAAGTCAGTTTTTTGGACTTTGAGCGCTTGTAACTCCATCAAACCTTATCCGATTCAAGCAAAGAGCATATCGTTAGAAAGGGAATGCAAATATCTCTCGAATGCTGAAAATCGTTTTTGAGTCGAAAAAAAGTTTATGGATATATAGTCAAATAAATGAAAAAAGTGCCGAAAAAGGGGTTTTTTGAGGATATCTCAAAAACGATTCTTAAGAAAAAAAATGGTTGCCATTTTTGGAATCTACGCCTCAAAATACATCGAAAAAATCTATGAGAAACCAGATCTTTTTTCTTGTAAACTAGTGTTATTAATATAATAATTATTAGTCTTAAACAAATCAAAAATTCTTAAAAAGTAATAAGGAGAACTTGCCAATTTTTCAATAATAATAAAAAGTAGCTGGAAATTTTTAGAACTTTGAAAATATATGAAGAAAATCATAGCACTTATGTAAGCAAAACAGCTTAAAAGAGCTGTGGCAACAAAAAACATAACTCAGAAAATAAAAAGAAAAATGGAACAATGCGTGCGAAATCCAAAGAAATACGCACTTTGTACACATCAAAGTCAAATACCCAATAGCTCAAGTGTTAGAGCGGCCGCCGCAATTCAAAAATAGAAATGCATGGTACGGTCGGGTGTTCGAATCTCAGTACAACTTAACCAAAAACTTATCTGATGAGGCTATGTATATGCATATGAATATGTGTATACGTGGTAATAGTCGAAACATATGTCACCAATTACCAGGTTAAATTGATCCACTTGTTATCTTTGTCATGTTTGTTGAAAATGACTAAAAAAGTTCAATATAAAATCGTTCAATGATTAATACTAGTATCGCCTGAGGTCGAAATTCGACCGTTAGCACTAAATTTTAATATTAGAAGAACTTTGCCGGCCTATTGTTATTAACAAAACGTTTTTGTTCATTGTTTATGATCTTATTTAGTTTCACTAATCTCCTCACCTCACCTCACCTCACCTAACCTCACCTCACCTCATCTCATCTCATCTCACCTTTAGAATTACATTTAATTCACATTTGAGTGCAAAACAACATTCTATTAGTGCTACATAATTTTTATTACGCAGTCTATTTGATGTTGACTCATAAATTGTCCTCTTATCCCTTTACCGTTCAGTCCGACCCGATATCGTTCTTATGCAAGGCACAACACAACAATATTTTTCATTATTTTTAAACAAAAATAAGTTAAATCGCAACTTTAACTCAAAATAAATCAGTTGAACTTCGATTATCCGTGATGGTTGGGACCGAGGGCATCCCGGATAATGGAATCATTATTTTATTTTATTCCTTATAAATTTTCAAAGTTGAAAATAAATAACATGTATACGAAATTAATGGACGGCCCTTTACAGCACCGTTTTACAAAAGTAATTAGTTATAATACTTATTTAATGACGATCAGCTAGCTCTAATTATAAAGATATTTTCTAATGATGCCGGCATAAATGTAACAAAAAATACTTTTCAGTATTGAAAAACTAAACTGGAAAGAGTTATTTTTGTATCATGTTGTTCATCCCTACCTCTAACTCTTCTTACAATCTATCTCCATATCGAATTTCACCAAAATCGGTCCATTAGTTTAGCTGTGAAAACATATTTTCCTATTGTGGGCGTAGCACCGTCCACTTTGGACCGAATACCTTTTCTCAAGATTCAATCGACCTCTGTACCAAATTCCATAAAAATCGGTCCATTAGCTTAACAATAAAAACGATTTTCCTGTTCGGAGCAGTACCACGCCCACCAAAAGAACATAGAATTTTCAGAAATGTTTTTAAGGGTTCAATCTATATCCAAACTAAATTTCATCACAATTGGTCCATTAGTTTAGCCGTGGAGACGATTTTTCTTGTTAAGGGCGTGTCAACGCCCACTCTAAACAAATATCTTTACTCAAGGTTCAATCTATCTCCATATCAAATTTCATAAAAATCGGTGAGGCATTTCAGCCGTGACATCGTTTTATTTTCCATTAGGGGTTAATTCGTTTTGTATGGGGGAATCATGTAAATATGTTCACTTTATTTTACCTGCCTTAACGGCAACTTATACACTAGGGGTGGCAATCCCGGGATTTGCTCTTAATATAGGCTAAAGTAATCCGAAAATCCCGGGATTGTCTCTTTGTAATCCCGGGATTTTAGGAACTAGAAAAAAATTTCATATATAATAAATATTCTTTTGTATGACATATTTAAGTAGTAGTTCACATCTCATAGGGAGAGGACGTGTCGCGCGGTCCCCCTTACTGTTCTGTTGCGTCTTGTTTTGATGTTTTTAATATTATATCTTAATGTTGTAACGCGTGTCTTTTATTATATTGCTTTCGTCGCGTGTTCTTTTACCTATGTTTAAATACAGAAAACAAGAAATCCAATTATTACAAAACAATAACAAAGTCTACCATTTAATACATATTTTATTAAACACTACAATAACAAACCGACAAGTCGTTCGTTAGACGCTAAACCAAACAAAACAAAATAAAATAATACTGCAACAAAACAACAACAGCTAGCCTAGCATCATAAACTGCAGTTACAATTTTACATACCGACGTCGCTGCCAAGTCGCAGCAGTGCTCCCGGATTAGGGAGTTTTCTCTTAATTTTGGGATAAATTTGACGTTAAAGTTAATGTTAACGTAAAGGGCTTTTCTATGCCCTCTCCTTTGTAATTTCTGTTGTTTGGTAGCCTTTTCTCTCCCTATTCCCATCCTAAGCTAATTGTAAAGTGTGGCTGGGGCTATGTTAGGAGCTTGAGTCTTGAGTGGTCAAAGGCATAACACTTGCCCACTCTTATTCTCTTCGCTCTTAATTACAGGCCTTTACTCCACTTACAATTTTAGCAATAATATTCTTCTTGGATTATTGTGATGTCGCAAATGTCGGAGAGATTTCGCTTTGATTTTTGCAATATTTGTGGCCTTAGGTCAAACTTTTTTTCGGTCTATGCCCATGTTTCTAGTTTCCATCCCCAAGTAATGGCGGTTGGTGAGACTCAGGTGTGTGGGGATGCTGATCCACTGGATTTCCAGATACCTGGTTATCACCTTCTGCCATTATTTTCTCCACATAGGGGCCTCGCTGTATATATACGTAGCGATGTTGCGTACCAGTGTCAGCAACATTTGAACACGACGGATGCCGAATTTAGTTCTATGTGGATTAAGTTCAAAATCCAGTCGCACATTCTACATTTCTGCTTCCTGTATAGAAGCCCGAATTTAGGGAGGATTCCTACTTTTGAAAAGATAGACGTCCTCTCTGATTCGATTTCCAAAATTTTAGAGTCGTACCCAGACAGTGAAATTGTAGTTGCTGGTGATTTCAATGTTCATAACTCTAATTGGTTGCGCCATTCTGGCCTTACAACTCCTGAAGGTCGTTATGTTGAGTTTTTTGCCGAGTCCAATTTACTGACTCAACTAGTGAATGACCCCACGTTCATTCCACGCGTTGGGGGGCATAGCTTAAGTACACTAGACCTCTTTCTGACATCACATCATGAAAAATACGATGTGTCTGTCCTTGCACCTCTTGGTAACTCGGACCATTGTACTATTTCCGCTGCTTTCCCATTTAAAAGTTTACGCACTGTTTCGCCGAAAGCCCCGAAGCGGATTGTATGGCTTTATGATAAAGCAAATTGGATTGCGTTAAATAATTTTTTTCGTAATTTCAATTGGAAATTGTGTTTCGCTGATAGGAACATAAATGCTGCGGCTTTAATGGTTCAAGAAATAATTTTATTAGGTATGCGGTCCTTCATACCTCATAAAAAAGTTAACGTTAAGCCAAAGGACCACTCTTGGTTTAATGAGACTTGCAGGACTGCAGTCAGGTCCAAAGAGGAAGCATTTCGGAATTGGCGGCTCATTAGAAATGCTGATACTGAAAGGCTTCGCATTGAGGCTAGAAATTGCTGTAATGCCACGATTCAGCGAGAAAAGTTTCTCTACGAACAAAACCTGCGCAAAAGAATCATTTCACTACCGAAAGGTAGCAAAAGTTTTTGGTCATTTGTTAAGAGAGTGAAGAATCAGTCCACATCGTCTATTCCAACTCTTTTAATGAACGACCAAATATTCACTGACCCTGCTGACAAAGCCGATCTATTGGCTAGCATCTTTGCGAAAAATGCTACACTCCCAGATAGCTGTCAGCCTTTACCCCCTGTTCAGAATAGGTCTTCGGCAATGCCAACTATTTACTTTCGAACAAGGGCAGTAAAAAGAGTCCTTGCAAACCTCAACATAAATAAAGCCTCAGGGCCTGATGGCATATCAGCCCATGTGTTGAGAAAGTGTGCCTCAACACTAGCTCGGCCATTACGCAATCTTTTTTCCATATCCTACACTAGTGGGATATTTCCATCCTGTTGGAAGGTTGCTAATGTTCAGCCAGTTTCCAAAAAAGGCGAGGTTTCCAACCCTAATAATTATCGACCCATTGCGATATGCTCTGCGCTCTCCAAAGTTATGGAGAGTGTAATAAACTTTCACCTAGTGAACTATCTGGAGCGCAACGAATTACTTAGTGATCGCCAATATGGTTTCCGTAGGTCTCGTTCTACCGGTGATCTTATGTCGTTCCTCACTGAAAAATGGAACCATTCCGTTCACCTTTTCGGTGAAAGTATGGTTGTCGCTCTGGATATTTCTAAGGCGTTTGATCGAGTGTGGCATCGCGCCCTCGTATCAAAACTAATTGCATTTGGTGTCGGTAATTCCTTTGCTCGTTGGATTACGAGCTTCTGCAGTGATCGCTCTATCCGTGTTGTGGTAGACGGTTTCACCTCTAACGAACACTTCACCAATGCTGGAGTTCCCCAGGGTTCTGTCCTATCTCCTACCCTTTTCCTGGTCTTTATCGATGACCTTCTGTCATCGACCACCAACCCAATCCATTCCTTTGCGGACGACAGCAACATATGTCATTCTTATTGCTTCAAAAATCGCCCGAGCTCTGTGGAGGTTGAGAGTAAAAGGCGGCATATGAATGACTCACTCGTTTTCGACCTCAACACAATCACCGAGTGGAGTCGTATTAACCGAGTCAATTTTAATGCTTCTAAAACTCAGTGCTGTCTGTTGTCTCACAGACGAATGGATCTTTCCCTTCCTTCCCTTAATATGGCTGGCTTAGATATTGCGAGGTCAACAACTCTTGACGTTCTGGGCATATCGGTTCAATCGGACCTGAGGTGGTCTGATCATGTATTCGATGTGGCGAAAGATGCGGCCAAGTGTATTGGTTTTTTGAAACGGTGTAAGAAATACTTCACTCCAGTTGATCTTCGTACTATTTATTTCACCTATATTAGACCCAAACTAGAGTACAACTCACACATTTGGGCCGGGGCTCCTAAAACCACCTTGGAGCTGCTAGATCGTGTCCAGCGACGTGTGTTGAAACTAATAGGTGATGAATCTATCATCGCCTCTATCGATTCCCTTCACCACCGGCGTAACGTAGGGTGTTTAACCCTTTTTTATAGATATTATAACGGGATGTGCTCTAGAGAAATACGGGAACTGATTCCATCAGCCAGGACTTTCTCTCGCAGCACTCGGGCATCCCATCAGGCCCATCCTTTTTGCGTCACGCCGGTGTTCAACAGGACATCACACTTTCGTGATAATTCTTTCTTTGGCCGAACCATCAAGTTGTGGAACTGTTTACCTGCGTCTGTCTTCCCCGGCAGTTGTGACATCCATAGATTCAAGATTAATGTTCACCGCCACTACTCCATCTATCCCCCTTCCCTCTAATCTTTCTCCTTTTCTTAAAACCAACACGGTGCATTGCATTTATAGGGGGCATCCCCTGAGCGTTGGCTTATGCTTTAAAAAAAAAAAAAAAAAAAAAAAAGTACAAAGTCCGCAAAATAAATACATTTGATGTGCATGAAACATTATTGCATCAACCTGCAAAATGCACTTCAATTGTGTCTGAACCTTAAATTGAGTAAAAATATTTTTTTTTATTGTAGCAATTTTTTGTTTAAGATTTTCTTATTAAAAATGTCACATAGCAAAAAAAAATATCTTTCTAAATACTTTGACTAATTTTAAGAATTTTTTACTTAGTATTGAAAATTGATAGTTCATGAGAAAAATGATAAAATGTGAAATTAAGTGTGTTTGTTTACTTTCCCAGTAACAATTATCCAGTAAAGAAATTTTAGAGAGTAAGAAGGTATTTGCTCACAGAGAAAAAAATTTTCATAAAAGTAAACAAACACAATCCAGTAAAAATTCGTACAAGCTGACAAGTGAAAAAAAATATTTAAGTTTTTCAAAACAATTTGCTTTTTTATTTATGAAAAAATATTGACAATTGTCAAAATCATATGTTTTTCTTTTTGAAAACTGTTTGCTGGTAAAATTTTATCCAGTAAAAACTAGCAGGCACTCTCGCAACAAATTGTCACTTTATTCTCTCACTGCCTTTCTCGTTACTGGATATTTTTTGTTAACAAACACAATCTAGTAACAATTGTTACAAATTTGTACAAATTCGCACAAATTTTCAGTTAACAAACAGACCTATTTAGACTAAAATTATTTTTATCAATAACGGAAATACCAAAAATCCAATAGAAAAACAACGTAAGCAAAACATATCTATTTCTTATAATAAAATACAAATCTGCAACAAAAAATATAGGTTTGTCTTCAAAAAATAAAAAAACCACTAGACCACCTAGACCTACCAAAACTTAAGTTCTAAGATAAATTTAAACTTTTGTCTGAAGCTTTTTTTCTGAAATCAGCATCTAAAGATTTTGACAACTTAAATGAATCACACTTATGGGTGCGTCTACTGAGAGCGAGCCATTCGGTGCCACTAAATGCCATCACTGTCACATTTGAAGAAGGTGATAAAGTATTAATCAAGTACAAAATGTGGTACACGAATTTTTAAATGTACAAATGAAATTGATAGTTTGATCATAAATGCTTGATTATCCTCTATAATCTCCTTTTAATAGTGACTATCTTCTACTAGTCAAACTTAGTAAATGTGATTTAGATGTATTAACACTCGAAGTGCTCTAAGTCAATTTTTAAGCTATTATTTTTTCTATTATTTTGCGTTCTTATTCTTCATTGTTACGCTGTGAAATAAAGCAATTTTAATTTTATATACTCGCATACAATAGTATAAACTTCTCGTATGAATTATCAATCCCGGGACTGATCCCGGGATCGGAAACTTCGATCCCGAAAATCCCGAAACTCAAAAAAGCTCCGGGATTGCCACCCCTATTATACACCTAATTTTTTTTTCTGCACATCTATGGAACAGTACCTTTCCAATGATATAAGTTTCATTCCCCTCTCTTTATAGTAAATACTAAAAAAGTGTACCACAAGATTCGATGTTCACTTATTAATATATAGATAATAATTATTAGTCTTAAACAAATCAAAAATTATTAAAAAACTGAAGAAAATTACTCAACAATAGAGAGAGAAATGCTTGCCATTATATGGTCACTTGAGAAGCTCAGAACTTATTTGTATGGTGCAAAGGAAATTAAAATACTAACAGACCATCAACCTCTAACTTTTGCCTTAAGCAACAAAAACAAGAATGCTAAACTTAAGAGGTGGAAAGTTCGTATAGAGGAATTTAACTATCAACTTATTTACAAACCAGAAAAAACCAAGAAGGTTGCCGACGCACTCTCTCGATTACCAACAGAAATTAACATGCTAACTTCATCAAGCGATATTTCTCAGCATAGTGCTGAGGAAGAAAACACCGACTTAATCCCTCATTGCGAAGCTCCTCTCAATGTATTCAAGAATCAAATAGTAATAGAAGGAAAGGAATTAACCGCTAACGAGGAACCTCACCCAAAGTATAAAAGCCATCTCATCTGTCGTGAAAGTTTCAATCAAGAAAACCTATCCCATATTTTGAAAGATACCCTTAATCCAAATTCCAAATCCCTCAAAAATATTTAGTTTTGTTGCAGGAAGTATATAAGACAAATTTTTCCAAATTCCGAATAAGAATCACCCAGAATGTAGTCATCGATATACCAAACGAAGAAAATAAGTTTCAAATAATAAAAGAGGAGCATAAAAAAGCTCATAGGAACAACAAAGAAAGCCAAGAGCAAATATTGGTAAAATGCTATTTCCCTCGAATGGCCAGATAAATTAAAGACTACACCAAATCGTGCGAGGTCTGTAACTGCAGTAAGCACGACAGGCACCCACCAAAACCAAAACTTCAAGCGACACATATCCCATCAAATTCCACGGAAATTTTGCATATCGATATTATTGAAATTTCTGGCTGTCAAGCACAGTTTCACAAAGTTTCCAATTTTCAATCGAAAATATTTCATCTCTAGACGTCTAATAGGAAAAAGTTAATATTTATATTTAAACAATATTTTGAAAAAACACAGACTAAATATGAAATATTTATTTATAATATTTTTGTACAGAGCTTCTTGTTCAGTACTTCTAGTGCAAAAAACAACAAAAAAATTACAAGCGCAAAATGCATTAAAATGGGCAACGAGCTGCTTATACTAGTTTCAATGACCGCTACGCCATATCATCAGTAAGCTTTGTTAGCCGAAGTATAGTAGTTCTACAAGCCCACTATGTAATGTTTCTTGCGTTGATCTGTTAAGAATCACAGCAGTAAACAAAACAAAAACTTCTACATCTTAATGCAATTGACCTTGTAATCTCTTTGATACCACACATTTCTTGACGAGCGCTTCGTTGTCCGCTTTTTTGGCGATCCGAACGAAGTTGCAAGTGCTACATGTAAATATCGGCGAGCTCACCGAGGGTAATTTTTTTATTTGTGTTTTTGGAACAAAATTTAATAATAATAATATTTTTGTACAGAGCTTCTTGTTCAGTAATTTTAGTGAAAAAAACAACAAAAAAATTACAAGCGCAAAATGCATTAAAATGGGCAACGAGCTGCTTATACTAGTTTCAATGACCGCTACGTCATATCATCAGTAAGCTTTGTTAGCCGAAGTATAGTAGTTCTACAAGCCTACTATGTAATGTTTCTTGCGTTGATCTGTTAAGAATCACAGCAGTAAACAAAACAAAAACTTCTACATCTTAATGCAATTGACCTTGTAATCTCTTTGATACCACACATTTCTTGACGAGCGCTTCGTTGTCCGCTTTTTTGGCGATCCGAACGAAGTTGCAAGTGCTACATGTAAATATCGGCGAGCTCACCGAGGGTAATTTTTTTATTTGTGTTTTTCGAACAAAATTTAATAATAATAATATTTTTGTACAGAGCTTATTGTTCAGTACTTTTAGTGCAAAAAACAACAAAAAAATTACAAGCGCAAAATGCATTAAAATGGGCAACGAGCTGCTTTTACTAGCGGTCATTGAAACCATATTATATGGCCAAATAAATGAAAAAAGTGCAATATATGGGTTTTTGGGGAATAACCCGAAAAAGATTCTTACGAGAAGAAAATGGTTAGCATTTTTGGAACTTACGACTCAAAATACATAAAAAAAAGTATATGAGAAACCAGTTTTTTTTGTTTAAACTAGTGATATAGATAACTCAATCATAAAAAACAAATATAAAATTTTCAAAATTCGAAAAAAAAATTAAAAAAATTGTCTGCACATCTTGAAAGTTGCGTAATATAGAGTAGAATTTTGAGAAAATTTTTGAAAAAAATCAAAGGTGTCACACTTTTCGAAAATGTCGATTTTAATTTTTAAACGTTAATAACTAACTGATTATTACTTTGAATAATTTTTTTTAGAAACTACATTCAAATACACAAAAATGATACCCTACTTTTAACCCTTTCACTACTAGTTTTTATTGGGTAGCTTTAAAAATCCAATTCTTTCAAATTTTACTCTTATTGTCTCTAGGAACATCAATCAATATTCGATTTCAAAAATTGTTTACCCTAAATGTGTTTTTTGGAATGTATCCATATGGACACAAATTTCGTGTGTGGTAAAGAAAAATGCAAAAAATTAACTGTGTTTTATATATGAGTTTTTATTTATTTCAGTTGTTCCAATACATAAAATTAGATTTTTTTTCAATAAAGGCAGTATTTAATATCTACATATAAACTAAATATTATAGACTTCAAATTCATACATACAATATATAAAGAAAAACACACTTAGAATCTAAAAATAAAAAAAAAACAAACAAATTGTATTTCCAATGTATTATTCATTTGATATATAATGGAATTCCTTGAAGCAATTTCTTGATCCATTGGGAATACACAAGAAAGCATCACACTTTGAACACTTGTATCTGGTTTGTCCTTTACATCCTTTGAATTTGCATCTACCTTTATCCTTCGTGTGTTCCGGCCAATGTTGATTTCCATCATATCGAATAAAAGTTAATGGTGTAGCCTTACGTTTCTTCCCGGAGGTCGTTGGACTGATTGGGATATCCTCATTTAAACATGATGTTGGGCGTCCACGTTTACGAGAACATGCCTGCTGATTCGACTGAGCTATAAGTCCATTTGCAATATCATTACGAAAGCTCAATAAGTCCATATATTTATTTTTGTGATTATTGTTTTTGTGATCCATTCTGTACTCTAACCACGAATTGCATATTGCTAAATCAATGAAGTGGTCAAATATCTTCAGAGTCCACTTTTTAGATCTTATTGAAATTCTATATAAGGTATATAAGATGTAGAAGTTTTTGTTTTGTTTACTGCTGTGATTCTTAACAGATCAACGCAAGAAACATTACATAGTAGGCTTGTAGAACTACTATACTTCGGCTAACAAAGCTTACTGATGATATGACGTAGCGGTCATTGAAACTAGTATAAGCAGCTCGTTGCCCATTTTAATGCATTTTGCGCTTGTAATTTTTTTGTTGTTTTTTGCACTAGAAGTACTGAACAAGAAGCTCTGTACAAAAATATTATTATTATTAAATTTTGTTACAAAAACACAAATAAAGAAATATTTATTTGTTATCGAATTTTGCCGTTTAAAAGGTAGTTTATTTAAAATTTTGATTTACTCAAGTTAAATTTTTATTTATTGTGCAGATACGCGCTGTTAGCTGGTGCGTCAATTGAAAACAACTACAAAAGACAAAGTTGTCTGGCAAACGGAAGTTAATGCCCTGCTCGGTCTAAGAAAAATTAACTGAAGAATAAAGACTGCCAGCAGAACTACTAAAGCCAGGGGTAGTTGATCTGCAAAATGGTAGAAGCCCACAACAGCTAGAGAAGGCTACGTAAATGCAAATTGAAAAAGTGCGTTACTCAAGGGTATCTCGAAAGATATTTTATTTTTTATAAGATCGCATCAACGCATTTGTTTGTGTATTGAATTTATAGTTTTACTAATTTATTTACTATATTTAACAGTTTGAACTATATATAAATATAGTATATACATATGTAAGTATATAACTACTGTAATGAAATGATATTGATAAATATATATGAATCTTTCTACATGCACTTAAGCTGGAATTTGAAATGTAAAGTAACAACGCAGGGACTATTTAATTTACTTAATATAACTTAACTCAGCACGAATGCTTAATGCTTAAGCTTACTTCAAGTCTTATTTGCCAATTTTTATTAAACCAAGCTTTTTTATTTGGTTTTCAATTCTAAGAATAAATAAGTAATATGTAATGTCGCTCGAGTCTGTTTCGGAGATATAGTTATATCATTATAAGTTGGGAAATCTCGAATGAATATAATAAATATGGATGCCAGAAGAAAGATAATTTAATGCTCTGCAATAATGCATCGAAATCTTTGAAATTTAACTTTAAGTTGGGGAGACTTATTTTTTTTCTGAAATTTTAACTAACTTTTTTTTAACCACTATTTTTTCCAAAATATGTGTTAATAATCTGAAACTTTATTAACGTGGTAAGAAAGCTTAATTTATTCCCTTTAAAATGGTATTTTAAATGTATTTAAATGGCATATTAAAATGTTTTTACCTGAAAACAAAAAAACTAATTCAAAGACTTCTTCTGAAAACTATGAACAAAAACAATAAAACACAACTACTAGCACAACAATCATGAGAAGACGATTTTTATTATAAAATTTTTATAAAAAGCGCGAGAAATATTTGTCCTTCATTTAAGTTATGAAAGGGAATTCGGCTTTAATGTTCTGGTTTGCAGTTCGTTACGTAAATGTCTTTTGATGGATTCCCATCTTACAATGGGAAATAGTTATTCCATAAGAACTAAGCTGGAGTGGATAACCATAAACATATGTGCGGCAATATCGAAACTGTTTCCAACATGACCAGCTTTCAAGCAACTTTACTTTGTGACGGCATCCTACGAGGAAGAAAGTTTTATTGTAAATAAAGAGCTTGTAATATATTTTTTTGCAAATAGCAATAATTTCGTCGGAGGCGAAACAATTCGCTTTTATATTCAACACAAGCCTCTTGTTGTGCAACGTCCATTCGATGTCTGCAAAGATTAAGCATCTTTGTCTAAAAAATTCAAAAGAAAGTGGATTGTTTTAATTCAGTTCAGTTGTTAGATTTGTTTGACAAGTGCTCTACGGCAGTGCTGCCACGTTTGACTTACGAAAAAATTAAGCGGCGATAGCCTTTTTTTTGCCACTGAGATGATTATCTTATACCCGCGACAAAAAAACACGGCTAGAAACCAGAGTAAAACGCTAAGCTGGCACAATAAAAAAAGAACAACTGCGAAAACTTACACCCCTGGGGAAGTTGTCTACAAAAAAGACAAACAAATTAAAGGAAAAATAAACTTATTTTAAGAAAGAAACTATAGCTAAGGATAATATTACATTTACATCAACTAATAATAGGAAAATACATAAATCACACTTAAAAAATTGACCGTTTCATTTTCTAGACTGATACCATAAGAAAGCTCAATTTGTTGGCTTTAAAATGGTGTATCAATGTAGCAAATTTTTTTATATTAACCCATTTTTTACCGAAATGTAAAAAAATTAATTAATAATTGGATTTTTGGGAGTTTTAAATCCTGAGCTGCGGCCGTAGGCCGCCCACTTACCCTTATTCTTATGTAAAAGTACTGTGACTAGTAAAACAGGTGCTGGATACATTATAAACTGATCCGCAGACGAAGGCCGCCGCGAAGCCGGTGTTGGATTTTTGGGAGTTTTAAATCCTGAGCCGCGGCTAAAGAACCCCTACTTACCCATACTTTTATTTAAAAGTACTGTGACTAGTAAGCCAGGTGTTGGATACATTATAGACTGATCCACGGCCGAAAGCCGGTTGCTGTTGTTGTAATATTTCTTTTAATAATCGTTGTTTATTATTATTGTTTAAGTCGTTGTTGTTGTAGCTGTCCGTAAATAGTTTTCATAAGAAGTTTTCAAAAAACTTTTATTAATTGATATTTCTATATTCCGGTAAAAAATGGGTTAATACAAAAAAAATTTGGTACATTGATACACCATTTTAAAGCCAATAAATTGAGATTTCTTATGGTGCTAAAAAAGTTATATGCTAATCATAAATTTTTTTGGAAAAATTAACGTTTTTTAGAAAAAAAAGGGTCAAAATTTTACAAAAATCGCTATATCTCGAAAACTATAAAACAAATTTTAAATGTTTATGTGCCGATTTAATGCCTTATTTAATTACCTTTCATATGATACCAATATTTTGGATATTTATACAGAGTTTTCCAACTTATACTGATTTTTATAAAAGCTATATCCGCAACTTCCGATAGCTATATCTCCGAAACTAGATCCGTCTGACCCTCTTTTTTTGCATACTTATTTTTTGTTTTTATAGTACTTTCTCTAAAAAAATTAAAAAATTTGAGGCATTTGTACTAAAGTAAATCTGTTCCCAAAATAATACATACAATTGACTAAACGAATTTGATCAAATAGTGGACGGCATTAAACCAATTATCCGTTATGAAATAAACAGGACTGGAGCACTAGCCCTACAATTGGAACATAAACTCTCGACAATAGAAAATTTGTTAGACCAACTACGGCCGATAAGTCCCAGCAAATTCAAGAGGGCAATAAATTGGATTGGATCTGCTTGGAAATGGCATCTTAACAAAAGCAGACGAATTGACGGAAAACAGTAATAAGCAATATACGGTAATTGAATACTTAATAAAAACAATAAACGAAATACTAGACGGTTTTAATAGAATAAAAGACGAATTCGACATAAATAATACGGACCAATACGAACAAACTTTATTCAATAAGTTGGGGTTAATTAAAGAAGAAATTTCCCAAATAGTAATGGCAACTAAATTAGCAAAAAAAAGGGATTGTTCACTGCCATTTATTAAACAAAGCAGACTTTGCGAATATTTGAACGCGAACAGGAACACTTCCTTTCAAAAACGAATTACAAGCCCTTAGGTACGCAGAACCGTCAATAGTAGTTAAAGACTCGCTTCTCCTCTATGTAACCTCACTACCCCAAACAGAGGATACTCTGTTTAACAACATTCTCATTCGCTCAACAGTAAAAAACAAAAGAAGAATTTATCTTCAATTTACGAACCTTTTTATATCGCAAACTGAAAAATATGGTTTACTTGACAGGTGCACGGTAATAGACAATGTAACATTTTGCAATGAGAATCAGCTCCAGAAATTAGGAAAAACCCACTGCATCACACAACTTCTAACGGGTGAAAGAGCAGTGTGTGACTACCAGCTTCAAACCAAATCTATAGTCGAATTAATTTCAGACGGGACTATTTTTCTTTCCAACTTTAAAGGTAATTTAACACACGGTAATAACTCTCAGAGCCTGAATGGCACATTTGTAGTGAATTTCTTTAACGAAACCATTTCCGTAAACAACGTTACTTACACTAATTGGCAAACCACATCTTCTCAAGTCTTACCCTAAATCTTTCAACCCCATCTCACTGAAAATGAGGTAAAATTAGGCCTAGATTACCTTCATGAGCTTAATTTGAGAAATGTAAAAAAACTCGAAGAATATTCCGTTAAAAGCAAAGTCTCTATTAGTTCTAGTTGCTTTTCCATTTTCGTCGGGATAGCACTATTCCTTGTCCTTTATTTTTACTCCAAATGTGGGACTCGTAATAAAGCAATTTACATCCCACAAATTGTCGACCTTCCAACAGTCTCAAAAATTCATCCTTCAGGACCTAATCAGCGAGACACTGATGCTTAAGAAGGGGGAGTTAGCACATAGCGACTAAGAACACACAAAACACTAACAACAATCTGCTTACTACACAAAAACCTAGTTAACACATATCATAATTAAAAACACTCACAACAACAGACTGCTTATTGCACAATAACAAAACAATAATTCAATAACCCTAAATTCAATAATTGCACAATAACAAAACAATAATTCAATAACCCTAAATTCAATAACCTTATTTAAATTCAATAACCCTAAGTTCAATAACCTTATTTCAATTCAGTAACCCGAAGAGTTGCTTAGGCTATAATTATTCTTTTATTTTAAAATCAAGCGATAGGAAATAAGTCAGAATGTTTTTTATATTTTACTTTTATTAAAATTAAGCTGAAATTGTAAAGCAGAATAAGCACTTTTATAATATAAAAAAGAAATTATCAATAAAAATATTTTAAGTTCAGTTTTGACAGCAAATCCAACAAGTTTTATTTCCGCGGTAGTTAACTTTCATAGTTATTTTGAAATTTTAAAATCCCCAAACAAATACAAATGCAACGCCTAAGCCATATTTTCTCAAAGCTCGATAGCGGTGAACGTTACAGCAAATCGAATACTCGTCAAAATCTAGCGGATTAAATTGTGATGAAATATGATGTTATTATATATTAATTTTAAATTTTTTATTTTTTTTAGTTTTATATACTTTATTTTTATTAAATTTTTTTAAGTATTTTTAACGTTGTATTAAAAGTTACATTTTGTATTGTGTAAGTTGCACTTTGCTACGCGAGTGTCAAAAAAAATATAAAACTATTTTTTTTTTATTTAAAAACTTGTTTTTTTATTTATAATTATTTTTAGTTCCTTTTACATATTTTTATTTAAAACTTATTTATAACCTTCTTATTCGTCGAACTTACTGCAACTAACTTTAGTTTTTGGAAGAAAAAGCTAACTTATTGCTGCCTACGACAGCCAGACGCGTTTGCATTGCATTGCTCTGTTGCAATGCATTTCTTTGGAATTTTATGTGCTGCTGTGCTGACATAGCAAAAGTGAAAATAAAGCAATGCATTGCTCTGTTGCAATGTATTTCTTTGGAATTTTTGTTATTGAAATTTAATATTGCTATGTGACATAGCAAAAGCAAAATTAACCGGAATTTCGATTTATTTTATTTGACTGTTAACCTGTTGTTAACTAGTCAAACGTTAACCCATTGTTAACTCCTCCGCCCTCAAGTTCGAACGTCCCCGGTCGACGCTTTTACGAACAGGCTTGTTATGTCTTTTATAATGTTTTCCTTTTTCTTCCTTTTTATTATTACAATCATTAAAAATATTATTACAAAAATTATTATAATTAATATAACTTTGTTTCTTTATTAAATCTACTTCTTCTGTTTCTAATGATTGGAGTTTTTCAATAGATTCTAAAGATAGCATTTTTTCTAAAGTTCCATTGTCTTGCAATGGGTTCATAATTGCTGGTAAAGGCGTGTTACTTGATATTGCTTTTGCAAAATAAACTTTTTTCTCCGTTACAACACTCGTATTTTAGTGCTTTAAAAGGTAAGTTCCGTTCAAATTTACCGTTTGGTTATCGAATTTGACAAATCCATTATATTGATTAAAAAATAGTATATCGCTTGAAATTTCCTCTATTGATTTGACGTGCTCATTATTTATCTTAACGCAATTATTTTCCTTACTCCTTAGCAGGAATGGTATGCATTTTTCATTTGTTATATTTTCTAAGTCAGCTTCCTTACAAATTGATAAGCCATTGTACGATTTGCAGTTACCTATCTTACCATAATTTTGGTTATTACACAGCAAAATTTCGTCAAAGTTTATTCTATTAATAATTTGACCTTTTTTTATTGGCCTGATTTTTGATGATTTGCAATCGTCTTTCTCTGTCGTTGGTAAACTAATTATGTAAACTAAACAGTTTTCACTAGAGGCTATCTTTATTTCGGCGAATTCTAACGCTTCGTCTAAATTTATAAAAGGGATGTTTTCATTTTCTAACATGGTTCTGGTCATGTCTATTTCCTTGTTCGTTAAAATGTAAGAGTTCACTGTATTTGATTTTGCCCAGTGAATGGCGTAAGCTATATTTATCAATTCCTCTTTAATGAGCTCTAGTTTGTATTTGATTTGTATTGCTAAGTCATTCTCAATTTCTTTCCTGTCCTGTATAAATTTTGATTTCCAGGCTGATCCAATGAAATCTAATGATCTTCTTGATATCCGTTTATTTATAGTTAGTCTGTTTATATAATTTTTCGTCTGTACTATTAATAGGTCTAATATGGGATGAAGTGAATGGTTCTTAAATTGAGCGTTGATTTTCTCTTCTAGGTTAGCTATTGCATTTTCATAGTCCTTCAGTTCTATAATATGAATGATCTTAAATGTTCCTGATTGTAGTTTAGCTGGTCCATTGTCGATCGTAACCAGTTGTGACGTACTGTAATCAAGGATCTGAACGTTTTCAGATGCTGATACGAAGAATAGTCTAAAATAAAAAACATGTGAGGTTTAGTTTCTTATAAGGCTTTTGTGAACTAATTTGCCAGACTCTATTATGACTGAGGAAGAGTTGTTTTCTTTTACTATCTCCTTCTTAAATCGCGGAGTCAGTTTGGTACCGTATCTCCTATTTATTTTAACGTAAATTATTTGTCCTGGTGTATAGTCTTTTTTTTGCGTTCTAGTTTTATTATAGAATTCGAGGTCCTTCGTTTGTTTTGCCTTAAGTCTCTGTACGTTGTCTAGCCTAGCTTCCTCGTACTGTTCCGGATTTATATAAACTTTGCGTCCAAAAAATAATTCGATTGGTTTCTGTCCTGTTGTGGAGTGGATTGAATAATTATATTCGTAGACAGCTCTATCAAGAAGTTCTGCAAATGATCTGTCTAAATTCTCAGCCTTCAAGCATCTTAAAATTTCTGAAAGAGTCGAATGAAATCGTTCGACTTGTCCATTTGCCCTACTTGTATGCGGCGGTGTTCTGAATATTTTTACTCTCAGTTGGTTCTCGAGCATAAAAGTTATTGAGTGCGAATTGAGCGATTTTTCGTTGTCGATAACTATTGATTCGGGCATTCTGAAAGTAAAGAGTAACTGTCTGAGTGGTTCACGTATGTCTTCTGTTGATCTCGAATTTATTAATCGTGCTTGCGCATATTTCGAATATTTGTCTAATGCTGTCAGGACTTATCTTTTTTCTGCGATGTAAATGTCAATGTGTAGGATTTGACCGGGATATTCAGGAATTAGGGTTGTTTGGATCTCGGGGTTGTTTGGATGTCGATCATATTTGTTTTCTTGTCCTGTTAATATTAATAATTGGTTTTTGAATACATTGACCGGAGTTTCGATTGATGGAATTAAGTTATGTCCTGAACTCTCGTCGGAGTGAGTCGCTATTGTGAGAGAATTTAATTCTGGTGGTCTGGATAAAGTGTCAGCTATTATGTTAGTACTTCCTGGTTTATATTGCAGTGTGTAATCATACTCCTCTAAGATGGCTTTCCATCTTTTTAATTTGGCATTGTCGTTTTTATTGCTTAGCGCAAAAGTTAGGGGTTGATGGTCCGTAAATATCTTAATTTTAGCTGTACCGTATAGGTAATTCCTAAGGGATTTGAGTGCCCATATTATGGCAAGCATTTCTTTTTCATTTACTGCAAAATTTTCCTCTGTTTTACTTAAGGTTCTTGATATGAATGTAATTGGTTTTCCGTCTTGTTCGAGAACTGCACCAAGTGCATGGCTTGAAGCGTCTGTCGTTAAGTGAAATTCTTTTTCAAAGTTGGGGTAGGTTAAAATAACTTCTTCAGAGACAAGTGCGCTTTTTATTTGTTGGAATGCTATTTTTGCTGTTTCAGTTAATTGAACAAATGTTTTTTTTGATTGATTTTTCGATACTCTTCCGTCCTCCCCTCTTAGTAGACTAGTGAGAGGTTTTGCTATTTTCGCGTAGTCTCGTATAAGCCGCCTATAATACCCTGAGAGACCTAAGAAGGATCTTAAATCTCGAAACGTTTTCGGGTAGGGAAAATCTATAATAGCTTTGACTTTGTTGGGATTAGTTGTGATACCGTTGTAGGAGACTAAAAATCCTAAGAATTCTATTTGATCTCTAAAAAACTCACATTTATCTACCTGCACTTTCATGTTTGCTTCTTGGAGGGTACTAAAAATTTCGTGTATGTGTTTTGCATGAGATTGTTCGTCTTTACTAAATATGATTATGTCATCTATATAAACATAACATATTATCCCTACATGTTTTCTCAATATGTCATCTAATGCGCGTTGGAAAATCGCGGGAGCATTCTTTAAGCCGAATGGTAATCGCGTAAATTCGTATTTACCGTTTTTTATTGAGAAAGCGGTTTTCTCTACGTCAGATTCCTTTAATGGAATCTGGTGGAACCCACTTTTTAAATCAATTACCGAAAAGTATTTATTTTCTCCTAGTTGGGAGAGTACTTCGTTAATGTCAGGAATCGGATAGCGATCAGCTATTGTGACTTGATTAAGCTTCCTGTAATCAATAACTAACCTATACTTTTTTTCGTTGGATGCGTCCTGCTTCTTTGGGAATATCCATACAGGCGAGTTGTATGGGGAACGTGAAGGTCTAATAATTCCGTCTTCTAACAATTTTCCTATTTGTTTCTCGACTTCTGTTTTTAAGGACATGGGATATGGGTAATATTTCGTATAAACCGGTGTATCAGAATTTGTTCTAATGGTAGCAATCACTTTTGAGGTATAAGTTAATTTCTCATTGGGTTCAGAAAAAAGGTCTAAGTGTCGTCTGATAAGTGTGTTCATCATCTGCTTCTGTTTGTTATTCATATGATTACCTCTGATGCTAATATGATTTACTTCCGGTGAAATTAATTGTTTTAATCGAATTCTGAACGAGTTATTAACCGTCATGTAGTTGTGTCTGGTATGAATAACAGCTGATAAATCTTTCAGACTATCGTTGCCTAGTATTGCGTCAAATGACACTAGTGTTGGGAGTAGGTAAAATTTCAAGTTTTTGTTTTTTAAATTAAACAAATTAATATAAGTGTGGTGTGTGATTTTAATTTGTCCTCCTACTGAGTTCGCGAAAAATGCTTTATCACTTTTTATAGATTTTTTTACTAATTTCGTTTGCACGTAATTCTTATTTGATCCTGTATCTACTAATATTTTTAAAATAACCCCACTCTCCGTTTTGCATTCAAAGAATGGCAACGAAGAGTTACTTAATCTAAAAAATGTATGTCTGATAAGTCTAAAAATTGCATTTCGTCTGAATTGTCTTGTTCATAGCTTTCTGGAGCATCTTGGTTTTGGTTTAATAAATATTCCGTCTCCTGGTGTTCAGAAGTGGAAGGATGACACTCTGCCGGTGTAGCATTAACATGAAAGTTTCTTTGTATTTTCATTGGTGGATTTGTTAAAGTTTGATTTTCTTGTCATTTTCCAGCGTACCTAAAGTTTGGTCTGTTCGCGTAGTTCACTCTGTTTGTTCTCATGCTTTCATCTATATCCATAGGCTCTGGCCTTGGTAGTGGTTTGGGTCCAAATGGTCTTGGAGGGGGATTAGAATATTGATTCGTTTGATACCATTGTTGGGGCCTTGCTGGGAATGTTTGAGGCTGACGTTGTTGTTGATATCCATATGATCTAAAGGTTTGTAATGGTTGAGGTGTGTGCGCCAGTTCTGGGTAAAACTGTTGAGTTAGTTTGTTGTACCTGTGAGGTACTGGAGATGCTACATAATTATTTGTTCTGGTAAGATCGTTATGGTTGTGTGCATGGTACGTTCTAAAGTTCTGGTTTTGTAGCTTTAAGCAAAGATGCAGTGCCTCTGGCAAACTTGTGGGTTCTTTTATTCCCAGTAGTTTTGGTAAATCACCTGAAAGTCCTCGCACAAAGGTGTCAAGGGCTTTTCCACGGTAAGTTGCGGTAAGTATCTGAACTGACTCTGGTCCTACTTCCATGCTTCCTATCTTATTTAAGATTAGTGAAAGATGCTTATAGATTTTTTGATAAAAGTCTTGAATTGAATTTCTTCCTTGTACCAAGCAAGTCATTTGGTACTCCAACGTACCAATGTCTCTCTTGTCCGCATAGTGTGCGGTTAAACAACGGGAGATTTCTTGCCAATTTAGCGGGGTGTTGTAGGACTCTAGTGCTATATCAGCACTTCCAACAATTTTGTTCCTTATAGCGTTCAAAATTCCGAAGTATTTCGGGGTACCTACTAATGATTCGTAAGTTTTGAGAATTCTTTCGACACTTTTCTTCCAGGAGCTAAATTTTTCTGGCTTTCCACTGAAGTCCCTAAGTGTTTTTACTATATCTGGGATTTTTTCCATGTCGTCAAGGTTGTTCCTATATCGTTCATCTATTCCTTGGTCAACTATTGGAGCCGGATTTCTGTCATTGTTGATTATGTCTTGTATCATGTTTCGTACGTCTGCGTTTAACGCTTGTGCCACTAAGTCTCTAACCATGTTTTGTAATTCAGGCCATGGCTGTAAGTTAGCGGCTGGAATAGGATTTGCAACATTAGCTGCATTAAGAATTAGGGGCCTTATAAGGTTGTTATTATTTGCCATTTTCTAATCTATGTTCTTTTAGAGGAAATTTCACACGCAATAAAAATTTGTATTTGTTTCAATATTTCAATTTCAGATCGATTCTTTTCTTTTTAAAAATTAAAACGTTATTTATTATTTCTTGTTTTATTTTTAGAATTTTTCGAATCAATTCTTTTATTCGTTTTTCAAAATTTAAATTTACTTTTTTATATAAAAAAAAAATTTTTATATTGATTTTGAGATTTTAATTTTTCGCTTAATTTTATGATAAAAAAATTTATTTTTCCTTTATAAATTCTTAATTAAAAATATTTTTTCCTTTTTTAATTTAATTTAATTTGAAAATTTTGATTCAATTCACTTTTTATTGTTTTTCTTAATTCAAATTTTATATTGATTTCGAGATTTTAATTATTCACTTGAATTTATAAATCTTGATTAACTTACAGTAACAGTAGGAACATCATTAGTTATCCTTTGGGTGTTTAGCTGCCTTGGACTGGCTCATTTTTACTTCTCGTTACTAAATGGCGTAGCACCACTTCTAAGAAGGATTCTGATGGTTTATCGCTGTGATCCCTTAGGTCCTGGATTACAGCAGACGACTTCACCAGTCTAATTTAAGGTTGCGGCACTTGTATGCTGTTGTCAGCTCTGGTGTGGCTTTTCCTTATCCTCTTTTGTTACGTCTACTTGAGTTGCAGTGATGTTGTTTTTCGACGAGCTGACCCTGTTCCTTATGTACAGGGGTGTGGGATTTCTCGACTGAAATCTTTTCTTCGTTTAAGTAAAATTTTCACTCGGTCGACTTTTTTTTTAATTCGATTTTTTTTTAGTTCGATATTTTTTCTTTCTTTTTTCCGATTCTTTGTTCGGTTATTTTTAGCTCGGGCGCCAGTTGCACTTTGCTACGCGAGTGTCAAAAAAAAATATAAAACTATTTTTTTTTTATTTAAAAACTTGTTTTTTTATTTATAATTATTTTTAGTTCCTTTTACATATTTTTATTTAAAACTTATTTATAACCTTCTTATTCGTCGAACTTACTGCAACTAACTTTAGTTTTTGGAAGAAAAAGCTAACTTATTGCTGCCTACGACAGCCAGACGCGTTTGCATTGCATTGCTCTGTTGCAATGCATTTCTTTGGAATTTTATGTGCTGCTATGCTGACATAGCAAAAGTGAAATTAAAGCAATGCATTGCTCTGTTGCAATGTATTTCTTTGGAATTTTTGTTATTGAAATTTAATATTGCTATGTGACATAGCAAAAGCAAAATTAACCGGAATTTCGATTTATTTTATTTGACTGTTAACCTGTTGTTAACTAGTCAAACGTTAACCCATTGTTAACTTGTATATTATATTTTAAGTTCTAGCTGAAGCTCTTACTTGTTAGTACTAGTAAATAAGTTATAAACTGTTATTTTATTACTTTTTTAATAAATAATAATGATAATAATAAAAATATGCAGTACATAAAATTTTTTAAAAGGAACATAAAACGCAATGATCTTGGAAGTCGATTGGAAAAAATCATTGCATAATTTTAGGACTTAAGTTATAGATGATTTTATTATTCCTATTAGATATTCGCATTAAAGTTTAAGATTCGCTGTAACTTTTTCAATTTCAATAATTTTGGAAAGCTTTGCTGAAATGAATTTTATGATTTGATACGGACTTTAATTTTATGATGTGCCCTTGGCACGTTAGGGTGGTAGAAGCTGAGATAATGTATACAACTAGTCGAAAAAAAAATCTGAGACAAATGACTTTTATGAATGAAATGTAGTCCATGTTGAGACATTTACAACGATATGCCATACTTGTTGATCGGACGTCAAATAGAGGAGATATAAGAAAAAAAAAACAAAATTGCATCGAATTTAGGGGCCGACAAAAAAATTATTTTTCCTTAAAAATCTTTCAATATTAGCTTTCAAACTGGGGGAGGTCATTCGAACTTTTTTTTTTTGGATAGGGGTCGATAATATCTACTACTGCATACGACGGCTGCCTGCCACGACTGAGATCGATTGTACGTTGACTCCCTTGTTTTATGCTTCTGTTCGCTTTCATGTTGTACCGCGTGGTCGCATCGTTTCATTCTAACAGCTGTTCGTTGTGATCTGGTATTACGCTTGTATTTTCTTTCATGTTGTACGGCGTTGTCCCATTGTTCCATTCTAACAGATCGCTGTTATCTGTTGTTATACGACATGGGCTATTTATTAAATTTCTTTGAATATATACAGTGTTGATTGAATTTTAAATACATTACATTACATTTAGTATTTTTTCTTAACATACATACGTATTTATCTAAGAGTTTCTAAATTAATATTTACATTTTGTAAAAATAACATTTTATTTTATTACATAAAATTACTTAGCAGATACATACATTGTTTTTATTATTATATGTTTTTCCAAAAAAAATTTAAAAAAGGAAATTTTCATTAGTAGATTTTATACTTAAAACTACTCAATATCTTACAACTACCTAGAAATAAATAACAACAGGTAAAGAACTCTTACTTTAAGTCGTCACATAGTACGTAAATCATTATTGTTATAGAAATTGACCAGTGCTGTACACTGTATTTCTGACGTCAAGTGTTTTGTACCTTCTATGGTAAAACAAGAGTTTTTTACCTGCGTACAGATTGTTGTTATTATTTAATACGCTTAAATATATGGGTGACATATACCTTTCTATAATGGGGTATGCTATTTCGCTTTCCTTATTTAGGTAGCTATCTAATAAATCGTTATGAACGAAGGGCAAATTTCCTAAGTATTTCATGGCTAATCCTACCAGAAAGGAATCTATTCTTTTTGTTTGGCTTTGGTCATAAACTATTTTATTAGAGGTACTCTTGTAGGTTCCATCCCAGAATCGCTTAGCTCTAATACCTAAGCAAACCCTGAGGATGTATCTTTCAAATTTCCTAAGCCTTTCCATTTGGGCTGATGAAATATCAAACCATATGGGGAACGCATAACCTATAATGGGCCTAATAATTTGCTTATAGCAATTTAATCTTATCTCATACTTAAGGTGTTTTGCTCTGCGAAACAAGTTCGAGTAGCAGAAAAATATTTTTTTGGCTTTGGATAGGGTGTAATCAATATGAGATTTAAAGGTGAATTTCCTATCAAAAACGACACCTAAATACTTAATTTTTTCACTATATCTAATACATTCACCGTTTATTTTTATATCAGGAATGTATTGCCTAGCATTGGGATATATATGTTTTTTAAGGCCTTTGAAAATAGTGCTTTCACATTTACCTATGTTCAACCTTAGTTTCCATTTTATAAAGAACCTATTCAGAACTTCAAGGTGGTTATTTATTTTAATATTTGCCGTTGAGGCCCTTGCGTTTGAACTGAGTAGGAGAATGTCATCTGCATAGATTAGGGTTAATATATCTGAGTCTGGGTTAGGGATGTCTGCCAAAAGGATATTGTAGAGGATTGGTCCTAGGATTGAGCCCTGGGGTACTCCTGCAGTTATTGACTTACAAATGGAGTTTTCATTATTAAAGTGCACAAAGAAGGACCTATCTGTGAGGTAATCTAACACTATTTTGCAAAGATGCTTGTCGAAATGGAATTTTCTATACATTTTGTACACTATTCCCTCTATCCAGGCTGTGTCAAAAGCTTTTTCAAAGTCAAGCGCCACTGCTATTGTTGCACGCCGCTTATTTAAGTTGGTTGTGACGAAGTCCGAGAGAAGAGTTAGTGCATGGTTAGTGGAGTGGGAAGGTCTGAAACCAAACTGAAAATCTTTGAGAATATTGTGTTCGACGATATGATTTTTGATTTTGCCAAAAATAAAACCTTCATAAAGCTTACTAACATTGGACAATAATGAAATTGGTCTATAGTTTTTAGGCACTTTCGGATCTTTATTTTGTTTAAGAATTGGAAGAACTTTTGCACATTTCCAGGAAGAGGGAAAGTAACCTATACTAAAGGTATGGTTGAAAAGGGTGGCTAAGAATTTCCAGAAAACATATTCAGTTTTCTTCAAAAGAAAATTGGAAATATTATCTTCTCCCGAGCTCCTTTTATTATTTTTTCTCTTAAGAGTTATAGCTATTTCCACAGGCTTAATTAACTTTGAATAGTTTCGAAAGGCTTCGTTATCTAACCCACTCACTAAAGCCTCCCCATCTGCTTTTAGGTCACTATTAAATCTTATGATAGGTTCAGGGTAATCTAAATCTGAAATCTCGCTCCTAACCAGCCTTGAAAAGCTTGGGCAACCCAGATTAGAATTTATGCTGTGGATTTCTTCGAATTTATCTGCTAACAAATTGATTTTATTAAAATTTTCTACCTGAACGTTGCCTTGAGCGTCCGTTAAATCAGGCAGATCCCTTTTCCTACTAAGTCCGCACATACCCTTGATTTTTTTGTATGTCTTGTGGTTCATTTTAACGTTCCTACAGATATTTGCCCAGTGCTTTTCCTCATGAATTTTAATGAGGTCGCTAACAATTTTGTCTATATTTTTAATTATTGCCTTAAGTGTGTTTTTCCGTAGAGGATCTACACATCGGTATACTATCTGGCGTAACCTACTCTTTTCTTTAATAAAGTCTAATACATTCTGGGGCAAATCAATCAGTCCTTTATTCTTTACTTTTACCTTTGGAACAGAACCCGCTATTGCTAGTTCGAAACATTCATTTAGCCCTCGTACACAATTGTCTATCTCTAACGTGGTTACATTTCTATCTACGGGAAGAGCATATATGGGAAGATTTCTTTGAAGTGAATTGTTGAAATCTGTAACATTCATTTTGCTATAATTGAGAAACTCAATGGGCGCACTTTTTTATATGCCACTAATAGCTAGGACTAACTCAACACCAAAATGGTCGGATTCGTAGTCTAAGGTTCTAAATCGGTTTGAGAAGTTATCATCGTATTGAATACTAACGAAAGGGGAGGTGAGGAACAAATCTATGTAGAAATTACAAGGGGAAATTTTTGTGGGAAACTTTGTGGGAACTATTTGTATGTTGGGAATTTATTTCGTCCAATTTTTGAGTACCATCCCACTGGTGTTAGTGTTTTGGTTTCCCCAGTCAAGATGCTTAGCATTAAGGTCTCCCCCAAGGATAAATTGATCTGTAGTAATGGAGCTAAGCAATTTATTGAGGTCTTGTTCCGCTAGGAGATCTCGCAGTCTTGTATACATTGATACGAAGGTCATTTTAGTCCCGTCTTTAAGCCCTATTTCTATTGCTGTATTTTCCAAGCTAATAGTTGAGATTACTAACTTTTTAAAACTAAACTCTTCGCGGAGACATATGGCTGTACCCCCACCGCTACCAGAGGTGCTATCCTGCCTTACTAGATGATATCCCTTGAAACTCACTTTGTGCCTACTATTCAGTTTGGTTTCTGCCAATAGTACAATGTCGGAATTGTGGTCTTTAAGAAGTCTATTGAAGAAGTGCCTTTTTTTGGTGGAAACTAAGGAATTAACATTGATAAAGATGCATTTTATGTTTCTAATCATCTAGTCTAAGACTGATGAGTAGATTAAACAATGCCTTGGATTTATCCTCATCGCAAGAGAGCTTTTTATACGAGGTGGAGAACTCGCTCACCTTGTTGAGGCACTGAAGGAAATTCTTTCCTAAGTGACGTTTGCAGTCGGTGTCAATTTCCTCAAATTGAATTTTAGGGTTACCACTGCTGACTTTTGGTGGTGCTGTGGGCTTTGAAATGCTACTTGCAAACATGGAAGCATAACTTTGATTCGTTCTGAACGAAGTGGGTATTGATGCAGCTTTAGCTGCGAAGGTTACGTTTTTTGTCTGAATGTTTTTCTTTTCTCTTAGTCTACCTAACAGTTCAATCCTCTTAGGACAAATTTTTGCGTTAGCAGTATGGCCTAAAGAGTTGCAATTAATACATTTCACAGGTACTCCTATATACTTTGTCTTTTCACCTGTGGTAGGTGAAGTAAAAACTACCTCTTCAGTGTTTAACCTTTTCTCTGGTATCTTGCAGTTTTTGGGTCCATGAGACTCACCGCACTTAACACAGCGGTATGGCATATTGCAATTGCTTGCAACATGGTTATACCGCTGACAATTTTTACACTGAACAGGTAGTTTCGACTTGACATCCTCGAAACTAACCTTGCAGTTTAAAATATATTTAATGGACCTAAACTCATTGAGGTTAGAATCCTTGCTTAGTTGAATCAACCACTTATGGTCGCTAATTTTCGAAAGGCCTACAATCTGGATTTTTAAATTTAAACCGTTTAGGTACCCACAATTTCCTCTTTCTCAAAGGTAGGGGCAAGTTTATTGATAACAATGGAGTATGGCTTAATTTCTGCTGGAGTAAAAGAATAAAAATTTGTCTCCATTGATTTTAAAATCTCTTTTACGTTATTATAGTCAGCCATCGTTAAAGTATTGACGTGGGTGACATTTCTGTTAATAATGTTAAAAGAATAATTTTTATGCTTCAACTTCAGCAGAATATTATCCGAAAGGACTTTCTGACTTACATTGTAAGCTATTAGTGGTGGTGGCATGTTCTTCTTCTTGTTGTTGTTTTTGATTGTCTTCTGGCTGTTGGTGATGTTGCTGTTTTCGTTGATGATAACGCTGTTATCTGGTTGCTGATTTTTTGTTGAAGATTTCTTCCGTATAGTTTTGCTTTCTTCAAGCGACGGAAACTCTTGGTTAGTTGTTGTTGTTGTTGCTGTTGTTGTTGCTGCTGTGGCTTTATTTTTCGAAATAGCGTCGACGTCACTCTGAATGTCTATTTCGATGTCGTTATAGTTTTCTATTGTTGCGGATTGATGTTGTGGTTGCAGTTGCTGTCGTAGCAGCATGTAATCTTTTCGCATTTCCTCAAATGTCTCCGCTAGCTTATTATATTTTATTACGAGATTAAGGTGCTCGTCGCTATCAGAGCCTGAGTTGCTCATCTTTTTTCTCTTCCTTTTCTTCTTCTTCGTGCCGATTAGGTTGGTTGATGCCTCACTGCCACTCACATCGAGGCTGCTGTATCTGTTTTCTGTACCTGGCATTTTGGGCAACAGGTAGAAATTTTGGTGTAGTTATCTCTGCTAGTATTCGCTGTAATTTGTCCGTAAATACAATCTTACGCTTTAAACGCTGAGGTTAGAATGATGATGATGATCTGTTATCTGTTGTGAGCAGTGTTACCATTTAATAGAATGGCAAATTTGGATAAAACAAATTCTTGTCAGGGATACTGCGCCTTAATGCAATTTACTTCATTATTAAGCAAAAATATAAGCTTAACCAACATTAATTCATTAATTAATAATAAAACGAATAATTAAAATATCAAAATAACAATACATAGAAGAAACTAAATACTTTCTGGTAATCAATTGCCTTGAAATGCATGACTTGACGATAGTGTAGAAAAAAACGAGGCTCGCCGATTTTTGTCTTTACAACGGGATCGGCGGCAAAATCATATGGGGTGATTCAGCACAAAATCGAAATTTTTTTCATTTATTTCCGGTCAATTTTCAATTTTTTATAAGAAAAAAAGAAGAAAAACAAACCACGGATTCGAATTCCTCGATCGATAATAACTGTTTAAAACAAGAAAAAAATCAGGTCTGTTAGCTTAGAAAAATGCAGATATCTTGGTTTTGAAATAAGAAAATGATATGCGGTTTACGGCATTCTTTTAAGCAAATAACAATACATTAAAAATTATGTAACACGAGATCGGCGGCAAAAAAATATGGGGTGATTTTGCAATGATTCTGCATTTTTCTAAATTAACAGAACTGACATAATTTGAATTTTTGAAAATGGTTGAAATCTAAAGGCCGAAAGGCTTCGGTCCTCAACTTCAACGCTTTTAAGTTCATTACTTTAGGAAATGGATTTTTTTCTCACTTTTTATGTTTTAAGCTCATCTGGTATAACAACAATGACTCGTAGAGTTGGTTGAGTTGATGTTAACGCAAAATGACTTCAACATTAACGAAAAAACTGACTTTACTGAGAATTTCATATTGTCACAGAGCTCTTATACCAAAGAGCAAATAACTGATATCAAGCACATATTTTCCGACGTTAAGTCAGAATAAATTTTTGTAGCCGAACCTTGGTTACCGACGAGTTAAGACCTCGGCGCGAGGTTCGTTACAATGGTATCGACCCCCATACAAAAAAAAAGTTCGAATGTTCACCCCCAGTTTGAAAGCTAATATTGAAAGATTTTTAAGGAAAAAAAAAAATTTTTTCGGTCTCTAAATTCGATGCGATTTGGTTTTTTTCTTATATCTCCGCTATTTAACGTCCGATCAACAAGTATGGTATATCGTTGTAAATTTCTCAACATGGACTACGTTTTATTTATAGAAGTCATTTGCCTCAGATTTTTTTTTCGACTAATTGTATACATTATCTCAGCTTGTACCACCCTAACGTGCCAAGGGCACATCATAAAATTAAAGTCCGTACCAAATCATAAAATTCATATCTGCAAAGTTTCAAAATGATTGAAATTGAAAAATTTCAGTGCAAATATTTAATAGGAATAATAAAATCATCTTTACTTAAGTCCTAAAACTATGCAATGGTTTTTTCCAATCGACTTCCAAGATCATTGCACTTATATGTTCGTTTTAAAAAATTTTATGTACTGCATATTTTTATTATTATCATTATTATTTATTAAAAAAGTAATAAAATAACAGTTTATAACTTATTTACTAGTACTAACAAGTAAGAGCTTCAGCTAGAACTTAAAATATAATATACACATTACAAAATATAACTTTTAATACAACTTCAAAATACTTAAGTAGATAAAAAAAATAAAGTATATAAAATTAAAATAAAATAAAAAATTCGAAATGAATATAAAATAAAAAAAAAATTCAACCCAATTTAACCTGCTAGATCACCGGTGATGCACTGACATATATTTTTGAACTTGTATCGAGAAATTAGGAACAGTTTGTTCCGCTCATTTGCATTTTATTTGTTTGGGACTTTTAAAATTTCAAAATAATTATCAATACATGCTTCAATGTATCTGCGAATCGTTGATCTCGATGATGTTGGAATTTTCGCGCGTTCCCACAAGCTAGTTATTTCTTTGAATACTTTTTCTGTAAAAACATTTAATTTTCTGTTGCCAGATTCAATATATTTCAGATATAATAAATATTAAATCACATCGCGCTTTGTTGGCAATTTGCTTTTTTCCAAATCGCACTTTCAAAAATCATTTTTGTTTTTTACTTTATTTTCTGAAGTAAAATACTTTTTCAATATTTGAAAAACACTTTTTCAAAGCTTGAACAATACTGTATACAAAAAATTTTTACAATATAGAAAAATCTATTACCTGACTTAAAATTTATAGGAATCCAACTTATATTCATTACGAAACCCAAACAATTTAGTCCGTCGCACTATAATTAGGACACTGAATCTTTCATCTACCAATCCTTAGTAGCAGGTAACTCGCGGGTTGCTGTTATATTGTAAGTATCGTAAATTTTTATTTATGGCGGAGCGTATGTGGTGATCAGAAAGTTGCAGAATACACACAACCTTACTTTTAAGGATTAAAGGGCCAACTAAACCATGCACGCTTTGACTGCAGTCAACTTATGCAAGTGTGCGAATACACACAAATCGTATATCAAAACTACAACGTATTTAACAAAAAGTTTCGTTCAATTTCCACAAATGTCATTTGCTTAAGGAAAGAGCGAAACTGAACGCACTTTCTGTTTCTGTATCAGCTCTCTATGCATTGTATACATAAGAAAAAAATTTTGCAATGGAATCTGAAGTGGAAAATACTTTTATTTTAAAATTGATAGAAAATGAGGAGAAAAGAAGATGCTTATACAACAAAGTAGACGCATTTTATTACAATAAGAATGTGAAGGAAATGGCTTGGAGTGCAGTTGCAGAAAGATGCATTTTAATATACACACACAATACGTACAACAATTTGTTTGACAATTCAGTGATGCCACGCTTTGATTTTGCCAATACTATTCCCCACAATCTACACGCATATTACAAAATGAGCAATTTTGTTATCTTATTTTTTTCTTAAAATTAGTAAAAACAATATTTGGATTGCATATTTATTGCCTTAAGTATCTAAATTATTGTCATTGAATAACATTTTGTGAATGAATTCAATTTATTTAGGAAATATAAGAAATAAAATTTATGCAATTGTGGGAATATATCATACGCTTGCAACTATGGCTACATCGCTTCTTAAGTTCAACGAAGTGCAACATAGCCACTAAAAAGTCTACTCTGAATTTCTTAAGCATCTGACAGGCTTTTCGTTCAAGTTTGACAGTAGGTTACGCTAGACGATGCATGGTTTAGTTGGGCCTTAAGAATATGTAACTGCTACAAGCAGAACACTTACGTTCTTATTTGATCAGTCTAGCGCCCATTAATTCGAAGTATTTACTTATTTTTCTTATTTTTATTTCGAAGCATATGCTTTTTACCTAGATTGATTTTGATGAAATTTGGTACGGATCAAAATCAAATGGGATAACTACACGCTGGAAAAAACGGATACAATTAATAAATTAAAAAATTTTAATTGATATAACTGAAACCTTAACGATTTTCATTTAAAATTATTTACATAAAATTGTTTAAAATTACAATAAGCGTACGTTGATCTTCGAAGAATTCGATTAGAAAAAACCATTGCTTAGTTTTAGGACTTAAGTTAAAGATGATTTTATTATTCCTATTAACCCTTTCGCGGCCGCTCCAAGGCCAGCTGCCTTTCAATATTAGCTTTCAAACTGGGAGTGAACATTCGAACTTTTTTTTTTTGTATGGGGGTCGATACTATCTAGTGAACATTCGAACTTTTTTTTGTGATACAATCTAGTATGTCATGCTATTTACAATGCTGGATGACAAAGTCTGCAATGCAGCAACAGATACCAAATCGGCTCTCAGGTGCTATATTTGTGGTGTCACTTCAAACAATTTTAATAAACTAGAAATTAAGGAAGTTGATTATGATAATTTGAAATTTTGTTTATCTACTCTTCACGCAAGAATACTTCTATTCGAGACTCTTTTGCATATAGCGTACAAGCTACCTATTGAAACCTTGACCACAAAGCCTGAAGAGAATATTAAATTAATAGATGACATTAAAAAAAGATTTCAGGAAGAATTTCAAGATAGATTAAGCCATAAAATCGATTTACCAAAAGCTGGATTCGGGAAAACAAATGGCGGCAATACAAGTGGCAGATTTTTTGAGGATCCAAAGATAGCGGCAGAAGTAACAGGCTTAGACCTTTCCTACAAAAAAAAAAAAATTAAAATAATATTAGAATTCGTCACAAGCGGATGCAAAATTAATTTAGATAAACTCACCGCATACACAAAAGAAACTGCATAAAAATATGTGCAGTTATATGGTAGGCACCCAATGACATCCACCATGCATAAGATTTTAATACACGCACTATTAGTAATCGAGCATGCATTGGTGCTTATTGTACTTTTTTCTGAAGAGGCAGCCGAAGACCGAAACAAACATTTTCGTTTATAAAGGCAAAACTTTGCCAGGAAATTTAGCTGAGTTGATTGCAATGTTGCCATCATAAACAGGCTGCTCTTGACATCTGATGAACGCGTAAAATTTTAAAGAAGCACTTTTCTCCGGACACAATAAGTATGCTATTAAGTAATGATAGTGAAGAGTAATAGCAATAGTGTTTGTACTATTTAAATCAAAATAAACCTTTTTTTCGAATAAATTAAAAAATGTCTTTTTTATTATAAATTTTTTCAGTATAGGTACATCGATATTATAATCCTAATTATAAATTTTCATAGAACATAGACAGAAATCACTGCTTTATCATTAGACACCACCAAACAAACATTAAGAATCAATTTTCATTTCAAAATTTTCGGCCAGCTAATTGAGTTAAATGTATGTGCACTGGTACAATCCAGTCCGATTCTAATCCAGAAGTAGCTTTCCATAAGCAATCCTCTTGCACCAAATTTTACAATCTCATATTTCGATTGTCACTTAACGTATTTTACTTGTATGAAAGTCGCCACGCCCACTGGTGCTATTGCGTCAATTTTTTGTAATAAGATACTTTATAGCAAATACATCTGCCCAATTCAATTTCATAACGATTACGTTGTTAGTTCTTGTAATGTAACGTTTATAAATATTATGGGCTGTTCATGCCCCTGTGAGAACCTTTGAAAACTTGTAACCTAGCCAATTCCTAATTTTGTTCACAAGTGCACCAAATCACTAAAATCGCTGTTGGAACTTGAAAATAAAAAATTTATTTGAATTAAGAAAAAAAAAAAAAAATAAAACGAAACGAAACGCTTCCCCACAATCGGCCGATTACTAGAACTACTTCATTTCCGATTAAATTAAAGTAGTCCACGCTTGTAATTTTTAGGGCACAAACTTTATTTCGTGTTTTCTGATTGCAGCCTGACACTATCATTATATGAGTTGCAATCGGATTCCAAGGAAAAATCAAAATAAAGTTTGTGCTTCAAAAATTAAAAGATTGTAATTCTTAAATTTAATTGGAAATGAAGTAGTTCTACGTGGGCAGTAATTAACCGGAGGTTCCATGGTATTTCGGCTAGGGCTACCAGATGGCATACTTTAGTAGCAAATGTGCTACTTTTCAGTTGAAATGCACTACTTTTGGATGGTTTTGCTACTTTCGATGTTTGCATTGTAAAATAAAAGTTATTTCAAATATTCTTTTAATTTTGCTGGGGTTTTTCGTAAGAAACGAGGACCTTTTTTTTTTTTTGCTCATCAAAAATATTTGGGACTAAAAAAATTTTTGGTTTTCATTCCAAAATTGGAATTTTTTGACATACACTACTTTTGTAGGCAGGTCATCTGGTAGACCTAATTTCGGCAGAATAATGCTGCTGTTCATACAGCAAAAATAGTAAAAGAGTTTTTCCGGACAACAACATAAACTTTCTAAGATCGCCAGCTAATTCTCCTGACATAAATATTATTGAAAGCTGGGGTTGTTTGGTTCGACGGGTTTATGCAGAAAACCGGCAGTATAAGTCCATCCACGAGCTCAAAAACAGGACATTAGCCCACTATGAGGCTCTTCTTCCTTAAATAAGAATAAAGGAGGATCCACCTATTATTAAAATAATGTTTTACTTTTATTTTTTTATACTACCTAGAATGAATTTAAGTTACAAATATTTTGTGCTGTCGTTTTGTCCCACCTTAAAATTGAGTTTTTATTTTAATTTAAAAATGCATAAATTTTTTTGACAAATTATTTATAAGTTATTTATTTCCTTAGCTTTAAGAATATATTATATGAAAACAAATTTTAAGTAATTGTTGTAAGTCCTTTAAAACACCGAAAAACTAGTTGTGCTATCGTCTTGTCGTGGTATGTATGCGTTACAAACAGAATGACAAAGTGAATATTACCTCTGTGTATAGGGCTACCAGATGGCCTGCCTACAAAAGTAGCACATATCAATAATTCCAATTTTGTAATGAAAACCAAAATTTTTTTTAATTCCATACAAATATTGATGAGCAAAAAAAAAACGTCCTCACTTTGGACGACAAAACCCCAGCAAATTAAAAGAATATTTGAAATAACTTTTGTTTTACAATGCAAACATCGAAAATAGCAAAACCATCCAAAAGTAGTTCATTTCGAGTGAAAAGTAGCAAAGCCTTGCAAAAGTAGCACTTTTGCTACTAAAGTATGCCATCTGGTAGCTCTATCTGTGTAGAGTATAATTAGCATGTTACCAAAAGTACGATTTTGTTGTATTTGCTTCTGTCTGTAAGTTATTACAATGCTTTTGGCGACCACACGAGCGGGGGAAAATCAATTCAGTGTCTAACTTAACGGCGATTGTAGATGCTTTATTAAAAATATCATTACATTCGCATTTATGAAAACAGGTTGATAATTTGCTCGACATGAGTACAGGCTGAAGGGATTTGTAGCGTTGGATCTTGTAGTTTGCGATTGAGCGACAATATAGAAGCATTAAAAATTTTCAGAATATGCAGCGATATTAAGAAAGCGGAGCGTGCTATCGAAGCTGAAAATTGGGCCGCTTTTCAAGACGTTTCGGTATCCTTGCTTTGTTCTAGATTTTCTAATACCTCAGAGAGAAACACAAGAATTCGCTGAAAGTATCAACGCATTCATGCCTTTCTACCCATCATCCTGAAAGAGCTTTATGCTGTTTTCTTCCGAGTTCATGTGACCCAAATCCCAATGACTTCGTAATGGTAAACTATTTGGTGAACAAATTAGCACAGTTTTGACAATTGGACCTAGTCGCTTCTGATCGATCTCAATTATTTCTTTCTTTTTGTCATAAGTCAACAGATTTTTTTTTTTCGATTTTAGGTTGTCTGGTTGTAAGGGGCCTCGCACTACCTAAGGCTGGCTCTGCTCTCTCGAATTATGATTTATTACAAAATTTAACTTAAATTGGCATAAATTATTATTAAAAAAAGAAAATTTTATTGGATGTTTTTTATAATTTTTGAAATTATTGTGAAAAATACCTTTAAGAGGTGTTTCTATTTCATTTTTGTGGGTGTTGCAAATATCTTAAGATTTTGGGACTTTGATTTTCGTAATCAGCGGCCCAAAGACGATATATGTATATAGAGATAATAAAATTAGTCTCTAGCCGTTAATCATCTTTGACAACCACAACTACGTTTCCAATAGTCTTGAATGCTTGTGGCGGATTGAGCGAACTCTAGAATGTACTTAAGATTCTAAAAAAAATAGTAATTTCGGAGGACATATAGAACAATATACTAGATGAAGAACGATTTTTATAAATTTTTATTTATGACTGCATCATTCCAACGTACAGGTTACCTCTTGGTTTGATCTCTTCGAAACGTCTTAACACCTCTCAAATGAAATAAATTTAAAAAATCAGTATAGGAAATTATTCGCAAGAAAATGGTTTACAAAAGCGCCTGGAGTATTTTTTTTAATGATATCAATAAAATAAAGTTAAGGCCCTTAATTTTTTTTTTAAAAGCACTAGCCAACGTTCAGGGGATGCTCCCTATCAATGCAATGTACCGTGTTTGTTTTAAGAACAGGAGAAAAGTTAGAGGGAACATTAATCTTGAATTTAGCGATGTCACAATTGCCGGGGAAGATAGACGCAGGCAGGCTCTTCCACAACTTAATCGTGCGACCAAAGAAGGAATAGTAGCGAAAGTGTGATGTTCTGTTGAACACCGGCGTGACGCAAAAGTGATGGGCCGGTTGGGACGCCCGTGCTGCGAGGGAAAATACGGACTGATGAAATCATTCCATTGAAATACCTATAGAAAAGGGTTAACACCCCACGTTAAGCCAGTAGTGAAGAAAATCGATAAAGGCGATGACAGATTCATCGCCTATTAGTTTCATCACAGGTCACTGAACACGATATAGCAGCTCCAAAGTGGTTTTTGAAGCCCAGGTCCAAATGTGCTAGTTTTATTCTAGTTTGGATCTAATAAAAGTGAAATGATATTTTACCAAAATATTTAAGTTTATTTTTAATTCTAAGTTCATTTTCAATTTTACGGTAAAAAGTATTTCAATCAATATTGTAGAGAATTAAATTTTCTACTGAAAAAGTCTTAAAAAATTTTTGGGAGACTAACGGCTCTCAAGATATCGCGGATAAATTATTTACACTCATTTCTTAAAATGGTGGCCAAATAGGGGCTTTCAACTCCAAAAACCGAGTCTTATAATCACGCTGTCCCCCCCTAAACACCACAACAAAAGAGAAAATGTTCGAATATCAGTACAACTTAACCAAAACTGGTCTGATGAGGCTATGTATATGCATATGAATATGTATATACGTGGTAATAGCCGAAACATATGTCACCAATTACCAGGTTAAATTGATCCACTTGTTATCTTTGTCATGTTTGTTGAATAAAAATGACTAAAAAAGTTCAATATAAAAATTGTTCGATTATTAATAGAAAAAAATCTTGTCCTGCCTAAAATGTAAGGTAAATATATCATTTCAGGGACTTGCCGGTGAAAGTACTTGTAAAAACTAGAACTTCTGCATTATTACTTTTGTCAAGTTGGTTCATATAAGGATTTTCTGATTTTGTGAAAAAAATCGTTCAAACTGGATTTTTAGAATTTTTTGAATATTTTCACACGGCAATTTCTCAGTCAACCGTAATGAATATTATTTTTGTGTCTTTAGCAAAGTTGTAGGTATTGAATAAGAGAAAAAAAATCAAAACAAACTTTCCCGAAACTGGAAAAATGGTTAATGAGAGAAAGCAGAAAAAATCACTAATTTGCGAGTTTTTGGAAAAAAAATGAAAAAAATTAAACTTTTTTCGACCTTTTGCCATATAAATCGAAAAAAAATCAGTTTTTTCGGGAAACTTTGTTTTACATTTTTTTTCTCTTATTCAATACCTACAACTTTGCTAAAGACACAAAAACAATATTCATTACGGTTGACTGAGAAATTGCCGTGTGAAAATATTCAAAAAATTCTAAAAATCCAGTTTGAACGATTTTTTTCACAAAATCAGAAAATCCTTATATGAGCCAACTTGACAAAAGTAATAATGCAGAAGTTCTAGTTTTTACAAGTACTTTCACCGGCAAGTCTCAAAAATGAGTCCCAAATTCATGTGTTGACAGTGTAATAAATAAAAAGGAATACAAAAAAATTTTTGTTTAATTTTCATCCAAAACCAAAAGAATACTTCTTTCCAGATTTTTTTTTTGCCGAGTCGTGTCTATAAAAGTTACAAGAAGCCACGTCTGGCGAAAAGTATTTAAAAGGGTGCAATTCGCAACGAAATTAGATTTTTTTTGGCACTCCAATTAATTGATACGAAATTCGCTCGAAAATGCATAAACTTTTTTGGCTCTGATTCACGATCAACTGTTGTAGGTGCTTCGTTACTGCTTGATACTTGAAAAAATATATTTCGCATGTCTGAACGTGCAGAACGAAGGGATTTTTTGATTAATGTGGTTATTGAAAATCGGGAAACTCAACGTGATAAGATTTTTGTTATATTATAATAAAAAAAAAGACTCAATAGGTCAAGAAAAGAAATTAAGTAAACAAAGAAAAAAAGATTAATTCACGCAACAATAATTATTTTTTCATCTGTGTTTTTGGAACAAAATTTTATAATAATTTGTTTTGTACAGAGCTTTTATGTTCAGTACTTCTAGTGCAAAAAACCACAAAAAAAAATTACAAGCGCAAAATGCATTAAAATGGGCATCGAGCTGCTTACACTAGTTTCAATGACCGCTACGTCATATCATCAATAAGCTTTGTTAGCCGAAGTTTAGTAGTCTACAAGACTACTATGTTCTATTTCTTGCGCTGATCAGTTAAGAATCACAGCAAAAAATATGACAAAACTTCTACATTTTAATGCAATAGCTTTTGTTATCTCTTTGATATCACACATTTCTTGACGAGCGCTCCGTTGAAAGCTTTTCTGGCGATACGAACGAAGTTGCAAGTGAGCTCGCCGATATTTACATGTAGTACTTGCAACTCATTATCATTTTTCGAACTTGTATGACGACATCGAAATCCAGTAAACCACTTTATTTTTATAGCTTTCTTTCATAGTTTTCAACGCAAAATATATAATTTATATATATAAAATTTCCCATGTTATCAAATAATACTTAACAAATGCAGAAAATCAAAAAATTATATGACAGAATATATAAGATTGTTCATAGCCCAATAACTTAAGGCTAACTTAAAAAAAAATGGTAGTATTAAAATTTAAATAGCTGTAGAAAACTTAAAAAAAAAAACAACCAGGTTTGTTTTGCTATTTAATTATGATATGAAATAATTTTAAAGATCTTGTTCCAAATAAAAGTCAAACACCTTTATTTTTATGGGTAAACTTTATTATAGTTAAAGTAACAATAATATAAAATTTCTTATTTACATAAAGGCATAACAATAACTTGGAAATTTTATTGCAACTTATATAAAAATTATAATAAATGTAACAAAAAGTTCGAAATATGTTTAACTATTAAGATGCTTTGTTTTTATTTTTTGTTTTTTTTTTTATTTTTTGTTAAAAAAAAGACTTTATCTGCTTATAAGTTTTTACATCATTTTACTGTTTGAAAAAATATTTCAATCTAATTCATAATCGTAATTTACAAAAGATTTATAAAGCGTTTATAGTATAACTAAAAACTCTTCATAAGTCAATTATTGATCGTTATAAATAAGGCTGTTGAAATGTAGTTACTTCCTATGAAGAAACTTTTAAATAAGTTAATAGTTAATTTATTTAGTTTGAAATATTATTTAAATATTTTTACAACGATAAAGATATTTTAAATATAACATAATCGCAATACATATTAAATACACTCGTATTAGTTTTTGGAAATATTTAATTTTAATTTATTCTACATTAACTAGACTATTTATGTATGTAAGTGAATATATTTTTAAATTTACCGCAGTTACACGCACCAAAGTTATAGAGGCGGACCAATGAACGCTGCGATAACAGTTCATCAAAATAAAATTCATGAGTTCATAGGGAGCAGAGGCCAGTGAAAGCGTACTGTGTGTAATCGTGTGGAAAGTAGATATGGTTTTCAACTTTTTCATGAGTGCGCGAGTGACTTTGTTGATATACTGAAATTTTAATTTTTCCGGATGCCGCCCCGTTCGTATGCCTTAGCCCTCTATTTAGTAGAAGGCAAAGGTACGCTAACGGGTGACGTGCATATGTATTTTAAAAGCTTTTATTCCAGACAAAATAAACCGCTTATCTACTTTACATGTGCTACGCGTTCACTGACCACTCAAGGTAGAATTATTAAGATAACAGCAGTTCTAAGTGGCAGATCTTCTTCATTATTTTATGTTCTGCCTTACCTGCCAAAATCAGCGAGTTGTCAGATTTTCGCATTCGCTTGATTTGCTTATTCACTTCACAGTTGCATAATTTGTGTCTGAAAAGATAATTCTATCTTGTTAATTATATCATGAACTCTACTTTGATGAAATGTCAAATGATGCAAGCCCGTGTGCACTGGCCTTCCGACACACTTCGCCCATCGTTTTTTTTTTTTATTTAATGAGTTGTAGTCAATTAATGGCTTTTAATTAAAGATGCATGCTTGCTATCTAATGAGCAAAGCTCAGTTTTTGTTATTAACGTCTAAAATAACAGAAACTCGCCTCAAGCTTAGTTATGAAACAAAAAACTTAATTTCTTTGTTTGCGTTTTTAGAACAGATTATGATTTGATTTAATTTTTTTTTACTGCAAATAACACACAAAAAACTACAACGCAAAATGCATTATAGAAACAAAAAATGGGCAACTAGCTGCTTATACGAGTTTCAACCATTGCTATATGATATCATCAGTAAGCTTTGTTAACCAACGTTTAAGAATTCCCAAGCATACTATATTTTACTATTTGCATTAACCAGTTAAGAATCAGAGCAAAATATAAACATAGTGCTCCAAACATCTACATTTTGCTTTTGTTACTCTTTGATATTAAACATTTCTTGACGAGAGCTCCGTTGACAGCATATTTATCGATACAAACGAAGTTGCAAGTGCTATATGCTATATCGGCGAACTCACCGAGAGCAATTTCTTTGTTTGCGTTTTTGGAACAGATCATAATTTAATATATTTCTTACTGTTACTGTTCAGTACAGTAAGTGCAAAAAACAATAAAATTACCAACGCAAAATGCATTAAAGGCCTCCAGAAGTTTTTCGAAAAATAAACAATTTTCAAATCTTAGACCAAAATTGTTTGTACATTATTAGAGTATAACTATTCAAGATTTATCCCTGAAATTTTGGTCCAAAAATATTCGTCAATAAGTTAGAAAAGTTCAATGCCGTTAAAGACCTCAAAATTTGCGGTGAGCAAGTTATCTGGAGACTGGTTCATCCGAAAAAAAAATTTTTTGTTGGTTTAGTGAATAGTTCTTGGGCGTTTGAAGGAACAAAAAAATGGGCAACTTATTTTGCAGTGAACAGTTCCAAAAACTCAAACAAAGAAATTACTCTCGGTGAGCTCGCCGACATTTATATATAGCACTTGAGACTTCGTTCGTATCGCCAAATAAGTTTTCAACGGAGCGCTCGTCAAAAAGTGTGCAATATCAAAAGACCTACAAAAGCAATTGGATATAAAGGGGGAATAAATGTGGAGTTTTGGTGCACTATGTTTATAGTTTTTTGCTATGATTTTTACCTGGTCAATGCAAAAAGTAAAATGTAGTATGCTTGTAAATTTTTAGGCGTTGGTTAACAAAGCTTACTGATGATATCATGTATCAGTGGCTGAAACTCGTCAAACTAATGATATCATGTATCAGTGGCTGAAACTCGTGTAAGCAGATAGTTGCCCATTTTTTGTTCCTACCTATAATGCATTTTGCACTTGTAATTTTTTGTGTTATTTACACTTACAGTATTGAACAGGAAGCTCAGTAAAAATATAATACAACAACTTATTTTTTTATTTTTTGTATCCATTGCAATAACTTATGTGTTCATTTTTTCAATGATTTTTTATGAACATTTGATTTTTATACGGCGGCATAGGTGTTTATGGTATAAAAGCCTGAACTTATCGTGTGAATGCGGTAATTGACGACAAAAATATGCCAAGGATAAAAATGTTAAAAATCATATGCGCAGATTGAAATGGTTTGAATAAAAGAAGTATTTTTATATGTACATTAAAGCGGTTCAAAATAAAAACTTATGAAAATCAAAAAGTTTTTATTTTGAACCGCTCTAATGCCAGCATGCGCTAGTGAGCTATCTCTAACCAAAGTTATCCTTAATGTATCGAACCCTATTAACGCCTTCAAAAACAAAATTTTCCTTTTTCAAGAAAATGAATCAAAAAGGAAAAGAATGATTCTGTTTAAAAACCGTATCCGTCATCGCGGTTCATTAACAAATGTTAGGGACCTCCTTTATACAATCGAAAACTCCATTAATCTACAAGTAGTAATCGCAACATATTGCGATTAACGCACTTTGGCACAGATCCAGCATTTCTTGATCTCTAGCCATCCATCAGTAAAATTTCGGTACACAACTAAATTCGTTACGGATGTCTTCAATCCTAAATATCAGATATAAATTCTTAATAACTAACACAAGACTATTATTTTCCCAACAAGAGAAAGCAGTTGAAACAACTAATTTCAAACTGCAAAACGTGTCATGAGGCAAAATATGAAAGACACCCCAGGAAGCAACAGTAAGGTCAAGCCCCAATACCAACCTTTACAGGAAAAAGTCTTGCAAAAAATATTTCTTAACTTCTTCGGACAAATTCTCAAAGACCGCTATTATCAAACCCATTGCTTCAAGAGCCATCATTGATATAAAGCCAGCGCTGGAGATATTACATTTTTTTAAGGACACTAGAATAATAGTATGTGGTAACAAGAAGTCCCTCAACTCCCAATCAATAAAAGCAGACATTTACGCAACCCTACCACCTTACAGTTCACCGAATGGTCAAGTAGAGCATTTTCATAGCAGCTTAACAGAATTTGCAGGTGTCTTTAATTAGAAGGAATTTCAACCGACACAGTTGTCTTGATTCTTTTTGTCACTTCAAAATACAACAGATCCATCTATTCTACCATAGAACAAAGGCCTGTATACGTTATTCAATCTCTTCCTGTAGAACTGCGAAATAAAATTGAGGCCAAAATACTGGCAAAACATAAATCCAATTTGGCCTACCATAACTAAAAGAAAATTACAAATATATTTAGCCCAGGGGAGAGAGTATACGTCAAGGGGAACAAACGTCTAGGCAGCAAGTTTACCAAAGCCTACATAGAATAATAGTGCAGGAAGATTTGGGAACCACTCTCAAAATTGACAATAAACTTGTTCACAAAGTTAATGTGAATTAATGTGATGTACTTTTACAGGTTAATAACAGTCATTACCATTAACAGTGGTATTAATTACATTAGAACCGCGCTTAAGTACGTGACGGGCACACTGGATTATGATGACTTTTTAGAAAATCGATCAAATAAAACGAACTAATCACATCGATTAACATCATGAATACAGAAATTCAGACCCAGATAATTTAACCCGCACCGCTAACTTACTCCTTAACGTAACAAAAAAGACGGATATCGACACGGACTTATTTATGACTTATTGAGTAATAGAACAGAAATTCTAAAAGAACTCCATAGCATTTCTATATCGGTTGAATCAAAGAAACTTCAGGTTATAAATCCTATATTACTCGACACGAAGGAGATAAATTTTATTTTGAAATCTTAAAGGGCCGATTTTAATGTAAGCACAAGGGAAATCATTGCGAAAATGAAGATTAAAATTTTACAAAACAATGACAGTATCACTTTTTTAATCAAATTCCCAACCATTAAATCTTTTTGTGAAAAGAAATTCATAGTAACAAAATATTGTCACACGAAACAAACGATGTAACCAAGTGTGAGTCACTTTTATTTTTTTTGATTACAGTCTACCTGATATTCTTATAGGTCTAAAAAGACGCAATATTTGTTCTACTTAAAGCGACGTTTAATATGATTTCTAACACTTGGTGATAGCACTTTTAACGACAAAGATGTCGAGCAAGCAGCAAAAAGTCCGCGAACTCATTTTGTACACATACCTGCAAAATCCAGAATTAAAATATTCAGCTATAGCAAAAATAGTTGGTGCATCAGGTGGAACTGTTATTAGGGTTATTTCTAATTACAAGAAGAGTCTACCTGTTTCACGAAAATAAGGTTCAGGCAGAAAATCAGAATTTTCAAACTCAAGGATAGTGATGAAGGTAGGGCTACCAGATGGCCTGCCTACAAAATTAGTGCATATCAAAAAATTCCAAAAATTTTTTTAGTCCCATAAAAATATTTTTGATGACCAAAAAAAAAAATCCTCGCTTTCTAAGAAAACCCCCACCAAAATTAAATTACAATGCAAACATCGAAAGTAGCAAAACCATCCAAAAGTAGTACATTTTAAGTGAAAAATAGCAAAGTAGCAAAGCCTTGCAAAAGTAGCACATTTGCTACTAAAGTATGCCACCTGGTAGCAGGTGGTGAAGGTGAAGCGTCTTTTTAAACAGAATCCAAACACCTCAGTACGAGATATGGCGGTTAGAGCAGGTAGATCAAAATATACTGTGCAAAGGATGAAGGAAAGTAAGCTGAAGACATATAGAGTTCAAAAATTACCAGACCGTTCTGATGAAAAGCAGTTGGTTGCACAGATGCGAGCCCGAAATTTGTATGAAAGGTACCTGACTAAATTTGATTGCTGCGTTATGGACGACGAAACTTACGTCAAAGCAGAATATTATACGTCACCAAAGAAGGGGTATGTGGCTAGTAAATTTAAAAAAAAGAAAATTTCGAAATTTTCGAAGCAATATAAGTATGGTTTGGCAGGCCATATGCACCTGAGGCCTCAGAAGCAGCTTCTTTGTTACGCAAGGCACAATCAATTCAAAAGTTTATATAGACGAGTGCCTCGAAAAACGTGTTCTACCATTTATTCGTGCACACGAGGGTACGGTGATGTTCTGGCCCGAGCTGCGAAGGAATGGTATCAAAGTAAAAAGATCAATTTCGTACCAAAAATAACAAATCCGCCCAACTGCCCAGAGCTTCGCCCAATTGAGGCTCTAATGAAAAGAGATCTTCGAAAGAGTGGTAAGACTACAAAAAACTTACAAGACTTTAGACTTAAGTGGAAAAGATCGTTCCGTACTGTCGATGAAACAACTGTACAAAATTTAATGAAGAGCCTTAACACTTTCACTACCATTGTACGTAGTGTACACATCTTTCAAAAATAATTAAAATATGATTGCAAGTACTTTATCAATTTTTTTTTGCACCATCGTGTTTGTTAAAGAGTAGGCCATGCGACGGCAGTATTTTTTTGTATATTTTTACAAAGCAGTTCATTCTACTTAGTATCAATATTTGGTGACTTTGTGCATGAATTTTGTTTCGTTTGTGTTTCATTTACTTAGAATTATAATTAGAACATCAAAAAGTTTATTTAGGCATCGAAAATAATTTTTTGTTTTTGTGATTTTACCTGGAAGATTTGACAATCGGTAAGTTCTAGGCAATCATTTGAAGTCAATGACATTGTAGTGTACATGGGTAGTCAAAAGGTACTAAGGAACATTTTTTCTTTGTTTTTTTTTTGCATAGGGTTTCTTGCTACTCTATCAACATTTTAAAAGTAAATTTTAAGTTGGAACTGAACCCTTTTTCGCCAGCGTAAGTTTACTTTTTTTAAATAGTAGTGGCAGTTATTTTGCAATTTTTTTATAGTGTAGAAGAAAAAATGCATCGTTGGAGATTGACGAACGAACAAATTGTGGCATGTCTAGAGGATTGCTCAGATGTGGATGACGGCGGCGATACCGATGAAGAAGCGGTTGTTATTAAAGATGTTGTAAATAACCATGAGGATGGTGGCGAAGAGCCCGATGATATAGATCCTGAAGAGTATTATAATTTTGCTGCGTTAGATGGTGCCTTAGCAGATAAATATGTACCTGTAAAAGCCTTTTTTAGCCAGAAAATCACAGAAGCTATTGCTCAGGGACCAACTCTTGAAATTTCTGTTGATGCAACCGATGCCGGCGTGTACCAGGCGACTTTAAGTAAAAAATTTCAATTTAGAAAATGTGGAAACGTCAAAAAGAACTTCTCGTCGCCAAGCGCTAGCAATGAGATCAGATGAGTCCACATAAGTAGAAGAACAACCATCATCATCACCCCTTGAGGGATATGTGCCTGTTGAAAAGAAAAATATGGAATGGAGACGTGTCCGACATACTTTGCCTCAACCCATTGATTTTAACAATGAATTAGGGAATGAGAATGTTAAAAGCCCTTTTGCATATTTTCAAAAATATTTACCGCCAGATTTCTTCGAGAAAGCAGCAGAATTTACAAATTTGTATGCAGTTCAAAAATAAATGCGGTTCAGTCCATGCACAGCCAAAGAAATGCAAGTTTTCTTTGGATAACATGGCTATATGGGCATTTTGAAATTCCCACGGATTGAAATGTTTTGGGAAAGAGGTTTGGGATTGCCATTGCTCACTGAGCATATGACGAGAAATCGCTTCTATCAATTACGAACGGCATTGCATTTAGTTGATAATAATGCAAAAGATCCAATTAATACGGATAAGTTGTATAAAGTAAGACCTATCTTGGACTATGTTCGCAAGCGACTGTTAAAACTTCCATTAGAAGAAGTTCTAAGCATTGAAAAATACATAAGAAATAAACCATATCCGTGGGGAATAAAATTTTTCTTCCTCTGTGGAAAAAGTGGGATGCCATTTGATTTCGTTGCCTATCAAGGTGCCTCTACCGAAATTAGTAACGATGTAGTGAAGACCATGGGATTTGGCGCAGCTATTGTAGTTAGCTTTATAAAAAGAATCCCCAAAGATGCTGTTGGACACAAATTGTACTTTGATAACTTTTTAATTCATACCACATTTTACATTACCTTAAATCAATCAACATACAAGCCGCCGGAACTGGTCGAATTAATAGATTCAATGCACCACCTTTACCAAGTGATAAGGATCTAAAGAAAAATGGCAGAGGTTCATCAGATCAATTAATAAGCAAGAACGGCAGTGTTATTGTCACTAAATGGTTTGATAATAAACCAGTTCATATGGCTTCGAATTTTCTTGGCATAGGTGTTGAAGACGAAGCTAAGCGTTATGACAAAGTAACTTGCACGTACCTAAACATTCCAAGACCAGAAGTCATCAAAAGATACAACGATGGAATGGGTGGTGTTGATATTCTCGATCAACTTGTTGCATATTCTCGATCAACTTGTTGCATATTACACTAGTTTACAAGAAAAAAGATCTGATTTCTCATAGATTTTTTTCGATGTATTTTGGGGCGTAGATTCCAAAAATGGCAACCATTTTTTTTTTCTTAAGAGTCGTTTTCGCGATATCCCCAAAAAACCCCTTATTCGGCATTTTTTTTATTTATTTGACTATATCTCCATAAACTTTTTTTCGTCTCAAAAACAATTTTCAGCATTCGACAGATATTTGTATTCTCTTTCTAACGATATGCTATTTGCTTGAATCGGATAAGATTTGATGGAGTTACAAGCGCTCAAAGTCCAAAAATACTTACTTTTTTGGTCTTTTTTGAAAAACACTAAATTTCAATTGCTCCATTTGAATGAAAAATTCCTTCTTTTTCATATTTTTAAAATTTTAAATGATAGACTATCCTTTTACAAATATTTTAAGTATAATTTGGCGGAAATCGGACAAAAAATGTAGAAGTTATTCGAGAAAACAGTAAAACACTTGAAATAAAATTGAACGAAAATACATACGTTTTTTATCTAAAAAGAAAAGAGAATAAAAGTAAAGAACTTCACAAACACACAATCGTATATATTTTCGTTCAATTTTATTGCAAGTGTTTTACTGTTTTCTCGAATAACTTCTACATTTTTTGTCCGATTTCCGCCAAATTATACTTAAAATATTTGCAAAAGAATAATCTTTCATTAAAAATTTTAAAAATATGAAAAAGAAAAAGTTTTTTATTCAAATGGAGCAATTGAAATTTAGTGATTTTCAAAAATGACCAAAAAAGTTAGTTTTTTGGACTTTGAGCGCTTGTAACTCCATCAAATCTTATCCGATTCAAGCAAAAAGCATACCGTTAGAAAGGGAATACGAATATCTTTCAAATGCTGAAAATCGTTTTTGAGTCGAAAAAAAATTTATGGTGATATAGTCAAATAATTGAAAAAAGTGCCGAAAAAGGGGTTTTTTGGGGATATCTCGAAAACGGTTCTTAAGAAAAAAAAAATGGTTGCCATTTTTGGAATCTACGCCCTAAAATACATCGAAAAAAGTCTATGAGAAACCAGATCTCAAGATTAACCCCAAATTTGTAAACTAGCGTTATCGAATACCGTAGAGACGCAGGACAAGCTCACATCGTATTCAAAGAACAGCTTGATCTTATGCATTTTCGAATGCAGGTATGTAATGCCTTAGTTCTAATAGGGAAACCTTCCCTTAAAAGAGTTGGACGTCCTTCAAGCAGCTCACTTCCAGAAAATCCTAAAAATGACAAAAGCCGCTATGTGGCTCCAATCAAAGACATTCGTTTGGATGCAATTGGACATTTTACATTCTTCGATAATACAACTGTACCTGGACGTTGCAAGTTGCCAAATTGTGCAAAAAGATCTTACATAAAGTGCGTGAAATGTAATGCACACTTACATATGTGTTCAACGTGAAAGCAATTGTTTTCTCTCTTATCATACAGCCTAATTAATGTACTTCAGTTTTTTTTGCATTTTTCTAAATACATATTATATTTTCCTATCAATAAACAATAAAAAAATTTTAACTAATTATGATAAAAATTATTATTAATTTCTACAACCCGTGACTACCAATGTGCACTGTAGTGTACAAAATTTCTGAGGGTGGAGGAGGCGTAAACAAATTTTTTTTTTTTTTATACTAATATTAAGCGTTTTAAATAAGAATCAGAAGTCAAAAAAATTATTCGTCTTCTAACAAAAAGTCGGTAGTGAAAGTGTTAAGAAAAAAGTTAGAAATTTTTATGAAAAAAAAAAAATTGTTTAATAGTTTTTAGTTATTTATTTTCTTAACACTAGCCATTGTTAATAAAAAAAGAAAAACGACCAAAAAGTTTATTGGGTATTTTTTTATAACTGAAAATAAAAGTGACAAATTTTTCTGGGACAGTCCTTATTAGAAAATTGTAAAAGGAAAGCCACAACCTCATTTCTTCAGCCACTTATTTAAACATATCAATCATGTCTTGCAAGCTTGCTAAACAACAACTCAGCTTCTTGAAACACTGTGCCTGCGTATAATTTGCCAACCATTAATGTGATCTATCATCATAATTAATGATCAAGACTTCAGACCAAGGAGGAGAAAGATTTCTCCAAAAGGGAATCTTCCGCATTATATTTCAAAATAAAATTATAATTAATGCAACAAAATTTCAAAATCTCAGAAAAGTTGCTTTCATGAGACTCCTATAGCGCATTCTGTTCATCTCTCCGACCATATATCGAGACATTGTGGTTTTTTTCATTTTTTCGACCTCCTTTCACTTTAAAATTCATATTTTCAGTTAGAAATGTCCAGTTTCCATAATAATATGGCAAACATGTGTAATTGGAACTTTCATCGGAAAGAAAGAAAGAGCAGAAAAACGATGGACTGATTTTTTTGTATTTTAGTAATAAAATCGTTGCATCCATACGAATTGTATTAGAAAAAACTGATTGCGCCGTTCGCTGGTTTGATCTAGGAAGCTGAAATTTTGAGAAAATTTTTTTCAAGGCCGATTCTATAGTTAAGGTATATATGACCGAAAATTTAAAAAAAAACGCTTTCTGGTGTATTTTGTCCGCATTTTAAGCCACACAAAAAATATGGTTATGGTTTGACAACAGTGGGTGGCACCTCCCATACAACTAAAATACCTAAAACGCTATATTTTGGCAAGTAAGGCAGACTTTTTCTACGTTTTAGTAAGTAGGTTTTTCGTAAAATTTCAACAAAATCGAACATATACTCAGTCCGCGCCGTTTAAAGGTTTGAGCTAGCTAAGATATAGGCAAAAATAAAAAGCAAAATACATCTACTGTGAGCGTCAAAAGAAAGTAAACACCTTAATTACTCATATTAAAAGTTTTATTAAAATGAAGTTAGTAACACAAAATCAAAAATAAATATAAGGAATTCAAGAATTATTTAATAATAGCTGATTTCGATATAAACATTTTACAAAACTAATGAAAAAAAAAATAAATTCACTTTAATTAGAAAACGACCAAATTTTACGCGTCAAAAAAAAGTAAACAGCAAACAAAAGAGAACAGAACTTCACTATAAAAAGTAAACTTTTTAAATATTTTAATATTTGGTTTGTTTTCGTTCGGCCTTAAGCACCTCGTTTAGTCTCCTAGGCATCGACTCTACAAATTTTTTGTTACATCTGGGCAGATTTCGCTCCATTCTTCCTTTATAGCCTTCCTTAAGCCTGCCTTGCTTGAAAAAGCCCTTTGTCTGATTTTTCTGTCAATGGTGTTCCCACAGATGCTCGATCGGGTTAACATCCGGGGACTGCGGCGGATGATGAAGTGTCTTAGGAGTCCTGTAAGGTAGCCACACCTTTACAATTTTCGACGCATTCTTTGGATCGTTGTCCTGTTGGAAGATCCAGTTTCAAGCCAAGCCTGATTTCTCGACGCCAGGGTCAACATTGTCCTTCAAAATGGCTAAGTAATCCATTCCGTTCATAGTACAGTCAATAACAAGATTACCAACCATAACTGACCCTCCACCATGTTTTACAGTGTTGGTAACACGTTTTTCTATGAAGGCTTCATTCTAAGCACGCCATATTTTTGGGGGCCTTTTCGCTCCGAAAATTTCGAATTTGCTCTCATCTGTATAAAGTATGTTTTTCCAAAAAGATAGCCTTATTTTTGTACTTTTTAGCAACATCCATACGCTTACTCGGCTTTACCTTGGATACGTACGGTTTCTTGCGTGGTATCTTTCCATGTAAGCCATTTTTGTGAATCGGTCTCCTGACTGTAATCGCACTTACTGGATTGCCTGATGTGTGCGTTATGTCCTCTGATAATTTAACTGCACTTGAGGCTGGATATGCCTTTACTTATCTTACTACAGCTCTAACTTCAGTACCACTAAGCCGCTTTGGGCGTCCAGATCTCGGTAAATCTTCAACCTGATGCTGTTTGGCGTATTTATCAACTATTTTTTTTATTGTTCAGTGGTTCCTTCCCACGATTTCACCAATTTCACGCAAGGATTTGACTTTTTCTTTTAAATCTAATATAATTTTCCGAGTATCAGCCGATGTTTGCTTTCCCATAGTGAGATTATCTTCCTTTATACCTTTTAGTAAAAATCAACTTAAAATTATTTTTAGTGAAGTAAAACATTTGATCAGTACAAATTTGTCACAAGAAACTTTAGTTTCTTTCCCGAAATATAAAAAATCTAAGTAAGTATTACAACAGTTTACTTTTTTTTGACGCGTAAAATCTGATGCATTTTCACATTCGAGAGATTTGAGCAATGATGTCACTTGTTTTGATTTCATGTTTTATAATAATAAATCTCTAAATGGTATAGTTGTAAACTCTGTAATGTTACTTTTTATCGTAAGTCAATAATAACTTTGTAATAAGATAATTTAAGGATGAAGAATTGGTGTTTACTTTCTTTTGACGCTCACTGTACAAAATATTCAAAATAAAAACTCTAGTATATGTATGCAAATCGATAGATAATTTTTTGTGCATACAGGAAAACAGGGAAATCTCCATTGTTTTAGATTTGATATACAGTGGGAAGCAAAAGTGTAAAAGTTACTATCACATTTTCGTTAAATCCGCTCACTCTCCGTGTCGAGTTGAATAAAAATTTCGCTCCGAATATAAATGCGTTTTTACAGTGCAAAAGTGAATATAATAATCTAATAAACTGCGACAGAGACGCAAAAATAAATCTTAATCGAAGTGCGACTTACAGACGGCAGATTCTCTGCCCTTAGTGGCAAAAATAAAATAAAATATCAAACAAAAAAAAAAAATTCGTCTAATTTATCGCACATTAAGCAAGTGAAAAGAAATGTCGGTTGAGCGCTCACCTCCAAAAGAGTCATCGGTCAGTGCTGAATCTATAAAAAAAATAGTAAGTGCGGGAAAAATAAAAATATAAAAAGTGGCCCTCCCGGTAGATCGGATAGCCAAAGTGCTATAATTCAAGCAAACATGCGTAACAACACCAAAGTGTCGCCCACCAACACCATTGCCCAACCGATCGAGCCCGCGCAAGTGCCAGTGCTGCCACTTTGGATAAAATTTTTGTAGCAAAATTGCGTAGCAAAACGGCGAGCAGCGGAGCAAAAGTCAATAATTGGCTTAACTGAACATTGAACAGTAAACTAAACATAAACTTTTTTATAAAACGAAAATATCACATTGAAATTCAGAATGGTGCAACAGTACATAACATAAATGCGATTAACAAATTACAATTCACATAAATAAGAATAAATATGAAGCCCAATTTCCATGTGATCTTATCTTATCTTATCAAATATCAGGGAGGACATCACATGCTATGAAGATAGCAAATGTATGCTATTCACTCTCGCATTCTCCAAGCGCATTTGGTTCTGTTCGCATGCTTTTTCTTTCTTACAAAAATTTGATTTGATATCAATGATATGGGATAAGATAAGATAAGATCACATAGAAATTAGGCTTAATAGTTCATAAACATATTATATAATTCATCTGATTATAATCTATTTAAGGCATCCATAAAGTGTCCTTATTTGAGATCAAACATTTTGCAGCCATTATAAAATCTAGCAAGTACACACATTAAAGCATGTTAAAAATTACACAAGAACCAGCTGCATCTAATCAAGCGGGTCCTCTCTCTGCTAAGTCACCATGGAGTGTACAATGTGGCTCTCCCTTGATCCCCCAGCAGGGAAATGTGTCATCGATGCCAAATTCAACACCCCATCAGGAAAATGATGACAAAACCGCAAGTATAATAGGCGTGTTTTTTTTGAAGCGGCTATCCGCTTAAAAATTTTTTTTGTATGAGAAATTAGTCGGCGATGAGTATCGCCGACTAAATGAACTGTCATTCTCATACAAAAAAATTTTTTTTGCGGGTACCCGCGTCAAAAAAAACACGCCTAATATTTTCCAATATTTCTAATACTTCTAGTCAACAAAGGGCCTACACCACCAATAGTAACTCCAACAAGGTTGTAACTTCAGCAATCCAGACTGGAATGGATCGTTATATCAAAATCAAGAGAAAGCTAAGCCCATCAAAGGGTAACGCAAATAACTCAAGAAAAATATATAAAGTAAGCGAAAGCGAACAAGTTTCAAATAACCCACTTAGCCAAAATCGATATGCTTTGCTTGATAACGGCACACCCGAATTGAATAACGACAACATGAACAACTCAAACAATAAAATGCTGAAGCCTCCCCCCATTTACTTGCGTGAACGCAGTTCTAATGCGCTTGTTTGTAATTTGGTTTCTCTAATTGAAAAAGATGCCTTTCATATAATTCTTCTTACGAAAGGCAATGTTTCCGAAACCATAATACAAATTTATGCAGAAAAAAATTATAGAACAATTGCTTCTTACCTGGAGAAAAATAATAAAAGCTACTACACCTACCAGCTTAAAAGCAGCAAAGGTTTAACAATCATAATAAAAGGCATAAAACCCGACGTCGCACAAAATGAAATCAAAGAACCTCTGATTCATGCTGGATTTAATCCAAAGTCAATTTTCAACATTAGAAATAAATACAAAACCCCACAGCCACTTTTTCGTGTTGAACTTGAACCAGATACCCGAAAATTACAAAAAAATTATGTGCATCCTATCTATAATATGCGCTACCTTTTAAATCGCAGAATATCTGTTGAGGAGCCACATAAACGAATGGGTCCTGTGCAGTGCACAAATTCCCAGGAATTTGGCCACACCAAATCTTATTGCACTTTTCGTACTATTTGTGTTGTGGCGACTTTCACCCCTCGTCAGCATGTTCTACTGACAAAAAAGATGCTACCACAAAAAAGTGCAATAATTGCGGAGGCAACCACACAGCTTACTACTGGGGTGCCCAGTATATGCTGAATTAAAAAACAAAATGCGTTTACGTAAGGAAATAGTTCGAAGTCCACCTACCCAAGTCATGCAGACTTTAACAAACAACATTGTACCTACAAATTTGCCCAATATGTCGGGCCAGACCTATGCTAACGTGCTCAAATCGAGTCAGGATAAACCTGCAAATATCATAAGTAGCTCCCAAAACCTTGAGACCATGCTTATGACACTCACGCAATGCATGACCCAGTTCATGACAACAATGCAGACAATGATGCATGAGATGATGAACAATCAAAACCAACTTATGAAAGTTTTGATTGGAAACAAATGAACACACTCAAAATCTGTCATTGAAATGCAAACGGCGTAAGCCATCACGATTTAGAAATTAGAAATTTTCTTTGCAACAACGAAATTGATATTTTACTAATTTCTGAAACACATCTTACCCTTATGCACAATTTTAAAATTGAAGGTTATAAATTCTACAAAACCTGTCACCCTGATGGTAAAGCACGAGAAGGTACAGGAATACTCATTAAAAATCGTATAAAGCACTACAAATTTGAGCAGTATGAGAGAGACTACATACAAGCTACATCGCTTTCCTTACAATGTTGGAATGACAAAATAATAGTTTCACCTGTATATTGTCCGCCAAGATATAAGATTACGAAAGCCCAGTTCAACCACTTTTTTAATTCACTAGGATCAAAATTCGTAGCTGCTGGTGACTATAATGCGAAGCATAGCCACTGGGGTTCACGACTTATCAATCCAAAAGGCAAAGCACTTTGGCTTTCATTAACCAATCGCTGCAATGGTCTTGATTATGTCTCCACTGGTCAGCCAACTAATTGGCCATCAGACCTTCATAAGACTCCAGATCTTATGGATTTTGCAATTACAAAAAGAATCAATAAGAGGCAAATTTCTGATGAATCATGTTTTGACTTGAGCTCTGACCATTCTCCTGTCATTTTGCATATGCATAAATATGTAAAGCTGATGCAGACGCCCAATGGGCTTACAACAAATAAAACGAATTGGCTTAAATATAAAAAATACATGAGTAGTCATCTTCGTAATGATGTAAGCCTTAAAGATTCGGAGGAGCTGGAATCAGCCATACAATTATATAACACCATGCTTGTATCAGCTGCTCTTCATGCCACTCCTGTGCAACCTATCTACATAAAGCAACGCCTCCTCTCAAAATAGAACGTTTAGTGAAGGAAAAAAGACGTCTCAGGCGACTATGGCAAGAAGTCAGGTCACCTACACTTAAACATAAACTAACCTTAGCCAAACTAAAATTGAGAAATGCCCTCCGAGAAGAGTCTGAAAGAGGTATAGACTCTTACATTAAAAAGCTGAGTCCGCTAGAGTCTTCCAACTACTCTTTATGGAAGGCCATCAAAAGTATGAAAAAACCTACTGATCTAGATTCTCCCATAAGACTAAGTAATGGTTAATGGGCTAGAAGTAACGAAGATAAAGGGCAAGCATTTGCTCACCATCTTAAACATGTATTTCAGCCGAATCCTCCGGCCAACAGCTTTGAAATACCACAAGATATTCAAAATATGAGACAAATTTTGTTGCGCTTCACAACTAAAGACGTTCATTCATTCATAAAAACTCAACTTAACAAGAAGAAAGCACCAGGTCATGACCTAATAACTGCTAATAAGTATGCTTATTGAATTACCTTGCTGTGCAGTCAGACACCTAACCATACTTTTTAATGCTATTACCCGATTGGGCCACTACCCAAAAAGCTGGAAGATGTCTCAAATCACAATGATTTCTAAGCCTGAGAAAAATCCCACACAAGTTTCATCATATCGGCCAATAAGCTTGTTGCCAACCACATCAAAACTTTTTGAAAAGATGCTGCTCTCGAAAATTTTGCCCCACATGAACCTCAGCACCAATTTGGTTTCCGCAAAAAACATGGAACTATAGAGCAAGTTCACAGGATAATAGCAAAAATTAGAAAGACATTCGAAGAAAAAAAATACTGCTCAGCAGTGTTTCTTGATGTAGCTCAAGCTTTTGATAAGGTGTGGCACGATGGATTTATACACAAAATAAAAAAATCACTCCCTAAAAATACCCATGCTTTACTAGGGTCCTACCTTACAGGACGAAAGCTCAGGGTAAAATGCAACGATTACATTTCAGAAGACGTTGACATTTTTGGAGGCCTACCACAAGGTAGTGTTCTTGGCCCAATTCTTTACCTAATTTACACTTCTGACTTGCCAACAAACAACTCTGTGCTTACATCTACTTTTGCTGATGACATTGCAATTTTGTCTTGTCACGCAGACTCTCATAGTGCGTCACATACCCTCGAAGAACACATGCGTCTAGTTGAAACATGGCTTTTAAACTGGGAATAAATGTAAACGAGCAAAAAAGTAAACATGTAACTTTTACACTCAATAAAAAGACTTGCCCCACAGTTCACCTAAATAACATCGCAATACCTCAGAGCACTGAAGTTAAATACTAAGGTATGCATCTCGACAGACGCCTTACTTGGAAAAGTCACATTGAAAAGAAAAAAATTCAAATGAAGTTGAAAGCATCAAACATTAATTGGCTTTTGCATAAACATTAAAAACTTGAATCTGTCACTTCTGGATTCTTTCGGTAAAATTTTATAAAAATTGAAAGCCAAAAAAAATTATCAGGTCTGATGAAACGAAAATTAGCAGATTCCATTCGGACGGCAAGCAATACTTTGGGCATCGGCCACAGGAAAAAATTCAGAAGCGTCAGTTAAAAGAAACCATGAAGCACGGTAACGGAAGCCTAATGGTTTGGGAATACTTCACGTGGTGGCCTCTTGGCCCTCTTTTGAAAATTGATGGATCATGAGTAAGGAACAATACTTGAGCATATTACAATCCAACCTACCCGATTTCATTGACCAAAGTGACTGCCATATACGAAAAGTCTATCTTCAGCAAGACGGCGACCCAAAGCATACGGCAAAAATTAAAGCCGAATGGCTTAAAGAACAATGATTTTAGTAGCTGGAGTGGCCAGCTCAAAGCCCCTATCTCAACTCCATTGAAAATTTGTGGGAAATCGCCAAAAAACAGCTGGTCCAGTATAAAAATCCACACGCTAACCTTCGAGAGCTTTGGAACCGGGTACAAGTAGAATGGTCCAAAATTCCGAAAAATTTTATCGAAAATCTGGTGGAGAGTATGCTCAAATGCATAAAAAGCGCTATCAAAAATATTGGGCTTTGGAAAAAATACTGATTTTGTACAATAAACATGTTTGTGCACAAAAGGTGCAAAACTGGAAAATTGAGGAAGCATTTTTGTTTAATTTTTTTTTACATAAAATATTGAAGATATTTTTAATTTCATTTTGTAAAACGGAAGAGATATTCTTATATAAAAATATAAATATTTTTGTATAGAATAAAAACATAGAACACAATAATAAATCAATTTCAACGAAAATGTGATAATTACTTTTACACTTTTGCTCCCCACTATAAGTGTGCTTTTTTTTAAAACAAATGTGTATCATAATTGTTGCCAAAAGAATAGATTAACATTGACTAGAACTAAATACGTGTGAGGCCAAAATGTTAATTCTGACCAATATTTTGAGTAGAATTTTTGATTTAAAAAATCGTGTAAAACGCGCGTTTGGTGTACTTTATTTTTATTCGTGAACAATCAAAGATTGATCGAAAAAATTCTACTGTGAAAGTCTTTAATTTAATGAAGGTCAGGCGATAAGTAAGGCCCGTATTAAATGGCGAGCGATTAAACCTAATGTGGTGGAGGTTTTAACGCCTGTTAAACTAGCACTAGCACCAGCACTAGAAAATTCGTGCTCTCCCCCCTAATCTTAAATTCTAGATCCCCCATTGACACATAATAGACCATAAACGCAACTAAGGGAATTTATATGAATGTAAAGCAGCATCAACAATAACAATATTAGCAGCAACGAGTGAGTGCACCAGCAGTAGCTAACCCGGCTTTCAAACCCATACTTTCACGCTGCACACAGATACAGCGCCTGAAATTAAAACTAAATTATTTAACAAACAGAGAATCCGACCAAGTGCTACAATTCTTTTCACACACACACACACTGACCTATAGCAACAATAAAATAAAATAGCTTAATTCACAAAAACTTATCACATTTCATTTTCAAAGTTACTAAACAAAGTCGCTGCTGATATACCGCAGCTAGTCTTTTGTTTATCTTTTTTTATGCTCTACACTCGAACTCCTGTTGAATTGTAAACAAAGCCATGGACGTACAAGAATTTGCTTACGTGGCAATTTCTTGTACAAATCGAATTTGAACAATTAGATTTTTTCCGTGGGATATAATAAAATCCCACACGTCAAAAATACAAGCACAATTTTGTGCCACTGTAAAAATTAGAGCCCTTATTTTAAGCTTGTATTAGTAATTAGAATAAGTATAAATAAGTTGAATTTGAAAATAAATTTAGAGTGTGATGAAGATACTCAAAAGCTTAAAATCTAGTTTCTATTAGCTAAAAAAATAAAACTTGGCAGTAACTTTACCGAAAGAAAAATATCCCTGGCTACGATCAAGTGTGCCGGGATAATCAGTGAACCGTGGCGATTTAAGCGCTGGTTCGAAAAACATCTGTAGGCAGGACTTCATGACAAATTTAAAGAACCGAACCTCCTACACTTCATGGCGATCTTGAATAACCGAGCCAGGATCTTACTGACAGTACTATGAACAGCGAAGAAGAATATACACCACAAAACATTGTCCCAGTGACCAAACCGGTACATTCCATCAAAAACAAAATTCCGACCACAAAAATTAACAATAAAAGAGTACCTTCAAAAACAACAAGAAAATAAAGAAACACATTTAACAAAGATTCCAGATACAATAAAACCAAGACACCTAAGAGGTGGAAAACTCACAAGAATACGTCGCAGCCTTACATCCTTAAAACGGATAGTAAACAGCGACCCACCACCTAGCTGGGGCCAATCGGTGTCCATTTGGACAAGAATCGTCCAAATGGAACAGGAACTTCAACAGATGAAAACAAACAAAAATACCAGCAAAAATTAGATGCCAGATGACAGTAAAGACTAAATGCCAGAAAACATCCAGATGAAACAACAAATAATAGAATAAAAGTTTTTTTTTTTTTTCTTTTACAAAAATTATAAAATAGATAAAAATAAATCTCATTTCCTTTTTTTTTTAAAAAAAATTTATTATTTTGGATATCAAAATTTGAAATGGAAGTAGAGCATAAAGATGGTACTCAGTGTTTCATTTGTGAGTACATTGTGACAGGCATTAGTAATCATTTAGATGAGCATAACATTTTCAGAATATTAAGTAGGATCATGAAAGAGTTAGAAGCTAGGGAATTAGATAACTAAAAATGTTTTTCCTACCCAACCTTAATGATATATATAAATATTTCACTATGTTAGACGACAAAAACCAAGACTCAATTACTATAAACGAGGAAATTAAAAAAAAACCTCGGTTCAGCTGTAACAAAAACAGAAATTCAGTCAATAGTAAATACAGTAATAATTACTATATTGATATTAGCAATTCTTGGGTACGTAGCATACAGAATCAATAGGCATTACAAAAGCTAGGTCTTGAAACGTATAAATAGGACAGAAAACGTTAAAAAAAAAATATTTAACACATGCAAATTTTAATATTATAGAAATTTATAAAAAAGTAAGGACAATAAAAATTAACCTAAAAAAGTCTATCACAAGAGGATATGTAAGACATATAATTTTGAACAAACTAGATGAAATTAGAATCCTTAAAGATAATTTTAAGACCCATAAAGGCACCTGAAAATAAGACTTAGAACTACTAGATTTCACTCATGAATTTAACATATTAGTGAACGAAACCATTAAACTATTAATAACTCAATTAGGAGACATGCCACAAGAAAAATCCCAACAAACAGATAGAAATAATTCACAAAACAGCAATATGGCAGAATTTAACTTAGATTCCATAATGAAAATATTCCCGATTCACAGGGAACTATAAAGAACTAGAAGGTTTTCTCAAAATAATAGGCATAAAACACGACACTTACTCCACTGAAGATAAGAAAAAGTTAATTGAAATAATAGTAAGCATTATTAGGTTACACATCAGACATTGACACACTACCAAAATTAAAACAAGCCTTACAAAGCTCATTTAAAAGCAACCTTACAACAGCGAATATTCATACACAACTTTCTGCATTGACTCAGAGAAACAATTCAGTAACCCATTACAAAGATAAACTACTCAATCTCGTCGCAAAATTAAATAATCTTCAAATAACAGAACTAACGAATGATGATATTTAGAAAGCAGTCATTCTAAAAATGAATGAGAAATGCGCTCTAACAGTATTCAAGAATAAACTTAACGACAAAATTAAGCCAACAATTTTTGCTGCACAACCACTAATAGAAGCGACAAATCTAGCGCTCGAGCTAGAAAAAGATAAAAATTCGGGAAACAGATTGTTACATTTCAGAAATGACAACAATAATTACAACAGGAACAATAATAAGCGAAACAACAATAGTTTCAATCGATACAGCAAAAATTTTAACAACAACAGGAACAACAACAATTTTAACAACAATCGGAACAATCCCAACCGAAATGATGGTAATTACAACAATAATTACCGTAGCAACAACAACAACAGAAGGTCAGTGGCGTGTCGTGGCGTTTTCAGCTGGGTGTTCAACGTGTATGTGTTGTTTAAATATGAATGCCTATTCTTAGTTTTTTCCAGGACCACGACGGGGAAGTGATAGACTGAGATCCCATCTTAGTTTTTTTGTTTTTTTTATATTTTTTTTAATATTTTTTTAAAATTTTTTTAAAGTTTTTATTATTATTTCTTTTTTATTCCAAACAATTTTACTGGTATGTCAATTCAATACGGCGTGTTTTTTTCAAGAAAATTTCCAGAACCTCATCATAAAAGCTGTTTTTGCTTTTGATTTCCTTAAGAAATACTTTTTCTATGGAAATCAATGCCAGTTCCGACTAGAGTTGTAACGGAAGTCATCTATGCGGAGGCGGATGCGGAGTTCAGAAATTGATCTCCGCGGATGCGGAGTTTTAACGGAAGCGGAAGCGGAGATGGAAAAACAATTTGAAAATATTTAATATTTAGTGTTAGTGTTAAATGAACACTAGTGGCAACCTAGATTTTCAGCTGAAGAAGCTATTTTTCAGAATTTATTATGCAACCCTCAGTAGGAGATATTACTCGTATTTTAATTCTTTTTAGGATCAATAAATACACTTTTGAATTACACAAACAATATTTTTTTCTCACTTATATCATTAAAAATAATATATATGGGGTATTCAATGCCAAATCACCGAGGTTTTGGCCCCACCCACTTCGATTTCGCTAATTTTTTGATATGTTTTAGTGCGTATTTAAAGCAACAAGCACACCAATTTCCAGTCTTTTATTCGAAACCGTTATTGAGTAATCGGTTTTTTAAATTTTAAAACAAAAAACGATAGACTAGTTATAAATATTGATATCAATAAAAAGTAGGATATAATTTTTTCGAAAAAAAAAAAAATAAAGAAAAATTAATCGCAGTAATAATCAGTTAGTTATTAACGTTTAAAGATTAAAATCGACATTTTCGAAAAGTGCGACACCTTTGATTTTTCTTAAAAACTTTCTCAAAATTCTACTCTATATTGCGCAACTTTCAAGCTGTGGTTCAAGATGTGCTGACAATTCTTTTAATTTTTTTTCGAATTTTGAAAATTTTATATTTGTTTTTTATGATGGAATTATATTTGTATATCACTAGTTTAAACAAAAGAAGATATAGCTTCTCACATACTTTATTAATGTATTTTGAGTCATAAATTCTAGAAATGCCCACCATTTTTTCTCTTAAGAAAGGTTTTCGAGTTAGTCCCCAAAAATCAGTTTTTCAACTTTTTTCATATCACATAACTTTGTTCATATTTCCATAAATTTTATTTTAACTAAATAAAAAATGTTGGAAAAATAAGGATTTTATGGGTAATTTCTGTTTGAAAAAAAAAATCAATATTTTGACTCAATTTAAGTTCGTACGATACCCATGAATGTGACGAATATGTTGATAAAATTTCATAAGGATCGGCTCAGTAATTTTGGAGAAAAAGACTGCTAGCACCGTATGAAAAAAGTGAATTCGAGAGAAAAGCGTTCAATATTTGTTTATTTAACCGGAGAGTGCGCTCAAATAAAGTTGCAAAAATATACTTAGAGAGCGATGTTTCAAAACGATGTTACAACCGTTACAACCCTAGTTCCGACAATCTCTGTTCGCACATAGTATTTCTCGAAAAAATCTTTATCCGCTTGAGTGCAGAGAATGATCTTTCAACTGAGCTACTTGAAGTTGGGATTGTCAAAATTAAGGAACTTAGCTTAAAAATTTCTGAAAACGTATCTTTCAAGTCCAAATTTAAAAGAGTTTCGGGTATATCTTTGATGAAAATGCTACGAAACTGTTCACATGAGAAAAATACACTCACCTCATTCCTTAGCTTAACAAATTCGAAGAAGGGGGCATATGAAATTTTAAGGCTTTCAAAAGCATCATCTGGAAAACTTCTTTCGAAATTGAGAAACTTTTTTGAATTCAACAATTCCAAAAACTTTAATCTTTTTAACGACTTAAATCTTATATCCATTTGTGTTGACAAAGTATCAATTATTTCAAAAAATACACGTTTGTAACGCATTTCAAAACATTGTAAGTCTTCGCCACGTTTAAGAATTGGGTTAGTCGCATTTTTTGCAGCAACAAAAAATGTTTCAAACTGCGGCCTGGTGTTTGAAATTTTATTTTTTGTCACTTCAATTTGGTCACAACAATATTGAATATCTAAGTATTTTGCTTGTAGAATATTAAATAATACATCAGTAAATGAAAATATATCATTAAATACATTAAGCATGAAAACTGTATTGAATGAAGTAAAGAATTGAAGAAATCCTCTCGCCTGCACTGCATCGGCACCCCAAGTATTTAGATCGTCAATAATTTCTTCAAATAATATAATCAGATCAGCGATATTTGCATGAACAACATTAACAAGTCTAGAGGAATAGTTCCATCTTGTTGGTGCCACTGTAGGAAGTCTTCTTTTAACTACTTGGTCTAAAAAATTAGTTCTCTTCGTTGATTGAGAGAAAAAACCTGATAGCCCGGACAAGGTTATAAAAAAAATTTTAGCTTCTTGAATAAAATCAACGGACTGTGATAGAATATTCAATATATGAGCATTACAGTGGATAAAAATAGCACTTGGAAATTCTTCCCTAACCTTGGCTTGTGTTCCATTTAAATCACTAGACATAACTGCTGCACCATCATATCTTTGAGCTACTAACTTGCCACCCCAATTTTTAGATCTAATCAAATCTATTAATTTTTTAGCAATAGCATTAGCCGTTCGATCATCGCTTACATCCCAAAATTGATAAAATCGTTCTTTTGCAAAGCCTTTTGCATTGACATATCGGAAAACGACGAACAGTTGAGACTTTTTAGTGACATCAGTTGTTTTGTCGAGCATTACGGAAAGAAACAAAACATCATTTATTTCTTTGTCAGTATTATTCGAAATTGCAGCTGCAACCGAATTAATTAAATCATTTTGTAAAGTATTCGAAGTACCCTTGAAAATAGTTGCAGTATTTAAATGCCGCTTTAATTTGTCATCATATTTACCAATCAAGTTAAATTTCTTGTTCAATAAATTCAGAGCACACATCGCAGTTTTCTCAGTCAAACATTTTTAAACAGCGCTGCGCTGCATTGTCGAAGTGCGAATTTTTTGACAAACGTACATTTGTTTTTTTTCTGTTGGATGGCAGAGATTCTCTGCCACGACTCGTGTTGTTATGTGCGCTAATGTTCTACGAACACAGTTTACTGTTTATCATGCGCATTTCATTAGAATGTGTGTGTAGTAGTTTTTTTTTTATTATAAGTAGGTTTTTGCTGTGACTTGGTGCGACATCAAGAAGCGCACACTCAAGTCGGTTGGATGGAACATAACATCGTCAAATAATGTTGCGTTTGAGAAGCGGCCGTTGGTCGATGGTACAACACGACTCTTGTTGTATCAAGTTATGTGCGCTAATATCCTACGAACACAGTTTATTGTTTATTATGAGTATTTCGTTAGAATGTGTGTGTAGTAGTTTTTTTTTTATAGGTTTTTGCTGTGACTTGGTGCGACATCAAGAAGCGCATACTCAAGTCGGTTAGATGGAATTCAACATCATGAAATAATGTTGCGTTTGATCTGCTTAGATGAGCTAGAACAATTGTAGTCGAATTACGTACATACGCATGTATATTGTACGCTTAGAGGAGGAAACTATGATATCATAGATATGGCATATTGCAGCGTGTCAGTAGGAACAGTAACAGTGTCAAATTATTGATTTAATATGTTTCACAAATATGAGAACGTATAATAGGGGGGAAAAAAATGCATCGGATTTTGGTTGGGTGTGCGGAGAACACCTGCGCACCTTAGAGTAAACGCCACTGCAGAAGGCACGCCAATAATAATCGGAACAGTAATAACCACAATAATCGTAATGGAAATCAAACAACTACAACAATAACCGACGAGGAAATTCCAAAAATAATTAAAATAACCAAAACAGGATATACAGTAGGTGGCCAAATTATTGGGGACAGTACTCATATTTTTGCATTTTCTAGTTTGAACCATTTTTTTGAGCAAATAATTAAATCTAGGTCTAGTAAGTATTTTTTATTTATTATAATATTCTATTAAGATAATAAAATCAACATATTACGTAGTGTACATTCAATTATTTTTTCGTAAAAGTAATATTTACGTTCTCTGAAAATTTTATGCAAATAATTATAATATTTGGTGATTCCACCCATAGCTGCAATTATGGCTTGTATGCGTCGGGCATGCTCTGCATACAATTTTTTTGGATGTTGTTAGAGTTCGGTGTTGTGATGCCATTCTTTGACGATTGCTTCAATCATCTTTCGCTTGGTGGTATTCAATCCTTTGACGATCGCCCGTTTACTTAGCTCCCACATGTTTTCAATGGGGTTCAAGTCAGGTGAGTTACCAGCCAAGGCAAATAGCTAATATTTTTGTCTGCTAAAATTACATTTACACTCTTGGCTTGATGACAAGGTACCAAATAGTGCATAAGACCATTTTTCGAGCTGTGACAGCAATCGAGTTCCTAGTTCTCGCTTGTGTTTTTTCTGCCTTATGGTACCTACCACGATATATAAGGGTCCCATACTTTTGGCTGAGATCATAGGCCACACCATAATGCTATCCAGGTGTTAAGGCCTCTCCACAAGGCTGTCGGGGTGGAAATGCTCCCCAGGGTATCGTAGAAAAATTTACTTTTGTCAACGAAAAGTTGGAATTTTGACACGTCAGAGAAGTATACCTGTAAAACACGATTATTAAAAAAAAATCAGTAGTTCACGAACTACTTATGTTAAGAAGTAGCACGCATTCAATTCCATTACGCAACAGTTATGTTTAAGTGTTATTTGGCCCATTGCAGTCGCTTCTTCTTCATGGCATCGGTCAGGCACCTTTTTTTGATAGGACGACGAGCGATCAGGTTCTATTCTGTCAAATGCAGTCAACCTGTCCCTTTGGATACGATAATTTCCCCGTTGCCCGTGAGCCATACATTTTTTATAATTTTGCAGATGTCCATAGTTTTACGGTCGGTACGAGTTGTAGTGATTCGTTTTCTACCACATTTCCCTACGCGGTTTGCGATCAAAGGCTGGTTTTGAACTATTTTTTTTAATGCGGTTAAAAAGTGACTTTTAAACACCTGCAAGTGTAATTATGTCTCTCTGGGAATATGATGAGCGACATAATTACGTCTGTATTTCTCTATATTTTCTTATAGACGTGTCTGAAGACTTGTCCATTCAAAAAAGAAACAATTTTGAAGTTACACCTCAATACTGTTGTCCAAATATAAATTAATTCATGAAACTTGGTAAAACTAATTAAAAAAGAATAGTCCATTGAAATGTTACAAAATTTTGGCTGAACCTTGCATTTTGTATAGGACAAGATTTTTTTTTTGTGTTGTGTAGAGGGGATCAGTGTGAGTATAAGTCTCAGTTTTCGGGATTGAAAGCCCCCCCCCCATTTGGCCGTCATTTTAAAAAATGGGTGGAAATAATTTTTCCACGATATCTTAACAGCCGTATGTCTCACAAAATTTTTTTAAGACTTTTTGAGTAGAAAATTGTATTTTCTACAATATTGATTGACATACTTTTCATCGTAAAATTGAAAATGAAAAAGTTATAGTTAAAAAACGACTAAAATTTTCGTGTAAAATATCATTTAAGGACTATAACTTTTTTCTATTGATTTAATTAAAAAAATACTACAGACGTTTTTTGTAGACCATTTTATTCCAAACAATTTCCCATACTCATTTTTTAAATTTATTTTTATTGAGAAGCGTTAGAGTGGTTCGAAGGGATCAAACCAAGAGGTGACTTGTACGTTATAGTGATTCAGACACAAAGAAAGTTTATAGAAATCGTTCTTCTTTTAGTATATTGTTCTATATGTCCTCCGAAATTAGTATGCCTTTTTTCAGAACTTTAAGTACATTCAAGAGGTCGCTCTATCCGCCACAAGCATTCAAGACTATTGAATACGTAGTTGTGGGTGTTAAAGATGATTAACGGCCAGATACTAATTTTATTATCTCTATAGATGTGGTGTTTGAGCCGCTGATTACGAAAACCAAGGTCCCAAAATCCTAAGTTACTTGCAACACCCACAAAAATACAAAAAAAAACCCTATTAAAGGTATTTTTCACGATAATTTTAAAAATAATAAAAACACATCCAACGAAATTCGCCTTTTTTAATAGTAATTTGTACATGTGGTTCGTTTATGTAAAATTTTATAATAAGAGATAGTTCGAGAGGGCAGGGCCAGCCTTAGGTAGTGCGAGGCCCATGCAACCAGTAGGTGCGAGGCCTCTTACAACCAGTACACATAATAAAAACCTCTCCCTTAACTCTGCTTTTCTATTTTCTTTTTTATGCAACGGCATTAGCTTTGTTCTTCACATTCAGCAATTGCAAAAATGTAATTGCATAAATTTTATGCACTGAAAACAAAAAAAAACTCAGATCTTAGCGCCCACAACGCTATAAAAACAGTTCAGAAGCTTTTTATCGACTCTTTTCGGAAAAAATGAGGCTCGCGAAACCCACTGCAATCGAATTAATTTGGCGCTCCTAAGGCCGGCTCTGTGAGAAGTTTAAACTTACTCCTATAGAAACTTACAATAAAAAAAATTGGCAAAAATTTGTTTTCTATTTCAAATTTTATTGAATGGACATTGATTGTTAGGCAAAAACAAATAATTTTGACGTTTAAGAGGGTCAATCTACCCCCTACCTATAGTTGTATTTTATTTTGATTTAGGTGTCCGTTCACCACCCGAAACGTTTGGCACAAATTCTTCAATATTCTTAGAAATACTTCACCAAACAAAAATTAATATGGTAGGAAATTAACTCATATATCAAACTCTACTTCAATTTAGGGGAATGAATAAAGGAGGGAGGAACTTCTCCCAGAGCCGGCCTTAGGAGCGCCAAATTAATTCGATTGCACTGAGTTTTGCGGTTTTTTTTTTCGAAAAACACTGATAAAACGCTTTTGAACTGTTTTTATAGCGTTGTAGCTAAGATCTGAGTTTTTTTTTTTGTTTTCAGTGCATAAAATTTATGCAATTACATTTTTGCAATTGCTGAATGTGAAGAACAAAGCTAATGCCGTTGCATAAAAAAGAAAATAGAAAAGCAGAGTTAAGGGAGAGGTTTTTATTATGTGTACTGGTTGTAAGAGGCCTCGCACCTACTGGTTGCATGGGCCTCGCACTACCTAAGGCTGGCCCTGCCCTCTCGAACTATCTCTTATTATAAAATTTTACATAAACGAACCACATGTACAAATTACTATTAAAAAAGGCGAATTTCGTTGGATGTGTTTTTATTATTTTTAAAATTATCGTGAAAAATACCTTTAATAGGGTTTTTTTTTGTATTTTTGTGGGTGTTGCAAGTAACTTAGGATTTTGGGACCTTGGTTTTCGTAATCAGCGGCTCAAACACCACATCTATAGAGATAATAAAATTAGTATCTGGCCGTTAATCATCTTTAACACCCACAACTACGTATTCAATAGTCTTGAATGCTTGTGGCGGATAGAGCGACCTCTTGAATGTACTTAAAGTTCTGAAAAAAGGCATACTAATTTCGGAGGACATATAGAACAATATACTAAAAGAAGAACGATTTCTATAAACTTTCTTTGTGTCTGAATCACTATAACGTACAAGTCACCTCTTGGTTTGATCCCTTCGAACCACTCTAACGCTTCTCAATAAAAATAAATTTAAAAAATGAGTATGGGAAATTGTTTGGAATAAAATGGTCTACAAATACGTCTGAAGTATTTTTTTAATTAAATCAATAGAAAAAAAGTTATAGTCCTTAAATGATATTTTACACGAAAATTTTAGTCGTTTTTTAACTATAACTTTTTCATTTTCAATTTTACGATGAAAAGTATGTCAATCAATATTGTAGAAAATACAATTTTCTACTCAAAAAGTCTTAAAAAAATTTTGTAAGACATACGGCTGTTAAGATATCGTGGAAAAATTATTTACACCCATTTTTTAAAATGACGGCCAAATGGGGGGGCTTTCAATCCCGAAAACTGAGACTTATACTCACACTGATCCCCTCTACACAACACAAAAAAAAAATCTTGTCCTATACAAAATGCAAGGTCAATGTAACATTTCAATGGACTAGAAACATTATTTACATTTTGAACACTACGGATAGGGAAAGGCGGGCAACAAATTATTTATTCAAACTTTAAACGACTAAACTACAACAGCACGTTTTACCAAATAAGAAGTAATCTCACTTAACCTCTCTTATTTAGTAGATGACGCAGACTACTGTTGTTCCCGCTTATCAAAAACAACAATTATTATACCAGCAGCAAAAGCAAATTAATAAACTTTATGAAAACTAATTTACAGCGGCTCACAGTGAAAATGGTCAACCTGTGCTCAAAAACTTCAAAGTCCAAAAATATCAAAAAATTTAATCAAATTACCAAAAAATTTTATGAATTACAAAAGTTCATTTTATTTAAATAATAAATACAAAAAAAAATCATTAATTTATTTACAGTCTTCACAAAAATAAACATTTAGCAAAATAATACAGAAATACATCTCACAGTCAAAATGGTCCATTATATTAAATATTAAATAAAGTATGTTAAAATCTATTTCTAATATTTTGTTGGATATCCTTTTTGACGAATGACTGATTTTAAGCGATTTGGAATAGACTCCACTAGCTTTTTGGTGTATTCCAGACTTATTTTTTCCCATTCCTCCAATAGAGCCTTTTTCAAGTCATCTCTGTTGGAAATCTGATGTTTTCGAATTTCAATCTCTAGTTTCTGCCACAAATTTTCAATAATATTCAAATCTGGTGATTGGGGGGGCGTTTTTATTACCCTGGGACAATGATACAGCAGCCATTCTTTTATAATCCCAGCAGTATGTTTTGGATCATTGTCTTGGTAAAAATGAAAGGTGTCATTTAAGTCAAGTTTTTCAGCACTTTGTTTGAGATTGTTTTTTAAAATAGATAAATATTGAAATTTGTCCATAATCCCTTCAACGAAGTGCAATTTACCAACACCAGCAGCCGAATAAGCACCCCAGACCATCACGTGGCCACCACCATGTTTAACTGTCGGACGCAAATGCTTGGGATCCATTTCCTGATTGGGTTTTCTCCAAACGTTAACTCTGCCATCTGACCCAAAAATGTTAAATTTGCTCTCATCCGTGAATACGACGTTCTTCCAGAATGAAAAATCTTTCCCGGCGTAGCTGTGAGCGAATTGCAGTCGAATTTTTTTATTCTTTACGCTAATAAAGGGCTTCTTGCGTGCAATTCTGCCATTTAGTCCATTCTTTCGTAGGACTCTACGGACTGTCTCGGCGTTACAGTTAATTGTGAAGTGTTCCTCAATCATATCCCGTAGTTTCGGTGCACTCAACCTTGGATTTATCTTGGTTTGGTTGACAATCCACCTCTCTTGACGCTTACTGAATATCTTTTTTGGGCTAGTTTTTGGCTTGTTTATCACTCGATTTTCAGTCTGGAAACGGTGAATGATGTTTTCAACTGTTGTGCGGGCTACCTTAACAATTTGGGCAATTTTTCTCTGACTTTTTCCATCTTTATAATGCTCAATAATTAAATTTCGCACCTCAAGCGTAGTATGGCGGCCCATCTTGAAATTTAGAACTAAACAACTGAATGAGTCGATCTAAAACGTGTTCGTTTCAATGCAAGAATATAAATAACGGTAAACGGAATAAAACAAAAGAAAATTTTGAAAAACTTCCGCTATTTTTCGCAGCTTTACATGGGTGGACCATTTTGACTGTGACATGTATTTTTGTCTTATTTTGCTAAATGTTTATTTTTGTGAAGATTGTAAATAAATTAATGATTTTTTTTTTTTTGTATTTAATTTTTAAATAAAATGAACTTTTGTAATTAATAAAATTTTTTGGTAATTTGATTAAATTTTTTGATATTTTATATATATATGCTCAAAAAATTCAGTTAAACTAGAAAATACAAAAATTTGAGTACTGTCCCCAATAATTTGGCCACCTACTTTATGCAACAGAAAGTAACCAGGGAAACGAAAATCGCTCGGAGACCAACACAGTGGATACTCCGGGACAGCGCAACTAAAGATATTCAATATATCGGATAATACAACTAATTACATAAATTTAAAATGTTTGAATTCACAAAAAAATTTAAAATTTTTAATTGATACTGGTCGACCTGCAAATTTGAAAATATAAGTGACGAAAATATGGAAACGACGAACTAATGCAAACTCACAGGAATAACAGAAAATTAAATTTTAACATTAGGTACAATCAAATTGAAACTCGATTTCCAATATCGCATAGCTCCACACACTTTTCATGCAGTAGAAAACAATTTCCCAATTGAAACAGATGGCATTTTAGGACGAGACTTTTTATTAAAAGATATGTGCAAAATAGACTACGAGACGCCAACATTGACTACAGTGCTGATGACATAGACGTTATCATATCCCTACACTTTAACAAACATGCACACGACACAATGCGAATACCACCCAGAACAGAAATCATACATCTAATAAATATATACGTAAACGAGGACAGTCTAATTTTAAATGAAGAATTAAAAAGCGGAGTGGTCAAAGCCAACTCAATAATACCAGCAACAGGCAAATGCCACCTGAAAATACTAAACACAACAAATCAAGAAGTCAAAATAATGAAATTATCACCCAAATTGAAACCACTCTCAAATTACGAACAGATACAACAAAATAACTGTTATAACGAAACACGACTCAATAAACTACTAAATGAATTACACATAGAACAAAATCATCCATTGACTGAAATTTTTCAAAGATATCAACACATTTTTCATCTAGAAGATGAACAACTGACAACCAACAATTTTTATACACAAACACTTACCACAATCGATAATACACCAACTTACATTAAGAGCTACAGACTACCCCACTCCCATATCGAGGAAATACATAAACAAGTAAACGAACTATTACAGAATGACGTTATTGAACACTCAAAATCACTATATAATGCATCACTTTTACTTGTACCAAAGAAATCCACTGACGACACAAAAAATGGAGACTCGTCGCTGACTTTAGAAAATTAAATGACAAACTGGTTAATGATAAATTTCCACTGACAAGACTGGAAGGCATATTAAACAAACTAGGAAGAGCAAAATACTTTTCGACACTTGACATGACTAGTTCATTCCATCAAATTCCTTTAGACAATCAATCCAAACCACTAACAGCATTTTCGACCAATGATCGTCATTACCAATTTAAACGTTTACCGTTTGGATTAAAAATATATTCCAACAGTTTTCAGCGCATGCTAACGCTAGCACTTACAGGCCTTAACTCCGAAGCATTCCTATATGTCGATGACATACTATAATTGTCTTCGGATGTAGTTAGTGTTTAGTTTTACATTCTATATTTAACATATGCAGCCCCTTAAATATATCAAAATGATGAATGTTGACCCAACGCAAAACATTGCAATTTGTTTAAAGTCAATGCTCGCTTTTGTTTTGGTTGACAAAATGCAAGCATCGCAATTTGGTTAAAGTCAATTTTCATTTTTGTCTTATTGATAAAAATGCAAACATTGCAATTTAGCTAAAGTCAATCTTCGCTTTTGTTTTGCTTATGGTGGCTTAATTTAAGTAGGTCATAATTTTTAAATGCGTTACATTTTTTAATTAGCTTTTAATTACTTGATTATGATTAAGTCAACAAGTTTAATTTATCAATTAAGTATATATAGTAGATATAATTTCAATAAACTTTGCCATTATATTGCAAGAATTAAGCAAAGCAGTATCTTTCATTTCATTACTAAGATTCTTGGTTTTAGTGGCCGCAACACATAGCAAGACTCCCCGACCCCTGGTAAGGTGTCCTGCTATCATCAAAATAATTAACTGTTATTGTGGGTTAATGTGCCTAAAGTAACAACCTACATAGTCCTGGTTCAAGTGCCAGGATTACGTTAGAGTTATAGGCAGGTAAACGAACCTCAGCCGCAAGGCATTGGTGACCCCGACGTGATTGAAAGGACTATATATAACTCCTTTTCATCAAATACACACGCCGCCGTAGCAGAAAAACAGAAAAAGGACAACATACAACTACTTTTTATCAAATAAGATATGACGCCGCAAAGCGGCTCCTTTTTCAAAAAGTGATTACTAAAATCAAATTTTCGATTTCTGATTTTCGAAACTTTTTTTTTAATTGACAGATAATTGACCAAAGGTTCTAAAACCGAAAACTTCTTTGATTTATTACAAGTATTTCGGTTTTTATGGGTGCTCAAAGTTGGATAACTTTTTATCGTTCATTATAATAGCATTTTTTTCAATTTTTTGCAATATTAAAAATGGAAAATTTCAAAAGTTAGAAAAAACATTGGAATTTGAAGTATGCTCTCTGAATTTATGGTATTTAAAAATAAATAATTTCCACAAGATGTAGAAAAAAAATTTTAGTTAGTAATTTTCATGAATATTTTAAAAAAGGTAGTTTTTAGCATAGTTTTTCAAATTTACCTTGGCCTATAATCCACAAATCAATGTCAATCAAGGATTGGTGAATGGAAAATTATAGCTGACATATCTGCCAACAAAAATCATATGGGTCTTACCTGCATATATTAGCCTATTTAGAAGTTATAGCTACTTATGTGACATGATATGCATAAAATTGAATTTGTTGTGTGATGACGATTTTCAGTCTATGATATTTTGACTTTTAAATTGTTAATCTGAATTTGATAGAATGTTTTTAGCGAATAAAGACATCACTCAAAATAAATTAAAAATTGTAAATATGGACGTTACCACGCCCCTTTCTTAATTTATTCTTCCTATTTCCAAAACTATTTGACACAAATAGATGCATATGTAAAGAGTACCTAGAAAACTTCTGTCCATATAATATGGGCTTTGCCACACCTCCAAAACGCTTGATTTGTCACTTTTTCCAAATCATTTCACTCTTTTTAAGAAAATTCGCTTTTGTATAGCGAAATAGTAATGCTTGCCTCAGATATTTATATCTAAGTTTTTAATGCAATTTAAAAATATCTAGTAATGTCAAATAGAAGAAAGCTGTATTTTTTGTATAGAATACAGTTAGATGCACTTCTGATAACAGTGAACTCTAGTGCAGACCAACTTTATAGACACCTGTTTTACTACGGTAGATCTCATACAAGGAATTTATCTTATTAGGTACTTAGTTCAATTTTTTCGCTGAACAGTATTATGTTTGAGATTTGTAACACAATATTTTGTACCTGTATTTGTATAAAAGCCAAATTTTAAGCCTCAATAACTCATTCTTTTCTGACTATTTAAAGTGTGAGCTGCGCAAGTTTCCAAGGGAAATGAGTATATCTTATGAAAATTAGTTTGAAATATTTACAAACAGCGAAAATGGAGATTTATTTGTGGATGTGGTAAAAAGCAAATACCCGAAACATATTATGAATGAGTATACACAAAAGTTAAAAAACTTTTACTGCAACACAAAGATATATTGGGTGTCATGTAATAGAACCAAAGCGATTTTTTATATAAAGTATGCAGACTTTCTTAAAAAGGACTTTGAGCTATCACTTGATGATATTATTAGCACATCACAGGCCTTCAGAGGAAGACCAGCAAAACAAATTGAAAACTGTGGGGAATTTACGAAAAAGAGAAAAATAGCAGTCGCCACTGGAAACATTTCAAAAGAGAACTTAGCAGATGCGCTCAGCATGAAGTACAACAAAGATCATGAAATGAAAAAGGCAGAAATAACGAAAAGAGTTTTATTGGCAAGCCCAACAAAAGTCGATCGAATCAAAAAAAGTTTTCCTACTCCACAATGTGATCCCATAAAATATGACGGTTCCAGTGCTTTAACGCTTTTCCTAGATTTGGGCTTTCAAAAGAAAAATATAACAACTTGAGAAATTCATTAAGAAGCCACAACGCAGATGTTTTTCCCAGCTACAAAGTTGTGTCAGAAGCCAAAAGGGAAGCGGTTCCTGGTAACTGTACGGTGACAGAAACATCAGCTGAAGTTAGACTCCAAGATTTACTAGATCATACCGCTATGCGAATTTTGAGCAGTAAAAGCAACCATGAAATACAATCGTTCCCAGATAATATTTCTTTGTTAACAAAGTGGGGCTGTGATGGATCATCTGGGCAAAGTGCATATAAACAAAAAATTCTACAGAAGATGGACAAAATATTTCAGATGCCAACATGTTTATGGCTTCAATAGCTCCACTTCGAATAAGGAGTGAAAATGCTGAACATTGGAAAAATCCTCGACCATCATTAGTTCTTTATTGTCGACCTATAATGTTTAAGTACGCAAAAGAATCTTCAGATCAAATAAGAAGCACCATCAGCAATATAAAACAACAAATAAATGAACTTCAACCCACCATATTTGAAGGAAATGATGACAAAAAAATTATAATTAGACACGAATTATTTTTAACAATGATTGACGGCAAAGAACTTAATAAGATAACTGGCACCAAATCTATGATGACTCCAACGATGAACACAATTATGAGTACGGCATTTCGCAATTACATGCAAGGATAAGAAGCATAGGAAATGATGATAATCCAAACAACCAAGAGTTAAGAAAAAAAATAATACAAGATCAATTTCGAGAAAAACTGGGTATTATAGTAGATACTCCTAAGCAAGGAAGCAAGGACACAAATGACGGAAACACAGCAAGGCGATTTTTTGAGAAACCAGAAAAAACTTCAGAAAAAACGGGAGTCGATGAGGACGTGATAAAAAGATTACAAGTTATTTTAAACGCACTATCCTGTAGAGAACCCGTTAAAGTAGAAAAATTTGAAAAGTATACCAAGGAAACTGCAGACATATTAGAACATAAATACAGCCAAAAATTACTGGCACCCTCTGTCCATAAGATCTTAGCTCATAGTGGACAAATTATCAATTATCAAGACTTACCACTAGGAGAATTATCAGAAGAAGCCCAAGAGTCTAAAAACAAAGATTATAAGAAGTACAGATATAGCAATACATGTAAAATTTCACGTATTCGACAGAATGAGGACTTGTTCAATATACTTTCAGCATCTTCAGATCCTTTGATTTCATCACTTAAACACGTTAGGTCACGAAAAGAACTGACTGATAAATTCTGTAGTACTGTTTTAAGTTTATTAGATATCCAAAATAATGATGATATTTTTATAGAATTGTAGATTGTTGTTGATTTTTTAAAGAAATTACCTAATTTATTACTGTAACCCTTTTTATAAAACTTTTCTAGCCTTTGAGAAAGACTGTTTATAAATTATGTTAAGAGATGAAAAAAATAAATGCATATGAATGAATTAGTAAAAATTAAAAAAATTTTTTTTTTAAAAAAGTATTTAAAAAATTTTTAAATTATTTAAAGTTCATTAATTGAATAAAGCGCGCTAAAATTTATAAAAAAAATTTTTTTTTATGAATTCATACCACATCTCTTTTTAAAAGTATTTATAGCTAAGCCTCAAACCTGAATCTTATATATGTATGTCATATCTACAGAGATTGCCAACCAAAATCAAAAAACTTTGCTCAAATATCTTTACCCGTTCAAAAGTTATGATTTTAGCAACGCGAAATCGCAAAAGGCGCCACTGTGCGCCGCCGTAGCAGAGCAAAGGGGCGACATTCGAATTCTTTTCAGGAAAAGCTTGGAGAAATCAATTTGTCAACAGAACTTCATCTTTTGTACTCCAGTCTATTAATGAAAGCGTTCAAAGACTCATCAAAGATCCAACAATCTCTTGGAGAGGAAATCCAAAACGTAGTGAGAAACTTTAAAAAGGATTCCTCGGAACGGAAGGGAACATCCGATTACTTTCGGCTAAACCAAGCATGGGAACAGTTTGAGGAAACAGATACTAAAATCCGCATAATAAACGACCTCCCATTGGAACATGACTATTTTTCCAAAGACTATTACTCTCAAATAGCCAAAGTAGTCGAAACATATGCAAAAATCTTTGAGGAATCAGTTTTAAAGATAGATGCAACTAACTCAGTCAAATTGGTTGCATCACAAGAAGCTGCAGCCATTTAGCATACAACTAAAACATGCAATCAGCAACATACGCAGAAAAATCAAAACGAAGCCACAGCCAACCAATTTCCAGAAAATACACATGCAGTTGATGCTGACCAGCAACAAAGAGGACTTATTCGAAAATTTGAAGCCCGAATGCCAACATTAAAAAGACATCTGGCCAGCGCCAAGCTACACAAACAGACCATTCACGTATCTCTAGCGAGTTTAAATTAAAAACTATCAAACAGCTTTGGAGCAATATAGAGCAAAATAATTATGAAATTTGGCAGCAAATGGAAGACCCATCAACCAAGGGTTACGACATATCTACGTTCTTCCAATTAGAAGAAGAAGTACTCCAAAAGATGATCTCACTAACTGAAGAGCTAGAAAACTACCAAAGGGGCGTATCAGATACAATGCAAGTCAACATAGCCAGCTCGCAGGGAGCTCTACCACTGCCAAAGATGGTTTTTCCAAAGTTTGATGGGGACTACATGAAGTGGCGTCAATTTTTTGACTTATTTGTTCAAATGATTCACAACCAAGCACTACCAAATGTGGTATTTGAAGTCAAACGTCACTGGAGAAGCTAACCCGACATCTTTCATTGAGTTAGGCGAATTACACAACAGCTTGGACGTTTCTTTAAGATCGTTACAACAATCGAAGAGTCCTAACAAACACTCTTGTGTCAAAATTATTGGATCAATCAACATTATCAGTAGCGTCAGCCAAAAAAATCAAAGAGCTGCACGATACAACACAAGAATGCTTGCTAGCATTGGAAAGTCTGCGAGTAGGGACGAACTCTTGGGATCCTCTGCTACTTCCAATCTTAATAAAAAAGTTGGATCGCGAAACTCATCTTTTATATGAGCAAACTATCGCAAACCATAAAGAAATTCCAAAATTAAACGAATTTCTCACTTTTTTGGAAGATCGATTCCAAACGATGGAGGCTATTGAGACCAAACAAAGTACCTATCAGAGTACTTACAACAACACTTAATCAAAAATGTAAATTCTGCCATGAAAAAGAACACTTTCTGTATACATGCGTTAAGTTTTTGAAGGCTTCAGTTAAGGACAGAAGGAATCATGTGATCAAAAATCGACTCTGTACAAACTGTCTCAGAAGTGGGCACAGTACTCATAATTGCCGTAGCAGATCATGCACCAGATGTCAGAAATAACACAATACATTGTTACATCAGGAAAAAGACGGTCAAAATACAACGGTACCACCGTTTAATGAACAGAATTCAAGTTCTCCTGTTACTCTTACAACATATAACAACACCCAAAAAAAGGGCTACGTGCTACTTAGCACAGCTTTAACCCTTAAATGCATGGTGTTGTAGAACTACAACATACCATTCAAACCACCTCAAAGTCTTCTGTATGTAATCAATTCGCGCTGTTGTAAAGTTTTCACGTTTAGGGACATGTATTCTATCGAGTGGCGACAACTTTTTTTTGGCATTAAGTTCAAATATAAGTTATGCTTTGACAAAGAGAAAATTCGCGGAAGTTTGTTGAATGTCAGAATTACAGCTTTTCTTGTTGATGTGTAAAAAGGGATTTTCTAAGCTAAGTAAAGGGTTTTTCAATATGACGCTACAAAAGTAGACCAATAGGGACAGCAAACGACGTCCCGCTCTTTTGACATTTCTCTTCAGCAAGGTTTGCCATTTCATCATGGAAAGATATACGATCCAACAACGAGTCGAAATTATTAAAATTTACTACCGAAATTCGGAGTCAGTGACCTCAACTTTAAGAGCGATACGTCCAATTTATGGTCGTCATAATCGTCCTGTCAGATCAACAATTGAGCGTCTAGTGGAAAAATTTGAATCCACAGGCACAGTACAAATTGTTCCCGTGCCAGTGAGACAAAGAAGTGCCCGTAGAGAATATTGCTGCCGCTAGCGCATCAATTGAGGAAGACCCAAATCAGTCTCTCACACGTCGTTCTCAAGCGTTGGGCATCTCTGTGACGTCGTTGTGGCGAATTTTGCGAAAAGATCTTGGCCTACATCCTTACAAGATCAAATTGACTCAAGAACTGAAGCCGCTTGACCACCAGAATCGTCGTATGTTCGTGAATTGGGCTGAGCAACAACTTGAAAATGATCTGGATTTTCACCGAAAAATCATCTTCAGCGATGAAGCTCATTTCTGGCTGAATGGCTTCGTCAATAAGCAAAATATGCGTTATTGGTCAGGCAGCAATCCACACGTACTCCATGAGTCAACATTGCATCCCGAAAAAATTACGGTTTGGTGCGGTTTATGAGCCGGCGGCGTCATTGGGCCGTACTTCTTCCGTGATGATCAAGACCGGCACGTTACTGTGAATGGGAATCGCTACCGCTCAATGACAACCGAATATTTTTGGCCCAACTTGGATGATATGAACAATATGTGGCTTCAACAGGACGGAGCCACAAGTCACACAGCTTATGTCACAATCGATTTATTGAAAACCAAGTTTGGTGAACGTGTTATCTCACGAAATGGACCAGTCAATTGGCCGCCTCGGTCGTGCGATTTGACGCCGTTAGACTATTTTCTGTGGGGCTACGTCAAGTCTATGGTCTATGCCAACAAGCCAGCGACGATTGATGAACTTCGTACGGATATCGAACGTGAAATTGCAGCAGTATCGGCCGATTTATGCTTGAAAACTGTCGAAAATTGGGTTCAGCGTCTGAACTTCTGCAGGCGTGCCCGTGGTGGCCATGCAAAAGAAATTGAGTTCCATACATAATGGCATCGAATGTTCTTTTACAAGAATAAAGAACTTCATTGATATCCCAAACCGTTTTTGTTTTATTTAACTTTTGTATCGCTCTTATTGACAAACCCTTTACATACATAATATAATTTTTCTATGCAAAAACTCTTCTTTTATTCAATACAGTTACTGGTTTTGAGAAATTGACTTAGCTCCTTTATATATATATCTACTAAAACGCATGGTGTAGTATAGATATACTACAAACTAAAACAAGTTTTGTTAAAATCGATGTTGCCGTTTTCAAAATAAACTTCAGCCATATACAAATATACTTATATATATATTAGGGCGGATTAAATTTTTAAGTGGTCTGGAAACTCCAGTTTTCTGAAAATTCGTGAAATTTAACGCAAAAAAGTCCACTACACCATATGGCTAAAATGAATTTCGAGCCCGCGAGTTTTTATTTGAAAATTTGTATCATGTACATTAGGTTGTTTTATTTTTTTTCAAATTTTTGGTGATGGATTTTATTTATTTTTTGCTATATTATAGCTTGAGGAATAAAAATAATTGTCCGAACATTTGAGCTTCCTAGCTCAAACCTGTAAGCGGCGCGGATAGAGTTTATGTCCAATTTCGTTGAAATTTATCGAAAAAACCGACTTACTAAAACGTAAAACTTTCTTCATTATTCAGTTTAAAGTATTTGAACCTCTTTCAACTTTTAACATATCCTTTCGACTTTTTCAGCCTCATTTCAACTTTTTTTGACTTCTTCGACTTTTTTGAGATTTTCAACCTCTTATATTATCGACATTATTAGCTTATCAACATTTTCCTCTGTCAGTTTATTTGGACGTTTTCAACCTCATTCAAATTTTTTGAGCTTTTCAACCTCTCTTAACTGTTTCAAGATTTGTCAACCTCATTCTACTTTTAACATTTTCCATATTTTTTCAACTTTTCTTACCTGTTTCCAAATTTTTTCAACTTCTTTCACTTTTTTTTTTCAATCATTTCCATATTGTTCCGACTTTTCCAACATGTTTCAGCTTTTTCAACCCATTTCAACATATTTTATTCTTTTTTAAACATATTATATGTATTCTTCATTTAATTTTTTTCAACATACCAGCTTGATCAAAAAGTTTTAGGACTCGTCACCGTGTGGCGCTCTCGTTCGTCCGATTTCAATTCTCTTTTTTTTGTTGTGTTGGTAGAAGTGTCATGGACGTTATGTCAAATTTTCAGCTTGACAGCTTGACATTTCTTGAAGTGACGCCGTATTGTGTGCATCTACTTTTGTGTGTGGTTTCGATTTTTTACAAAAAAAAAAATGTCATCAACTTTGCAGCAACGAGTTTGCATTAAATTTTGTGTTAAAAACGGATTTAACGGATTAATCATTACTGGTGACGAGACGTGGATTTACGAGTACGACACGCAATCCAGACATCAAGCGAGTGAATGGCGTTCACCCAATGAGCCGCGACCGAAAAAACCACGTCGTTTTCAATCGAAAAAGAAGGCGATGCTCACGGTTTTCATGGACTACAGAGGTGTTGTGCATCATGAATTCCTCCCAGAAGGTCAGACCGTCAACAAAGAATATTATTTGGGCGTTTTGAGACGTTTGCGTGAAGCAGTTCGCCAAAAAAGACCGGATTTGTGGGCAAACAACTCGTGGATTTTGCATCACGACAACGCGCCGTCGCACAATGCGATCATTATTCGTGAGTTTTTGGCCAAAAACTCCATGAATACCGTCCAACATCCACCGAATTCGCCTGATTTGGCTCCCTGCGACTTTTTCCTGTTCGGCCACCTGAAGAAACCGCTCCGCGGATCGCGTTACAGCAGCCGAGAAGAGGTCATCGAAAAATCGAAGATGGCCCTGATGGCCATACCGACGGTCGAGTATAAAAAGGCTTTTGAGGACTGGGTCAAGCGTTGGCATAAGTGCATTGCAGTCGATGGGGAGTACTTTGAAGGAGACAATATCGATTTTGATGAATAAACTTGTATTTTTCATTTTAAAAATAAAGTCCTAAAACTTTTTGATCAAGGTAGTATTGCATATTTTTTCGACTTTTTAAGCCTCAAAACGAAAAACTGATGATGATTGTTCTCCTGGTACTATATATTTTGTGTAACTACACAGTTGCCAACAGTGAATATCATAATGCAATGAATACGTTCGGACAGCGGTGAGCGGCAGTTCGACAACATACAAATATGATTTTTATGTCAGCGGATGTGCTTTGTTGCCGCATGTAAAAGTATGAAAAGTATTCCTAATATATTTCCATATGAGGAATAAATTTTTTTTTAGGAAACTGATGACTCTTTTCAAAAATCATTTTTATAAGGTGCCTGTTCTTTTCACATAATCATTTTTTATGATGTATTTCTCACAAACTCGTTTTTACATAGTGTCTATTCTTTACAAAATCGTTTCCATATAGTGTCCGTCAAAATATTTTGGGAGGTTCTATTCCCCCTCAGCCCCCCCTAGATACGGCCCTGGCGTCCCACATACAACCTAAAAACCCAAAATGCTATATCTTGGCACCTTAGTCAGACTTTTTATACGTTTAGTAAGTCGGTTTTTCGTTAAATTTCAACGAAATTGGACATAATTTCTGTCTGCGCCGTTTACAGGTTTGAGCTAGGAAGCTCAAATGTTGGGAAAATTATTTTTATTCCTCAAGCTATAATATAGGAAAAAATAAATTAAATTCATCACTATTAGTTTGAAAAAATCACAACCTAATGTACATACATACATACATACATGATACAAATTTTCAAATAAAAATTCGCGGGCTCGAAATTCACTTTAGCCATATGGTGTAGTGGACTTTTTTACTTAAAATTTCACAAACTTTCAGAAAAGTGGAGTTTCCGGACTAAAAAATTGTTCTCCATACAATTTGATCCGCCCTAATATATATACATATATTTATAAACATACAATTTAAGGTCGTTTAATAATATTAGATGTATGGATACGTTTTTGTGTTTAGTATTAATTAGTTATATCTTGTAATTGATTACTTAAACAGTTGGAAACTACAAGTAAAAGTAATCCATTACAAATTTCGTTCAATTACTTTGCTTTTCAATTACATATTTTGGATTACAATAATTTCCGACGAAAATATTTCAATTACAATTACAAGTAATTGTAAATGCGTAACTTTCAATTACATTAACATGTAATTGTAATTGAAAAATTTCAATTACAAAATTACAAGTAATTGTAATTGCATATGTAATAAATTACCAAATGTAATTGATTACTCCCAAGTCTGCATACAACTTACATATCGACATTGTTTACTGATAATTCTAATGGCGTGTTTTTGAACAGTAAGAAGTGGACCAATTTTATTACTATGCGTACCACCCCAACATGCCAATCCATATGTCAAATTTGAATGAAATATACCAAAGTAAATAGAGGTAAGTAATTTTGAAGAGCAACAATTTTTCAAATGGTATAGTTGTCTTATTGCTGCCATTAATTATTTTTTTAGTAGAGCTGTGTGACCAAACCAGTTCATTTTACAGTCGAGTGATAATCCAAGGTATTTGAATGATTTGACATAATAAATACGAAAACAATTTGTGGAACAGGAACCGGAGTCAACAAAACCGTGCAATGAATTTGTGGAAGAACAAATTTCCTTACAAATGAAATACTTTTGACAGTTTGCACTGTGAAAAGTAAATTCACTCAGTTGAGTTTCTTTACCTGCTACATTATAAACCATTATTTTAGTTTTGTCACTGAGTACAAGCTTATGGGTGGAAAACCAGTGCCTTAGTACTTCTAAATCGTGATTGATTTCTAGAACTAAATTAAAAGAAGAATCGCAAGAAAAGGGGCACGCCATATCGTCTGCAAATGCAATAAAATACTTAAAAATGTTTGTTTAAAAAGCGAATTTACAAAAATTAAAAACAAAATAGGTCCTAACACAGAGCCTTGAGGAACTCCTATATTCACCATACTAGAATTACTAAAAAAATTATCAATTTTCAGTCTATGAGTCCTATTTGACAAATATGTTGAAAACCAATTCAGAATAGAACCACGAAAACCACTCTTAAATTACTTTTTCAGCAAAATTTCATGATCAACCGTGTCAAACGCTTTGGTGATGTCCACAAAAAGAGCTGCAGAAATCTTTTTACAATTCAAGGAATTATAAACATTGTTACAAAATTTTAACAAAGCATCTTCAGTTGAACGTCCAGCTCTGAATCCAAATTGATAATCAGTGAAAAATTTGTGTTTGTTTAAAAAGTTTACCATCCTTAGTTTAATGGCTTTTTCAAAAATTTTTAAAAAATTAGACAGTAGCAAAATTGGCCTATAATTATTTATGAGGGATTTGTTCAGTTTCTTAAACAATGGAATTATTTCAGCTTTTTTTAGATCATCTGGAAAAATAACTGAATCGATGCTTTTGTTAAATAAGTAAGATAAAACGTCAGCTACGTTAAAAACTATTTTTACAAGAAAAGTTAAAATATATCCGACTTATATGGCTGCCAAACAAAAACTAAATGACATATCGCACCAAAAATTTACATGAAGCCTGTTGAAAACCGCATCATTATCAATCCGCCCTCGTAAATCACTCGAAACGAAAACTGCAACACCACCAGCTGCATACTCATTATTGCAATTTGCATAAAGGTTGTAACCAGGAATATCTAATAGAGCTTGTTCATAATCGTAAATCCACGTTTCAGTAAGAAAGATAAAGTCAGGCTTACACTTAAAGGAATCTAGATGCAATACAAAATTATCGAAATTCTTTCTCATACTTCTTATATTTTGGCAAATTATATAAAAACCATTTAAATAGTTTGGGTTTGAAGTTATTATTTGAAAATCAACATTTTTACAATTAACAGAAGGCAAATCAAGCAAATCATCGCGAGTATCAAAAATAAATATATTCATAATAAATACGAAATACAAAAAGGCTAATTAATGCTTAGACGATTAAGATCCTCAAATGTATTTATAGCGATGACGCTTCCGCCTTCCTCTTTTCTCAACAATACTCTCCCATTCTTAACCCAAACAAATTTAAATTGCTTTTCCTTTCTAAACTTAAGAGCAGCTTTAAATAATTTCCTAGTAAAAGTTGGCAGACTGTCATTAAGAAAGCTTTTTTTATTTTTATCACCACCAAATAAATAAGCACTCAAATTACCTTTGTTTACAAATTTCCTTTTCATCAATTCCTTTTTTTTACCAAGTGATACAAATTTTACACATAAAACATCAAAAGGTCTACTACAGTAATCCCCGCTTATATGCACGCCGTTTATAAGCATTTCTCTCTTATATGCATCAAAAATTGTGCAATTTCATTTTTAAATTTAGATTTGTTAACATTTTTCTCTTTTATATGCACACGCTTATATGCATTTCGCGGATATAAGCCCCAAAAAATTTCCAATTTTTTCCTCCATTCACGCTTATATGCACGACAAAAAATTTTTATTTTTTTCAATGGCAAAACCAATATTGGTAACAAACAATCATGTCATTCCTATTGAAATGTCAAATGTGCGAAATGAAATTAAAAAGCAAAATGAGTACAAATTCACGAAAAAGAATAACTTTGTCACTTAAACAGAAGTTATTAATCATTCGAGAGAGTGAAAACGTAAGCAAAATTGAAAGTTGCAAGAAATATGGGTGCCCAATACACAATTAATCGGATTATGCGAAACATAGATCGCATTTTACAATGAAGCAAAGCATTTAATTTGGCCCGAAAAAGAAATTGAGTCGGCAAATCAAAAGCAGTGCAGGAAACAATGTCAATGTAGTTCGATCAAATACAAAGATCAAAAGACCACAATAATATGATATTGGAGAATGTAAAACAGTTCGCTGTTAAATAAAAAAGTGACTTCAATCCAAGTCCGGGCTGGCTATTCCGATGGCAGAAGCACAAAGGAATAAAAGTAAAAAAAATAATGTAATAATAATGAATAGTTTTGATGAAAAAATGGTGTGAAAAAATCGAAGTCTTACTTTTTGTGGATAATGGTGCGTTTCATAAAATTACAAACTTAAAAACGTTAATGTTCAGTACGTGCCGCCCTATACGACTTCAATTTTACAACCTTAAGATGCCGGAATTATTCATGCATTCAAAGCATATTATCGTCAGAGCTTAATAAGGAAACAAATCTGCCCTGTTAAAACAGGAAGGACAATTGAAGCGTTTAAAAAACTATTCCCTATCTCCATATATTTATTTTTACAACTTTTTTCCTTTATAAATATTTTTGTAAGGTTCTAAATCAGCGGTGGGCATAGAGATCTAACAAAAGAGCAAAACAACAACACCAAACAACAACAAACGAAGTTTTAAAGCTTTTTTTTTACTTTCATTTCCAATATTGCCATGAGCACAAAAAAAACCAAATTGCACTCGTTTATGCCTTTGTGTTTTGTTTTTGTTTTCATTTGAATTCAAGTCAACGCTGTGCCTCGATAGCGTTGAAATTCTGCGAATTTTTTTTTCGCTTGCTTGTACGTCGAAAAACGGTGAGAGCAATGAGAGCAAATAGAGCCACTATGTGCCCATCACTGTTTTAAATAGTTGGCATTACGATTCTATGTAAGCATATCTGGTGCAGATAACCGAATTTTTATATATGCACTTTTTATGCATATAACAGAGTTTCTTCAAATGCATTTCACGCTTATATGCACCAAAAATCAAGCATTTTCAAAAATGTTTGTAAGCGGGGATTACTGTATTAGAAACTATATCCCTGGCCTTTATGGTTTTCACAAAGCAGTCGTCAATGTGTTCCGCAGTAACCTGCGCATTCAGCCCATCAGAAAGTATTTTAATTGCCGACTGGAGAGCATTATTATTGTTTATGTTAGGAGTTCCAACAATTTCAAAACATTTCTTTCTATGTTTACCCTTCAATGAGTTAACTTTTGCTTCAAGTTCATTTACCCTGTCCACTAAAATTTTATTCTGACTGAGCTGGGGATGAGGACCCAGAAGACGGAGAGGAACGAAGAGAAGCACGTCTTTTTAAAATACAATCATTACAAACAAATTGTTTACCAGATTTTTGCATGAAATCAATCTCATTGTTCACACAGCTGCAATGATAAAATACTTTACAACTGCCACATTCTATCTTCTCCTGATTTCTGTCCACCTTCTGTTTACAGATACAAGGCATATTCGAAAAATCTTATTTAAAAACTTTTTTTTGCACGTAAAATTTATGCGTGCTGACCCCTCGACGACATAAACTGTACTGTTTTTACTGTATTGTACTGATCCCAAATAAGGACACTTTATGGATGTCTTAAATAGATTATAATCAGATGAATTATATAATATGTTTATGAACTATTAAGCCTAATTTCTATGTGATCTTATCTTATCCCATATCATTGATATCAAATCAAATTTTTGTAAGAAAGAAAAAGCATGCGAACAGAACCAAATGCGCTTGAAGAATGCGAGAGTGAATAGCATACATTTGCTATCTTCATAGCATGTGATGTCCTCCCTGATATTTGATAAGATAAGATAAGATCACATGGAAATTACTTACTTACTTACTTGGGTGGCCATAACAACCCGTTACGGCCGACCTCAAAAGCTCTCTCCAGGCGCCTCTGCTTTGCGCGCGCCTTCTCCAATCATTCACACCAAGCGTGGATAGGGTTTCCTCGGCTTGGTCTTTCCATCGGAGGCATGGTCTTCCTCTTCGTCGTCGCCCAGCGGCTTCCGCATCAAACACCTTTTTCGCCGAAGCTTCTTCGTCCATACGCACAACATGTCCCAGCCAGCGCAGACGTTGGATAGTGATGCGCTTGACTATGTCAATGTCAGCGTAGAGCTCGTACAGTTCGTGGTTCATTCGAATACGGTAGTCGTCGCCGACGTGAACAGGACCGAAGATTTTGCGAAGAATTTTTCTCTCAAACACCCCAAGCGTATCTGCATCAGTCTGCGACACAACCCATGCTTCTGCACCGTAAAGTAGCACGGGTAAGATGAGCGTCTTGTAGAGTGTCAGTTTTGTCGGGCGAGAGAGGTCTCTACTACTCAATTGCTTACTAAGACCATAGTAACACCTATTAGTAAGAGTTAGTCTTCGCTTTATCTCCAGGCTGACATCATTTTGAGTGTTCACGGCGGTGCCAAGATAGGTGAATTCCTTGACAACTTCGAAAGTATAGTTGTTCGCAGTAACAAAGGATCCAATACGCCGCGTCTCCCTGTTTGTGGACAGCATATACTTTGTTTTGCTCTCGTTCACCGTCAAACCCACTTTCGCTGACTCTTTTTCGATAGCAGAGAACGCAGCAGTAACATCTCGCTTACAACGTCCAATGATATCAATACCATCGGCATATGCAAGGAGCTGGACACTTTTGTAGAAAATAGTGCCATTACGATGTACACTGGCTCTTCGCAACACCCCTTCCATCACAAAGTTGAAGAGGTTGCAGGATAGTGGATCGCCCTGTCTGAAACCTCGTTCAGTATCAAATGGTTCGGAGAGGTCCCTTCCTACTCTGACGGAGCTGGCTGTGTTGCTCAACGTCATTCTGCAAAGCCGCACCAGCTTCGCAGGTATACCGAACTCAGACATGGTGGCATACAAGCAATCCCGTATCGAGCTATCGAAAGCAGCTTTAAAATCGATAAAGAGATGATGGGTATCGATCTGTTTTTCGTGGGTTTTTTTCAGGATTTGACGTAGTGTGAAGATCTGGTCTATGGTGGACTTACCAGGTCTAAAGCCGCACTGATAAGGCCCAATCAGTGCGGCTTAAGTCTTTCACACAGTACAGTCGACAGGACCTTGTAAGAGATGGCAAGAAGACTGATTCCCCGGTAGTTAGCGCAGATTGTCGGGTCACCTTTCTTCAGTACAGGACAAAGGACACTGAGATTCCAATCGTCGGGCATGCTTTCTGCTAGCCATATTTTGCAGATGAGTTGATGCATACACCCTATCAGCTCATCGCCGCCAGTTTTGAACAATTCAGCAGGCAGGCCATCGGCACCAGCCGCTTTGTTGTTCTTAAGTCGTTGGATCACAACTCGTACCGCGTCATGGCTAGGTGGTGGTACGTCCACACCATCGTCGTTGATTGGTGGCATCGGGTTAATTTCTCCAAAGGCGGGATTGGTGGAGTCACATGGAAATTGGGCTTTATATTTATTCTTATTTATGTTAATTGTAATTTGTTAATCACATTTATGTTATGTACTGTTGCACCATTCTGAATTTCAATGTGATATTTTAGTTTTATAAAAAAGTTTATGTTTAGTTTACTGTTCAATTTTCAGTTCAGCCAATTATTGACTTTTGCTACGCTGCTCGCCGTTTTGCTACGCAATTTTGCTACAAAAATTTTATCCAAAGTGGCAGCACTGTCTGCCATGCATTTTTTCTAATTGGGTATAGTTTTCCAATCAGATCATGTTTGATTTTCCTTCAACAGAAACTGATGCTGACGTACATATGAAGCTGATGAATTGTTCATGGTTATCAAACGAAAGTCATGAAGAATTTTTTTATAGAGTCCTAGCTATGCGTCGTCGATGGCGACTGCGTAATGACTCAATTCTTAGATATATACTGAAAGGACTTAATGACTGTTGGGTTTGATTTTAATAAAACTCTTTAAGTAATTTAAACTTCAATTTATTTTAATTTAACAAATTTTAATTTAAGAACTTGATGTCACTACTTGACAAGAATTTACCAACTGTTCTTTGACAGGTTTCCTCCTAACATATATGTATGTGAATAAAGAAGAAATATGTATGTATGTATGTGAATAACGTATAAGAAACTGCGTATTTGCATAAGTATGTGCGTGAATATGAAATGAAATGAAAAATTATAGAAATTCACAATAGTAAAAAATCTTTAAAACTAAGAAATTTACATTATGTTACAGTGATTACGTTTGATATTCAAAAACTATTTATGTTGTGTTTTTTCTTAAGAAAACATATAAAAAACTTCAAATTGGTTGCTTTCTGACCGAACAATGACTATGGAATGAAACAGTCGCTGGCTAGCGGATTTTACGTAACAGTGAACGAACTACTTACTTGTAGTAATGTGAAGATATATAGCTAATGCTCCGTCAAGAGTTCCACAACGAGCCGATAGGAATATTGCAAGGCAACCGGTTCCTAATCCTCCGACGACTACAAAAGTTGAAACCTTAAGACTAAGATGCTACAATTGTAAAGAGCAAGGGCATATATCAGCAGATTGCAAGCAATCTCAAAAGCGTCCACTTTGTAAAAAGTGTTCCAAAGTGGGGCACAACGAAGAAAGTTGCAGATCTGCAAAAGAGTCAGTAAAAAAAATTAATCATAACGAAAACTTTACAACACCATCGATAGTTGAGGATGTTCAAATTAATGGAATATTTTTGCAAGCATTTATTGACCCAGGCAGTCAGTCTCGCTAATAAAAAAAAGTTGTTCGTCAATGTTTCGTGGTGAAATACCGTATTCAGGACGGTCATTACAAGGAATGTTTGGTGGTGACTACGAGTGTACATCACAGCAACTCGCATCCCTTTCAATGGATGCTGAACAGTTTCCAGTGTCGCTATTGATCATTGATGACAAATTTATGAACGAGCCAATTTTGGTGGGCAATGACGTATTATGCCAACCAGGCGTAAGGTTTGTTATCGAAGATGGTTTTTGTCGAATTGAAAAAATAGAATTAGGTGATCTGCAAGTTGATCCGTATCTGGAGAAATAATTCATAAATCAACTTAATAAATTGTTGGTAAGTTATGCTGACTGTTTCGCTTCAAAAATTTCAAAGTAATTCAAATTCAGTAATAAATGTTTTAAATGAACTCAGTTCTTTCTTTGGTTTGACAGCAAAAATTATTACCGACAGAGGAACGTCTTTTACGTCTAAAGCTTTTCGGAATACTGTGGTAGCAATAACATCCAACACATTAAAACAGCAGTATAGACACCGAGAGCCAACGGACAAGTGGAGAGGATAAACCAATCAATTCTATCATTCCTTCGGTCAAATGCAACAACTGAGAAAATCTGGGACATAGAACTACGATCACTACAATGAATGTTAAACACCCAAACTAATTCGACAATAAAATTCGCTCCACACGACCTTTCGTTCGATTTTAAATTACGAGACATAACCGCTAACCATCTACACGATGCCTTGCAAGACGATACACCAGTAGATATGGTTTCACGCCGCACAGTGTTATATTTTGAGAAAAAATGGACAAAATCAAATTCCCGTCGATAACAATGCCCAAAAAAAACGAGGTCGGTCTCATTCGAAAGGTGATTTCATGCTTTTTTTAGAAAAATTGTCCCGAATCGAGATCCCAGCTTTGGGCATTTCTCAGAAATGCCCAAAATATGGTCTTTTTCACTTTTAGACAGTTTTTCCCAATTTTAGTACAATTCTGACTCGTATACATATCCGATGATAATTTATTTTGAAAGTCGAGAGTATATATATATATATATATATATCTTTTAAAACTAATTCGTTATAAAAAAAAATTTTTTTTCGTATTATAACTAAAAAAATGACAAAAATGACAATTTTTTTCATAATATATTTTCATAATATTTCATATATATATATATATATATACTCTCGACTTTCAAAATAAATTATCATCGGATATGTATACGAGTCAGAACTGTACTAAAATTGGGAAAAACTGTCTAAAAGTGAAAAAGACCATATTTTGGGCATTTCTGAGAAATGCCCAAAGCTGGGATCTCGATTCGGGACAATTTTTCTAAAAAAAGCATGAAATCACCTTTCGAATGAGACCGACCTCATTTTTTTTGGGCATTGTTATCGACGGGAATTTGATTTTGTCCATTTTTTCTCAAAATATAACACTGTGCGCCGTCAAGAAGCTATCCAGCACATGGAAATCGAACGTTCCAAGTGGAAACAACGACTTGACAGCAAGCCAATAATTTACAAAGAATGTGACTTAGTAGTAGTCGAAAACGTGCCTACTGAAACTGGTGAATCTAAAAAGTTGGAAGCCCAATACCGAGGACCGTATGTGGTAGGAAAAGTAATTGGAAACGATCGCTACCTGATTGAAGACATGGAAGATAACCAAATCAAAAGCCGGAAATATTCATCAATATTATCAAGTGACAAAATCAAATTATGGTGCTCTCTCTATCCAGAGATTGACGACTTCGAAGATGATTCAGATCCTGAAGAAAACGACTCGCAACTCGAGGCGACTTGCAGCCAGGAAGGGCCGAGCTGTCACCCTACTTTTCAAAACTTAAATTAGAGACGACAACACTACATAAAAACGACAACACTACAAAGAAACTACAACACAGCAGTTACGAACGGACCGTCGCACAGTAAAATTTTGTGGCCATAAATAGGAAGAATTTGAAATTGAAAAATTTTGTAGTACAATCGTCAGATAATACTTTGGGCATGAAAAAACAACCATAAAAGTTTTAAATTTGTTTTGGATTTAGCGACACATTGAACTTTGTACTCCAAAAATTTTCTATGAATTTTTTATACAAGCAACTGTTAGATAGGGTACTCTAGTTAACTTGTTTGAAACAAAATACAATAATGTAGCATATTGGCGGAAATTACATTGTTTTTACTTTATAAAAATTAATTTAGTTTTCTTTTATCGGCCTTATATGAATTTTACGGAATTTTCAAAAATTAGAATAAAATATGGTAAAAGTGAAAAATTTCAAAACTTTAACAGAAAAACACAAAAGTATATCCCCGGATTTAAAAAATTTTTTCACATATGGAAGGTATGGTTAGCAAAAAAAAAAAAAAAGCTGCGCATATTCATAACTTTTTTTTATCACTAATTTGTTTGTATCGAAATTTACCAAAATTGCATACTGGCAAAAAGTTCAGAAATTGTAGGTACTATTTAAATATGGTTTGCTTGATTTCTTATATTTTATGTGTGAATTAAGCCGATTTTTTAAAAATCAGGACTGAAAAAGGCATAATTCAAAAATTTCGCAATATTTAACAGCAAAAAACAAAAAAGGATATCTCCAAATTTTAAATTTTTTTTTTATATTATGTGTGAAGGTATGGTTAGCAAAAAAAAAAAGCTGCGGATATTCAAAACTTTTTTTTTAATGAATTTTTTTCTATTGCAATATTTGAAGGAAAAAATATTTATGTATCTTCGCATTTTGCAATGCTTTACAACAATTTTATATAAGGTGTAGTCAACAGTTATGGTCAGTCCTTATTTATTTACTTTACAGTTACAGTTATTTATTTTACAGTTATTTACTGTCAGTAGTTCTTATAAGTCACCAGTCAGTTGTCATCAGTTGCCAGCAGTTGTCAGCGGTCGTCAGCGGTTATTTGTTGTTAGCAGTTGTAAGTCAGCAGTCAGTGGTCAGCAGTTAAAGGGAGTCAGTCGTTTTCAGTTGTACGTGTCACGCGGTCGTTCAGTAGAAGTCGTCGGTTAAGTTGTCGTAGCGAACAAAGCTGTACTATTAAATATTGAACTAAGCTAAAATAACTTTTTGCTAAATATTAAACTAAATACTAAACTAAAATAACTTTTTGCTAAATATTAAACTAAACTGAAATACATTAATAAAGTGTTAATTGAAATATAATTTTGTGTTACCTTAAACTTTACATTTGGAGGCTCAACCTAAAAAATATAAAAAAATAAAAGAAGTGTGCAGAAGTGAAGAAAGTGTTCACTGGTGCTGTGCGTTTAAAAAAAAAATTCATAAGAAATTCTCTAAAAGCATAAAAGTGTGTTAAAATTTGGTATTATAATTGACCGTACAAATTTTTAAGCCATTGTTTTTTTTGTGCTGCAAATTTGTTGCCTTGCGTTCTTGCTATGTGTTGCCCTTGAAAAGTGGAACATGCAAAATGAAACACACGCATTAATGCAAACAAGTGAGAGTGAAAGACAGGCACGATACGAACGGTGGGTAAGAACACGCACATACAGTGAACCAAACGGATCGAAGATTCCAGAAAAAAGTAGCCAGGAGTTGTTCTTAAGTGAAACAGAAGTGGATAAGTCAAAAGAAGTGAAGAAATATTGTCAGAAAGTAAACGACAAAAATAAACGAGTTGACATTAAAATGAACGACGACGATCAAAAAGAGCAAAACGCTAAAAACAATAACAGTGATAGCCTTAGTTATCTGCGTTTACTGGTGTTAAAATTAGATCAGCAACAACACCCTGTGGCTTTTGAATCATGTAATAAGTTGTAAATGAGTTTGATGGGGAAACTACCCCAGTGAAAATGTGGTTTGAAAATTTTGAAAAAAATCCTGAAGCATACCAACTCAACTTGCAACAAAAGTACAAACAACAGCTGTGAGTAACTATACGGAGCTAAAGAGCGAGTTGTTAACTGAGTTCCATAAGGAATTGAGTAGTGCTGAGTTACATAAAAAACTAAGAGAAAGAAAGAAACGGAAACGTTTCAGGAATATGTGTTGCAAATGAAAAAATAAGCATTTTGTGGAGATATTGATGAAAAATCAATTATACGTTATATCGTGGATGGACTGAAAACCAAACAAGAAATAAAATATTTATTTTACAAAGCAAAAACTGTTAAAGAACTAAAAGAAAAATATGAAAATTTTGCAGCTGTAAATATGAGTGAAAAAAGTGATCAGAACGATAAATACGAAAAGTGGAATATAAACAAAGACGCGAATAACAAGAACGGAAAATCTAATTGGAATGTTAGAGTGAAAAAGGAATATTGTTTCAATTGTGGTTCTACAGAACACAAGAGGCCAGAATGTAATGTAGAAGTAAAGTGCTTTAAGTGCAACAAGCATGGACATATGTCGAAAAACTGTGCGGAAAAAAACAAACAAATGTACGTAATAAAGCAAGACAAACGATTTAATAAACAAAGAAGAAATACACGGGTTTGAAGATACCGGATCGGATGTGTGTGTTATTCAGGAACATGTGTTAATAAATAAATTAAAAAACACAGTGTTAGAAATACTTATACGACATTACTATATGGGGTAAAACACACGAAAACGCCACCTGGAAAAATTTTTGGCTCCGATTTGGCTGAAATTTGGCATGATTGTAGTATCAATGTCTGGGAATAAAACTGCGTTTAAGGTTTTGCCCTAATATTATTTGTTGTTCAGATACGCGGGTATGAAATTCTCGATTTTCGTACTATTCCAGAATAAGTATTTTTTTTCGAAAATTCATAGCATACAGCAAACTTTATCAATTAATAATTGTTAAACATACATTTTTAGGTTTTTACTTGTACTTTTCAAAAAAAAATACTGACTTTGAAAAAAAAAAAAAAATTTCACAAAAATTTTGGATTTTTTTTTTTAAAAACCATATTTTAAAATTTTTTTTTTTTTAAAAACTTTGATTTATTCTGCGCTTAATGCAGCAAAAACTTTTGTGGGAAAAAAATTATTTATATTTTTTTTTTAATTTTAAAAAAAAATAAAGAGCTAAAATTCTGTAAATTGAAATGAATTTTTCAATTTTATTTTGAAAAATCCATTTCTGAAAATTTTTTTGTTTTTATATTTTTAGGTTTTATTTGTATTTTTCAAAAAAAAGTACTGATTTTGAAAAAAAAAATTTTTCGCAAAAATTTTGAGAATTGAAAAATATTTTTGCATTTTTTTAAAAAAACCCATATTTTAAAATTTTTTTTTTTTAAAAAAACTTTGATTTATTCTGCGCTTAATGCCGTAAAAATTTTTGTGGGAAAAAAATTATTTATATTTTTTTTTTTCAATTTTAAAAAAAACTAAAGAGCTAAAATTTTGTTAATTTGAAATGAATTTTTGATTTTTTTTGAAAAATCCATGTCTGAATATATTTTCAGTGAACTTCAGATTACAGCTTGATCCGTAAGCTTCAAAACGATATGCCATAACATGAGAGCAAGTAGTTAATTAAAATGTTTGAGCCGCTAACCTGAAAACTAAAACAAGTAATTTAAAATCAGTGCAGTAGCCTTTCAACGCGTAGTACAGCGCGAGTTACGTCAGTTACGTCCTTCATGAAAAGACCCCTTATAAGTAAATAAGCAAATTCAAACATACATAATATAAGAATGAATTGGATAATATTAAAACAAAATAAATAAACAAATTCATATTCTCCCAAGCAATAGCGTTATCACTTAGTTTATGCTATTGCATGTTGAGTTGCATATTTTATGCTTCATGGCCAACCGAATCGGAACATGAATTTATAAAGTAATTAGAATAAGTTCTCAGTCTTAAGATTTATCGCAAAATAAAAGGTTGTTTAACTGAAGTTTAAGTCTTTTCATTTTGTAACTGGCGCAGTCTACGGAAATAATTCCAAAGAATTATTTAAAGAACACTACTGCAATAAATCCAATACTAGGAAAAAAAAAATAGTTTAAAGTTTTGTGTAATAAAGTTGAAGAGTATAACTAAGAATTATTTAAAAGAACTAAACAGTGAAAAAGACTAAAAGCAAAGTGCAAATAAGATAATAAAAGCAAAATTAAAATAAAACTAACCGTTTCAATCAATGAGACGTAACACATTATTTGACCAGAATCGAAATTTAGAAGAACCCATGGACGAATTAGCAAACAGAATCCGACAGCTGGAAGAGGCACTTGTGGAGCAGGAGAGAAGAATTGAGCTGCAAAACCAACAAGAACTGATGTACCAGCAACAAATACTACAATTGCAGAATCAACAACAACAACAACCTCAACAGGAATTGCAGAACCAACAACAGCAACAGCCTCGACAGGAAATACAAAATCAACAACAGCAATTACCTCGACAGGACATGCAAAACCAACAACAGCTACAAGAATATGAATTCAGCATGAGGCCAAAGGATATTATCAAACAATTTCGACGAGTGAAGCCTCTCGACGCTAATCATAATGCTACATCATTCATCAATGCCGTGGAAACAAATTTACTACTTTGCGGAGCCAATGTAGGCCTGCAGAAATTCTGCCTTAGAATTGTGGTAAACGAAAAAATCCTTGGGAACGCTGGACATCGGGTTAGAGAGCTGCCAGATAACAGTACTTGGGAGGACATGAAAACAAAGATTCGACAGGAATTCAACCCAAAACACACTTATGCCGAAGTCTTCAATTTTTGCAGGACGGTCAAAGTGAGTAACTTAAAAGAGCTTTTCGATATTTTTGAAAATTCGAAGTTTGAAATCAATCAGATTTATATGGCCGATCCTCTTAAACCAGGAATTTATAGACCGGACAATGTGGACAGAGACCTTGTGGACATATTATTGGAAAAAATAGACGGACCAATTAATGAGCACGAAAAATTGAACGATATTATTATGAAGTATACAAGACTAAAACTATTAGACGACAGTAGGGCTATTAGCTACAGTCACAAAAAGCCATTTACTAGTTCTCAGAACTCACATTATAACAATAAAAACCAAAACTTCAAGTATAGTAATCAGCAGAAAACTAATTTGAGCGAAAGTAGGACAAATAATCAAAGTAATAATGGAAATTATTATAATCAAAATAATAATAGAAGTTATTATAATCAAAATAAAAATGGAAATTATTATAATCAAAATAAAAATGGAAATTATAATAAAAGTAACAATAACGGTTTCAATTATAGTAATTCCACTGCTAGAAATGGGGCAAATGTATCAGGGCAGACTAGAAAGTCATACATGAGTGTAGATTCTAATAAAACCTCAGGGCATTCTAAGAATTCCAAGCATATGGAAGTAGATACCATACAGCAAGTAGAAATAGAAGAAAGTGAGGTAAATTTTCTAGTAACGGCCCAAAATTCAAGCTACCCATAGCAGCCCTGACGATTGATAAGCAAAATATTAAATGTCTTATTGATACTGGAGCAAATACCAGTATAATAAAACCAAACGCTTTAATCGGGTATGAACATCAGAAACTATTGAAACCACTTTGGTTTAGAACCCTTAATGATTGGAACGAAGTAAAAAAATTTGTAGTAACACCAATACCAAAGCAATTCAATGCAACGGGAACTATTTCATGGAAAATAGTCAATTTCAAAAACAAAGACTATGACGCGATAATTGGGCAAAATTTTTTAGTCCCATTTAAAGCTAAAATATATAGCAGTGAAAATTTTATTGAAATTTTTAATAATAAAATACCCTTCGAAAAAGCAGAGTAACCGTTTCTATACGAAAATATATGTACATTAGAGAAATTGGATAAAGGAAAAAACATTTTTAAAAGTTTTTGTCTTGACCATCTAAATGGTGAGGAAAATAAACTACTAAGAAGATTACTATCCGAATTTCACAATTTGTTTTTTAAAGATGGGGATATTCTATCGGCAACAAATGAAATCATGCATGAAATTGTCACAACAATTGACAAGCCTCTATATTCAAAAATTTATAGATACCCTGCTATTCACGAGGGGGAAATTGAAAGGCAGATAAAGGAAATGCTCGATAGTGGTATTATACGGGAGTCAAATTCGCCGTATAATAGTCCCTTGTGGATAGTTCCCAAAAAGTCCGATAATACAAATCAGGAAAAATGGAGGCTGGTAATTGATTATCGGAAGCTAAATCAATTTACAGTTGCTGACAAATTCCCTATTCCCAATCTTAACAATATTCTGGATAAACTCGGCAAGGCACAATATTTTACAACATTGGACCTTGCGAAGGGTTTTCACCAAATATTGGTGAGAGAGGAAGATAGAAAAAAACAGCCTTTTTAACTCCATTTGGACATTACGAGTTCAATCGTATGCCATTTGGATTGAGGAACGCTCCATCTACTTTCCAGAGATTGATGAATCTTACACTAAGAGAATTCATCAATAAAATATGCATTATATACATGGATGATATCCTTGTTTTCAGTACCCCATTAGAGGAACATTTAACTAATCTAAGAAAAATATTTACCACTTTGGAAAAAGCAAAGCCAAATCCAAATCGATAAGTGTGACTTTCTCAAGAAAGAATCACAATTCCACGGCAAAGGGTGTTAAACCTGACCCGAAAAAGATTGAAATTATTCAAAACCTAAAACTACCGAATTCCCAAAAGAAAATAAAATCGTTCTTAGGAATGACGGGGTTTTACAGGAAATTTGTCAAAGATTACGCCAAAATCGCTAGACCGATGACAAAATTTCTAAAAAAAGGGCAAAGTGTCAACATAAACGATCCTAGTTATATTTTAGCCTTTGAAAAACTCAAAGATATCATAACCCATCCACCTATTTTGAGATATCCTAATTTCACAAAACGGTTTAAACTTACTACCGATGTAAGTAATTTTGCGATTGGAGCTGTCTTATCTCAAGACGGCCACCCAATAGCATTCGCATCGAGAACATTGAATAAGCACGAGACAAACTATGCTACAGTTGAAAAAGAACTGTTGGCAATAGTTTGGGGTGTAAAATACTTTCGCCCTTACCTTTACGGAAGGGAATTTGATCTCGAAAGTGACCATCAACCGTTGAAGTGGCTATTTTCAAAGTACTCATGACTTATTGAGTTAGGAGAGTATGAGTTCAATGCAGAATATATAAAAGGAAAAGGCAATAAGATCGCCGATTTTTTAAGTAGATTAGACACAGAAAATAATGAAATAAATCCAATGAAGGAACATTTTAAAGAAGAGCATAATAATAGGACAAAATCGGAATTACCACCAGCGGACTTCCGAGTAAATGTAATTATTAATGAATATAGCTACCAAAGTGAGGACGAATGCGACGAAATAAATAATGGGGAAGAGTCAGAATCGCTTGAGGTCCAAACTAACCATTCCCAGAAAAATAATCCAATTCTACGGGTAAATCGTAATGAACAAAATGAGTCAGGCGAAGTTGAGACTATTCATTCCCAGGTGGAAGATTCTAATGATCATTTCGTAATTCTTGACACGGTTGTCAATTGTTTTAAAAGACAAATAATTTTGGTAGAAACCAAGGAAATTGAAGCAACAAATAGTTTTAACAATAAACGAGTTTTTATTGATAAACAGGATATCGTTTCTGATAACGTTATCAATATAGTCCGAAGACATATTGATAAAGGAAAAGTTGCAATATACTCCGAACTCAATGATCATGAGTTCAATAAATTGCAACAAATTTTACTAAGAACATACTCGAATATTAAAAATATCTCCTTTGTAAAATGTAGTCATTTTGCTAAAGACATACATGACGAAAATCAACTAAAGAGGCAGATATCATTATTTCATAAAAATGAGGTAGGACACTCGGGAATTATTCCGACTTATGTGGGAATGAAACATAAGATTTATCACCCTCAATTAGAGACTAAAATACACGAAATAATCAATAATTGTGATATTTGCAACGGAGGGAAATATGATCGAAATCCCATTAGAGCCAAATTTCGACACACAGAAACACCCACCACAGTTAACGAAATTATTCATATAGATACTTACGTGAACAGTAAGCAATCATTTAAAATTTTTATAGATAAATTCTCGAAACATGCTATATGTTTTCATTTATCGGATAGAAATAATCAAACAATTATAGAAAAAATTAATGAATTTTTGGCTATTAAGGGCCATGTAAAAAAATTCGTTTTTGATAACGAATTTAATTCGATAAATATACGAAATTTTCTTTCCACTGAGAATATAGAGTACCATGCCACAAAACCGAATAACCATACGGGGAATTCGGATATTGAAAGGCTCAATAATACACTCACCGAACGTATTAGAACATTAAATTTAGAAGAAAAAGTCCCAATCACAACTCAAATGTGTAAGGCTATAAAATTCTATAACAATTCATACCATAGCACAATACAAGCTACACCACTAGATGTTCAAAATAACAAAATTGATCATAAACTAATTAAGGAGCGTATCGATAAAGCAAAACTTAATACAATCTCGAAGCAAAACCGAAACCGAGAAGACTATATAGAGAATCGAAGAGAAGGGTTTATCAAGAATTATAAAAATGTTAGGCATAAGGAGCAACCAAAGTATATAAAAAGAAAATTAGAAAACATTCATACAGCAAATATAAAAAGATCATATAAATTTGCAGGTCCTAACATTCATGATGATGCTGGTGATGCTCATAACGGGAACTCTAGGAACACTGCAAGTTAGCAAAATCATGGAGGAAACCGGTTACACCGTTATTAGATTAAGGAAAATAGAAGTTATCAACGAAACCATGACGATAATACACATAATAGACCCAAATGAAATCAATGTACTAATTTCCCAAATGGAATCAAATATTCAGAATATAGATCTTATCAATAAAAACTTGTTTTATAAAGAATTAAACAAAGTTAAATCAATAACTCCTTCATCAGGGAATATTAGGCAGAAGCGAGGTTTGTTGAACATTGTCGGAACAACATATAAATGGCTTTTCGGTACTATGGACGACGATGACCGTCAAGAAATTTTAGAGCACTTGCGAATTACGGACATCAACAATCACAACGCTATCACGACAGTTAATACACAAATTCAAATAAATCAACATTTTAATGACACGATAGCTTTATTAAAAAAGAATGTAGAAGAAGACAGAATGAAAATAAAAGACGCTCTTGATGAAATTAGAACTAGGAACAACGAGTTTAATAAATATCTCTTATATCTCGACCAAATGCAAAAAATTAGATTTTTAGAAAATAGACTCAATCAAATACAGGACAGTATATCAGCAGCTAGGCATAAAACTTTACACCCAGGCATACTGACGGTTGAAGATATAGAATGCTATAATATTGATTTTTATAAATTAAAATTGTTAAAACTAGGTATAATGGAATACAAAGAATCTATGTTAATTTTTGCTATTAAAATACCAACAAATTTTATTAAAACTTACTTAAAAGCAATAACACCCATATCAAATAAGGAATTCATGGAAATAGATGTAGAGTAGTAGTGTAGAAGTAGATAATATTATATATACTTATATAGAAGACACTGATTTAAAAAATCTTAGAGTAAGCCGAAATTGTATTTATTCCAAAAACTGTATACTTAAGCTTAATAACAAATTCGAAATCTTAGCTATGGACGAAGAAACTTTCGTAGTTAAAAATGCAAACAATGAGTCAACTATCCAGAATTGCGATGACAGAAAGATAATATTAAACAAGAATTACTTAATTTCAGTTTATAAATGCAAAATAGAAATAAGAAATTATGTTTTCCAAAATAAAAAAGAAATTGTACATGATAAATTCTATATTCCGAGTAACACTTTCAATTCTACCTTTCAAAAGGAAATCGATTTCAGTAAAATTGTAATGAAAAATTTTGTGAATGTAAAACAAATAGAGGAATTAAAGTTTCACCGCAATATATCTTACGGTATAAGTTTTTATAATAATAATTATTGTAGTTATAACAATCTCTTGTATAAAAAGAAAGAACGATATTAAAATAGTAAACAATATCCAAAAACCAGAAGAAATCGAATTACAAAGAACCGACATCCAAAATATTATAGAGAAATACAAAGCTAAATAAATAAAATAAAAAAAAATAAATAAAAGAGATCAAGGAGTATCTCTATTCAAGGGGTGGAGGAGTTACGTCAGTTACGTCCTTCATGAAAAGACCCCTTATAAGTAAATAAGCAAATTCAAACATACATAATATAAGAATGAATTGGATAATATTAAAACAAAATAAATAATCAAATTCATATTCTCCCAAGCAATAGCGTTATCACTTAGTTTATGCTATTGCATGGCAGACGGTTTCAGGTTTAGGTGACAGAAGCAAAATATGTTGAGTTGCATATTTTATGCTTCATGGCCAACCGAATCCGAACATGAATTTATAAAGTAATTAGAATAAGTTCTCAGTCTTAAGATTTATCGCAAAATAAAAGGTTGTTAAACTAAAGTTTAAGTCTTTTCATTTTGTAACTCGCGCGTTTAACGGCTCAAACATTTTAATTAACTACTTGCCCTCATGTTATGGCATATCGTTTTGAAGCTTACGGATCAAGCTGTAATCTGAAGTTCACCGAAAAAATATGCAGAAATGGATTTTTCAAAAGAAATCAAAAATTCATTTCAATTTACAAAATTTTAGCTCTTTAATTTTTTTTGAAATTAAAAAAAAAATATAAATAATTTTTTTCCCACAGAAATTTTTGCGGCATTAAGCGCAGAATAAATCAAAGTTTTTTAAAAAAAAAAAAAAAAATTTTAAAATATGGTTTTTTTAAAAAAAATGCAAAAATATTTTTCAATTCGCAAAATTTTTGTGAAATTTTTTTTTTTTCAAAGTCAGTATTTTTTTTGAAAAGTACAAGTAAAAACCTAAAAATGTATGTTTACCAATTATTAATTGATAAAGTTTGCTGTAAGCTATGAATTTTCGAAAAAAAATACTTACTCTGGAAAAGTACGAAAATCGTGAATTTCATACCCGCGTATCTGAACAACAAATAATATTAGGGCAAAACCTTAAACGCAGTTTTATTCCCAGACATTGATACTACAATCATGCCAAATTTCAGCCAAATCGGAGCCAAAAATTTTTCCAGGTGGCGTTTTCGTGTGTTTTACCCCATATATGGACTTGGAAACGTTCCGATAAAAACAAAAGGCTATTTTATGGCAAGCAAAAATTTGTTGTAGTTGCCAACGGTGTCATAAAATATGCAGTGCTTTTCGGTAACGATTTTATGGACAAATTCGAGTACAATTATAATGAAAGTGGATATAATTTTGTGCGTTTAATTAATGACTTACAATTTCTAAGCGTGTATCAAATAAACGAAGACGAAAATACGGTTAATGCACCCGCTGTGTTTAAAAATAAAATTGAAAAAATAATTAAAGATTTTAACAAAAAATCCAAAGAACTACATTAAAATTTATACCAGACAATGCAGTTCCATTTCGTCAGTCGCCAAGCAGGTTGCCGTATCATCAGCAAGAAGCAGTGGAGAAGCAGGTACAAGAATGTGTACAGCGGAAAATTGTAGGTAAGTCAAAATCTGATTTTGCTAGTAGAGTAGTAGTAACTGGGAAAAAAGATGGCACTAGTAGAGTATGCATCGACTTTCGTAAATTGAATACAATGGTATTGAAAGATTCTTTCCCTGTGCCACTTATTGATGAGGTGTTGGAGAAATTGCAATCAGCACAATATTTCACGGTTATGGACTTAGAAAGCGGCTTTTTCCACATGCCATTAGAAGAAGACAAAAAATACACGGCGTTTGTGATCAAAAGAGGGTTATATGAATTCGAAAGGGCTCCTGTTTGTTTTTGCAACTCACCAGCTGCATTCATTCGATTCATTTCTTATATTTTCCAAGATTTGATAAACGAAGACATAATGGAGATATATGTAGATGACATCGTAATATACAGTGCGACGGCAGAAGAGGGACTTGAACGACTACAAAAGGTTCTAAATTTAGCTGCGAAGTAGGGACTAAAAATGAAATGAAGCAAATGTGACTTTTTGAAAAAGCAGATTGACTTTTTAGGGCACACAGTAGAAAACGATACAGTGAGACCAGGAAAAGAAAAAATTCGTGCGGTCCTAAAAATATAAAAGCGGTTCAATCATATCTTGGCCTAACAGGGTATTTTCAATAATTTATACAGGGTTACGCTCAGATAGCAAAGCCCTTAACTGAGCTGCTGAAAAAAAAACGTAGAATTTACAATGGGTCCAAACGAGATACGATCATTTCAACTGTTAAAGGAGTCACTAGTTAAAGAACCAATTCTTCAATTATACAACAGGAATGCAGCAACGGAACTCCACACAGATGCGTCGAAGTACGGATTTGGTGCGATACTTATGCAACAGGTAGAGGGAAAATTACATCCTGTACATTTTTGGAGTAAGAAGTCATCAGCAGCGGAGGAGAAAAAACATAGCTACATTTTAGAAGTCAAATCAGCATTTCTTGCTATGCAAAAATTCAGGCATTATTTGTTGAGCATTAAATTCCGATTAGCAACAGATTGTGCAGCGTTTAAGCAGACAGTAACAAAGAAAGAGTTGCCACGAGAAGTAGCCCAGTGAATATTTTATATGCAAGATTATGACTTTGAAGTTGTACATAGAAACGGCAGCGCGATGAAGCATGCAGATTGTTTAAGCAGATATCCAGGAGTAATGGTCATTACAACAGAATTAACTTCAAGATTCAGAAAAGCGCAGAAAAACGATGAACAGGTGACAACAATATCAGATATTTTAAAAAACGGACCTTACAAAGACTACAAAAAGAAAGGTCATTTAGTATACAAATGCGTTGAGGGTAACGATGTGTTGATGGTACTAAAGGTGATAGAGGGCGAAATAATTCGTACAGCGCATGAAGTGGGACATTTTGCAGTACGGAAAACGATGCACAATGTACAGCAAAAGTACTAAATACCGCATCTCGAAAACAAAGCAGCAAGTATTATCAAAAATTGTGTGAAATGTATTCTACATAATAAATTGTTGGGTAAGAAGACTGGCGAGCTACACATTCTAGAAAAAGGTGACCAGCCACTACACACCATACGTGTAGATCACATAGGGCCAATGGATGCAACTTCAAAAAATTATAAGTACATATTTTCGATGATTGATGGCTTCACATAGTTCGTATGGTTATATCCAACGTGCACAACTTCAGCAGAAGAAGTCATGCGTAAATTGACAGAGTGGTCAAACGTTTTTGGACATCCAAGTCGAATGATAAGCGACAGAGGAGCGGCGTTTACGTCACAGGCGTTTACTGATTACTGCAGTGAGTCCGGAATAGAACAGGTGTTAACGACGACAGGAATACCAAGAGGCATCGGGCAGATCGAGAGGGCGAATCGTGTGATTATATCGGTTTTAGCTAAGCTTTCAGCTGAAGATACGTCAAAATGGTACAAGTACGTGGGCCAAGTACAGAAGGCAATCTACTCAAGCATTCAAAGTTCAACAAAACAGGCACCATTCAAATTGATGTTCGGCACGGCTATGAAGATAGATGTATGCAGCAAAGTTCTCGATTATCTACAGGAGGAGTATACGCAATCGTTTGATATGGAGCGACAAAGTGTTCGTGAAGAAGCGAAAAAACAAATTCAGTGCGCGCAAGATACTTATAAAGCCAATTTCGACAAAAAACGCAAAGCTGATCAGGATAATCAAATTAACGATTTGGTTGCTGTAAAAAAAACGCAGTTTATCGCTGGAAAAAAATTAGCTAGTGAATTTTTGGGGCCTTATCGTGTGACGAAAATTAAACGAAATGGCAGATATAATGTTGAAAAAGCAGCTGTTTTCGAAGGGCCAATAAACACAATGTCAAGCAGTGACAACATGGTGTCCCGAAGTTACAAATGAGGATCTATTATCATCTGGGACAGATAAAGAGCAGGATGGCCGAGTGTAAGGTGTAGTCAACAGTTATGGTCAGTCCTTATAAGTTGCCAGCAGTTGTCAGCGGTCGTCAGCGGATATTTACTGTCAGTAGTTGTTATAAGTCAGCAGTCAGTTGTCATCAGTTGCCAGCAGTTGTCAGCGGTCGTCAGCGGTTATTTGTTGTTAGCAGTTGTAAGTCAGCAGTCAGTGGTCAGCAGTTAAAGGGAGTCAGTCGTTTTCAGTTGTACGTGTCACGCGGTCGTCCAGTAGAAGTCGTCGGTTAAGTTGTCGTAGCGAACAAAGCTGTACTATTAAATATTGAACTAAGCTAAAATAACTTTTTGCTTAGTATTAAACTAAATACTAAACTAAAATAACTTTTTGCTAAATATTAAACTAAACTGAAATACATTAATAAAGTGCTAATTGAAATATAATTTTGTGTTAACTTAAACTTTACATTTATAAATTGTGAAAGCTTACATTCCCTCAAATGGAAGGGGACTGGTTAAGGCTGTTTTTTCTTTTTTTATCCCTCTTTGCTTTCGCTTTTTTAGAACTAAACATAGCGTAGTGCAGATATGGATGGTGCAGCATAGGGGACTTAATATATTTCCAAAAAATTTATTTTAAATTCTTATGTGCTTAATTATGTTAGTTATCAATTTATATTTTTATATTTTTCAATAAATTTATTTTATGTTTTTAATGTCTTAATATATGTTCAGAAAAAAGTCTCAAAGGTTTGCGATCGATTATTGCTTTTCCTATTAATATTTTACAGTTCATTTATCAAAACAAATACAGTAGAAGCCAGTTAAGACGATTCTGTATTTAACAACCGTGCGATAAGATCGTCGTAGTTTTACTTTAAGTTTGGCGCACTTGTAACCCTACTTCTTAACATTCGACTATAAAGAGATTCGGCTATAACCTCATTAGCTCATAGCAACGAAATATCTGTTTCTGTGGGACTTCGTTACATCAAGTCTCTACTGATAAAAGGACTACAATTGGTACAACATGATTTGGGATTTTAGGCATAAAGTTGCTCAAGCTTAAGATCATGGTGGGGTAGGCATATGAACTATCTGCAAAAACATCTTGCAGACTATTCGATTTGTTAAGCGATAATTATTGAATTTGGGAATAGTTTCTGGCCTTTACGGTTTTTCAGGTTACGTCTATAGTAGGTTAATTTTTCTTCATGATTAAAAATTATTTTGTAGGTGCTCTGTAACAAGAGTAAGCTATGTGTGGGTGCTGGAAGGGAACTAGGCACGAACTCCCTCAGATTGTTAGCTAGCGGCTAAGACGGGTCCTGCCCGTCTTGCTTCTCGACAGCCCAACTGCCCTTCACTTTGTGAACTAGCCAAAACCACCTAAGACATGCATAGTACATTACAACTCCTAGCCTTTCAATAAATAATCCTGCTTCAGGATACTCAATGGTGTGTTTTGCCAGAGTGGCTGGAATTGACATTAACAGTAGTTATATCGTGAGAACAATGGAGATAGCTTTTGAGGCAGTTGATTGTTTCTTTCGGACTTGCTTAGGGTCCTTTTTGGCTAATTTGTCCTTATAGGGTAGTAGACATATTTTTTAAATGGAGCGTTTGACCATACCTTTGATGGTTTCAACCCTCCGATAAGAGTATGGGTCTGGCCATGACTTCCGCAAATATGTTGATGCGAACGCAATGGAACAGTAAACGATGCGTTACTGATGCATTTGTTGTGAGAAATCGCATTTTAAACTTTTTCGTTAGTCATGCGTACATGGGCCTGAGTAGACCCAACAAATTTCGTTACCCGGTACTCTAAATATGTGACGTCACACTAAGGAGGGGGAGTCTCACAAATGTGACAAGGACGGGGGGAGGGGTCAAAAAATTATAAAATTCGTGTGACGTAATTTATGGATGGCCCCTATTGAATTTTCTTGATAAGTTTATAAGCTAATGAACTTTTTCTTTGGTTTGAGCTTTTAAAAGCTTTTGGGTCCAATGATAGGTTTTTATATAGAATTTTAAGTTTTTCTCTAATAACTTGAAAACTATACAAGATATCGCACAATTTGTAACATTTTTGAAATCAGCATTGCCAAATTATTGGAAATCGATACCCATTTTGAAGAACAAGTCTCAATCACATCCCACCTTTGTATGGGTGGTAGGCGTGTACGTGGGCCGATTTTTTTCATATTCATAAATTTTTGTTGATTTAACCTAAAAACGTCTGTGCCAAATTTCAAGACTCTGGCGCTATTCTTACTGTGTATGGCCACCGTTTTTTGGTTTTTCTCTAATAACTTTAAAACTGTAAGAGATATTGAAAAATTTAAAACATTTTTGAAATCAGCATTGCCAAATTAATGAAAATTGATACCAATTTTGAAAAAAAGCCACAACCACATCCCACCTTTGTATGGGAGGTAGGCGTGTCCTTAAACCGATTCTTTTAAAAATCACCAATTTTTGTTCTCTTTACCTTAAAAACATCTAGCGCAATTATTACTATTTATGGCCGCCGTTCCATACAAATCCATCCACTGTGCGTCGTGTGTATTAAACGTGTGCAAAATAATATTAAATAAAAAACGTTTGTTTTAGAATAAATTAAGTTTCTTTTCATTAATTGCCATCCTATGACAGTAGTGTTTGACGCCTCATGTAAAATCAGTTCCGGCATATCAGACATTTTATTTACTGGTTCAACCGTGCAGAGCGAACTTTTTTCAATTCTTCTGCGTTTTCGATTACCAAGATTTGACTTTTGCACCGATATTCAAAAAATGTATCGACAAATTTCAGTACATCCAGCAGATAGGAAATTCCAAACTATTTCTGGAGAAATAATCCTGGTGAGCCTGTCCGTCATTATCAATTAAACACCGTGACATATGGAACTAGATCCGCCCCATACCTAGCAACTAGATGCCTACAACAGCTTGCAGACGAAAATAAAGAAAAATTTGAATTGGGTGCACAAGTTTTAAAAAATAATTTTTACGTTGATGATTGTCTCAGTGGATCCAATAAACTGTCAACGGTGCTGGAGATGCAGAATCAACTCAAACGCATATTAGAACCTGTTGGTTTTAAACTACGCAAATGATGTGCAAACCACCCACAAATACTACAAGATATCGATAAGGATGACCACGAAATCAATTTGGATTTTGACAATGATGACAACACTTCCACAAAAACAATTGGGTTAGTCTGGCGACCAAAGAAGGATAAATTTTGCATCAGATCTACGTCAGAAGTTGCAAAAATATTTGATCCACTAGGGATACTGAGCCCAGTTATAGTAACAGCAAAGATCATCATACAAGACTTATGGCAATTACAACTTTCTTGGGACCAGGCAATACCAATCGAATTACATTCAAAATGGGTTACCTTCCGAGACGATTTTAAAGCGCTGAACCATTTTAGCTTTGAAAGGCACGTTTTTGGACAACATGAAGCATCATCCGTTCAGCTTTATGCTTTTTGCGATGCCTCAGAAAAGGCCTACGGAGCTGCAATTTTCGTGCGTGCAACATTAAAGGATGGACGCACAATCGTAAGACTACAATGTTCAAAATCTCGGGTGGCATCTCTGGAAAAAACAAACAATTCCACGCCTGGAGCTGCACCATGTCACAAAACTCTACGTACGGAAGAATTTTTTGAAGAATCTTTTGACAAAATCTTAACATATATTAATGATACGGTATTTTTTTTTTGACGTCAAATGTTTCTTTTAGATCATTTTTATGATAAAAAGTAAAAACTTAAACGGATTCAATCCAAATTATAAAAAGTTAAATATAAAAACATAAATATACTTTATGGCGAAAGTACTCTTTTTCGCTTATTAAGAATAAAAGAAATCACAATTTTGCTCGAATAATGGAAGTTCACATTCATAGCTGCAGGTTGCATTCAGCAATCATCTGTGATCAACGATGTACGTACATTGCTGCGCAGACGCATTTAAGTTTTGTGATGAATATTAGCTAATTTAAACATGATTACAATAAATTTGTATATGTTTGTACATAAAATAAATCAAATTAACCTTCTGCTTGAAAAAATTAAGTAAAAGTTCAACAAATCGATGAAAATAGGCGAAAATCGATAGTACGTAGACTTTTGTGACATGGTGTATATGCAGCAGTTCTCAGCACAACGTTAATGAAAAGGATGAAGAACGATCTTAACCATAAAGGACAAATACACTTTTGGACGGATTCGGAAATTGTGCTCTATTGGATAAATTCAAAATCATCTACACTCCAAACGTTCGTCGCAAATATAGGATTAATCAGATCCAAGAATTGACAGCAGCAAATCAATGGCGACACGTTTCGTCAAAGGACAACTCAGCAGATGCATTATCACGAGGAATAATTCCTTCAAAATTGCCAGTCAATTACTTGTGGTTTTTGAGTCCTTTATTTTTGCACGGAAATGAAAACAAATGGCTAAATAAATTCACCAAGCTAATGTTGTACGTATTGCTTATTGTAGGGTTCGCACCAACCATTGTGCATAAAGGGCTTTGACCAACACAATGTTTGTAGCGTATCAATACAATAAAATATTATGACAAGGTCAGCGGCAACTCAAAGACACAATTTACGATGACCAATAATTTGTGCAACAACAACAAATGTCTGGTTGACATACATTCGGAAATGCACAACATAAGTGTGTCATGCATTTGACGCCACACACAAAGCCAAAGCAATGGGATGTAACATAACACTTTTACTATTGTTTGTTTATCGTTTTGCTTTGAGCTAATTTCAATATGTAACAGATGCATGGCATGTATTACAATTATTTTTGTAAAATTATGATGAGTAAGAATTTTTGGATAATGAGTGAAAAGAAGAATTGTATCTTTTCACTCAAATAAGAAATGTATATAAGAAAAAATTATAAACTAATAAAATTAATCGAAGATCTGACTTTGACTTAAGATTATAAAACTTTGTTTTTATTAAGTCTCAAAGGATCATCCATTCACCCCTGTAGCCTTTGTGGCTGATTAAGTGATAGCTCTTGGCGAGCTTTTAATAAAGCCAAAAATAAGCCTTTAGGACCTCTAATCCAAAACTCATTTCCGGTATAGAAATCAACCAAAATTAGAACCTTTATATGGCGATCTTGCGGACCTGATCCTGAAATCTTCCTGATCCTGAAATCTTCCTGCGATCCTGCGGACCTGATCCTGAAATCTTCCTGCGATCCTACATTTGAAATTCAATGAACAAATATAACTTTGACGAAATTTTTGCTAGGTGTCAAGACACCATTGAGAAGTACGTGGTGGAAGCACCAAAAGAAGCTCCGGTGTACAAACCAACACCGATTCCTGGGCCGAGAAAGCTGATGATAGAGGAATATCGTCAACGACAATTACAACGTCAACAACTAAAACAACAGCAGCAACTTGAAATAAACATATAAAAAAAAAAAAAAAATTTTTTTATTAGACTTCTTATATTAATGCCAAATGACCTAATAGCAGCAAAAATGGTAGTGTTAGGACAGGAAACAAAAATCACAGAAAACATTGCAACCAATGGTGGCATACAAAATAAGTATGAAACTTACATTGATTTCTTTGTTGTGATTGCGATTATAGCCTTAGTAATATATATCATAAAAAAGATAAATTCATACTATAAGGGTTATGTTACGAAAAGAGTAGCTAATGCAAATGTTTAGGTTCATTTGAATGGATTCTTTATTAGAAATAGCTATAAAATTAAAAAATAGTCTTTCAAAATCCACATCACGTGTGTTCAAAGCAGAAACATTAGACAAGAAATTAGCACTATGCAGTAAAATAGAAAAAGAATTGAGAATTTTAGAAGAAAATACAAAAGAATATGATAAAGTAATTACAATAAAGAAATATATACTAAAAACTAGGGAATTAATAGATCAGAATAAAGAATTAATAGAACAAAACTTACAAAGTGAATCAGAATCAGAACTAGAAATGTCAAATTTTGAAATAGGGACAGCTTCTAAGCTGTTAGAAGAATTTGATGGGGAACCAAAGAAATTGTCAACATTCCTAGGAGCAATAGAATTTTATGCTTCCACACTAAAAGATGATGGACAAAAAGCATTGCTAGTAAAATTTATTCTTGCAGTCAAGCTATCTGCAAAAGTAAAAAACAGACTATTACCTGAATCTACACCCACATCAATAGCTGATTTAAAAACAGCACTAATAAAGCACTACAAGACGTGTAACAATCCATTAAAAGTACAGAATGAAATAGGTAGATTAAGACAAGGTTCAATGACAATAAATTCCTTTACTTCGAAATTAGAGGCTCTGATAGCATCACTAAATGACATACAAATAACGACACAAGGGGATAGCAACAAAACTTTGATCATAACACTTAATGATCAATTAGCGCTAAACGCCTATAAAAATGGTTTAAACGAACCATATAAAAGTATATTGCTTGCGGCTCAACCGCAAACTCTTGCAAAAGCAATTGAAATTGCCACTGATGTAGATAACCAAAACAATCCTACGCATAATGTCATGACATTTCAGACTCGTAGTTACAATGATAGGTACAGGAATAACTATAGTGGAAATAACTATAGAGGAAATAGCTTTAGAGGAATTAATTATAGAGGAAATAATCACAGAGGAAACAACTACAATAGAAATAGTTACGGTAGGCGCGATAACAACTACAGGCGTACAAATCAAAATTCAAATAGAAGTGGTGAAAATGAGCGCAATACAGAAAATAATACACGTCATAATAGAAATGGTTATAGAAACAATAACGGACGTGGATCGGGAAACAGAAGAAGCCCTGGCAATGGAGGGCAACAGCAAAATTAAAGAAATTCAGAATAGTTTGCTTAAAAACCCAAAATACAAATATAATAAAAATTAATATAGGTAGTAATAGGACAATTAATCTCCTAATAGATACAGGTGCAGATATCTCAATAATTAAGCAAAATATCATAGAAAATCATCCAATATTGATGATTGAGCCATGCCAGATAACAGGAATAGCAAGCAAGCCAATAACCATTGACCAGCAAGTCGAATTAGACATTAAATTAAATAGCGGTCAAATAAAACATGAATTCTATGTAGCAGATAAACAAATCGACATAGTTACAGACGGTATACTAGGAAGAGATTTCCTACTAAAATTCAATTGCAAAATAGATTACGAAACATGTGTTCTCACACTAAACATGTCGGAAATGCAAGAAGACATTCCAATATACATGAAATTGCCCACAAGGATAATAAATATTACAATCCCAAAGAGAAGTGAAATAATTACAAGCGTAAATGTGAACCTAAATGAAGACTCCATAGTACAAGCAAGAGAAATACAAAAAGGTATTTTTATAGCCAATGCGATAGTCCCAGCAAATGGTAATAAACATATAAAAATTCTGAATACAACAGATAATGACATTCATATTAAAGAATGTGACATATCATTAGAACCGTTAAAAAACTTCCAAATCCTGAGCTTCAAAGATAATCCCAATGAAAACGGCAGTTTTGAACCAACAATTAAAGGATATGATGACAAAGCGAAACAAGAAGTAATGGACTTATGCAACAAGTACAAAAATATTTTTCATAGAGAAGGAGATATATTAGCTACAAACAACTTTTACAAACAACATGTAGTACTAAATGACGAGTCACCTGTCTACATAAAAAACTATAGACTTCCACAATCTCAACTTCATGAAATAGAAAATCAAGTAGAAAAATTGTTAGAAGAGGACATCGTTGAACCATCGTACAGCCCATACAATTCACCGTTACTAGTAGTACCAAAGAAATCACAAAGTGGTACAGCAAAATGGAGACTAGTAGTAGATTTAAGGGCACTAAACAAAAAGATTGTTAATGATAAATTTCCACTAACAAGACTGGAAGACGTATTAGACAAACTTGGAAACGCAAAATATTTTTCAACTCTAGATATGACGAGTTCATTTCATCAGATTCCATTAACTAAAAGCTCAAGACATCTAACGGCATTCTCAACAAATTCAGGACATTACCACTTTAAACGTTTGCCATTTGGACTAAAAATTGCGACAAATAGTTTCCAACGGATGCTATCAATTGCTTTAAGCGGACTACAGGAATCAGCATTTCTTTATGTAGATGACATCATAGTGTTTGGTTCCACCTTAAAACAACACAACAGAAACCTAGAACAAGTATTTCAAAAACTACAAAAAGTTAACCTAAAGCTAAACCTTAGCAAATGTGAGTTTTTGAAAACAGAAGTAGTATATCTAGGGCATCTGATAACATCTAAAGGTGTAACAACAGATCCAGCAAAACACGACGTCATAAGGAATTACCCACAACCGAAGGACGCTGATGAAACACGTAGATTCGTAGCATTCTGCAACTATTACAGAAAATTTATTGAAAATTTTGCAGAAATTGCTCGACCTTTAAATCAATTGTTAAAAAAAGGACAACTGTTCAACTGGACAGAAGAATGCAACACAGCTTTTAACACACTGCGAGAAAAGCTGATATCACCGCAACTGTTAGCATATCCAAATTTCGAGAAACCATTCATTCTCACAACAGACGCATCACAATACGCATTAGGAGCAGTCTTATCCCAAGGTGAACCAGGACAAGATAAGCCAATAGCTTACGCCTCGAAAACTCTAAACAAACATGAAGTCAATAAAGCAATCATCGAGAAAGAGCTACTTGGAATACATTGGGGGATAAACCACTTCAGACCATATCTCTACGGAAGAAAGTTCACAGTATACACAGACCACAGACCTTTAGTGAGTCTATTTACGCATAAAAATCCATCATCAAAATTAACAAGAATACGTTTAGATTTAATGGATTACGACTTTGAAATAATTTTCAAACAGGGCAAAATGAACACAAATGCAGATGCACTCTCACGAATAAAAATAGATTCAAATAAATTAAAAGAAATGATACCAAAAGAAAAGCACGTGCAAGTACTTACAAGGGCGGCAAAAGAAAAATTAAATAATGAAGATATGTGATCACGAAAAAACTGAACAGTGGTGCTAGTTCTCAGCGAGTGCAGTTTGGCCAACTACATATATGGGAAGCTACATCATTTTCAGAAATTAAAGGCCTAAAAAGATTAAAATTTATAAATAATTCCATGGAAAATAAGAATATTGAAAGAGCAGACAATCTTGAGATGTTAAACGAAAAATCTTTACCAGAGTTAAAATTGGTTCAGAGGAAGTCTACATCAAAAAATCAAGGTGAAAATGATAAAATAATCATTGCTCAAAATAAAGTTCTTGCGATATTACACGATAAATCTTTACCAGAGTTAAAATTGGTTCTGAGGAAGTTAATATCAAAAACACAAGAACAAGAGATAAAAACGCTAGCGCTGGAAACGAATGATGAGATATTCACATTGATAACAGTTCCAGAATTAAAAGAATTATATAATAAGTTGCAACATAAAAATAAAAACGCGTTAAAAATAATATTGTATCAGCCCCCTAATGAAATTAAAAATAAAGAAGAACAAATACAGCTGATAAAACAGCATCATGACACACGAACAGGAGGTCATGTAGGTATCAAAAGATGCATCGCGAAGTTAAAACAAAAGTACATTTGGAAGAATCTATCCAAAATGGTAAAAACATATATAAATAATTGTAATCTATGCAATGAAACGAAAATAATAAAGTATACCAGAGAGAAAATGTGCATAACGGAAACTCCATCTACAGTATTTGAAACAGTGACTATGGATACAGTTGGACCGATGAGACCATCAGAAGGATATAGGTACATTCTAACAATCCAATGTGAATTGTCGAAATTCTTAGTAGCAATTCCTTTAGAAGATAAAGCAGCCATCACAGTAGCAAAAGCAATCGTGGAACAATTTATATTAAAATATGGATGCTTCAAGACACTGAAAACTGATAAAGGAACCGAATTTGTAAATGAACTACTACAAAACATATGCAAAGCTTTACAAATCGAGAAACGTACTTCAACACCTTATCATCATGAGACGATAGGAACAGTTGAGAGAAATCATCGAGTACTTAATGAATATCTGAGAAATATGCAAGAGAACGACAACTGGGCAACATTATTGCCATACTATGTATTCTGTTTCAACACAACTCCACATAGCACGACAACTTATTCTCCATTCGAGCTTGTATACGGCAAAATCTGCGCATTACCTGGCGAAATTTATAATAATAATACAAAAAACTATGATATTGATAACTATTTAATTGAGCTTAAACAAAAATTGAGATATGCACACGAAAAAACAAAAGAAAACCTAGAGAGTAACAAACTAAAAGTAGCAGAGATTTCAAATAGAAATACAGGTAATCAGAAATTTCAAATAGGAGACAAGATTTACCTAAAAGTAGGAAACAAAAGCAAATTTGACAAACCATTCAAGGGACCTTACACCATTGTAGAAACAAAAGGCCCAAATAGTAAAATAAAAATAAACAACAAAATACAAGAAGTTCATAACAATAATATTATATTAGCTAGAAATAAGAATAGCTTATGAAACAAAAATAAAAATAAACATTGAATTAAGACATTAAACTCTACAAGTATGAATTTAGCAAACCTAAGCATAAAATCAGAACTTGAAAATTAATATATGAAGGTCACTAAGTAAACACTTAGAACAAACTTTTGCAAATAAGCAAAATTGTAATTGTATAACAATAAATATAGAACAGCATAAAAATATGTAAGACAAATAAAATTAAATTTTGCAAATAAGCAAAAATTGTGATTGTAAACAATAAATATAGTACAGTATAAAAATATATCAAATGTAAGATAAGAATAGAAATTAAATAATTAGTAAAATTTTTTATATAAACATAATTAAATATATGAATATTATTACATAACTACTAAGATACATACTTATATAAAACAAAATATCGCTATATCACTAGAACTTAAATACACACCATGCATCAAGAACAATATATTTACATATGGTACAAGCGCATAAGCGTTTATTCACATTTAAGAACTATTAATAAACGTTATGCATTTCCAAAAGGGGTAGAGGTGTTGTACGTATTGCTTATTGTAGGGTTCGCACCAACCATTGTGCATAAAGAGCTTTGACCAACACAATGTTTGTAGCGTATCAATACAATAAAATATTATGACAAGGTCAGCGGCAACTCAAAGACACAATTTACGATGACCAATAATTTGTGCAACAACAACAAATGTCTGGTTGACATACATTTGGAAATGCACAACATAAGTGTGTCATGCATTTGACACCACACACAAAGCCAAAGCAATGGGATGTAACATAACACTTTTACTATTGTTTGTTTATCGTTTTGCTTTGAGCTAATTTCAATATGTAACAGATGCATGGCATGTATTACAATTATTTTTGTAAAATTATGATGAGTAAGAATTTTTGGATAATGAGTGAAAAGAAGAATTGTATCTTTTCACTCAAATAAGAAATGTATATGAGAAAAAATTATAAACTAATAAAATTAATCGAAGATCTGACTTTGACTTAAGATTATAAAACTTTGTTTTTATTAAGTCTCAAAGGATCATCCATTCACCCCTGTAGCCTTTGTGGCTGATTAAGTGATAGCTCTTGGCGAGCTTTTAATAAAGCCAAAAATAGGACTTTAGGACCTCTAATCCAAAACTCATTTCCGGTATAGAAATCAACCAAAATTAGAACCTTTATACTAAGTTGTAACCCACAGTGTCCAGAAATGAAACAAAAATCTTTCAACATAACTGAAACAATTAGTATCGATAAAGATGATGAACAGACAACATCCAATGTTACCTCAGTTGCAATGGATTCACAAACGGATTGAATTTACGAAATCAATCATGGAAACTCATTCAACACTCGGTGATTGATGAGCGGGTTAATTTCAGTCGTGGCCTAACACATTTTCTCAAAGCCTTTCCTGAATTTATTCGCCTGACGAGTATTCCACAAGAGCAGAGCTACTGGCGTTCAATACAAGACACTATTGGTTTTGATATATCAGTAAGCCACAAGCATCCACTCACTGGTATACCAAAAGCAGCGTTTCACTCAAAATAACAAACTTGCCTACTCTGTCGCACTACGCTATCGGATTTACTAAATTCGCCCGGGAACGAGTATTCCACAAGCGCAGAGTTACTCGCGCTCAGTACGTAGCACCGTTGGTTTCAATATATCACTAAGCCACAAGCGTCCGCTCACTAGTATACAAAAAGCGGCATAACAAACTTGCCTACTTTGTCGCACTATGCTATCGGATTTACTAAATTCACCTGAGAACGAGTATTCCACAAGCGCAGAGCTGCTCGCGCTCAGTACGAAGCACCGTTGCTTTTAATATATCAGTAAGTCACAAGCGTCCACTCACTGGTATACCAAAAGTGGCATAACAAACTTGCCTACTCTGTCATACTACGCTATCAGATTAACTAAATTCGCCTGAGAGCGCGTATTCCACAAGCACAGAGCTACTCACGCTCAGTACGAAGCACCGTTGGTTTTAAGATATCAGCAAGCCACAAGCGTCCACTCACTGGTATACCAAAAACGACGCTAAGAAATTACTAAACTACGCACTAAGTGAAATGTACCTGCGTTTCCTTGGCTGCTAGTTGACTACTGCACACGACGGCTGCCTGCCACGACTGAGATCGATTGTACGTTTACTCCCTTGTTTTATGCTTCTGTTCGCGGTACAACATCCGCGTGGTCTCACTGTTCCATCTCAACAGCTGTTTGACAAGACCGTACTGCGTGGTCATTTTGTTCCATCCCAACAGCTGTTTGACAGGGACGGCGGCTATGATCAAGTGTTGCCACTTAATGAAATGGCAAAATACATTCTTACAAGTGTATACTACGTTTTCATTATTAATTAAGAGGTAAAATATTATAACTTAAAATTTTTTTTTAATTCATTATTATATAGAAAAAATGCATGTATCCTTACACATCAAAAGTAAAAAAAAGATAAAAACAAAATAAACACAAAAAATAAATATTTTCCCTTTTCCGATTGTAGTGGAGATAAAAACAACGTAGGCCGACTTTTTCTTTACAGTACTAAAACTGAAACAGCGCTACACGTGGAAAAACATGCGGCAAATGATTAAAGCATACATTAATAAATGCGTGAAATGTGCTCGTAACAAGCAAACGAGACATATCAGAGAAAATATGACTATTACGGACACACCAACGTCAAGTTTTCGGACAATAGCTATTGACACAGTAGGCCCACTAAGAGTATCGAACGGATTTCGATACATACTGACAATGCAATGCGAATTGACGAAATACGTTATCGCGCATCCTATAGAAACTAAAGATGCAAAAACTATTGCACAAACACTAGTAGAACAACTCATCCTAAAATATGGTACTTTTAGCAAACTTAAATCAGACCGGGGAACAGAATTCCTCAACGAACTAATAAGAAATGTGTGTAACTTACTGAAAATAGAACAGACTTTCTCGACTCCATACCATCACGAGACCGTTGGAGCTCTCGAGAAAAACCATTACACCATTATACAAAGAAAAGTTGTTAACTCAGTGATTAGAATAAAAGATAAGTTGAAAACTTTTCATAACAATATGTTAAAACAAATTTTCTTAAATCATAAATAATTAATCCATAAAAGTTAATGAATATTACAATTATCAATTCGTATATAATTTAAATATTATTATAAGCAAATGATTAAGATAAGAATAAGTATTCAAATCATTACCTATACTACAATTTATATAATATATAACTTTACCACTATTATCAATAACGACTAGATAAGAATAAATATTAATTCATATTATTACTTGAAACTGTAAAATAAATTTCTAAGATATAACAATGTACTACACTGGACTCCAAACCTTTTTCAGTGAAAATTATTTTCAAACCTTTGAGACAAATCTTTCCAAAATAATTTTAACTTGCCGAAGGAGGTGTGATGATTTAAGGACTGTCCCAGAAAAAACTTGCACTTTGTTTTTTAGTTATAAAAAAATACCCAGCAATTTTTTTGGTTTTTTTTATTTTTTTATTAATAATGGCTAGTGTTCAGAATATAAATATCTAAAAACTAATTAACAATTTTGTTTCTATAAAAATTTCTTACTTTTTTTTAAGGCCCTTCATTAAATTTTGCACAGTTGTTTCATCGACAGTACGGTACGATCTTTTCCACTTAAGTCTGAAGTCTTGAACATTTTTTGCAGTCCTACCACTCTACCGAAGATCTCTTTTCATTAGAGCCCAATATCTTTCAATTGGGCGAAGCTCTGGGCAGTTAGGCGGATTTGCTATTTTTGGTACAAAATTGATCTTTTTACTTGCATACCATTCCATCGTAGCTTTAGAGTAATGAGAAGTTGCTAAATCTGGCCAGAATATCACGGTACCCTCATGTGCACGAATAAATGGTAGAAGACGTTTTTCGAGACACTCGTCTATATAAACTTTGGAATTGATTGTGCCTTGCGTAACAAAGAAGCTGCTTCTGAGGCCACAGGTGCATATGGCCTGCCAAACCATATATTGCTTCGGAAATTTCGAAATTTTTTTTTCTTTGAATTTACTAGGCACATTCCCCTTATTCGGTGATGTATAATATTCGTGCACAGGTAGCTGCTTAAAATCTGCTTTAACGTAAGTTTCGTCGTCCATAACACAGCAGTCAAATTTAGTCAGGTACCTTTCATACAATTTTCGGGCTCGCATCTGAGCCATCAACTGCTTTTCATCAGAACGGTCTGGTACTTTTTGAACTCTATATGTCTTTAGCTTACTTTTCTCCTTTATCCTTTGCACAGTAGATTTTGATGTACCTGCTCTAGCCGCCATATCTCGCACTGACGTGTTGGGATTCTGCCTAAAAAGGCGCTTCACCTTCGCCGCTACCTTTGGGTTAGAAAATTCTGGTTTTCTGCCTGAACCCTTTTTTCGTGAAACAGGTAGACCCTTCTTATAATTAGAAATAACCGTTTTGACAGTTCTTTCTGATGCACCAACTATTTTTGCTATAGCTGAATATTTTAACCCTGGATTTTGCAGGTATGTGGACAAAATCAGTTCGCGGACTTTTTCTTGCTTGCTAGACATCTTTGTCGTTAGAAGTGCTATCTTCAAGTGTTATACATCATATCAAACGTCACTTTATATGGAATAAATATTTTGTCTTTCTAGACCTATAAGATTATCAGGTAGAGTATAATCTTAAAAAATAAAAGTTCAAGTTTTTTCTGGGACAGTCCTTAGTACATTGCACATTCCGCCCCTTTGCAATATCCTGGTACATTGCATATTCCATACCTGTGCATTTTCAAATGCAAATTAACCAAACCCATACTTTCACGCTGCACACAGATACAGCGCCTGAAATTAAAACTAAATTATTTAACAAACAGAGAATCCGACCAAGTGCTACAATTATTTTCACACACACACACACTGACCTATATCATCAATAAAATAAAATAGCTTAATTCACAAAAACTTATCACATTTCTTTGTTTGTTTTTATAGAACAGATCATAATATTTTAATTATTTTTTACTGAGCCTTCTGTTCAGTACTGTTAGTGTGAAAAAAACATAAAAAAAATTACAGAGCAAATGCATAAAAAGAAACAAATTATTTCTTTTGGGCAAACCAGCAGCTTATACTAGTTTCGATGACCGCTACGTCATCATCATCAGTAAGCTTTGTTCGGCGAAATTTAATAGTCTAACTAGCATACTATATCTTACTTCTTGCGTTGACCATTTAAGAATCATCGCAACAAATATAAACATAGTGCGCCAAAAACTACATTTCCCTCTTCATATGCAAATTGTTCTTGTAATCTTTTTGATATCACACATTTCTTGACTAGCGCTCCGTTGAAGGCTTATTTGGCGATACGAACCAAGGTGGAAGTGCTAATATGTAAAATCGGCAAGCTCACCGAAGGTAATTTTTTTGTTTGTGTTTATAGAACAGATCATAATATTTTAATTATTTTTTACTGAGCCTTCTGTTCAGTTCTGTTAGTGTGAAAAAAAAAAACAAAAAAAATTACAGCGCAAAATGCATAAAAAGAAACAAATCATTTCTTTTGGGCAAACCAGCAGCTTATACTAGTTTCGATGACCACTAAGGCTCAGTAAAAAATAATTTAAATATTATGATCTGTTCTATAAACACAAACAAAAAAAATACCTTCGGTGAGCTTGCCGATTTTACATATTAGCACTTGCACCTTCGTTCGTATCGCCAAATAAGCCTTCAACGGAGCGCTAGTCAAGAAATGTGTGATATCAAAAAGATTACAAGAACAATTTGCATATGAAGAGGGAAATGTAGTTTTTGGCGCACTATGTTTATATTTGTTGCGATGATTCTTAAATGGTCAACGCAAGAAGTAAGATATGGTATGCTAGTTAGACTATTAAATTCCGGCGAACAAAGCTTACTGATGATGATGACGTAGCGGTCATCGAAACTAGTATAAGCTGCTGGTTTGCCCAAAAGAAATGATTTGTTTCTTTTTATGCATTTGCGCTGCAATTTTTTTTTTTGTGTTTTTTTTTCACACTTATCACATTTCATTTTCAAGGTTACTAAACAAAGTCGCTGCTGATATACCGCAGCTAGACTTTTGTTTATTTTTTTTATGCTCTACATACGAATTCCCGTTGAATTGTAAACAAAGCCATGGAAGTACAAGAATTTGCTTACGTGGCAATTCTTGTACAAATCGAATTTGAACAATTAGATTTTTTCCGTGGGATATAATAAAATCCCACACGTCACAAATACAAGCACAATTTTGTGCCACTGTAAAAATTGGAGCCCTTATTTTTAAGCCTGTATTAGTAATTAGAATAAGTAAAAATAAATTGAATTTGAAAATAAAATTTAGAGTATGATGAAGATACTCAAAAGCTTAAGAACTAGTTTCTATTAGCTAAAAAAATAAAACTTGGCAGTAACTTTGCCGAAAGAAAAATATCCCTGGCTACGATCGAGTGTGCTGGGATAATCAGTGAACCGTGGCGTTTTTAAGCGCTGCTTCGAAAAACATCTGTAGGTAGGACCTCATGATAAATTTAAAGAACCGAACCTCCTATACTTCAGGATGCAAACTTAATCCTTTGTACTGGGTTGTATTGGGTTGTTGCGATGGTAATTGATACGTTATCATCGCTTGGTCCAAATAATGATAAATTGTTAAAATCTATTTCTAATATTCCACCATCACTAGATACGATATCGCGTCGAGTTTCAGATATCCACAAGACTCCATAGACTCTGATATAAAAGATTGTGCTGCATTTAGTTCAGGATTTGATGAATCCACTGACAATACAGATCATTCACAATTAACAATATTTATTCGGTTTTTAAAAGAAGATGCTTTTGTGCAAGAAGAGTTGCTAAGTTTGATTGCTTTGAAAAATACAACAAGAGGTATTAAGTCAGCATTTGATTCTGTCATTCCTTTACTGCCAATGCAAAAACTAGTTAGTGTTTCCACTGATGGAGCTCCATCAATGTTTGGAAAAAACAACGGGTTTTTAGGTCTCCTTAAGAAAGATGCAAACATTCCTGACTTCATTACAGTACATTGCATTCTACACCGTGAACATCTTGTTTCAAAATATTTTAATTTATAAAATGTGATTACTCCAGTGGTAAAAATCGTAAATTTTATAAAAAACCAATTCTGAAAACCACAGAAAATTTTGAAACTTTATGTATGAGCTTAATTTGGACGAACAGCGAACAGACTTATCATTTTACTGTTTAGTCAGATCGCTTTCAACCAGTAATGTATTAATAAAGTTTGTCAATTTGTTAGATCCTATTACTAAATTTTTACAGTTAAAAGAACAGTCATATCCCCAGCTAGAGGACTCTAAATGGCTTCAAGATATAATGTTTTTGCGCTGATATGATGGAGCATTTAAGGGGCTATACCAGTGTGACACTTTCAAAAAATCGATTTTTTTTGTTTAGCTTATTCAATAGTTTATACTTTCAAAAATATCATGTAAAAGCGGCAAGGTCGTATCTTGAATAGTTTTTGAATGGCAGCGTTCTAAAGAGCGACCGATCGCAGGTTTAAACCTCGATAGTTGAAACTTCAAACGCGTTTTTCTCAAAACGACCGATCGACTTCAAATTGAAACTTAGTATATTTGAATATATTTACTATACAATGACCTACGATCTTTTTGATTGGTTGAAAATTGTCAAATTGGCGTTAAAAAAAACCTCAATTTTTTTACCCCAAAAAACGAAACTTTTTTTCAGAACTACGCCATATTGTTAATTTTTTAAATTTTTCAAAAATCGTAGGTCGTTGTATAGGAAATACCTTCAACTTTAATAGCCTTTTTGAATTTTTTTGTTTCAACTACTCATTTGGCCGGAATCATGTCAGCAGTTGGGGAACTTTTTTTTTTGGCACCTCCGAAAACGACGCATAACTCCGTTATTTTTCAATATTTTTGTAAAAAATAAATCTTAAAATACAGCTGAAAATATACCTTATTATGTCCAAAAAACTTCAAAACATTTTATCGTGTACTTTCTCTTACAAAAATTCGCGAAAATCGCCTAATTTTTCATGGGTTACACTGGTATAGCCCCTTAAGTATATTAAAAACATCTCTTCAAGAAAAAGGCAATCATATCGGCTATTTGTCTAATACTATTTTTGCATTTCAGAAAAAATTAGAACTTTTTAAGAGAGATTTAAACGACAAATCATTCGCTGAAATTGTTCCTGAATCAATTGAATCATATTTTCAAAATTAAATCATCTGATCAATGATTTAGAAGACTGATTTTCTGATTTAAAAGGTATAATTGATGTAGATAAAGATTGTTTAAGTGTTGCTAAAGTCATTCTTCCTAATAAAGATGTAGGTGAAATGGAGTTGCTAGAATTGCAATCTGATTTAAGCTTAACTATTGCGTATAAACCTTACACTTTGAATAAATTTTGGAAATGTGTACCCATGACAAAATATTCAAAACTAAAGACAGCAGCATATCGTTTGTTATAAATTTTTGGCACGACTTACAATATTGTGGCAATGTTTTCTACTATGAAATTAATAAAAAATAAAAATCGTACTAATTTAACCAAAAACCATTCAGCTATTACAAATTATGAACCGAATTTTAATGAAATAGTCAAAACACACATCGTAAAACAGAAATATTCAAAACTAAAACAAAATATTAAAAATTAAAAATATTCGAATTACTTCTTAAAATTGCAGTATGGTATGAAAAATAAATATACTTATATTCAAAACACAAAAATTAACAAAAAAAAAATTAAATAAAAAACATTAAAAATTTAAAGAAAATTTAATTATTTCTTAAGATTGTAGTTTTGATATGAAATATACATAAATCTAACTTTCTGAATTTTTTTATAAATATGCCTAATATATGACTTACAAAAAAAAAACGAAAAAAATTAGTTTAAAAAAAATTGACCCTCCAAAAATTTTTAATGGTTTGTGTTGGCCACCAGCTAAAAACCGTGCGCACCCCTGCTATAAAGCATTCTATGGTCCCATTTGAATGGTAATTTTTTACTAACTCTTTCGAATCAGTAACCAAAGAACTAAAAGAGCAATGCAAAGCATTTCAAAACTCAATTATATAAAAAGTTATCTGCATAAATCTCTTTCTTTCCCTTTAATTTTTTGTAATATTATTTTTATTGTAATATTTTGTTGTTTTTTTATATTGTATTTGATAAAAAAAAATTAACATTTTAAAATAACATTAACATTTTAAAAATATGAGAGCCTAAACCTCTTTTAACGTAGCGATAAGAGTCAATAACAAAATAGATAAATAGTATAAATAAATAGTAATAAGATTTAATAACAAAAAAGGAATTTATGTGCAAAAATATTTTGAAATAATACCTCCGAAACTGTACAACTTTCCAAATAAACTCAAATTTAAAGAAATAATAATTGGTCAGTTTAAAAACATTGAAGAAATCCTAGAATTAAAGATAAATAGTTTAATATGAAACTCAACAATATGATATCTGTAATAATAATAATATTAATAATAATATTAATAATAATATTAATAATAATAGTTATAACATTATGTATTAAGAAAAATAGCCTAATTAAAATAATAGAAAGAATTCAGGAAAATCCTTTTTCTTTGGAGAAGGAGGACCACTCCCTGCAATTACAATTCTCTTACAATTTAGCGTAACCGACTTGTCTAAAATAATTTAAAAGTATCTGTTTGTAAAGTAACGAACAAATGAACAAGTCAACGACACTTATTCCACTAAACAATCGAAATCATAATCGCTGCATAAGTGCTGAAACAAATAAAAAGAAACTATTAGTCCAGGAGAAATAGGGTTTGAACAACAAAATAATTCGTTACAGCAATCTGACAGCGGAATATTGTTGAACAAGCTCTTGTAAAAGCGGACAAATAAATCGAACCGACAGCAACTATCCGGGGTGGAATGGGGTGCATTCTTAGAGGTCGAACACAGTTTTTCACGATTTCTGGCTAAACTGTGCATCATATCAAATAAAATTCAATGCAAAAGTTGTAGGAAATAATAAGATCTACAACTTTTGTACTGATCATTTTCACCTTAACCTCAAAAATTTTCGAAAAAATGGCTGAAAACCGGTTTTTTGGTTTTTAATTTTTTTCTTTGACAAAAAAGTTTCTATGGAGCTGAAACTTGGACAAAAGATAATTTTCAGTGTTACACAAAGGCAGTATTTTTTTCAGGCATAAACATTTAGAGGTTGTTGTTAAATTTAATTTTTAAGCTAAAAAAACCGAAATTTTTAACTGAGATTCCTCTTAAAACTACACCTCCTAAAGAGTTCTGTTTTGGCTCACTCGCTGTTAGGTCTTCTTTAGATAAATGGTAAAAAAAAGGTATACTGCAATGGAAAAAATTACCGAAAAATTGAAAATCTGTGGTTAAGGTGAAAATGATCAGTACAAAAGTTGTAGATCTTATCATTTCCTACAACTTTTGGATTGAATTTTATTTGATATGATACACAGTTTAGCCAGAAATCGTGAAAAACTGTGTGCGACCTCTAACAATGCATCCCATTCCACCCCGGATAGCTGCTGTCGGTTCGATTTTTTGTTTTCTTTTACAAGAGCTTGTTCAACAATATTCCGCTGTCAGATTGCTGTAATAATAATTTTTTTTTTCTCATTTTTTCGACTAATTCTACTGGACTATATATATAAAACCAATGCAAACAACTTCATTATTGCTTGGTTTTGCTTAGAAAGCACATATTTTAAAAATACGATTTTACACACATTCATTGGAACTTACATGTATCTCAAACAATATTTTTAATGTATGTATATTGATGATTTGAAAAAATAACCAAAAATCCAAAAATGGCAAATATTTTTTTTTTTTAGAATCGTTTTCGAAATGTCCCAAAAAACCCCTTTTTCGGCACTTTTTTCATTTATTTGGCTATATCTCGATGAATTTTTTTTCGACTCAAAAACGTTTTTCAGCACTCGAAAGATATTTTTATTCCCTTTCTAACGATATGCTGTTTGCTTGAATCGCTCAAAGTCCAAAAACTGACTTTTTTGGTCTTTTTTAAAAATCACTAAATTTGAATTGCTCCATTTGAATAAAATTTTTTTTCTTTTTATATTTTTAGAATTAAAAATTAAAGACTATTTTTTTGCAAATATTTTAAGTATAATTTTTCGGAAATCGGATAAAAAATGTAGAAGTTATTCGAGAAAACAGTAAAAAACTTGCAATAAAATTGAACGAATATACATACGATTCGATTGGGTATGTGTGTATTTTTGAAATCTACGCCCCAAAATACATGGAAAAAAGTATATGAGAAACCAGATCTTCAGATGAACCCCAAATTTGTAAGCTACTGTTATTTGTCAAATTAAATTTCGATAGTCACAATGAGTGCCGCGTATGTGTCGCGCTTCGAATCAGTTTTTTACGCACGCATGCAAGAAGTCGTTCGCCAAGTGATCAAGTGATATTTTGCGGTTAAAAACGTCGACGAAAATCCAAGGTCTTTCCAAAAGTGGAGAAAATGATAATAAACTGTTTTTCGCGAAATCCCGATTCATCCCTTCGTAAAACGTTTGAGGGTGTCTATTAAAAAAAAGATTTGGCAGCCTGTACCTGTTTACTTACAATTTAGTCACCCAAAAAATGAGCTTTATTTACCGAAAGGCTTTATTACCAACTGCTTAACGTTGGTTCATCAAGAAAAACATGGGTTCGATCCTTCAAGAGGACGACCATAAACACCGCAGTAAAGCGTGTTGCACATGAAAAAGTGAAAATCATGTCATTACGTTGGACTGGCCAGTGCAATCATCCGATGCCAATCCCATCAAAAATGTATGGATATACATATGAAATTAATCTCCTTAGAAAGAAGATAATGAATTTGGGGCAAACTTTTGCGAAAAATTTTTGCAATTTGGAAGTCCTTGTTAAGAGAATATGCTTAAAATCTAATCGAAAGTATGCCGTGAAGATGTCAGGCGATAATTGATACTGGAGAAGAGTTTTACAAACTATTGATCAATAAGTATTAGTCAAGATGTAAATCTTTCGATTCATGTATAACAAGATTTAATTAATTACTTTTTTCAACAGTAAAAATCGAATACGGTTTTGCTTCACTGACTATGAGTAAGATTCATTTTAATTAAGAAAGTTCATTATCACAAGAAAATTAGCTTGTTTTTAATATCAGGGAAAACTAAATACATATTCCAGTCCGATGCTTTGAAAATATAAGAGTCGAGCTCTATTAAAGTCGTGAAACTGATATGAGTGGAAGCAAATTTTTCACTGCAACATGCTGGCGCGCCTGGGCTATAGCCCATTTAGCCATATGGCTAAATAGTGACCAATTTGAACCCAAGTGGCCTCAAGTCATTGGACAAGTTAAGTAAATAAATAATAATATCCATATATTCTACATAGCGTGCATAATATTAGTGAATTAGTTTTGAGATCCAAATAAAGCAATTACTCTAGAAGATACGTAAATTGTGTTCTTGATTGAATAGCAATACAAAGATCGAACTTATAAAAAGCTAGCGCGTTAATTTTTAAACTAAATTACGTAACAATATATACGGAAAATCCTTGTTTTACTGAAATTTCAAAAGTAGGAAAGTTGCCAGTTTGCTGTCCTAATAACCAACTTGGATCGAAGGAGAAAAATTAGTTCATAATAGAATTTTCGTTTTACTATATTATTCAAACCATTTTGTACACGTGTATAATATAAATTAACTATAAGTCATACCACTTACTTACAAGTAGTTTTCGTGTATAGTGCTAAAAACTAAGAACTTTTTATAGCCTATTATCTTAGACTTCATCAACGCAGACTACATTCGTATTCTCCAAAGCGAAAATTAGGTGATTCAAATGAGTTAAATGATAATGTACCATTACCTGGATGTACAGCAGTATTTTTGACTAAAAAGTTTGAATGTTTCATATTTGGTTCATTAAGTTGCATGCAAAACGATGTGCTCTGATTTTTCAAGTTATTTTTAAGATGAGAACTTTGGAAACAATTCGAATTTTCCAGATTAAATTGCCATGGATGTGAACGAATGTGATTTGGTTGCCAAACATTACTTTCCGCGTTTAGTTTATTAGGATAGGAACCTGCGGTGTTCAATAAATTTTTGGTCTGATTGTAATTCGCAAATTTTTCAGAATAAGTTCCCGCTGATTCTACAAGTCCTTTGTTGTTATCAGTTGCACTTTTGAATTTAGGATTGTTCCGCATAACGGCAGACTCGTTACAATAACTATCGTTGCATGTGTCACGCGTTTCAATTTCACTTAAAGCGGGCTCCTTATGAGCCCCTGACTGTCATTCACCTGATGCCGTTACAGTTGTCCATTGCCAAGGGCTGTTGTAACTTTGTTTACTATTGCTGAAAATATATTAAAATCAATTTTGCTTCATTGAAATGTATTTTTTTATTTATATATTATTTAATGATAAAAAAGACAGTACCACGGTAGACAAAGCCAAAAATTAAATACCCTGCACTACAACTAGAGCTTGAAGATAACTTTCAAGTAAAGCCTGTGTTAGCGTTCGTGGCGTTTTCTGGTTCGAATAAACGGCAGAGCAACTTTAAAAAGTAAAATTTGTATTCAAATGTCTTTTAAGCTCATATTTAATTACAGTAGATTCAAATGTAATAGAAACTGAAACAAAACTCAGTTATTTCATAAATTTAAAACTTGGAAAACTCATTTTCTCGATGTGTTGTACTTGTTGTTAGAATTTGTGGAGAGTCCCTACCGGTTGGTGAATTTGAGGCTCACAAGCCTTTTAAATCAGCCGCAAGGTTTTTTGTTAGAGCCACAAAGGCTTTAAAAGTATTATTGTTTAGCCACAAGGCTTGAATTATCATAGAGCCACAGACTTCTTTTACATTGATTCAGCCGCAAAAGGGCTATTTCGAAAGGAAAGAATTGGAGCACTTGATTGCCAAATTAGTTCTGTCTCCTTAGTTTTCAATTCTACAACTATTTATACTAAATAAATTAGTATTTCCGTTATTTTACCATAATTCTATTTAGATTCCCCGCTGAGCACCAATCAGTTCCAATTTTAGTTGTTTCAACATTTAAATGTTTAGTATGTAACATTTAATTAGAGATAAAGAGTCGCAAAGTCAATTGACTTCAATTCGATGTTTCAGCCTTGAAAATACGGCGTAAGGGTTTACTCTTACAATATACAATTTAAATTTGTTGTTGTTTTCTTTTCTCAGCTGAGGTGGTCAATGACATTGCCTTGAATGCACAAAGTCAATGACGTGCGGGTGAAACATAATTCCTGCATTCATACGTTGTTGCTTTTGCTTTTGAGAGTGGCGACAGTGGCACGAGCACAATAAAAATGTTAAAAAAATTAATACTTGTGGCTTGCAGATGTTTGTATCATTAATTTTAATTTTTATTACTTGACCGAAAAAGTGTTATTTAAATTAGTTTATTTTTGAATTTTCGTAAATCAAAAATAAAATTTAAGTTTTAGTGGTTTTAATTTACTGTCTGGACTGCGGACTAAGTGGAAATCGGTGGGAACGTTTAGTTTATTTGGTTCCTTTACTATGGGAATTTAAAGAAGGTGTTAGTAGTGGTCATAGTGATTATGTGGGATCACTATGTATAAGTAATATTAAAATTTGTAAATATTTGTTTTAATAAAAGAAATTAATTTTTATACATAAATCGGTCATTCTTTTAATAACTGCATATTTTGTTTTTTTAACGTTTTTGAACATTTTTTGAAACGAAATACATATCTTAAAAACTATATAGTCCAGGGAATAAAAACAAAAAATTAGGAATTGTAATGAGTGATTCCAATAGATATTTTCATGATCTTTATCAAAAAAATATTTCGATATTTAAAATTATTTTTTTTTTCAATTCTTTTCCATGGAAAATGATGAATAACATAACATATACACCCAACTCTCTTTTTACACGGTAGATACGTTCCTCAGAAATCCGTGTAAAAGAAACCGTGTAAAAAAAGAGGCGTTTCCTATAGTAAAATGGGGGATACGTTCCATGTGATTTGAAAACCGTGTAAGATGAAATAAAGAACTATATTTACTTCGAAAAACCGTGTAAAAAATGTTGAAAACTATAAAATTTCAGATATGCATACAAATTGTATGTTCATATGGCATTTTATTGAGCATTAAAACTTAAAATACATAATTCATACTGGTGAAATATTGGTAGAGCAAGCAAAAAACAAAAGAAATCTGTTAATCCAGAATTAAGAACAGAAAAATTAGAATAGAAATAAAGAAAAAATATTTACATAGCTACATAATTATTCGTCGCTACTTGATAACAAGAGCAATTGTTTGCGACGATCTGGACTAAAGTCGGTATCATCATACATAATTATTCGTCGCTACTTGATAACAAGAGCAATTGTTTGCGACGATCTGGCCTAAAGTCGGTATCATCACTGGAGATATCCATCAAATTATCCAATGGTGAGTTTCGTCCTGTAATAGAGTTTTGAACTGTCGGACTACTTTCCGAAAGGTCTTGCGCCGTCGACTTTTTTATTAAAAAATCTTTTATAGAAAGGTGAACTTTTGGTTTTTTAAGTTCTTTATACAACTCTTTATACCCAGCAATACAATTATTAATATCTCGTTCGAATTTCAGGGCACGTTCCATATTTGGATCATTTTTTAAGAAATGATTCACCATACTTTTACCAAATAATAGACCGTCATCAATTAAACTAGCAGTTAGTTGACATATTTCGGTCGGAAACCGTACTAGATAAAACAATTTTTTCAACCGTGTAACTTCAAATCCGTGTAAAAAGAAACCGTGTAAAAAGAGAGTTGGGTGTATAAACATTTTTTTATTTTTTTTTTCTTTGTGGGCTTTGTAGTTAAAAATACTTTTAAAGCCTACAAAAGGTAATAAAAAAAATTATTTTTTTCAATTGTTTTCCGGCCAACAAAAATAAAATGTTTTTTCTTGTATCGGCTTTTTTCCATGAAAAATGGTGAATAATACAAAAAAATTTGCATACAGTGGAACTTCGATTATCCGTCTCCCGATCAACCGTCACTCCGATTAACCGTTACATTTTGTCAGCAAACTTTTTTTTCGTTTTGTTTCGATTCTGTTTATGTATGCACACAATGCGAGAAACGATTCTGTCTGAAATTTTTCTTATGAAATTCGGAGATGAAAATTTCGCAGAAATTCATTAATCTAGTTCTTTTTGTTCGCCAAGTCAAGTGGATTACACAAATTTTTGACGAATTTTTTCACCAAAACATCTTGATGCGATTGTAAACTATCACATTGTTTTTTTATTCGATAATAAAATACGAAAATGACAAATCAACATTTTTTGTTACATTTCCTTTTTTCTTGCGTTTTTGTGTTACAGTACATACATATACCTATATGTATGTATATTCAATACCTTGTATTCTAGCGTCACCATACAGAATCAAAACAAAATTCTGCCATATATTCGATTATCCGTCTATTCAATTATCCGTCAGGCTGCTGGTCCCGTGCCTGACGGATAATCGAAGTTCCACTGTATTTGTAAAAATTAGTGACTTCATCGATAATCAACAATAATCACAGCATATTTTAAAATTTTACTTGATCTTAAAAGTGCTAAAATTAAAATGGCCATAAAACGAGTAAATGAGCAGCTACGATTTTGCGGATTATGTATTTGGAATCTCCGGACCCTATATAATAATTGTGCTTTGTCAGATTTGGTTAACAATTTAATCGATCTTGATCTTGCTTGAAGCGAACCGTGTGTATACCGTTGGGTGATTACACGTCACAACTTTTTGAACTTTTGAGCGACCTTTGAGCCCGTGCAAAACTTTTAGCGGCACCGTATTAATGGGGACTTTTGGGATTTTGTTAAGAGCAACAAAAGGAGGGTTAATACGAAAATCCAGCTTTCCCCTAATTTTTCCGAAGCTAAATGCTTTATTCTCTGGACTAAAAGTAGTTAGGATAAAAAATCGTTTAATCATATCGAACCCTGTGCGCGAAATTATCGTATGTGCCAAAAACCAAATTTTACAGGAGAGGGTTTTTTCTATTTTTCTGTGCTTTGGTTGGCAATATCAATACCAAATTTTCCATGTGCTTAGATAATTAACTTTTATAACAAAAGTCAGAATTTTTCCTGCGGAAAAATTTACACTTTCCGAGAAAAACATATTTTTTGGCACATACGATAGTTTCGCTCACAAAGTTTCGTAGGTGTGCTTGCAGCAAATGGCACTTACGATAACATGAAAAACAGTTTAAATTGGAAATAAATTGAAACGCAAAGTTATTTGTGATCTTAAATCTTTGTGAAAATATGTGAAAAAATTAAGGTTTTATTTATTTAATTTTTTTTTATTATTTTAAGTGGTATAAAATAACATCAAACAAAAGTTACACATAACAAAAGCATGTTTTTAATTTCAAAAATAATTAAATTTAAGTAATTCAATCTTCATCGTCGCTTTCATTTAACGATTCTTTTATTTTTGAGGAATGTTTTAAATTTAAATACTCGTTGTGATATTTTGATAGAATACTATTTTCTAAACATAGATTTTGCAAATCATTAAATTTTATCGAGGAGATACATAAAGGCTTACGATACAACATTTGTAGCTTAAAAGTAAAATTAAAGTTTTTTATGGTTTTTTTAGTGGTATTTTCAGAATATCCATAAATGGGTTCAATTGATTTTGATTTTTTTTGAATGAAGCTATGCGAAGTTTATTTGAGTCTAGTTTAATTTTGTTCGGTAGTAAAAAATCTGCAAGTGACTTCCAGTTCTTAAACTCAGAGTGACCTATTTTAATGCAGTCGTATCCCAATGGGTTAGTGCGTGCATTGCGAATAATTGTGGGCCATTCACTGGGCGCCCAAATCGTACGATTTCGTACAAAAAATTTAATTGTGCTATACGCAGAATCAACTGGTATGACCGGGAAGTAAATATGTAATTTTAATTTTTTCAATGAAGTTTGAAGAATTTGAAAAATGTGCCAGCATAGCTAATACGGTCTTGTTGCGGTTTTGACCAACATAACTGTCGCAATATAGACTTATGTCATTAGCTGTCTGTCTTTGGTCTACGATTATTAGATATTTATAACGGGCAGTGCAAATTTCATTGCATCCTCGCTTACCATCCCGCTCATCCCACAAAAAACAATAGCTATTTCTACTGGCATTTTCATAAACGATAAAATTATAATAGGCGTACTCAAAAAAACTGCTTATCTGTACATAAGTAACGGTAAAGCATGATACGCAAGGCTACATAACGCGAGCAATAGTTACGCTTCACATTCTACTTCTAATTTAAAAAAAAAGTAGTGAATATAATAATAGTCCAGTAAAAATTGGGTTTGAAAAACAAAATAATTCGTTACATCAATCTGACAGCGGAATATTGTTGAACACGCTCTTGTAAAAGCGAACAAAAAAATCGAACCGACAGCAGCTATCCGGGGTGGAATGGGGTGCATTTTTAGAGGTCGAACACAGTTTTTCACGATTTCTGGCTAAACTGTGCATCATATCAACAAAACTTCAAAACAAAAGTTGTAGGAAATAAGAAGGTCTACAACTTTTGTACTGATTATTTTCGCCTTAACCTCAAAATTTTTCAAAAAAATTACTGAAAACCGGTTTTTTGGTTTTCAATTTTTTTCTTTCACAAAAAAGTTTCTATGGAGCTGAAACTTGGGCAAAACATACTTTTCAGTGTTACACAAAGGCAGTAATTTTTTAAGAGGGAAATATTCAGAGGTTGTTGTTAAATTTAATTTTTAAACTAAAAAAACCGAAATTTTTAAATGAGATTCCTCTTAAAACTGCACCTCCTAAGGAGTTCTGTTTTGGCTCACTTACTCTTTGTTATGTCTTCTTTACATAAATGGAAAAATTGACCGAAAAATTGAAAATATAAGGTCTCTCCGCGAGTAGAGTTTTGGTGTTTCGTGTGTAGCAGCTCAAATCCTTTGTTGTTTTCACTGTATTTACCTTAATACACTATAATTTGAAATTGTCAATGCCACTACATAAATTTTCATTAAAAAAATAAATGAGAAAAAAAAATTTTAATTTTTGGTCCAAGAATTATCAACATTACATCCACAAAAACTGACTGTTTGGTGTGCTCTATGGGCTGGTGGAGTCATTGGGCCATACTTCTTCCGAAATAATGCTGGAGAGTCAGTTACCGTTAATGGAGACCGGTATAGAGCCATGATAACCGACTATTTTGTTCCCGAATTGGATGGCATGAATGTGGATGAGTTGTGGTTCCAACAAGACGGCGCTACATGCCACACAGCGCACGTCACAATCAATTTATTGAAGGAAACATTCGATGAGCGCATAATTTCGCGGAATGGACCTGTCAATTGGCCACCAAGATCGTGTGATTTGACACCATTGGATTATTTTCTTTGGGGATATGTAAAGTCGCTCGTCTACGCCAACAAACCAGAAACGTTAGGGGACTTGGAAGCCAACATTCGTGGCGTTATTGCCGACATACGGCCCCATATGCTCGAAAAAGTGGTTCAAAATTGGACCTGTAGAATTGGCTTTATTCGAGCCAGCCGCGGCGACCACATGCCCGAAATCATATTTAAACATTAATGGCATAAAATTATCCTTCCAATAAAGCCAAATTGATGGACATTAAAACGATTTTCTTGTGTTTTATTTCAATTCGAAGCTCTATACCTCTAAAAAAACACCCTGTACATTTAAAAATACTTTCTTGTTTTCGACAAGTCCCGCAGCATACCAGGCAAAAGAAAGCATATCTTGGTATATCGGTGCAGAAAATTGGTGATGAATTAGCGAATGTATCTTAGGGCATTCTCGATGTCAAATCTCTATTTTCTTCCATAACTGTAGAGCAATTTTGAATTCTTTTTATAAAATTCTTGACCTGCCTGTCTAAAAAGACATCAAAAGGTACCAATGGCGTACATTTTGGTGGTATAACTTTAATTGTACATGTAGTTCATTTGGTTTCGTCTTGAAATATTTCATCGTTTAATAATAGATTTGTTTGTCCTTTCAACGAGTCGATAAACAATACAAAATATTTCATCCAGAACATTGTAATAAAAATGTATAATGTAAAATAGCTTATAAGTTTTTGAAATAAAGAGCATTTCATAATTCTGATTTTTTTCCTTATTCTAAAAGTAAAAATTAAAGTAAAAAAAAAATTTAAAAAAAAGTTGCCAGTTGAGTAACTGGCATAAGCTAATGAATTCCCAACACAAAAGCTTTCATGGTAAACTTGTCAAATTTTAACTATTAGAACTGCTATGGCATGGACTTCTTTTTGAAAATTACAACAAGCCTTGGAATGGATATGAATAGATTTTTATGAATTTAGTGGCAAGTTAATATTTCGTCCCTCGAGCTAAACGTTTTTTTTTTTGCCACCGTACGTTGTTTATTTAAAAAAATATTTGTCCTCCTTATACCTTTTAATAATATCGTAAGCCGTAGACTTAAATTTTTTACAAAATTTGCAATTTCGCGTTCGGTTTTGTCTTCTAAATGATTGGTAATTACGATTTTTCGTTCTTCTATTTTACATTGCTAATTGTACGCTAATTTTAAAACTTTTTTATCTAATGACAACAAGAAGCCAAAAACAATTATCGTTTTTCAAACCTAACGGTAAATTTAAAATTTCTTTAATGATCATTTCGCTGCCCGACTTTTAATGTGAGCACATTTAAGGGGGGGGGGGTAGGGTTTTGCCAAATTTTGTTTTTCCAATTTTTTTTTTTTTTTTTTTTTGTTACTTTATTTAATAGTATAACTCTTCAAAAGTATCCTGTGGAAATTTGAGGTCGATTGGAGTAAAACTGACGAAGATACAGTGTCTTGAGTCTCGATGATTCTGTGTAAGTATATGAAAAAAAAGACAGTGCTAAAACTTTAAACGTGATTTTCTCGAAACTAACTTTTCAAAGCCGGTGGACAATTTTTCTCGAAAACTACGAGACCGATTTTCTTGTAATTCGACACACTTCTTTAATACATATAAAACCAGGTAATGACGAGGGCTTTTTTTTTTTTCATTACAACCAGTTCTGCAATAATAAACGTGCTGATTTTTGCCTTTTTTTTCCAAAAAAAATTCGTTTTTTGACTTAAAAATTATGCCAAAATTTTAAAAATCGTCAAAGAAAAAAAACCCTTCGTCAATACCTTAAAAAACTTATAAGCTAAAGAAAGTTTTTTTTTTTTGATTTCAGATGATAACGTGATGAGATATCTTGTCCACCGCAAACCACCTTTTTTTTTTTAGGCGTCCACGGAAACTTGCTGCCAATGGCTTATTTTCCAATATTTTTTAATTAAATTTTTACAGAATACTCTTTAAATGTTGTACTTTTATATGATTTTTAAATAAATAAATTTACTTTTACCGTATCGCTAAAAAACATTTTTAAACTTATGCCTAAAATGTAGCGTCAAAACCCTACCCCCTCCTTAAAAGGAGTTTCAACATTATGGCCAGATTCTACCGTTATGTTAAAGTTTTGAAAATTTATTTCTTCTGCATTAAGCAATGAATGCAAGACACAAACATTTTTTGGAATAAAATTTATTTGTAATACTTAAAATCGTATTGTAACTATTTGCGAACATTTGCACGACTTTTGATGTGAGCCACTGTACATAAAAAATGCTATATCATTCCAACTATTCTAAAGCACGTCAAGTCAGCAGAGTTCATACGGGCCGTAAAAGATTATTTTCAGATTACCGAAAATAGTTTTTCAACCCATAATATGACTAAATTTGAAATTGTATACATCTTGTATTAGATAAGCCCAAATCGTACAAAAAAGAATTTCATTACAAAATATCAAGATTGGCTTGAAAACAATAACACTGTAGGGACATAAAAAAGACACACAAAAACGTTACTTTTAAGCAATTGTCAATTTTAAAAAATTTTAAAAAATAAAAATTGCAAATTTGAGAACATACATAAGTTCACCGATTAAGTCAATTCTGGCTACTATAATGGACGGCGGTGTTGCTAAAGATTTTGCTTTTGATGACTATGGCTTTCGCGATCCACGTGGAAGACCGAAGAAAAACTGTAAGTCCCGTTCGAGTTCAATGGAATGTTTAAGCTTAAATCATTCCAGAAACCAAAAAAGAAATAATGATATCAGTGATACTGTGCCACTATCTACTATTAAAACCACTGGAAACTCCTTTGACATTCTTAACGATGATGTTAATGTCCCAGAGTGTTCAAAATTTCATGATCGTTACAAGAAATATACAAAGAAACCACCACCTTTAACAATATTTGGTAAAAATGTTGATGAAATCTCATTAATTGCTACATCAGTAATAACAAATCAAAAAAATATTAAAATAAAACTTACTCAGTTCGGAACACAAATATTTTTGCCAACGATAGAAGAATTCGATCTGATGAAAGTGCGATGCCAAAAATTAAACATAAAATTCTTAACTCACGCACTTAGAGAAGAGCAAACAAAACAATTTGTCTTATATGGCCTAGATAATTCCATATCAATCGAAATGATTGAAAGCAAACTGAAAGTGGTTGTCAAGACTCCGATTGAAATAAAAATAATGAATATCAATAAGCCACGGTTTAGCGATCAGCGCTCGTATATATTATCCCTTTCAGGACCGAATTAAAATGGGAGAAAAAAAATTATTTGAGTTCAAGCTTTTATTACTATGATCACAAAGGTCAATTGATATCAATTTTTATGTTTTCTGGTTCTGGTTCTTTCTTACTGAAAACAGAACTGCCGTTAAGACAATAGCAAAACAAATCACTGAAAAAAATAACAAAACGGTGATTTTGACAAATGAAGGCAACATTGGTCCTGAAACGGTTCAGAAAACCAATTTGGTGGATAATACGTAGCTTTTCAAGTGTCATGTTGTCTTCAATTTCGTAATTTAAGGTAAACTTTCAATTATTCGCAAAAAAAAATTGGACCAACCCAATGCGCAAACTGCATGACTTATGGTCACGGAGCGCGGTACTGCTTTCTTCCATCAAAGTGTATAAAATGTAGTGGAAATCATAAGTCGCAGATTTGCCCAGAAAACATTGTACAAAATGATCCAAAATCAAAAATACCCACTGAAAAAGTCCGATGTGCAAATTGCAATGTTCCACATACAGCCAATTTTAATGGCTGTCCAAAGCGACATGAATATCAACGAATTCAAATGGCTATGAACCAAAGAAATTAAGTTTTAGGACGCCGTACAAGATTCAACATTGCTAATAAACAACAATTTCCATCACTTTCTTTTAATCAGAGCAAGCAGCAACAGCACTTGTCTGAGCCTTCGCATTTATCGGAACAGAAACCCTCGAAACTGTGGAGTGAAATTGCTAACAATAAAAATAATATTCCCAATCAATTACTAAATGTGTCGCAACTTCGCCACGCATTCCAATACCTCATAGGCGAACTTAGTAAATGTAAAACGTCCATCGATCAACTGTCTGTCGTTCTTTAATACGCTCAAAACTATGTTTATGATAATGCAAAACCTTAACTCAAAATCAAAAATCATTCAACTATATAGCTTTATGAAAACTAATTTCGTAAATGTTGCTTGCATTAGCGAAACATATTTAAAATCAGAATTCCAAATCTATCGTAATGAACGCGAGGATGAGCGGCGTGGTGGTGGCGTTGCCATAATCATCAACAAATCAATCCAACATGAAATACTTCCGATCATTAACACGGCAATTATTGAAAATATTTGCGTATTAGTAAAGCTTAATAATAGCAAGATCCGTATTATAAGTTGTTACCTCCAAGGTGCAGTCATCAGTCATCATTTTAAACATGATATTAAAAAAATAACACAATTTCGGCATGCATTTTATGCTGTAGGTGATTTTAATGCAAAACATCGACAATGGAATTGTCTAAGAGCAAATAATACAGGTAAAATACTATTTGAATATTTATCAGAAGGAAACATTTGCATTTTATCCATCAGAAAGCACTCATTATCCTAGCGACATTAACAAAAATCCATCCACAATTGATTTATGCTTAACCAATGGATATCATACTTTAAGTGAATTTGAAGTTCACCGTCTGTGTTCTGACCGCAATGGAGTTGTTTTCGAAATTGACACAAATAATCGACTTAAAATGAATGAAATTTGCTTGTTTTCGTGAAGCAAAATGGAATGTTAATCAACATTTAATTAAAAAAAGACTTAAAGAAATTATGCCACATCAGACACCCATGTCGTCAAATGTTGATGGTAAATGTACTCAACTCGACCATTTTGGATGCTTGCAACCATTCAGTGCCAAAAATAAAACCTACGCGATAAATATAACTGATGAAATCAAAAATCAAGTTAAGGGCCGTTTTTGAAAGAAAATTTCAGAGATGTCCTTTTCCAATTATGAAGGCCTACTTTAAGACGCAAGTCAATGCACTTCAAAAGGATATCAAAAATGATATCATCATGTGGCATGTAACAAAATTTCTCAAAAGACGAAGTCATAATATACCCATTATTAAAAGTAATGACATTCTCTTAGCTACACCCTCTGAGAAAACAAACTTTTGCTGATCATTTTTCACAGTTTTTGAAAATTTCCTCGCTAATGACTTCAGAAGTAGAAGAGAAAGTGCACGCTTTCACACACGAGGAAATAGTAGAAAACACACTTAATCTTCCTACGGTTGAAGAGACTATTGTAACTATCAAGAGGTTAAAAAATCCAAAAAGCACCAGGATTAGATCGTATTAACAATATATTAATAAAAAAGTTACCTCGTCTAGGAATATTGTTTTTACACTATATCCTTATTGCATGCCTATCGCTAAGCTATTTTCCAAAATTCTGGAAGAAAGCAAACATAATTCCAGTCTTAAAACATAATAAAAATGATTTAGATCCAAAAAGCTATCGCCCGATATCATTATTAAGTTCGCAAAGCCAAATACTTCAGCGCATTATACTTAGACGAATTCAAGATCACATTGAACAACATTATATTATTTCGTCTGAGCAACATGGGTTTATGCCAGGAAAATCGACAATTCACCAACTTTACCGCATCCGGAACCATATAAAGAATCACTTAGAACAGAAACAATCCACAGGAATGGTGCTTTGCGACATTGAGAAAGCTTTCGACTCAGTTTGGCATTCTGGTCTTATAATTAAAATGATCAACAATAGTTTCCCACGATATTTAATTAATATATGAAATATTTTCTTAGGGACAGGTCTTTTGTAACCGAAATCCTAACGCCGCACAGTGGATGGATTTGTATGGAACGGCGGCCATAAATAGTACTAATTGCGCTAGGCTCTTGAAATTTGGTACAAATGTTTTCAAGGTAAAGAGAACAAAAATTGGTGAATTTTAAAAAAATCGGTTCAAGGACACGCCTACCTCCCATACAAAGGTGGGATGAAGTTGTGACTTTTTTTCAAAATTGGTATCAATTTTCATTAATTTGGCAATGCTGATTTCAAAAATGTTATTACTTTTTCAATATCTCTTATAGTTTTAAAGTTATTACAGAAAAACAAAAAACGGTGGCCATAAACAGTAAGAATAGCCCCAGAGTCTTGAAATTTGGCACAGACGTTTTTTAGGTTAAATCAACAAAAATTTATGAATATATAAAAAAATCGGTCCACGTACACGCCTACCGCCCATACAAAGGTGGGATGTGATTGAGACTTTTTTTCAAAATTGGTATCAATTTTCATTAATTTGGCAATGCTGATTTCAAAAATGTTATTAATTTTTCAATATCTTTTATAGTTTTCAAGTTATTAAAGAAAAACTGAAAATTCAATAAAAAAGTAGATATACAGAAATGTTTTTTTAAATTTATTTTAATCGTCTTCTTCATAGGCTTCAAGCATTTCTTGTGCCTCTGGTGATAACTCTTTATATTTTTGATCTAGCTTTATTCGAATTTGGCTGATAAGAGGATCAGAAGAAATCAGCAAATAATGCAAAACATCTTCGTTGTTTGCTGCTCTAGAGCAACACCTGCTGTTGTGCAACCTCGCGTTTGTAAAAACTTTATTTGATGCTTCCTGAGCTTTTTCAAAGAAGAAAGACGTCCAATTCGAACTTCTAGTTCTTGCATAATTTGACTTCCATGCATCAGAACTTTGTGCACGGAAGGAGGCATGTTATACCAATTGTAGTCCTTTTTATAAAGTTCCACAGTTTTTTGGGTATATTTGTCAGAGCTTTCGAGATTTATAACTTCTCCGGAAGCCAGAACTTGTAAAATATTCTACTATATTTGTTTTGATAAAATAACATTAAAATATTAATAGCAACAGCAATATTCGGTCGCAATGACTTTTGAAACACTGTACGGCACGTTTAGTTTATAATGAAAACATAAGTTTTTTCTGAACATATATTAAAGACATTAAAAACTTATAATAAATTTATTGGAAAATATAAAAATATAGGATTATAACTATCATAATTAAGGACATAAGAATTTAAAATCATTTTTTGGAAATATATTTCGATAATTATAATAACAAAAATGTTTATAATCGGACCCCCTATGCTGCACCATCCATATCTGCATTATGCTATGTTTAGTTCTAAGAAAGCGAAAGCAAAGAGGGATAAAAAACAGCCTTAACCAGTTCCCCTCCATTTGAGGTAACTCCTATCTAAATTCAAACGAATTCCTTCACAATGTAAGCTTTTACAATTTATAAAATTGTTGTAAAGCATTGGGAAATGCAAAGATACACAAATATTTTTTCCTTCAAATATTGCAATAAAAAAAAATTCATTAAAAAAAAAGTTATGAATATGCGCAGCTTTTTTTTTTTATTTTGCTAACCATACCTTCGCACATGATATATAAAAAATTTTTTTAAATCTGGAGATATCCTTTTTTGTTTTTTGCTGTTAAATATTGCAAAATTTTTGAAAAATTACTTTTTCAGCCCTAATTTTTAAAAAATCAGCATAATTCACACATTCACATTCACACTTCAAGCAAACAATTTTTAAATAGTACAATCCATGAACTTTCTGCCAGTATGCAATTTTGGAAAATTTCGATACAAACAAATTAGTGAAAGCATTTAATAAAAGTCGATATATTTCGTTCCTTCTAAAACTACATTAGGAAAAACCTGATAAAAAAAAAGTTATGAATATGCGCACCTTTTTTTTTTTTATTTTGTTAACCATACCTTCGCACATAATATATAAAAAATTTTTTAAATCTGGAGATATACTTTGTGTTTTTTTCTGTTAAAGTTTTAAAATTTTTCACTTTTACCATTTTTCATTCTAATTTTTGAAAATTCCGTAAAATTCATATAAGGCCGATAAAAGAAAACTAAATTAATTTTTATAAAGTAGAAACAATGTACTTTTCGCCACTATGCTACATTATAGCATTTTGTTTCAACCAAGTTAACTAGAGCGCCCTATCTAACAGTTCCTTATATAAAAATTCATAGAAAATTTTTGGAGTAAAAAGTTCAACTTTGAGCCCACTGTGTCGCTAAATCCAAAACAAATTTAAAACTTTTATAGTTTTTTTTCATCCCCTAAGTATTATCTGACGATTGTACCACAAAATTTTTCAATTCCAACTACTTTCAAATTCTTCCTATTTATGGCCACAAAATTCCACTGTGCGCCGTAATATTCCCTTTGGAGTCCCAGTGTTTAGCCCAATGTAGTATAACATTTTTGTTTCAGACGCACCACATCTCACAAATGGTTTCGAGCATTTTTTGCTGACGATACTGCATTTTTCGCCACTTCGAGTTTTCGAACCTCTATTGTTGATGCACTTCGAAAAAACTGTCCACAGAAGCTGCACATAGAGATGCTGAAATTGAGCGTTTAAGCGAATATTTTTCAATTATAAGCACCCGCTTTATCTCTAGACTATAAAAGTTGTGTTATTTGTATTATGTTAAGTTTGTTTAGTTAAGTCTATTAATTCTAAAGAATATGTTTTATTCAAAGAATTTAAAAATGAATACTGTTAAAACTAAAAAATGTCTGTCCTAGTTGAAATAGCTTATTAGCTTAGTCTCTAACTTGTAAAACAAATCATGTATAATTATATCAAAGATTCACGAATAAAGGTTAACTTGAATTGAATTGAATTAAACCCTTGTTTTAGCTATATTTTTCTTATATATTTAGAAAAAGACATCAAAATCGAATGAAATTCGATACATACGCTCATATGAACTCAAGGATTAGATCTATTGAATTTGTTTGGCATACGCCCAAAATTACGCCCATCTCCCATATCACCCACAATAGTGAAAACTCAATAATAGGTCTTATATACCATATGTGCTATAGATATAAAATTTGTTGTATGTATGGAACATTATTTCCTATCAAAAGCCCATAGTCCAACCCTCAATCATTAAAAACGTAACCTGAAATTATTATTAAAACTAATAAATAAATATTGATTTGTTGAAAACTTCATCGGAACAATGGTTCCATGGTGGAACAATGAAAATACGAGTTTATACTTCATATTAAAATACGTAAATTTATTTACTCAGAACGATCTTCTTTTGTGTACAAAGGCGTGCCAAGTGCTCATGCATTGCCTGTTTCAATATATCCGGGGTGTGCAATCGAAGGATCCGAATACATTCTGTTGGTCAATCGCCGCACAAGAATACAATTTTCGTATTTAAATAAACTGAAGTGTTTAAGATTGATTTCTAGCCAAAACAATGATAAATTTAGATTTAATTCAGAAAAAATTAGAAAAATTGTGAAAAATAAATAAAAAAAAAATATAAAAATTTATATAAATCAATTCAATAAATAAAATTGTATACGTCTGAAAATTAACGGTTGTTATTGTTAAAGATATGTTTCGATTAATGAAGAATAAATAATTAAATTTTAAAACATATTTCAATGTCTTTTATTCCAAAAATATGAAAAATATAGCAAAAAAATGGTCAAAAATTGACTAAACTTCAATCGCGAATATCTCGAGATTTTGATCCGATTGGGAAAAACTTAATATGCCACTACATTCTACGACAGAAAAATAAGTTGACATACAGTGTAATCACTTCGATATGGACAAAATAACACATCTAAATCTGCAAGAGAAAGACCTCAAAAACCAATTGACGAGTGTTCAGAATATACAAAAGAAAAATTATGCATTACACTGAAACTATCCCTGTGGACTACCTTTCCACATCCTTGGCATTTAAATTTATTAGATAATTTGAGAAGATCTTCGTCCGTAATATCGTGTTTTTCCTTGCATACTTCAATAGATTCAAATACTTCACACTAACAAGCGAAAAAATAACCAAAAGATCTATTTTTTTAATTGTTAAGGAAATTGATAATCAAATTGTTATTTCCCATACTTCTGTTTGATTTTTGATATATATATATTCTTACCTTAGCCAACGAGATCAGTGTTGCCACTCCAATAAACAGTAAGCAATATTTCATATTGTGTACAAGCTGTGCAAATAACAAAAAAGCGATTACTTTTATTGAGCAGTCAAAGCACAAAAACTGTCCTGCATGCAAGTCCAATTCGATCAGAAAGGATTAAAGACAGCATCCCTACTCCATCGAATGTACATACCACCAAATACACTAATGTCGACTCCTTGGCTTTGTTTATTATGAAATTTTATTACGAAATTCCTTAAGGAGACACAACGTAGATATTCTACCAACCTATACCAACATAGCAGCAGCCAAAAAGCGACCATTCCACAGTGGTCCATTTATATAATAGAAGGCAGTGGCGTATTCAGGGGGTGGGCCCACGCCCCCCCGAAATGCAATCTCACAAAAGTCATCAAACACAACAAGAATTACAACAAAATATGAATTGATATATGCCTGGCTGAGCGCGTTTGAGATTGTCAGAGCTTCGCTGCTGCCGTCTCTGGTCACTGTCGAGTCATATTTATTATTTGACTGTATTGTGTAAGAAGAAGTTATAGCCAGATAGCCAGCACACTGCGTAAATTGTTTCTGTCATCTCTATCAAAAACTCAACTGTTTCATAGTATCTTTACGCACTGTTCGTTAAACAACTGAGAAACAATCTCATTCTTGACAAAAGGCGGCGGAAAAAATGCTATTGAAAGCGATCCGGTAAGCTAAAACGAATGTTATCTGAATTCCTTAAACTTTATAAAAAAAGTCTTGGATATTTGTGAGCCTTTTGGCGTTACCCTATCATTTCCGCGACATAGTGGTACATCGAAATACCGCTATAATCAATGCGCAGATAAGCCTGAAGAATATTACAGACGAATCCTTGATGAACTTGGGTCTTCACTCAGCGAAAGGTTTTTACGACACAAGAAGAAAATTATTGGACTCCAGTGTCTAGTACCAGCAAACGTGAACTAGTTCACATTCGAAGACCTAAAGCCAGCGATAGAAATTTATATAGATGATCTAAAGAATTTAAATGAAGCTATTCTTCAGGGTGAATTTGATATGTGGTCGATGAGATGGCAGCATGCCGTGAAAGAGGTACCGACGTGTGCAATAAGCGCACTAAAACTGTGCGATAAAGAGCTCTTTCCTAACATGCATATCTTGCGAACAAGATTTTTTGATTGCAAAAATCATAACTTCTGAACGAATAGATTTTTTGATAAATTTTTTTTTTATATGATAGGGAATTTTTATGGCTACTACAGTGCCAAATTGTTATAAAAGGTTTGCAGAGTCCGACGCAATTGGTTGTTGAAGTTAAGTTTTTTGTAGGGAGAAAAAATTACATATATTCTGCATGTAAAAACTAACTTCTGTTTTGTTTGTCCCAAGTAGACTTTGAAAACTGCAGAAAAGTGTGATTGAAATGTGAATGGGCTTGGTATATATAGCTTAAATTGTAACTGAAATTAATTTTTGAACAATTTATGCTTTCTATTTGCTGTTCATATTCCAATATAAGTTGGATACAATTTTTTCAAATTCAGACATTTTATGCGTTGAAAAACTATTTTTGGTAATCTGAAGATAATAAAGTACGCCCAATATGAAATCTGCTTGATGTGCTTTGAAAAAAGTTGGAATGATGTAGCATTTTTACATTGTTTATTGTTTACATTGTTTATTGAATATTACAAACTGATACAACAAGATTTTTAAATTATCTTATGGTTATAGCACCAGCTTCATGGATATATAAAGAAAATATCACAAAATATATAAAAAAAAAATATAATAATTTAACTAATAGAAACTTAAATACATACATATTAAAAGGAATACAGTTAACATAAATAACACAAAATAAAAGATCACAAAGAAAAAAAAATTTATCGTTAAAAAACGAAAAATGTTGCATGAGTTCAGTTCAACTAAGAAAAATATATCATAAGTTTACTTTTGAATTGCACAGCGGTTAGGTTGGATCGGAGATCAGGGGGTAATGAGTTCCAGAGGCGTATGGCATGTATAAAGAATTGCCTTTCCGAAGCTAAAAAGAAATGTCTCACTTGAATTAGAGCGTTAGCTCGATTTGATCGTGCAAACAGCAATCTACTGTACAAATATGAGGGCTCACTAGAATTTACCACCTTATGCAGAAACAACAGAGTACGGAATCTTAAAATATCTTTGAAGCTCATCTTACAGATTCTTGTAGCGTACCGTGATACATGATCTCTACGTTTCAAGCCAAAGACATATCTGCTAATGCTATTGATAAAAATTTACCGGTTGTGTGTTGAATATGCGTGTTCCATGACAGAGTTCTATTAAAAGTTATACCAAGATTTTTGGCAGACTCTACATAGTGTATGGGGCAACCATTTAGTATGATGGTAGGAAAATTCTCAGTTTGGATTAACTTTTTGGATGTGACAATACACTTAGACTTTTTCGGGTTGATACATAAACCATTATCATTTGCCCACTCAGCTATTCGATTCAAATCATTATTAATTAGAGTTGTGCAGTTTAACACAGACTCACGATTACAGCTTGCATACAACTGTACATCATCCGCATACATGTGGATGTTACAACCTTTCAGAACGTTAGGTAGATCATTTATGTAAATGGAGAAGAGAAGAGGCCCTAGGACTGAGCCCTGCGGGACTCCTCGTCTAACCGCTAGAAAATCTGATACAAGTTCATTTACGCATACAGACTGTAATCTGTTACGCAAATAAGATTGCACTAAATTTGTTGCAGTGGGTGAAAAATTAAAAAGATTTAGCAATTTAGTGCTCAATATTTTGTGATCCACCGAATCAAAAGCCTTTTAATGATCCAAGAGAATTAAGAAGCTGATCTTGTTTTCATTCAGTCCAGTACGAATGTCTTCAACTACATCAATAAGTGCAGTCACACAACTACGCTGCGCCCTAAAACCTGACTGCCTATCAGTGAAAAGATTCTTTTCGCGAATGAATTGATTGATTTATGTACATGTTTCAATTTTTTCGTAGTATAAGCATAAGAGTTCTTTTGTATGAATAAATTTATTACGTGTCGGAACGATTTTACATATGTTACCGGCCAAACTAGTTTTTCCTAGGCCAAACTAGTTCATCGGAAGCATGTTAGGATGAACCAGTTTAGCTTAGGATGAACTAAGGTTATTATTTACTTTAACGCCCTCACTCCCCATATTCTTGAAATTTTAGTATGTTAGGTTACTTACGGCTTTCAGAGTTTACATCCTCCAATATGTCCAAAGTTGACTTCGTGGCGGCCTTCGGCCGAGGTTCACTACAATATGTCGAATCCGGGCTTAGCTTTCACACATCAGCGTCGGATATATTATAGTGAACCGCGAAGCCGTTTTTGAACATATTGGAAGATGTAAGCTCTGTGTCGCGACCAAAGGCCGCCCACTTACCTTGATATATTAAAATTTCCTTAGGCTAAGCTGGTTCATCCAACACGCTTCGGATGAACTAGTTTGGCCTAGGAAAAACTAGTTTTGCCGGTAACATATATACTGTAATTTTTCTTTTGTTCTACCCTACCCTCGAGATCCTTAGATCAGCTATTGCACTACCTGTAACTCCAATACATAAAATAACTGGAATTACTTTGTAACTAAGTAGGCAGTTTTACATATTCTAAAATTTTAGTTCGTTTTTTTTTTTTCTCTACACAAATCGTTTGAAATATTTTTACCTGTTCTTGTAATCTTTATGTAACTTTCAAGATTACAGGAATTTTACCTTAAAAAGGATTAGTGCAATCAGAAAAATTTTTAGTTAATGTCTTATTGCATCTCACGGTGGGCTTTAACCAACTTTAAATGACAAGCTGATTTACAACAAAAACTTGAATGTGGAATAATTTGGGATGTTAATCAAAGTAGAAATTCATCAAAAGGAAAAAAATCTTTAGAGCTTTTTTTTAATTCCATATTTACTGTTTTTTATCTTTCCATTATCTTTATCCATTTTCCCAGTGAAACTAACTTTTGTCCCTATTCTTTCACAGATATATAGCAGGCCTGGCAGACGTTGTTATGTGGGCGATAATTTTTTCCTTTGAAACTTACTTTTGCCCGTACCTTTTATATACATGTTTATGTACCAAGTCCCATTCATCTGCGTCCAGTAGTTGGTGATATATGATGAATTTGATTTTGAAGGGCGTGTCATCGCCCATTTTTTAAACCAAACTTTGTAAAAACCTTCCATAGGCCACAATTATGAAATCTTCATGTAAATTCTATTTAAAAAGTTTTTTGTATAAGGGCCACCCAAAGTATGCACCCTAAATAATATGTGTACGGCCTTAGTTGTGCCTCTTAATAAAAAAAGCCATATGGTGTAAGTTCCATGAGAATCGAATAAGCGGTCCTCGATAATAATACTTTAAAAATGTTTTTGTATCACGGCCAACCTAAATATGCACCCTAAATTAAACTCTTATAGCCTACTTATGCTTCTTAATATAAAAGACATAGCTGTAAATTCCATGTGGTGTAAATTTGATGTGAGTCGATTTACCGGACTTAGTGAAAATTCTATTTTAAAATAGTTTTGTTTGTGGGCCTTCCTAAATATGCACCCTTAATAAAAGTCTTATATTCTATGACACTCGCGTGATCGATACTATAATACTGTAAATGTTCATCAAAATCGGCCGGATAGTTTCCGCGTCCATAAAAAACAAACAGATAGACGGACAGGCAAAAACTAAATTTTATAAAAACAACAAATTGCAGTTTAACTGTAAAAAGCAATTAACATCGTACTCTCTCATCAAAAGTAAAAAAAAAAATAACTCAAGGAGAGTGGTTCTTTGAACTTCGAAGTCAAATACAAACGGTACAAATGAAAACAAAAATAACAACACAGAAATCAAGAAGCAGCATAAGCATAAGCAACGACAAATCGAACGACAAATATTGTGTGAGGTTTTGCAAAAACTTAATCCTAAAAAATAGCATTTTTAACTTAAAAAAATCATAGAAATAAGTATACAATAACCATTTTTAGTGCAAATATGTTGTTTTAAAACATAATTTATTAAAATCGGTTCAGTATATTTTGCGGTTTCGCGTTACAAACCATTTCCATATAAGCAATTTTATATAAATAGTATAGATAGGTAAAACTTGCGCTTAGATTTCCTTTGGTTATTCTATTTCAATTTGGTGGTAAAATAGTTCACAGGTACATATGAATATGAAAATGTAATTTGTAACGATTTCTCATTCGAAATTTGATTGAAGATATATGTGCATAAGCATATTTTGTTGAGGATGAGATTGACTTGAGTTGATTGTTGAATTACTTGCAAGATCGACAAATTGTAGGTATAAATGTCTACAATTTATTTTGTTAAACAATTAATTATATATTTATTAAGATATTAACTTTTAACAACATTCTATCAAGTATCAAGTTTTTTAATAATGTTTTGAAAATTTTTACAATCAAAACTTAAAACTATTTGATTACTTATGAAATTTATTTCGAATAAAATCAAAGTGAAATTGATAAAGTGATGATGCTACAGTATAGTATAGTTAATTTTAAAATGTTTATTATTAGTCTTCTTTCTTCTAGAAATCATAGAAATAAGTATACAATAACCTTTTTTAGTGCAAATATGTTGTTCTAAAACATAAATTATTGAAATCGGTTCAGTATATTTTGCGGTTTGGCGTTACAAACCATTTCCATATAAGCAATTTTATATAAATAGTATAGATAATCACCATTATCATCGTAGTCGTATACGACAGAGAAAAAAAAAACGATACGACAAAATTGGTATCATGCGAGTCGTTTTATAAAATCGACAGACGCAAAAACGACAGTCTATTACAAATAACGACAATTTTTTTACAAATTTCGAATCATCGTATAAAAAATTGACATCTCAAAACGACATTTTTTGTCGTTCAGAAATTTGTGTACGACGATAACAATTTTGAACTTATTTGAATTTTTACTAAGTGTTTTTTTTTTTAATTTTTGAACAAAAACAAAATTTTTTTGAATGTTCCCTGATTTTATATTTTAGACTCTGTCTCAGAAAACTTCGCTGAATACAATTGTAAAAAAATTGGAGGTGCTAGATCATTTTCAATTTAAGTAAAATATAAATACATAACAAAATAAAATCAATAAGACCAATAAAAATGGACATCAGTAAATTACACTTTAAACTTTTGATCAAACATTTTATTTGTGGCTTAATTTTGCATACAAATGCAATTTAGTTTAGCAAAATTCAAAAACTAGTTTAATTTACTGCATACGTTAAACAGTGCTCATTACATCCGACGCCTGTAGTATGCTTTGTTTGAAATTCAACATCAATTGTTCAATAACATGTGAGCGTTTGTCTAGGCTGTCTCCAGATTGTGAGGAGCTTAAGCTTGCTTCTTCAAGCAACTGAGATGTCCTTACCGCAGAACTTTTTGCGCTTTGAACTAGAACTAGGGTTTTCAGCAGATTCAATATTAAAATATAAATTAGATGCGTTATTTTTCTCCGTGGTACTCTTAGTTGGTGTTTGTGATGAACTTAACAGTGGCTTCACTTCGTTCGTTATAAGAAATAGTTTCTACTGCGAACTATTTCCGTATCTACAGCCCTTTGCTTGATAGCGGTCTCTTAACAGTTGACTTTAATTGTAGCTAACTTACTAGAAGCAGCTTCAAAGTCCATTGAGTATTCATCGACTTCGTGTACTATCGTTTTTACTATTCTGTCGATTGATCCGCTCTGTTCATATTTGTTGAGAATTATCAAGCGTTGATTTTAGTTGCTCTTTTACTTCTATAACTTGTGAAAGGCTGCGATTAAAATCATCTAACAGACGATGCTTGCTGCTTCGGTTTGCGCATCGTGTGGTGGTGTAAGTTTTTGCTACGTCGACTCCTTAAACTATCGCCACCACGTCCTGTATTCACATGCTTAGAAGAAATTGCTTGATTAAGTTTACCCTTGGTGTTGATTTTTAAATTACACAGGCCGACAAAATTTAACCAACATTCAGACCCAGAAACCAGACTATATATTTCCGTAGGTTTTCGATGCGCTGATTCCGAATCTGGTCGCAGAATTGCTCCATCACGTCAGGTTTTCGAGATATCCTAACCTAAAAGTGCAAAAAACACTGTTTTTGCTCATTTTTGAGGTTATATAGCACCGTGAGTTTTCTATTTTTCAAAAAACTATGTATAGGATCTTAAACTACAGTTCTTCTTCTTTGAAATGCCCTTGAGCTTTCTGAAATATCTTTCTTTATCGTCCAGTTATCGCATTTTGAAATTTTCAAATTTTTTGACACACAAATGTTCCTAATGAGCTTGCAGGTACAGGCAAAATCACAACTATAAAAGCTAGTTTTTGACCAAAACAAACACTATTAAGAAAGTGGGCGGGGCTGTAGTTTAACTTAAACGTTTTTAACTATGAACTATGACTTATCAAATATTCATTGCACATCAAATTAAATGGTTTCTAGTTAAAGGTTTAAAATTTAATATTTCTAATAAGACCAATAATGCTTTTACGAAAAAAAGTATACATTTTTCCCTCAGCATTTTTTGAATTTTTCAGCTCAAACATGAAATTTTTATCCCAAAAATTTAATTTCTTGCAAATTTCAAAAATGTCTGAACTTTGACTAACTGTAAAAACTAAACAACTTACCCGAATGGGTTGAAATTTTAAATTTATCAGTTCCAGACATTTCCCTATCCGATGCAAGGTCAAACAGACCCACACCAAAATTGATTTTTGCAAAGCTTTCTTGAAAAATTTGCCACTGTGCTTCCTGTCATGACGGCAACTGTTGACCGCAGTTTCTCGACGTTAAAGCGTGTTAAGACCTACCTTCGCAATCGTACAAGTGAGGAGCGTCTTACAGGTATGGCTCTCATGACTATACATCGCAACATAACAATCAGTGAGGAATCCATTATTGATATGTTTTGCAAAGAAGTCGCGTTGAATGGTTCTTGGGTCGATCTCGGTGTTCGTTTATGTAATACCATAATAAATATGTATAAAATAAATGGTAAATTAAAAATCATGGAGACTGTGAAATTCACTTTAGCTTTCATTTCAGGCAAGTGTCCTTCCACCCCTGAAAAGTCATCACTACACCACCGGGCCCACCCTAAACCAAAATTCTGGCTACGCCAATGGTAGAAAGTGTCATAAATATATGGCTACAGCTCCTTTTAACCACATAACTACTCTCATTAACAATTGCGATGTATATAATATTAGCTTCTCAAAAGGTCAACTCAAGCTAAGATTGAAAAATAATTATAGTTAATTTTGTAGCTTAATGGTTGTTGGTCGTTATATTTGTGTCCGTGCCCCATAGTATGATGGATAAATTTTTTCTAAAATTTATTCCTTAGACCATATGATTAAGTCCATACAATTACATTCAAGCAAAATATACATTAGGGTGTTTTTTTTCAAACTTTTGGAGAGGGATTTTATTTATTTTTTCCTATATTATAGCTTGAGGAATAAAAATAATTGTCCCAACATTTGAGCTTCCTAGCTCAAGCCTGTAAACGGCACGGACAGAGTTTATTTCCAATTTCGTTGAAATTTAATGAAAAAACCGACTTACTAAAACGTAGAAAAAGTCTGCCTTAGGTGCCAAGATATAGCGTTTTGCGATTTTTAGTTGAAAAAGAAAAACAACGAAAAACAGATTTTTTTTTGTGTTTTAGTAAATTTTCTGTTTTTCGTTGTTTTGCTTTTTCATTTTTCATATGAATTGTACTAGGAAACAAAGTGGATGCGCCGTTCGCAGGTTTGATCTAGAAAGCTAAAATTTTGGGAGAATTTTCTTCAAACCCGATTCTATTATATAGGCATATAGGGCCGCAAGTTTTTTAAAAAAAAAAATAAAAATACCTCATTCGGGTATATTTTTTCCGCATTTTTAGTCACACGCAAAATGTGGGCGTGGTTTGACAACAGTGGGTGGCGTCTCCCAATCAACTAAAAATCCCAAAACGCTTTATCTTGGCACCTAAGGCAGACTTTTTCTACGTTTTAGTAAGTCGGTTTCTGTCCGCGCCGTTTACAGGTTTGAGCTAGGAAGCTCAAATGTTGGGACAATTATTTTTATTCCTCAAGCTATAATATAGGAAAAAATAAATAAAGTCCCTCTCCAAGAGTTTGAAAAAAAACACCCTAATATACATATTAAGGGTGGCAATCCCGGGATCCCGGGATTTCGGGATTTGCTCTAAATATAGGCTAAAGTAATCCCGGGATTACAAAGAGGCAATCCCGGGATTTTCGGGATTAGAAAAAAGTTTTATATTAGATAATAAATACTCTTTTATATGACATATTTAAGTACCTACAAAATCTGCAAAATAATTGTTTTCAATACATTTGATGTGCATGAATTATTATTGCATCCTGCAAAATGCACTTCAATTGTGTCTGAACCTTAAATTGAGTAAAAATATTATTGTAGCAATTTTTTGTTTAAGATTTTCTTAAAAAAATGTGACATAGCAAAAAAAATATCTTTTTTAATAGTTTGACTTATTTTAACAATTTTTTACTAAGTGCGATTTGTATTGAAAATTGATAGTTCACTAGAAAAATGATATATATAATGTGAAATTTAGACTAAAATTATTTTTATCAATAACGGAAATACTAAAAATGCAATAGAAAAACAACATAAGCAAAACATATCTATTTTTTATAATAAAATTCAAATCAGCAACAAAAAATATAGGTTTGTCTTCAAAAAAAAAACCCACAGCCGACTTTGATTTGACATTGAAATTTTGACCCAAACCTAGACCTACCAAAATTTAAGTTCTAAGATATAATTAAACTTTTGTCTGAAGCTTTTTTTCTGAAATTAGCTTCTAAAGATTTTGACAACTTAAATGAAGCACACTTATGGGTGCGTCTACTAAGAGCGAGCCATTCGGTGCCAATAAACGCCATCACTGTCACTGTTGAAGAAGGTAATAAAGTATTAATCAAGTACAAAGTGTGAATTTTTAACAATTTTTTGGAGTATTTGAGAAATCGTTTTCCTGAAACGTAATTTTTTTTTTTTTTTCTTTCAGTGTATATATAACTTTTAGGCGTTAATTTTTCCAGAATTGGAGTTTTTTTGTCATCTACTAGTACACAGCTACCTAAAAATAATATGAAAGCGAATTTGAATTGTGTTTGCTTGTTTATATTCATCAATGAATTTTTTGTGTTATTTTCGAGCGTCTCTGAACAGGGTTAATAAATTAATTTTTTTATCAAAACTAATGGTCGAAAAAGTTTGATATAATGTTTTTCTATATATTAGATAATGCCTTAACCACTCAAACCACTCAGCCAATTTAAAACACGTCAGAGTAAAAAAAGCAAATTATAGATGGAATGATCCAGGTATAAGTGATATTTTAAGCTTATTCGATTAGATTTATATAATACAAGTGTATTAAAAAAAATAATTTTATTTGCTAGTAAAAAAATAATCTTAAATTTTTGCTTTGCGTCCCATATCTTTAGAGGCACATAAAGCACATGGAAATTTTATTATCTATATAATCTAATGTACTTAAGGTTTCTAAATAAGGACTGTCCCAGAAAAAACTTGCACTTTGTTTTTTAGTTATAAAAAAATACCCAGCAATTTTTTTGTTTTTTTTTATTTTTTTATTAATAATGGCTAGTGTTCAGAATATAAATATCTAAAAACTAATTAACAATTTTGTTTTTTCTATAAAAATTTCTAACGTTGTTCTTAAGGCCCTTTATTACATTTTGTACAGGTGTTTCATCGACAGTACGGAACGATCTTTTTCACTTAAGTCTAAAGTCTTGTAATTTTTTTGTAGTCTTACCACTCCTTCGAAGATTTCTTTTCATTAGAGCCCAATATCTCCGAATTGGGCGAAGCTCTGGGCAGTTGGGCGGATTTGCTATTTTTGGAACAAAATGTATCTTTTTACTTTGATACCATTCCGTCGAAGCTTTAGAGTAATGAGAGGTTGCTAAATCGGGCCAGAGAATCACTGTACCTTCATGTGCCCGAATAAATGGTATAACACGTTTTTCGAGGCACTCGTCCATATAAACTTTTGAATTGATTGTGCCTTGCGTAACAAAGAAGCTTCTTCTGAGGCCACTGCTACATATGACCTGCCAAACCATATATTGCTTCGAAAATTTCGAAATTTTTTTTTCTTTAAATTTATTAGGTATATGCCCCTTCTTCGGTGATGTATAATATTTGTGCCCAGATAGCGGCTTAAAATCTGCTTTGACGTAACTTCCGTCGTTCATAACGCAGTAATCAAATTTAGTCAGGTACCTTTCATATAATTTTCGGGCTCGTATCTGAGCCATCAACTGCTTTTTATCAGAACGGTCTGGTACTTTTTGAATTCTGTATGTCTTCAGCTTACTTTTTTCTCCTATGCTTTGTACAGTAGATTTTGATGAATCTGCTCTAGCCGCCATATCTCGCACTGAGGTGCTGAGATTCTGCTTAAAAAAACCCTTCACCTTCGCCGCTACCTTTGGGTTAGAAAATTCTGGTTTTCTGCCTGAACCCTTTTTTCGTGAAACAGGTAGACCCTTCTTATAATTAGAAATAACCGTTTTGACAGTTCTTTCTGATGTACCAACTATTTTTGCTATAGCTGAATATTTTAACCCTGGATTTTGCAGGTATGTGGACAAAATCAGTTCGCGGACTCTTTCTTGCTTGCTAAACATCTTTGTCGTTAGAAGTGCTATCTTCAAGTGTTATACATCATATCAAACGTCACTTTATATGGAATAAATATTTTGTCTTTTTAGACCTATAAGATTATCAGGTTGAGTATAATCTTAAAAAATAAAAGTGCAAGTTTTTTCTGGGACAGTCCTTATGTTCGATTTTTTACTTCCTACTTGCCCTTGCCGAACTTTTCAATTTTGCAGGTAACGGCGCTATCGTAAAAAAACATCGACATGTTAAATGTTCTTAGAAAGTACCCTCCAATTAAGCCTTGTACAAAGATATCAAAAGATATTATTTTTTAAGTGTTAGAAGTGATTGGAGTAGAAAACTTTGAATCACAAGTTAAAAAAAATGTGCGAAGTTCGGTAAATTGTTTTTGTAAATCAGATGCCAGAAATTGGATTGCGGTTGGGCGGGATATCATTAAATTTAAGAAAAAGTATGATGAGTGGCTCTCCAAATGTGTTATCAGATCTTGGCCTCATACTGATAAACATTTCACCTCAAAAGGTAGGAGAAGAGGACGGCCGAAACAACCTTTTTCAAAACTAAAAAACTGTACGTTAAATTATGTGAATGGTTTCCCATGACACCAATAGGGCATAAGGTCTTGATACATGGAAAAGATGTTATTGAACATTTTTCTTGCCGATCGGTCAATTAGGGGAAGATGCACAAGAATGTCGCCATAAGGAAATAAAGTATTTTAGGGAGCATAACACAAGAAAAATGAGTAGGAAGGAAACAAAACAAGATTTATTTTAAATTTTAATTTTAAGATTGGACCCTCAAATATCTTTGTTATGTCCATTACCTCAAAAAACAAGCGGCTCTCTACCCAACGAAGTTTTAAGTCTACTAGAACAGCCGGAATTTAATGAAGAAATATAAGATATTAGATAATTTTTCCGCACACTTAATTAAAAACACACTTTTTTCATCAGAATATGAAAAATAAGAAGCTACATAACTTTCTTGAAAATAATTGCACACAAAAGATTGAACATGGGATTCAAAGAGGAAGTCGACCTCCGTACGAATCTGTAATCAAAAACTCTCGGCAAAAGTTTGTGCGTCTAATTTTAGTGCATGAAGTTGACAAAAAGTTTAGTTTTGATGGAAAAAAATGGAGCTGATTTTTGGATTCAGCGTGCCCAAATCAACCTAAATAGTGATTAGTGATTTTGTTTTTTGACCTGTGTTTCATTGCGTTATGAATTGTAATTATTTTTACATTTTGTTACATAAAATTTTTTTTACACAAAAACTCGGAACGGATATTGGGGAAAATAAGTAAAAAATGAATATTAATGTCAAAGTCAGCTATATTCTGGTTTGAAATATTTTCGTCCACCTAAAAGGTAAAATTTGATCACTGTGCCACGTTTTCTGTCTACACCTGATCTTTCCCTATCAATTTTTAAGAGAATGTTCTCTTTGACCTCGAACTAATCGGAATGATTCCTAAAACCTTTGCTTTCATGCGATTATTTTTTTGCCAATTTACAATTTTCTTACGAATGTAAGTAAACATATTAATAGTTTACTAAACATTTCTTCACAGCACTCAATTTTAATATCTGTGATTACTGTATCTTTCATAAGACTTGTACCATTTTTTGAGCACCAGATTTCAAAAATAACAATATAAAAACAAAATAAAACAAAAAATGGTTATTTTTAAAAACTATTATTTTATAAAAACACAACACAAGTTATAATTATATTTTAACTTAAAAATATAGTTAATATTTATAGTTTTAACTTCCATTTTGTTTAAATTTACTCGTAATTTCGAAACCTTTTTCTAAAGATTTTTACTTTTAAAACTCAACTTCACTTTTGAACTCTTTACTATGCACTAACCATTTCACTCAATACTTGCATTTCTGATGCTTATACTACATAAGAAGTACCCTTAGAAAAATTTAAAAAAAATTTATCGTTACGAAATTTGTTATTATTAGAAATGTTGCTTAGATTTCCAAAATATTGCCTTCGATTTTTTATTTTTTGCCGTATGGCAGGAACCACTGTGCGTTCCATCCAACTGTGAAATCACGGATATATCGGCTCAAGTAAGGCTACAAAATATGATGGATCATATTGCAAAGTCAATTAAAGACAGAATAAAAGAGAAAGAGCTGAGCACCATAGCAGACAAACTTAAATTACTTAGCAAATGGGGATATGATGGTTCATCTGGACAAAGCACTTAGGGGTCGTTCATAAGTTACGTAAGACAATTTCATGACATTTTTGACCCCCCCCCCCCCCCTCCCCCGAGTAAGATTTCGTAAGATTTTCACAATTCCCCCCTTCCGAAATCTTACGTAAGATTCATAATAAATGTGAAACTAATCAATAACGTGTATTTTTCATGTGATGTACTAAATTACTATATTTAATTTAAACATACAGTAGGTGGCCATATTAATGGAGACAGTACTCATATTTTTGCATTTTCTAGTATGAATAATTTTTTTGAACAAATAATTGAATCTAGGTCTAGCAAGTATTTTTTATTTATTATAATATTCTATTAAGATAATAAAATCAACATATTACGTAGTGTACATTCAATTATTTTTTCGTAAAAGTAATATTTACGTTCTCTGAAAATTTTATGTAAGTAATTAAAGTATTTGGTGATTCCACCAATAGCTGCAATGATGGCTTGTATGCATCGGGCATTCTCTGTATACAATTTATTTGGATGTTGTTGAAGTTCGGTGTTGTGATGCCATTCTCTGACGATTGCTTCAATCAACTTCCGCTTGATGGTATTCAATTTTTTGACGATTGGCCGTTTGGTTAGCTACCACATGTTCTCAATGGGGTTCAAGTCAGGTGAGTGCCCAGCCAAGGCAAATAGCTAATATTTTTGTCAGCTAGAATTATAGTTACACTCCTGGCTTTGTGTTATGGTGCCGAATCGTGCATAAAAATGTACTCTCGTCACCAGGGAACCATTCTTCGAGCTGTGACAGCAGGCGAGTTCTTCGTCCTCGCTTGAGTTGGTCCTGCCTTATGGTCCCTACCACGACTGCTCTCCAGGGCATCATCGGAAACATTTAATTTTGTCAACCAAAAGTTGGAATTTTGAAACGTCAGAGAAGTATACCTGTAAAACACGATTATTATACGTAAAATAAAAATCAGTAGTTTACGAACTACTTTATTTTAAGAGGTAGCACGTACTCGATTCCATTTCGCATCAGTCATTTTTAAGTGTTAATTGATCAATTGCAGTCGATTCTTCTTCATGGCATTGGTCAGGCACCTTTTTTTGATTGGACGACAAGCGATCAGGTTCTATTCTGTCAAATGCAGCCGACCTGTCCCTTTGGAGACGATTATTTCCCCGTCGTTTATCATCGTAGTTAAGTGAGCCATACTTTTCTTACAATTTTTGAGGCTTACATAGTTTTACGGTCGGTACGAGTTGTGGTGATTCTTTTTCTACCACATTTCCCTACACGGTTTGCGTTCAAAGGCTCGTTTTGATCTATTATTTCTTAATACGGTTATAAATCGACTTTTAAACACCTGCAAGTATAGCTTTGTCTCTCTGGGGATATGATGAGTTACATAATTACGTCTGTATTTCTCTATATTTTTTTATTCACGTGTCTGAAGACTTGTCCATTCAAAAAAGAAACACTTTTGAAGATACACCTCAATACCGTTGTCCAAATATAAATAAATTCATGAAACTTAGTAAGTCTAAATAAATAAGAACCATTATTTACATTTTGAACATTACGGACAGGTAAGGCGGACAAAAAATTATTTATTCAAACTTTAAACGACTAAACTACAACAGCACGTTTTACCAAATAAGAAGTAATCTCACTTAACCTCACTTATTTAGTAGATGACGCAGACTACTAATGTTGCCGCTTATCAAATACAACAATAATGATACCAGCTGCAAAAGCAAATTAATAAACTTTATGAAAACTAATTTATATGCTCAAAAAATTCGGTTAAACTAGAAAATACAAAAATTTGAGAACTGTCCCCATTAATTTGACCACCTACTGTACATATTAAATAAAATTAATGTTACAATTTAAGATAATTTTAAAATGAAAATAATAATAATAAAATAACATCTATTATTTTTAATTTTTCTTCATAATCTTAGACCACTTCGTAGCAATCTATTTTTTTTTTTTTTTTTGTATGTTTTGAAAACAACAACATTTCAACATCGACGTATCTGTGTGTAAATGCCTGAATAATAGCGAACTTGTGAGACGGTGTTACAAGTCGACCCTGCGTGTAAACAACATATATATATGTCATTACATAAGCAGAAGAGAAGTTGTCCCGTTCAGTGTCGATTACTTAAATCGATTGTTATCGATGTTTCTTAATCTTTCCTGACGGTCGCAATTTCAAATATATTTCATTACAGCCACAAATGACTATGCGTTAATACAACTTTCATGTTTGAATACGCATTTTAAATCTTACGTAAGATGATCATTGACCACCCCCTCCCTCTCGTAAGATTTAGTAAGAATCCGCTGACTCCCCTCCCCCCAAAAACGTCTTACGTAATTTATGAATGGCCCCTTACAAGCAAATAATCGTTTTACCAAATAAAGACTACACTGGCGGCCATGAAAACCGCACCACTGGCAAAACTGCTTTTATATGTAAAAATTAAAACAATTCTGCATTTTTTTTAACTTCGATTAATGGAACTTTTAGCATTAAAGTATTGCAAGTGTATTGACAACGAAAATAAAATATTTTTACGCGTTGGCTTAAAGCAGAAGGTTGTTTTTTAAAAAAAAGTACAGAAATGGGTCCAAAACATAAACGACTGTCACGTGATCAAAAAGCGACTAGCGGACCAAGGTGTATCGTATCGTAATATTTTGGACAGAAATATTCCAAAATTGTGCCTTTAGAAAAAAAAAAGGATATTTAGGAGTCGCTGGAAAGGAATAAAGGATCTGGTCCTAAACGTGCAATCAGTAGAAGGACAAAACTGGCCTAGTAGAAAATAAGTTTGAAGGATCATTTTAAAAGTGTAGTTTCTATACGGACAGAGCTAGAAACGCTTCATTCCACAAAAATTAATGTGGAAACTGACCGCAGGAGGCTGCGAGATGCTGATTTATATAGAAGATGTCCTGCAAAAAATCCATTGTTGACACAAAAAATGAAAAAAGCGATTCTAGCTTATGCTCAAAACAACAAAAACTGGACACTGGAGCAGTGGCGAAATGTCATTTAATCGGATGAAAGCAAATTCAACTTGCTTTGCGCCGCTATGCGTCTAACGTTCCGATGCAGAACGTTAGAAAGAATACTGCATAGTGAAAACAACAAAATTTCCATAGAGCCAGATGATTTAGGGATGTTTTTCTTATAATGTTCGTGGTCCTCTACATTATTTAGAGGGAACTATGAATGCGAAAAAATATTGGCAAGTTATAAGGGAGAGCTAGGAGCCGGTGCTTAAAAAGCACTTATCCTGCACTACGGATGCAATTTTACAGGACGATTTTGCGATACAGTGAAAACAACAAAGGATCTGAGCTGTTACACACGAAACACCAAAACTCTACTCGCGGAGAGCACAGATTTTCAATTTTTCGGTAATTTTTTCCATTGCAGTATACCTTTTTTTCACCATTTATCTAAAGAAGACTTAACAGCGAGTAAGTGAGCCAAAACAGAACTCTTCAGGAGGTGTAGTTTTAAGAGGAATCTCAGTTAAAAATTTCGGTTTTTTTAGCTTAAAAATTAAATTTAACAACAACCTCTAAATATTTTCGCCTGAAAAAATTACTGCCTTTGTGTAACACTGAACAGTATCTTTTGTCCAAGTTTCAGCTCCATAGAAACTTTTTTGTCAAAGAAAAAAATTAAAAACCAAAAAACCGGTTTTCAGCCATTTTTTCGAAAAATTTTGAGGTTAAGGTGAAAATGATCAGTGCAAAAGTTGTAGATCTTATTATTTCCTACATCTTTTGCATTGAACTTTATTTGATATGATGCACAGTTTAGCCAGAAATCGTGAAAAACTGTGTTCGACCTCTAAAAATGCACCCCATTCCACCCCGGATAGCTACTGTCGGTTCGATTTTTTTGTCCGCTTTTACAAGAGCTTGTCCAACAATATTCCGCTGTCAGATTGCTGTAACGAATTATTTTGTTGTTCAAACCCTATTTCTCCTAGATTATTTAAACTTGATATTGGTATTAAGAAACAACATTGAAGATTACAAGATACTGATCAGTTTCTATAAAAATAAATAATCAAAGGACTCGTTAAATCATTAACTTTTTTTCAGATTATTGTTTTTAGTCAAAAAAAAAAAATGGGCGTGTTTTCAAACTTTGTAATCATATTAGCTTAATAGCAATAACAAATAAAAAAATAATTTTTTCAATATAAATCTCAATAATATCGAATTTTTATGATTTTTTGTGGTGGTGGGGTTTTCATGACCAACAGTGTATGTATCAGATGGAAATATGTTCATGGCTTCAATTCTTCCGCTAAGGTTAAAGAGCGAAATCGTTTATCATTGGAAAAATCCCCGCCCTTCATCAGTTAAATTTTGGCGAACTCTAATATTCCCGTATGCAAAGGAAACACCAGAGTTGATTAGAACAACTGTAAATGACATAAGATATCAAATTACTGAAATTCAACCAACTCAACACCAAATTAATGATAAAAAGTTTATGATTGAACATAAATTCTTTTTAACTATGGTTAATGGCAAAGTATTGAATGAGTTGACAAACACGAAATCAACTTTATCGTGCGCAATTGCAAACATCTTGACGAGAAGCATAATTATGAGTATGGAACTTTGCCTCTGCATGCACGAATAAGGTGTATGGAATTCATTTTGAAACTGGCGTTGTAACGGACTACCTTTAATTTTTTTTAAACATACGAAATACGTAAACAAGTTGTCAACGCGATTGCGATTTGCAAAAAAAATACGGGAACATATCTCAATTGAAGTGAAAATGTCATATTTTATTTTGAGCCATCAATCGGCTGCAGTAGAAACTTCAATTGAGACATGAAAATGTTTAAAATCAGCCGATAAAATCGCCCAATAATAAACTGACACCTCTTTCTGACTGTTTAACCAATAGGAACGCGCACTCAGGATTCCCTATTAACCAATTAATTTCGTTTTTTTCGAAAATTTCTTTTTTGAAATTTTAATTTTTCGTTTCAATATAAATTACATACCATTATCCGGTATTCAAATTAAAATAGCGTAAGAAAAAATTTAACACCTTGTATTCTCAAATTATTTCCAATAAGAAAAATTGTTACAAAAGTTAGTATATCAAACGTGTCAAAGCTAGGAAAGTCAAACAGGTTAAAAAAGGAATAGGTCAAGGATGCCGTTGATATTTTTTTTTGTGTTATGTACGGTATGTGTTGTTAGATTATGTACTTTAATATAAAACACTGTTACTCTTTCAATCTAGTTAGTTTCGAATTATGTTTTTACATTTTTTATAAACTGAGTTTTGTATTCATTCACTTGACTAAATTCATCTAATACACATTGTTTTTTTCTTTTTAGTCAATAAAATATTTTTTCTGTAAAATAAATTTATTAATTTGCGATCCTGAAATTTGTCAGGTTATGGGCCCAGGAACTGGTGGAGCAATTTAATTTACAATTATTTCACAGAATTGATTTGCTGTAACAATAATTATAGCTGACTTTCAGACAACAAGATGGTGGACAATACAACAGTTGTTAAGATTCAACAGTTCGATGGAACCAAATTTTCAAATTGGAAATTTCGTGTTGGAGCTCTTCTAGATGAAAGAGGATTACGGAAGTATATTGAAGGACATTTGGATAGTATTTTGTTAGAAGCAAAAGATACTGAAAAGGATAAAATTAAACTTGAGGAAAAGAAATGTATTTCAATTTTGATGCAAACAGTTAGTGATGGGCAATTGAAATACATAAAAGAAAGAAAAACGGCAAGAGAAATGTTCGACACGCTATGTAGTATTTTCGAGCGGAAAAGTATCGCAGGGCAGTTGTTACTGCGAAAACAATTGTTAATGATGAAATATCATGAGAGCGATAGCATGATTCAGCATTTTCTGGAGTTCGATAAGAAAATACGCGAGTTGAAGTCAATGGGTGCAAAGATGGAAGATTTGGACATAGTTGTTCATTTATTGCTCACTTTGCCAAAAAGCTATGAAAATCTAGTTACGGCTTTGGAAACGATGAATCAAGATGGTTTAACGTTAGAGTTTGTGAAAACTCGATTGATGGATGAACACAGTAAACGAACTGGAATGATATCGTCAAGCAGATCAAGTGAATCAGGTGCAATGAACGCAAGAGGCAAAAAGAAGCAGCTTACTTGTTATGGATGTGGTAAGGTTGGCCACATCAAAGCTAAATGCAGAGTTCAAAAAAATTAGAAGAAAGATTTCAATGATTTTTCAAACAGAGCTGTTGATAGAAAACAAGCAACGATGTGTGCTGTTGTGAATAAACATGAAAAATCATCTAAATTGGAGTCAACAGTGAATAAAGTGCATATAACGCAACGAAGTGATGACACAGTACAAATTAAGTTTGTTTTAGATTCTGGAGCTTCACAGCATATGGTGAATGACAAACGATATTTTAATCATTTGGAAAATGTCGATGAAATTAAAATTTCAATAGCGAAGAAAAATCAATGCATTTCTGCAAAACAACAAGGGAAAATTCCTGTGAAAACATTTTATAAAGGTGACTGTTCAAGAAAAATTATTGAAAACGTGTTATTAGTCAAGGATTTAAGTTGCAATTTGATGTCAATTCGAAGTTTGACCAAAAAGGGATATCGCGTTATATTTGAAGGTGATTATGCATATGCGTCTATCAATGGACAAACACAATTTGTGGCACATGCTAATGGTAGATTGTACGAAGTCATCATGCATATCGATCGTGATATTTTTGCTGGTATATCAGATGAGAACAATGTAAATCAAATTTCGCAGAGTTTATGGCATTTTAGAATGGGACATTTAAATTCAAAAGACATGGCAAAGTTGGTGAATCGCAAAATGGCGTTTGGATTAGAGCAAGTAAATGTTAACACTGAATTAAAGTTTTGTGAATCATGTGTGTATGGTAAACAAACACGGACACCATTTCCACAAAATAAAATTGGACGCTCAAAACGCATTTTGGAGATGGTTCATAGTGATGTATGGGGACCAATGACAGAAGAAGCATATGATGGGTCAAAATATTTTGTTTCATTCACTGATGATTTTTCGAGAGCTTCAATGGTTTACTGCATTCAACGTAGAACTGAGGTGCTGGATAAATTCAAAGAATTTATTGCGATGGCTGAAGCTTTACATGGCGAGAAAGTTGCGAAATTTAGAGCTGATAACGCTGGTGAATATTTATCACATGAAATGGAACAATTCTGCAAATCAAAAGGAATTCAGCGTATATACAGTGTTGCGTATAATCCAGAAATGAATTCAGTGGCTGAGCGGTTGAACCGTACACTAGAAGAAAAAGCAACAACCATGCTCTTAGCGAGTGGGCTAGATAAAAAATTTTGGACTGAAGCTATTCTTACTGCAAACTATATCAAAAATCGATCACCAACTAGTGCATTTGGTGAACAGTTTAAAAATATGACACCAGCTGAAATTTGGTTTAAGCAGAAACCAGATTTGACACATTTACGTATATTTGGTGCAGAATGTTACAATCACATTACAGCATGTAACCGGTCAAAATTGGAAGCGAAGGCGACAAAATGTTTGATGTTTGGTTATACTTCTTCAATGGGCTCGTATCGATTGTGGGACACTGAAAGAAGCAAACTAGTTTTTGGTCGTCATGTGACATTTAACGAGGCATCCGTGCTAAAACGAGTAAAATTGATAGAAATACTAGATTCAGAGGTGGCAACGAACCAAGTTGATGATAACATGGTTCTGGATGAAAAATATGATGAATTGAATCTGCGCAGTGATGAATTGGATGTGTACAATAGCTGTTCTGATGAAGCAGATGCATGCGATGATGTCAGTGACAATGAAAGAACAATGATTCGAAGAAGCGAGCGAAATCGTCGAGCACCTGAGTGGTATGGTGACAGAAAGACTGAAAGTGCACATTTTGCATTTTCGGCTGAACATTTTGTGAATAACGATCCGAATTCGATTGCTGAAGCTAAAGTAAGAGATGATTGGCTTGAATGGGAACGAGCTATTGATAACGAATATCAGTCATTAATTAAAAATGAAATTTGGACTGAGTGTGACTTACCTAAAAATCGTAAAGCAGAATCAAATAAATGGGTGTTTAAGTTAAAACGTAAAGCAAATGGTCAGATCGACAAATACAAGGCTCGACTTGTGGCACGTGGTTTTACTCAAAAATTTGGATATGATTACAATGAAACATATGCTCCAGTAGCAAAATTAGTCACATTGAGAATTTTGCTAGTTATTGCGAATCAATGCGATATGCACATTCATCAAATGGACGTCAAGTGTGCATTTTTGAATGGTGATCTAACTGAAGAAAAGCTCCATATGAGCTGCCAGAAGGATTTAAAAATGGAAATAAAGTATGCAAACTTAATAAAGCACTTTATGGTTTGAAGCAGGCATCGCGTGCATGGAATGAGAAGTTTAATGAATTTATGGTTCAGATTGGATTCAAGCGCTGTGAATCAGATCGTTGTGTATACGTGAAATCGCAAAATGGTGCCATCTGCTATGTTTTGCTGTACGTGGATGATACATTGATTTTCTGTAGCGACATCAAAGTTATTAACACAGTAAAGCAAATGCTGATGAAGAACTTTGAAATGACTGATGTTGGTGAGGTAAATTTTTTTTTGGGTATACAAATCAAACAAGACATCAAGAATGGGACGATTACCATGAATCAAACCCAATATTTAGAGAAAGTCTTACAAAAGTTTGGAATGAAGGATTGTAAATCGCGTTCAACTCCAATAGAAAATGGTTTGCATATTGAAAAAGGCGATAAAGACAACCTTTCGAATCATTCATATCGTGAACTTATTGGTTGTTTGACGTATGCAACGGTAACCACGAGACCTGATATATGTTCAGCAACTAGTTATTTTAGTCGATTTCAAAGCTGTTTTGATGATCGTCACTTTAATCATGCAAAACATATATTGCAGTACATTCGAGGAACGATCGACTTAAAAATGGTTTATACAAAGCAAGAAGATGCAGAAATATTAGCTGGGTATAGTGATTCAGATTGAGGTGGTGATAAAAACGATGGAAAATCAACGTCAGGCTATGTTTTCAAATTGTTTGGAAATGCTGTTAGCTGGGCATCACGAAAACAAAAGACTGTAAGTTTGTCTTCAACTGAAGCTGAATATGTTGCACTGACCGAAGCGATTGGTGAGCTCAAGTGGATTAGAAAAATCCTGAATGAATTAAACATTCAATGCAATGGCCCAGTAGTAATTTTCGAAGACAATCAGTCATGCATCAGTATTGCAACTGATTCAAAGGAGAGCAAGCGAATGAAGCACTTGGACATTAAATACAATTTCATTCGTGATGTTATTGCAAAAGGTGAAGTTTGTATCGAATACAAACCAACGGGCGAGCAAACAGCAGACATTCTGACAAAAGGACTTAAAAGAATTCTTTTTGTAAAGCATCGGAAAAATTTGAATTTAATTTGATTGCTATTAACTAATTAGTATTTAATTAAGATGTTTAATTTTGTAAAGCAGTGTTTCTTTTAAATTAAGAGGCGGTGTTAGATTATGTACTTTAATATAAAACACTGTTCCTCTTTCAATCTAGTTAGTTTCGAATTATGTTTTTACATTTTTTATAAACTGAGTTTTGTATTCATTCACTTGACTAAATTCATCTAATACACATTGTTTTTTTCTTTTTAGTCAATAAAATATTTTTTCTGTAAAATAAATTTATTAATTTGCGATCCTGAAATTTGTCATGTGTGGCGGACGGACGGTTGGTAAGCAGCATCAGACGAGAGTTAAGCCTAATTTCCATGCTATCTTTCTTGATCCCATATCAGGGATATCAAATCAAATATTTGTAAGAAAGAAAAAGCATGCGAACAGAACCTAATGCGCTTGGAGAATGCGAGAGTGAATAGCATACATTTGCTATCTTTATAGCAAGTGATGTCCTCCCTGATATTTGATAAGATAAGATAAGATCACATGGAAATTGGGCTTTAGTTGCTGAAAATTTTTTAACGCGCTGGTCGCAAGTTGGCGAAAATTTGTATAACCGTGCGGTGGTAAAAAAAAATTAGTTGCGGAGATTTTTCAACAGCGTACGGTAGACCAGTCGAGTGTGAAAAAAAAAATAAAATTTAAAAGCGATCGGAAGATTAATTTGTTAATTAAATGCATTTTCGATGCTTTTCTTGATTCAACATTCAAAACTATATTAATTTAAAATTTGATTAAAATCAAGCATTATAAATGTTGCAAAATTACATTCAAAAAAAGTTTGTTTAATTAAGTATATATAATTCTATTAAATAAAATTCTAAATCATCAAATCATCTCTCATAGAGAACAGGTTGCTTTTTCCATTGCGCTTTCTTTTTCGTTCAAGTGTTTCTTACTCGAGAGTTTTCGATATCAGTTAACCTTGTATTGTTTTCTTTTTCGCGTTTTTATACGGAAATCGCTTTACCATGGCCGCCGAATCAGGCGGGAGTAATTATTACTCGATTCTTGCGGAACAAGAACCGAAAAGGAAAAAATTCAATATAAATAAAAACTGGGACTTCCCGAAATTAAAAAATCAGACACAACAAAATATTCAAAATAAAACTAACTGCCCTAAATTCTTCTTAATAAAAAACACTGACCCAAATAAACCACTAAAAAACTTCAATATTTTTGTTATTGCCAAAGCAATTGAAAGCATAACAGCAGAAAAAACTTTGTCTACATCCTTTACAAGGGACGGAGACTTATTAATCTTGACCAAAAACGTAAATCAAACGAATAGATTTTTGAAATCAACAAAACTTTCAAACATGTGTGACATCTCAGTACAGCTACATCCTACTCTTAACACAGTGAAAGGAGTTGTGTACTCCCAATCTCTAACACTATTAACGGAAAAAGAAATAATTGAAGGTTTATATGATCAAAATGTGGTCGAGTGCAAAAAAAATACAAAATTTAAAGACGGTCAAACTATTAATACTCCCCTTCACATTCTCTCTTTTAACCTGTATGACCTTCCAAAGGAAATAAACATTGCTTGGCAAAAAGCAAAAATTGAGCCATATATACCCGCCCCAATGCAATATAAAAAATTGCTACATAATCGGTCACACGAAAAATCATTGCAAAAATGAAAAAAAATGTCAAATCTGCGCCAGCAGCGAACATGCTCCTGAGTTTTGCAAAAAAATTGAGTGCATCAACTGCAAACTCGAACATCGCTCTAGCAACAAAAAATGCCCAACATTCAGAAAACGTCACGCCATTCTAAAATACAAAATTATAAATAAATGTACTTTTAAAGAAGCTACGCAAGAAATAAACAAAAACCAACAAGAATTTCTAGAAGACATACCCACAGAGACGCTAGACGAAGTATTAAAAGAACAAAACAATAACTCAACAACCAACAACAACTCCACAACCAACAAAAACTCCACAACCCACAAAAACTGAACTACCAACAACAACTACACAACAAACAACTTCTAAAAATTCTAATTTTAATGAAAACAACAATCAAATTATAAGCACAACAGACAACACTGAAAATACCCTCTACGAAAATTTCAATCCAAACACAACAAAAAAAAATCAAAAGAACAGTAAGCAAAACCATACACTCCACTACTCCACAAAACTCTCACCACACTGATGCCCTTGAATTGCTCTCTTCCGAAGAAGAGCTCAACTTAACTGAAAAATTTCTCTTCTGATAGAAGAAAAAAAAAAAAAATTTAGCGATACTCATAGTTCAGATATGGAAACTTAAAGCTCTTACTATCATATATTAAATTATATGCTGGTTAAGTACATCCCACCTTACTTTTTATTATGGTCCTAAATATTCTACAATGGAATATAAACGGATACCAAAATAACTATAGCCTATTGCAATTATTAATCAATAAGAAACATCCCAAGCTCATAGCCCTTCTCTATAATACCCAAAAATTACACTTTTTATGGGAACAACGACATAAGCTCTGACATGCAGGCTAGTAGAGGGGTGGCTCTCCTCGTCTCTAACACTATACAACATAAATTAATTACAATTAACTCAACAATACTGAACATAGCAATAGAAATCAATTCCGAAATTTCTTTCTTAGTAGTTAATATTTATATATCGCCACAAGAAAATATTACCGAACGTGACTTAAATATGCTCATAGCTAACATAAATAAGCCATTCGTTTTGTTGGGTGATTTCAATGCATGGAGCCCTTTATGGGGATCTGCATCGTTTAACAAGAAAGGTAAACTCATATCGAAACTCATAGAAGAACACAACATAATATTACTTAATGATAATTCACCCACACATTTTTCTACAAGAAACTCTCTCACGAATATAGACCTTACAATTGTAACTCCTCCTCTAAATTTGACAGCTACCTGGGCCACAGAAAATACTCTTTTTGGAAGCGATCATTTTCTAATTTGGCTTACCCTCTTTTCAAGAAATTACTCTCCTAGCAAAACTATACCTAAATATTTGACAAACCTTGCAAACTGGGAAAAATTTCAGCTTTCTTTAACAAACAGTCCATCTACCTCACTCAGATCCAATAATATAAACCATAAGGTAGCTTTTCTCCAGAAACTTATTAAATCCGCAGCTAATCAATCATGGAGGATGGGGCTGCTTGTAGAAGTCCACGTAAGTGGGGAAAGTCCTGATCGCCACTCACTTGGGAGTGGCCAGAGATGATTATTTTGCAAGCAGTTCAAGCAGCTCACAAACTTCCGGCCTTTTTTGGCCAAGTATCCTCTGGAGATCCCTTGGACACCCGTCCGGGGGTGAGCTAGTTGTGAGAAGGCGGGTCTCTCCTAGACTTAAAACTTGGAATGTGTGCGTAGGGTTTGGGTCCCACCACACATTATCATCATTTCCAATGAAAACCAAATCAGCCTCGGATAATAGCCCCCACTACGATGACGACCACTGCAAACGAAAAACGGACAATGTCCGGACCCTCCATAGGGAAGGTGCAACTATCCAACTGGCGGAAGCCCTCGTAAAAATAAAGGCTGACATCACCGCCATCCAGGAGATGCGATGGAAAGGACAAGGCTGCTCTAAACGGACGAACTGTGATATCTACTACAGCGGCCATGCGGAGAGTCGCGAATTTGGTTGCGGATTCGTTGTAAGTCGAAAATTACGCCACCTAGTTTCCCGGTTCACGCCAATAAACGAAAGGTTGGCTACGATCCGTATCAAGGCAAAATTCTTCAACATAAGCCTAATTTGCGCGCACGCCCCGACGGAGGAAAACGACGATACTACCAAGGATGATTTCTACGCGAGCCTAGAGGACGTGTATGACCGTTGTCCGACCCACGATGTAAAAATAGTCCTCGGCGATTTTAACGCGAAGGTCGGAAGAAAAGGCATCTTTGGCGCTACAGTCGGTCAGTTCAGTCTCCACAAGACCACTTCAAACAACGGTCTGAGACTGATCGACTTCGCCGCGGCGCGAAACATGGTAGTTAGTAGTACCAGATTTCAACACCTCGACATTCACAAGGCCACCTGGCTATCGCCGGATCAAAAAACGAAAAACCAAATTGATCATGTTGTGATCGACGGAAGGCACGCTTCAAGCATTCTAAATGTGCGTACATTTCGGGGGGTCAACATTGACTCCGACCACTATCTTGTTGCAGCTAAGATCCGCATGCGGCTATGCAATGCGAAGAATGTACGCACGGGCATGCAACGAAAGCTGGACGTCGCCAAGCTGCAATCACAACGGACTGCCGAGGCGTACTCCGCTCAACTCTCGGTTAAGCTCAACCAACCAACCTCTGGAACCGACGACGCCGGTGGACTTTGGACACACATCTCCCACTCCATGCGTGCTGCTGCCGAGGAAGTCATTGGTTTTCGACGCCCACAACCTCGAAACCAATGGTATAACCAGGAGTGTCGCGATGCGACTGCTGAAAAAAACGCCGCATACAAGAAGACGCTGCAGTCAGCCGCAACGCGAGCCGTGCGAGAAAACTACCGCGAAAAGAGGAAGGAAGAGAGGCGCATTTTTAGACGTAAAAAAAGGGAGCAGGAAAAGCGTGAGCGTGAGGAACTTGAGGTGTACCAGGGCAAGAAGGATGCACGAAAATTTTATCAACAAGTTAAGCGTCTAACTCAAGGTTTCAAGCCCGGAGCATCCACTTGTAGAGACGAAAATAGAAATCTGGTTACAGATACACAGAGTGTACTGAGGTTATGGAGGCAGCATTTCTCCAACTTGCTTACGGGCGATGATCCCACCAATTCCGCCCAGAGAGAATGCAGTACGATACCACCAATCGATGATAACGCAGTGGAAGTACCATCACCTAGCCATGAAGAGGTTCGAGTTGCTATCCAGCGACTCAAAAACAACAAAGCAGCGGGTGCTGACGGCCTGCCAGCTGAGTTGTTTAAAGCTGGTGGCGATGAATTGATAAGGTGCATGCATCAACTCATCAGCAAAATATGGCTAGCGGAAAGCATGCCCGACGATTTTTTTTTTTTTTTATAAGCATAAGCCAACGCTCAGGGGACGCCCCCTATAAATGCAATGCACCGTGTTGGATTTTAAGAAAAGGAGAAAGGTTAGAGGGAAGGGGGATAGATGGAGTAGTGTCGGTGAACATTCTTCTTGAATTCACAGATGTCACAACTGCCGGGGAAGACAGACGCAGGCAGGCTGTTCCACAACTTGATAGTACGGCCAAAAAAAGAATTATCACGAAAGTGTGATGTCCTGTTGAACACCGGCGTGACGCAAAAGGGATGGGCCTGATGGGACGCCCGAGTGTTGCGAGAGAAAATACGTATTGATGGAATCAGATCATGAATCTCGCTAGAACACATCCCATTAAAATACTTATAAAAAAGGGTTAAGCACCCTACGTTACGCCGGTGGTGAAGGGAATCAATAGAGGCGATGACAGATTCATCGCCTATTAGTTTCATCACACGCCGCTGGACGCGATCTAGCAGCTCCAAAGTGGTTTTTGAAGCCCCGGCCCAAATGTGTGAGTTGTACTCTAGTTTGGGTCTAATATAAGTGAAGTAGACAGTACGAAGATCAACTGGAGTGAAGTATTTCTTACACCGTTTTAAAAAACCAATACACTTGGCCGCTTCTTTCGACACATCGAACACATGGTCTGTCCACCTAAGATCCTGTTGAACCGATATGCCCAGAACGTTAAGAGTTGTTGACCTCGTAATATCTAAGCCAGTCATATTAAGGGAAGGAAGGGAGTAATCCATTCGTCTGTGAGATAACAGACAACACTGGGTTTTAGTAGCGTTAAAATTAACGCGGTTAATACGACCCCACTCGGTGATTGTGTTGAGGTCATCAGCGAGTGTGTCATTCATAAGTCGCCGCTTACTCTCAACCTCTGCAGAGCTTGGGCGCTTTTTGAAGCAATAGGAATGACAAATGTTGCTGTCATCCGCAAAAGAATGGATTGGGTTGGTAGTCGAAGACAGAAGGTCGTCGATAAAAACCAGGAAAAGGGTAGGAGATAGGACAGAACCCTGGGGAACTCCAGCATTAATGAAGTGTTCGTTAGAGGTGAAACCGTCTACCACAACACGGATAGAGCGATCACTACAGAAGCTCGTAATCCAACGAGCAAAGGACATACCAACACCACAGGCAATTAGTTTTGATACGAGGGCGCGATGCCACACTCGATCAAACGCCTTAGAAATATCTAGAGCGACAACCATACTTTCACCGAAAAGGTGAACACATTGGTTCCATTTCTCTGTGAGGAAAGACATAAGATCTCCAGTAGAACGTGACCTACGAAAACCATATTGGCGGTCACTAAGTAATTCGTTGCGCTCCAGATAATTCACAAGGTGAAAGTTTATTACACTCTCCATAACTTTAGAGAGCGCAGAGCATATTGCAATGGGTCGATAATTATTAGGGTTGGAAACCTCGCCTTTTTTGGAAACTGGCTGAACATTAGCAACCTTCCAACATGATGGAAATATCCCACTAGTGTAGGATATGAAAAAAAGATTGCGTAATGGACGAGCCAGTGTTGAGGCACACTTTCTCAACACATGGGCTGATATACCATCTGGCCCTGAAGCCTTATTTATGTTGAGGTTTGCAAGGACTCTTTTTACTGCCCTTGTTCGAAAGTAGATAGTTGGCATTACTGAAGACCTACTCTGGACTGGGGGTAAGGGCTGACAGCTATCTGGGAGTGTAGCATTTTTTGCAAACATGCTAGCCAATAGATTAGCTTTGTCAGCTGGTTCAGTGAATATTTGGTCGTTCATTAAGAGAGTTGGAATAGACGATGAGGTCTGATTCTTCACTCTCTTAACAAATGACCAAAAACTTTTGCTACCTTTCGGTAGTGAGATGATTCTTTTGCGCAGGTTTTGTTCGTGAAGAAACTTTTCGCGCTGAATCGTGGCATTACAGCGATTTCTAGCCTCGATGCGAAGCCTTTCGGTATCAGCATTTTTAATGAGCCGCCAATCCCGAAATGCTTCCTCTTTGGACCTGACTGCAGACTTGCAAGTCTCATTAAACCAAGAGTGGTCCTTTGGTTTAACGTTGACTTTTTTATGAGGTATGAAGGACCGCATACCTAATAAAATTATTTCTTGAACCATTTTGGCCGCGGCATTTATGTTCCTATCTGCGAAACACAATTTCCAATTGAAATTACGAAAAAAATTGTTCAACACAACCCAATTTGCTTTGCCATAAAGCCATACAATCCGCTTCGGGGCTTTCGGCGAGACAGTGAATGGAAAGCAGCGGAAATAGTACAATGGTCCGAGTTACCAAGAGGTGCAAGGACAGACACATCGTATTTTTCATGATGTGACGTCAGAAAGAGGTCTAGTGTACTTAAGGTATGCCCCCCAACGCGTGGAATATACGTGGGGTCATTCACTAGTTGAGTCAGTAGATTGGACTCAGAAAAAAACTCAACATAACGGCCTTCAGGAGTTGTAAGGCCAGAATGGCGCAACCAGTTAGAGTTATGGACATTGAAATCACCAGCAACTACAATTTCACTGTCTGGGTACGACTCTAAGATTTTGGAAATGGAATCAGAGAGGACGTCTATCTTTTCGAAAGTAGAAATCCTTCCTAGATTCGGGCTTCTATAAAGGAAGCAGAAATGTAGAATGTGCGACTGGACTTTGAACTTTATCCACATGGAACTAAATTCGGCGTCCGTCGTGTTTAGCTGCTGTTGACACTGGTACGCGACATCACTACGTATGTATACAGCGAGGCCCCTATGGGGAGAGAATAATGGCAGAAGGTGATAATCAGGTATGTGAAAATCCAGTGGATCAGCATCCCCACACACCTGAGTCTCACAAACCGCCATTACTTGGGGATGGAAACTAGAGACATGGGCATAGACCGAAAAAAAATTTGACCTAAGGCCGCATATGTTACAAAAGTCAAGTCGAAAAGATTCCGACATTTGCAACACCACAAAATCCAAGAAGAATATCACTGCTAATTATTTGTGAAGTCAAGGCCAAAAACTTAAGAGCAAAGGAATTATGAGTGGGCAAGTGTTATGCCTTTGTCCACTCAAAATTCAAGCTCCAAGCAAAACCTCAGCCACACCAACAACTAGCTAAGGGTGGAGATAAGGAGAGAAAAAGCTACCAAAACAGCAGAGTTTGCAAAGGAAAGGGCATAGAAAAGCCCTTTACGTTGACATTAGCTCTTTCGTCAACAATTCCCAAAATTAAGGGAAAACTCATTAATCAGGCAGCACTGCTTATAGCTTGGCAGCGATGTCGTTATGTGTGTGTATGTATTTTTTTATTTTAATTTATTTTATTTTATGTTGCTGCAGTTTATGATGCTATGCTAGTTGTTATTGTTATATTGCAGTACATTTCATTTTATTTTGTTTTGTTAGAGCGTCTATTGACTTGTCAGTTGTTTTAGTGATATTTATTTATAATTTAACTATTGTAGCATATTTTGTTTTTGTTTAGTAGTTAATTTTTTTTTTTTGTTTTTATTTTTTATGAGTGGTTGCATTTTTTTGGTTTTTGTTTTATTTAGCAGAGGTAGGTTTTTTAATTTAAGTGATTTTTGAGGTTTATATTGTTTAGCAGGAATAAACGAAACATGAATAACAAAAAAACACGCGACGAAAAAAAAATTAAAGAAAAAACACGGGTTAAAACAATTAAACACAAGTTAAAAACAACGAAAACAAAACGCAACGCAATGAGGGGGACCGCGCGACACGTCCTCTCCCTATTAGATGTAAAATACTACTGAATCTACTACTACTTGGAATCTCAGCGTGCTTTGTCCTGTAATAAAGAAAGGAGACCCGACAATCTGCGCCAACTACAGGGGTATCAGTCTTATTTCCATCGCATATAAGATCCTTTTGAGCGTATTGTGTGAAAGATTGAAGCCGTATACAGAAACGCTGATCGGATCCTATCAGTGTGGCTTTAGACCTGGTAAGTCCACCATAGACCAGATTTTTACACTACGCCAAATCCTGGAGAAAACCCATGAATATCAAATCGACACTCACCATCTCTTCGTCGATTATAAAGCTGCGTTCGATAGCCCAGTGCGGGATTGCCTATACGCAACAATGTCTGAGTTCGGTATACCTGCAAAGTTGATAAGGCTCTGCAGGATGACGTTGAGCAATACGTTTAGCTCCGTCAAGGTAGGGAATGACCTCTCCGGAACTTTTAATACCGAGCGAGGTTTCAGACAAGGCGACCCGCTCTCGTGCGATCTCTTCAATTTCATTATGGAGGGGATCGTACGAAAAGCCGGTGTGCATCATAATGGCACCATTTTCTTCAAAGGTGTTCAGCTCCTTGCGTACGCTGATGATATTGATATTATCGGTCGGAGTAAGAGAGATGTTACTGCTGCTTTCACTGCTATTGAAAAGGAATCAGTCAAAGTGGGTTTGACGGTAAACGAGGGCAAGACGAAATACATGATGTCTACTAACAACAACAAGAGAGCACGGGATCTAGACTCTCATGTTACAGCGGGCAACTGTAAATTAGAAGTTGTCAAGAAATTCATCTACCTTGGCACTGCCGTAACCAGCAACAATGATGTCAGTCTGAAGATTAAGCGGAGAATAACAATTGCTAATAGGTGCTACTACGGTCTCAGTAAGCAATTACGTTGCAGAGCTCTCTCTCGATCGACAAAGCTAACACTCTACAAGACGCTCATTCTACCTGTGCTTCTTTATGGCGCTGAGGCATGGGTGGTTTCGACAACAGACGCAGCCGCTCTTGGGGTGTTCGAGAGGAAAGTTCTCCGCAAAATCTTTGGTCCTGTTCGAGTTGGCGACGACTATCGCATTCGAATGAACCACGAGCTGTATGAGCTCTACGCCGACATTGACATAGTTAAGCGTATAACAATACAGCGACTACGCTGGCTGGGTCATGTCCATCGTATGGATAAAGAAGCTCCAGCGAAAAAGGTATTCGAAGGGAAGGTCCCCGGTCAACGACGAAGAGGGAGACCATGCCTCCGGTGGATAGACCAAGCTGAGGAAGCTCTAACCGCGCTTGGCATTAACGATTGGAGAAGGCGCGCGCAAAACAGAGGCGCCTGGCGAGAGCTAATGAGGTCGGCCGTAACCTGACAACGGGTTGTTATGGCCATCTAAGTAAGTAAGTAGCTAATCAATCAATTCCACGTAATGTAAGCAAGAATAAAAAGAGAAAAGTATGCTGGCGGAATGCTATTTTAGCTAAACTACGAAGAGAAAAGACCGATTGCTGGAAACTTTTCAAGAGAAACCCAACAATAGAAAACGCACTAAGATATAAAAAAGCTAATGCGAAATTCAAAAGAGAAATAAAAGTTGCAAAAAAGAATTCTTTTATACTTTTTACAAAGGAAATTAATCCCAACACTCCGATGAGTTTACTCTGGGACAAAATCAGGTCATTGTCAAAAATTCCAAAAAGCACCCACATTCATTCAATAGTAAAATCGGATGGTACATCTACATCAAACTCCATAGAAATAGCCAACGCTATTGCTCAAGATTGGTCTTTCTATTCAAACGACTCTAACTTCACCTCTGAATTTGCATCACACAAAAAAAGAATTCTCAACCAAATTACAATTTCTCATAAAATCAAAGCTAAAGTAAAACAAATAGAACAACCCTTTACTCTTCTAGAGCTCAATTCATGTATATCCACTTTAAAAGGAAAAACACCTGGTTTCGACCAACTTTCATACCCAATACTAAAAAATATAACTACAAAATTCAAAGATGCGTTCTGCAAAATTTACAACGAGATATTCAACAACAGCGTAATTCCACAACAATGGAAAATTGCTCTTACCATACCAATTCCAAAGCCAAGCAAACCGAAAAACTGCACGGGGGGATATAGACCAATCTCTCTACTCCCTTGTGTATCCAAAATAATGGAAAAAATCTCTTAACGCAAAAGCAGACCGCCTACAAGAGTGGCCAAGGGACAATAGATATCCTGTTAGCCTTAGATGAATATATAAATAATACACTGTCCTCAAAAAGTCACGTATCAATAGTAGCATTTGACTCAGAAAAAGCTTTTGACCGAATTGGTCTTCATCCTATCATTGACCAACTAATTGAATGGGGTTTTGGCCCAAAGATAATAAATTTTACAAAAGTTTTGTGTCAGTCAAACCGAAAAATCCGAACCAAAGTAAATGGATTCTATTCAAATACATTCCCACTCCTAAATGGAATCCCACAAGGATCTCCATTATTAGTTACCTTATTTTTAATAGCAACGGATAAACTAAGTCGAATAATAGACAATCATAAATTTTTCAAACATGTCATATATGCAGATGACCTATATGTATTCACAAGATTCAAAAACCACAATGAAATAATAGAACAACTTGAGACATTATATGTAAATATTAAATCTTGGTGCTCTTATAGCGGCACCAAGATATCAGTTGAAAAGTCCAAGGCACTGCACATATGTAAAAAATATAGCTGTCAACCTCCAGTGCTGTATCTAGATAATTTAATCATAAGTTATAATAATAATTTGAACTTTCTAGGTTTAACATTTAGTAAAAAATATCTTTGGAATGAACACATTAGCAATCTTTGTAAAAATCTGATAAGTAGAATGAATATTATTAAATGCTTATGTAACATTAAACTAGAATGTAATACAAATTCCTTGCTTTATATTGTAAAAACTATTATTGTATCAAAAATCGACTATGGCCTTCCCATCTACGGTAACACATCAGCAACTAATATAAGGAAAATTACATCAATATACAACAATGCAGCTCGATTGGCACTACGCGCTTTTCGATCCAGTCCTATACCCAAAATTTTAACGGAAGCTGGACTTACAACACTAAGCCACAGAATATCTCATTTAACAAGTCAACAAATTGCGAAAATCATATACTCACACGGTACAGTACTTCACGACCTCATACAAAGCCGCTTAAAACGAAAAAATGCATCACATCGAAAATCCTTAATACAAAAAATAGTTGACGACAGTAAGCTCCGTGGAATTAAAGCGAAACCTATCACAAAAACTCAACTGAAAACTCCACCATGGCAACTTAAAACAGAGGCCATCATCTTAGATCTTACAGTTTTCTGCAAAAATAAAACTAATCCCAAAGTCTACTTCCAACTATTCACCGAAATTCGCACAAAATACTACGATTGGCAAGCTTTCTATACAGACGGATCAAAGAACGAAAATTATACTGCATATAGCGTTGTAAGGGAAGATGGGTGTACAATAAGAGCAGTTCTATTACCCAATCACACAAGCATATACACAGCGGAAGCGGAAGCAATTCTATATGCAATACAATTTGCCCAAAGAACCAAATACAAATCTATTATATTTACAGATTCTTTTTCAACAATAAAATCCATTCTAAATACAAACAATACTGACAACACTGTAATACAAATACGAGACATACTGAATTCAAGCAACAAATTAAAGATATGCTGGATTCCAAGTCATGCAGGAATACCTGGCAACGAAACCGCAGATAACATAGCCAAAACCGCAGCAAGCTCCCCCTTACACGTCCAAAATACTTATAATAAGAGAGACAATCGGCAGGAAATAAGCAAACAATATAAAGACATCATAAAACAACATTTGTCAACTACCTCAAACCAACACTACAAATCCATAAACCCCAACTTCAAAACCCCTCAAATCCCGGTGTCAATTTCAAGAAGAGAAGCGGTAATTTATACCCGATTCAGATTGGGCCACACACGTTTTACACACCAATACCTGCTCAACAGAAGCCCACAACCTATCTTCCATACTGTAGCATCGAGGAACTTACAATGACACATCTTTTATCAAACTGCACTGCAATCAACACAATTAAACAAAACATCCAAACCAGCCAAATCAATAAAAAAAGCACAATCGATCTATTAAAAACAGCATCCGAAACTGACATTAAAAATTTTTTAACGTTGATCAAAAAACTTAGGCTAACATACGAAATCTAAAATTGAACCAGAAGCGGAAGGCCTTAGTCGCTATTGCTTTATTCTATTTTTCTTTTTTGTATTTCATTTACTTTAAGAAAACAATAAATAAATAAAATTCTAAATAATTAAAATAAAATAAAAAAAAAATGATATTTACACCAAACCTATCGCGTTCGCGGAACCGTGGTTGCCGAAGTGCTAGCGCTCCGCACTAGCCTATAAAAAGAAAGAGGTGGCCCTTAAAAAAAAAGTATAATAACATTGAATAAAAAATTTTGAATTTTGTGCCGATTAAAAATATACAAAAAGTGGAGATCTTACAGAAATCTTAACTGCATATGCTTGAAACGGACCGTGTCGGCCAAAGTGCTAAAACTAAAATGGCCCTAAAACGAGTAAATGAGCAGCTCCGATTTTGCGGATTATGTATTTGGAATCTCCGGACCCTATTTAATAATTGTGCATTGTCAGATTTGGTTGAAAATTTAATCGATTTTGATTTTGCTTCAAGCGAACCATGTACAGATGTAATAATTGGGTCAGATAAGGCAGTCAGCATGTTAAAAAGTCCTTGTTCTGTCGCTTTCTTAAAATCTTGCACGTGTTGAGATATTTTCAATCCTTGTTTTTGGATTCCTTTGTTTCTTAAGATAGTTTACCAATTGGTTAAGGCTGATACTCTATTATATATGCCATGGGCCAACATTTTGTAAGCCGTAGGTGTAAGATTATTATGCGGATATTTTTGAAGCAGCAGTTCCGCAGTTTTTGTTGCAAGCTCTCCATATTTTTTTTGTGTCAACTTTTTCCAGTATAAAACATTTAATATGACTTATAGCTTTTTAATTACCTCTTTATCAACTCCAGTAATTCGCGTTCTCACTTCACCCATTTCAAAAAATGTTCTGGAAGTTTTTCCGTCATTGGTATTACCAATCCCTTGTTTTGGTAGGTCAATTTTCAAACCAATTTCTGCATAAAACGCACCTTAAATTTGGTTCTTCAAATCAGCTATTACCTCTTTGATTACTACCATCTTCTGGAAGTGTATATGCTGCTACGCCTGGCAAATATCTACGAAACGAACTCACTAAACTGTTCGGTGCCGAGCACTGAAAGTTATTCCCGGCTAGGGCGCGGTTTTCCCGTTGCCGCTTGTAGCGTAAAAAAATTTTAAGAAGGCGGCAAAGAGAATTAAAAACCCCAGGCCACTATTCCTAACCGAGGCACCTGTTTACGGCACCACGCTAACACCCTGAATTTTCGTGCAAATATATAAAAAAAAATTTCTTTTTTTGTCAATTTAGCTGAGACTTGACTAATATTAACTTCACTAAATTTGTTAAATAAAATATTTCTATTTATTTTTTAAGTTGATTTTAGAAAGATTAAATTATTGAGTAAATCCTCTGGATTAATTAAAACAAGTTAAGGTGTTATCTTCGGCCAGGCCGAAACTCACATACCCTACACCGCACCGAAAGTACCTTTTAAATAAATGTTAAAAAGAAGTTGCAGTCAAAAAAAATTTTCAATGTTGAAAAATGTTGAAAAAGTCGAAAATATATGCAAAAAGATGAAAGAGGTTGAAAAACTCTAAAAAGTTGAAAGAGGTTGAAAAAATTTGAAACAATTCAAAATTGATGAAAGAGTCGAAAAAGTATATAAACTTATGAAGAAAGTTGGAAGAGGTTGAAAAAGTCGAACAAATACATAAAGGATGTATTGGAAAAAGTTAAAGGGTTGAAAAAGTCGAAAAAATATGGAAAATGTTGAAAAAAATCGAACAGAAAGGAAAAATTTTGAATATGCCACGCCTAATTCTCCAACTCCGCCCACTTTTGGTTCAATAAATTATATTCGTGATCGACATCCTCATATTAAATTTTAGCACAATAGCTTGTATAGTTTGCGACATATGCCGCAGTTAAATTTAAAATTTAGTGCGGTGACACACCCACTGGTACAATCCAGCCCGGTTTTGATCCAGTAATAGCTTTCCATAAGCAAACCCCTTACACCAAATTTTAGTATGATTGCTCACATATGTATTTCGATAAATATGCCACTTAGCGTATATTATTTGCATGGGAGGCGCCACGCCCACTGGTGCTATTTCAGCTATTTCAGCAACTGACATCTATACACCAAATTTTATGAAGATCACTCTCATAGCACACTATCTATAACAATAAACGTTTTTTGCTTATATGGGAGGTGCCACGCCCACAACTCCCAAAATTTTTATGAAAATCGTTTGTGCCAATTTTGAGATATACGGAATTAAAAATTTTAACAGTTCAAAAGTCCCACGCCCACCTTTTCGATTCCGCCCACTTTTATCACAATTCAATATATATTTGATATGTATCCGTTTACCAAATTTCATTGCATATCTTGAACGGTTTACAAGATATGGTAGTATAAAAAATAAAATTTAGGGCTGTGCCACGCTTTTTAAGGAAGCTTTGAAAATTTGAAACCTAGCCTAATCCTAATCTTGTTCACATATGCATCAAATCACCAAGTTTCATCAAAACCACTGCAACTTTTTTCAAAATGAACCTGGGTAATTATACATATAGTATGGGCGGTAATCGTGTCCGCAAACCGATTACGCCCATTTTCAATAGCAAGATTCCTGCAAGAAGATGTGACCTGTGTGTGAAAGTTTCATTCAATTAGCTTTCTTGGTTTTCCCGTAAACCTGATTTCAACAGACAGACGGACATCGCTAAATCGACTCTGGTGGTGACGCTGATCAAGAATATATATATTTTTCCATACCTGCCACGCCCCCTTCTATGTGTTACAAACGGAGAGACAAAGTGTAGGGTATAAAAATTAAGTTTCGTCAGAATTCGGCATAAATGTGTCCTCCAGAACCATAAGGCGTTTAAATAAAAAAAATGCGTGGATGCATAACCCAACATAAACCACTTGTGTCACAAAAAAATATTAAATGAAGAATTGCGTTCGCAAGAGAACATTTGATCAAACCGATTAATTTTTGGAAGAATATTTTTGGTGTGATGAAGCCAAGTTTTGTCACTACGAATCTGATCATAAAAAGGAAAACAATGTGTATGGCAAATATAACACTAGTTTACAAGAAAAAAGATCTGGTTACTCACAGACTTTTGTCGATGTATTTTGGGCCGTAGATTCCAGAAATGGCAACCATTTTTTTTTTCTTAAGAATCATTTTCGAGATATCCTCAAAAAACCCCTTTTTCGGCACTTTTTTCATTTATTTGGCTATATCTCCATAAATTTTTTTTCGACGATTTACAGCGTTCGAAAGATATTTGTATTCTCTTTCTAAAGATATGCTCTTTGCTTAAATCGGATAAGATTTGATGGAGTTACAAGCGCTCAAAGCCCAAAAAACTGACTTTTTTTTTCATATTTTTAATGAAAGAATATTCTTTTGCAAATATTTTAAGTATAATTTTATGAAAATCGGACAAAAAATGTAGAAGTTATTCGAAAAAAACACTAAAAAACTTGCAATAAAATTAAACGAAAATACATACGTTTTTTATTTAAAAAGAAACGGGGATATCTCGAAAACGATTCTTAAGAAAAAAAAAAATGGTTGCCATTTTTGGAATCTTCGCCCCAAAATACATCGGAAAAAGTCTATGAGAAACCAGATCTCGAGATAAACCCCAAATTTGTAAACTAGTGCAATCAATGCACATTTAAATGCAAAACAACACAGAATTATCAATTTATATTGGTGCTACATAATTTCTATTACGTTGTCTATTTTATTTTGACTCGAAAATTGTCCCTTCTTATCTCTTTACCGTTCAGTCCAACCGGTTATCGTTTTTTTTCAGGGCATAACACAACTATATTTTTCGCTTATTTTATAATAATAATTTTAAAAAATAAGCAAAATCGCAACTGTAACTCAAAATAAATCAGCTCATCCCGGATAATGGAAAATCTCCATTTTATTTTATTTTATTACTATCAATTTTCAAAGTTGAAAATACATGATATGTATGTATAACCAAATGTGTATGCATATTATTTTATTGCTTGCAGCACCGTTTTTCAAAAGTATTTCGTTATAATACTCATCTAATGAAGATCAGCTAGCTCAAATTTTTAAGACATTTTCTAATGAAGCGCGCATAAAAGTAAAAAAAAAAGACTTTTTAAAATTAAAAAACTAAACTGGAAAGAGCTATTTTTTGTCATCGCTCCGAAAATTTAAAAGCAGGGTATCATGTTGTTGTATCCCTAACTCTTTCTCTTCCTTAAGGTGCAATCTATCTCCATATCAAATTTCATCAAAACCGGTCTATTATTTTAGCTGTGAAAACATATTTTCCTATTGGGAGCGTGACACCGTCAATTTTAAACCGAATATTTTTTCTGAAAATTCAATCTATCTTTGTACGAAATTCCATCAAAATCGGTCCATTAGATAAGCAGTGAAAATGATTATCCTGTCCACCAAAAGAACTCAGAGTTTTTAGAAATCTAGTTTAGGACTCAATCTGTATTCAAACTAAATTTCATCGAAATCGGTCTCTTAGTTTAGCTGTGGAAAGTTTTTCCTGTTAGGGGCGTGGCACCGCCTACTCTAAACAAATATCTTTACTCAAATTTCGATCCATCTCCATATCAAATTTCATCAAAATCAGTGAGGCGGCTTAGCCGTGACAGCGTTTTTTTCTATTAGGGGCTAAAGCGTTTTGTATGGGGAAATCATAAGTCTATGTTAATTTTATTTTACCTGCCTTAACGGCAACATACACACATTTTTTTCTGCACATCTATAAAACATTACCTTTAAAGTGATATAAGTTTACTTCCCCTCTCTGTATAGTAAATAATAAAAAAGTTTACCACAAATTTCGATGTTCGCGTATTAATATTGTTACGAAATTTCTGTCTCTTTGACGATAATTTCGATCTCTTACACTTTTCTGAGTTCGATCACTGGATTGTGTAACAATTAAAAACACACCAACTTATTTAGTTATAAAATGGTTTATTTAAATTACAATAGTTAGTTTTTACACGGTACAATTGTTTATCTCATTAACATTCAAATTCTAACATTAATTTAACACTGTATAGAAAACTGTTTTACTTTACCACGGATCACACTGTATTCACTTTATTGCTTAATTCAAGTGTTCTGCTTCACTGTTTAAATACAACTGTGTCACTCAACTCAGATGACAACCCTTTATACTGCAGTCATCACTCTCTCGAATAATCCAGTACCTTCTAATTGGCGTGTAATCTACCATTATCCATAATTTACCAGTACTTTCTAAACGGCGTATCGACGTTGAGTTTACAATTATCCAGAATGTTGCTATTATGCTAGATGGCGTTGTACGACGGCGACAATTTCTCTCGGTTGTCAACTTTTATAGTGTACTGCAGCGTCTGTTCGGTTTATTATTTGCCGCTAGATGGTGTAAAAGTATTTATACAGCCAGAATGCTAGCAGTATCGTTTAGTTCTTTTGTTGGTTTTTATTTCAAGAATTTTCTAGCATAAACCAAATTTCGCTACACTGCCCTCCGCTTAAACTTGTTCGTCCCGAACAAGAGTCTCTCCGTTTCAAGTATAAGGTGCCAGCCTTTCGATGTGGACTATCTTTAATTTACTTTTGTTCCCGGGGTATTTTTGGATTCGATACACAACATCATTTATCCTTGTGACGATCCGGTAAGGTCCCTCCCAATGAGTCTGTAATTTAGGAGACAAGCCTCGTTTCCGTTGTGGATTGTGTAGCACCACTAGTTGACCTTTCTTGAACCCTTCAGTATTTGCTCGAAGATCACACCGAGCTTTCATCTTGTCGCGATCTTTATCGCGTTCCTTTTTACGCGATTTAGAACGACGTCTAGAAGATTTCTCCCAACTTCGAGAACGTTCTCGGCGTGTCCGCTCTCGTTCTCGCTTTTTCTCATGTTCGGGTGCCCTTTCTCTTCTTCTGCGCTCACGATCTTCATCTGGCCGTTCTGGATCCTCCTTTTTGACTTTATCTCTTTCAGCGCGCTCTCTAACCTCCTCTCGTTCACGTTCTCTTTCACGTTCTTTTTCTCGTTCCCTACGTTCTGCACGTTCATATTCACGTTCTCTCTCGCGTTCCCGCTTTCGTTCTCTGTCGCATTCTTCACGCCGTTCGCGATCACACTCGCGATCTCTTTCACGTTCTCTCTCCCGTTCTCGTTCGCGTTCCCTTTCACGCTTTCGTTCACGATCACCACGATCCCGATCACTGCACTGGTCCCGTCTTACCTCCTCTTTTGTCCACTTTTCTTCAGGCAAAACGCTCAAACGGCGCACATCAATTGTTCCAGCTTTATTTTCCGTTTGTGAACAATGACTGCATTCAACTTTACATAGACGATGGAAAATTGCATCCGCATTTCCATGCTGGCTTTCTTTGCGATGTGGTAGTCGTTTCTCAGGCTCCCTCTCTGGAATCGAACCCTGACTCCCCGTACGCGCCTGATGCCCGCTACCATTTTCGCCATCGTCCACCCTATTTTCAATTCTTCTTCTTGGTGAATGTGATGCAGATCGTTTACGACGTGATTCGCAGTCACGTGACATGTGTCCCTGCTTACCACAGTTGTAGCATTTTCCGCTGAAGCTACTGCTGGCGAACGATGAACTTTTCTTTTCAGAATCCACCTTCATCCGAATTTCAATTCTTCTTCTTGGTGAACGTGATGCAGATCGTTTACGACGTGATTTGCAGTCACGTGCCATGTGTCCCTGCTTACCACAGTTGTAGCATTTTCCGCTGAAGCTACCGCTGGCGAATGATGAATTTTTCTTTTCAGCCTCCACCTCCATCCGACGAGTTTTCAGTGATGGGCGGCATGTCAACGCAATCGTCTCCTGAGTGAGGGCCACCGTTACTGTTTCGTTAAATGTTGTCTTCGGGTTCTTCATTGTCTCGCGTTTTGTATCTGAGTCACGTATGCCGTCAATAAACGCCTCTATTTTGAATTTTTCAGCTACGACACTTAACTCGTCAGGATAGGAAAGATGTGCCAATCGCTCAATATCCGCAGCATACTCCTGCAAGGACTCACCAGATTTCTGGATACGACTTTTCAACTCCAATCTGTGAATTTGCTTCAGGTGGTCACTGCCATATTTTCGCTGTAAGGCATCCATCACCGCCTTGTAGTTTTTCTGCTCCGCCACTGGAACCGTTTGCAAAACTTCTGCAGCTGCGCCTTTTAATGCCACAATTAGCGCTGCAGCTGCGCTTTCGTTATCCCAACGATTGTGACCAGATGTTGTTTCGATCTGGAGCTTGAAAACACTAAATGGCGTTGTTCCATCGTACGAGGGTGCCTTAAGCCTCTCTGCGCTGATTTCTCTTATCACTTGAGTGGTTGGTTCACTTATTTCCAACTGTTGAATCCTTTTATTAACGTCCTCAAAATTATTTTGAACTTCTCCCTTGAATGATTCAACGTCATCTCGTAACTCAGTAATTTTTGCATCGAGGCCATTTACCATTTTGGCAACCTCCGTTCGAACAGCTTCGTGGATCTGCGTCGCGTTCTGACTTAAGCTCTGATCAATTTCCTTCTGAACCGACTGGATCTGCAGCGCGTTCTGACTTAAGCTCTGATCAATTTCTTCCCGAACCGCCTGGCTCTGCAGTGCGTTCTGACTTAACTTCTGATCAATTTCTTTCTGACCCGCCTGGACCTGCAGCGCGTTCTGACTTATTTTCTGCGTCATCGCCATTAACATTTTCTCGAACTTTGACATATCTACAACTTCACCACTTGCCGCCGGTCCAGAAGCTTCTTCCACTTTCGCTGCTGATTCTGATACATCACTATAAAATTCATGCTCTTCCAGGTTTACACCTTGAGCCTCAAGAGCCTGCCGTAAGCGTTTCTGTAACTCCACCTTTCCGCCAGTAGATTCAGCTGCTGCAACTCCTTCTTCAGTTGATCCACTTTCAGTTCGTCAAACTTAACCATTTTTATTTTATTTTTTTTTTTTTTAATTGATTGTTAATTCTTTTTACACAATCCCACTTCTGACACCAATTTTTACGAAATTTCTGTATCTTTGACGACAATTTCGATCTCTTACACTTTTCTGAGTTCGATCACTGGATTGTGTAACAATTAAAAACACACCAACTTATTTAGTTATAAAATGGTTTATTTAAATTACAATAGTTAGTTTTTACACGGTACAATTGTTTATCTCATTAACATTCAAATTCTAACATTAATTTAACACTGTATAGAAAACTGTTTTACTTTACTACGGATCACACTGTATTCACTTTATTGCTTAAATTCAAGTGTTCTGCTTCACTGTTTAAATACAACTGTGTCACTCAACTCAGATGACAACCCTTATATACTGCAGTCATCACTCTCTCGAATAATCCAGTACCTTTTAATTGGCGTGTAATCTACTATTATCCATAATTTACCAGTACTTTCTAAACGGCGTATCGACGTTGAGTTCACAATTATCCAGAATGTTGCTATTATGCTAGATGGCGTTGTAGGACGGCGACAATTTCTCTCGGTTGTCGGCTTTTATAGTGTACTGCAGCGTCTGTTCGGTTTATTATTTGCCGCTAGATGGTGTAAAAGTATTTATACAGCCAGAATGCTAGCTAGTATCGTTAAGTTTCTTTTGTTGGTTTTTATTTCAAGAATTTTCTAGCATAAACCAAATTTCGCTACAATATATAGAAATTAATAGTAACATATTTGAACCATTAATTCTCTAATCAATGTACCTTACCCATCTATATTGTCAGTGAGTTACGTCACGAACCAATAAAAAAATTAAAATCTTATTTTTCTAGCTTTTTTGTCAGCAAGTTCTCTGATAAGACTGGCAAAATCTAGATTTTCTGCAACTTGATTTTCAATAGATAGCGCGGCCAAACTAGTCAATCTTGTTTGAGACATTAGACCGCAAATAAGTTTTTATCAATTTTAGTTTAGAAAAACTTCGTTCACCACTTGCAAAAGTCACTAGTATTGTTAACAGAATACGGACCGATATCCAAATGTTGGGATATAACTCTTGAAGCAGACATTGAAATAAGGTGCAGTAATGCTCTATTTCTGCAGTAAAGACTCAAAATATTGTAAAAAATCGTAGTAATGGTTCTGATTTCTGATGATTATTTTATTATGGTGTTTGCCATATTAATATCTGTTAATTAAAACTATAAATCGTTTAAATTAGATCTTCCAATTGAATGGTTTTTGCCGTGATATCTGTTATTTAATACATATTAATATTTAATATTAATCACTAGAACATCTCTTAAAAAAATGTTGTTAAAAAATTGTCAATAAAAAAAAATTTTCTGCAGTAATGATTTTTTCTTGTTTCAACCCCAGTCTTGAAGATTATGTTTTTTGATAAAGTTAAATGTTTCGATATGAGTTCCTTTATTGTCTTCGAGATAGTGCTGCAAACCTAAAATTTTATCGCACAACAAATCTCCATCAATGTCGCATTAGTTCTCTTTATTTTGATTATTTTTTATGTTAAACAAGAATAGAAAAGTGATAGAAAAGTCCTGCATCTGTTAAAATCTTCCCTTCATAGATATAAGAACGGTGTCCAAAATAGTATTAAAAAACTCGGCTTCAAACTTTTTTTTTCGGATCACTTATTAGTTCATCAGTAGCCTTTTCACACGGTCTACGTTGAATGCGTCTTTGTCGCGTTTCTGGTTTGAAATATAGAATTAAATCTAAATCGATGGGTATCCGTCGGCAGGTTGCCAGTCTTGCGCCGAAATTCTGTTCAATTTAATATGATAAAGTGAATTCTGTTTAACTCAATAGTGAGAGATATGATAAGCGACAAAATGACAGGTCGTGTTTGTTAGACATAGAATACTTATACTCACTCCTAAGTCTATAAAAGTTAAAAAGTTAATACGCTGAGTCTAGTTTTCCTTTAGATCGTTTAAAATAGGTATTTAAATTAATTGGTTAAGTTGAGCTGGTGCGCGCGGCGCTCTGTAGTGTCTGTCGCCCCGGGCAGCCGCCCCGGTCGTCCACCTCTAAAGCCGGCACTGTGCATACATATATAACAAAAACTAAATTACTCGTATTGCTTTTGGTCATTTTGTTTGCAATTAACTCCTTTTCGAAGTTTGAAATATTGGTGTTTTCTAGTTTTATCATTTAAAATTTTGTGCACCAATTTCAAGAAAGTCTTTATAAATTTGATAGTATGTCCTAGAGCCTTGATTCAAAGTAGTTGTTTTGGAATAAATATGTACATACACATTAGACTGACCCAGAAAAAATCGAAAGTGCTCGGATTTTCAACGCTCTTCGTTTTTTTGAGTCCTTACGTCTTGTGATCATTTTGTGATATTTAGAAGAAAAATATATTAACCGTTAGTACTCCCAGATCGGCCGTTTTTGAAAAAACGTAATTTTTTGAGGCATTGCCCAACCGACCGTATGTATATAAAATTTTCCATTAAAGCACTTACTTATATGATTTGGACTCGTTGAACAAGATCCAATAATTTTTTTTCATTTTATACGGTATTTGTTCCATTTTCAAAATGTTTTTTCGCGAAAATGGCAGAAAAAATGGATAATTTTATCATAAAACGGCCGATACATATGACTGAACATTTTTTTTTCTTGAATCGAAGCTTGCAACCTTGTAGAACATGTAAAAATCTATAAAAATTATATTTTCAGAATTTTTTTCACCTGCATTTTCTCGGAAGACAAGCAGAAATCCGAAAACCAGATAGGGAGAAAAATCGCAATTTCACGTACAGGTGTTCATTAGAGTGACAAAAGATATCAAGTTTTCGATTTCTCTGTTTCTTATATGAAAAAAATGAGGCCTTGAAAATTTCATTAAAAAATATTGATATTAAGAGGTCGCTAGTGTCCGACTTATTAATTAAATTCATTCTTTTTATTTGCGAGTGATTATAACTCTTCCCAAGAGACAATTCCGCATGGGATACGGGCTGTTGGCATTGATTCTAATATTTTTGGGTCTGCTGAACACGATGGTGATGGTTTTTTTGCTATACAGTAACTGTGTATTTTGGTAGCATCGGCAAACTCCCAGAAAACAGCAAAAAAAACAGCACAAATTTGGGTTTAAGTGTGGTAAGCTCGAGAGTTAAATTTTTTTTCTTAGTTTAATATTCTTTAACATTGTAGTATGAAAACAGACAAATAGATTCCGCCTAGTCCCGATGTTCCAGTATTTTTTATCAGAAGAACAGAGTAATAGAAAAATGAAAAATCCTCGAAAAAAGGCCAAAACTCAAGATTAAATGAGGTAAATTCAAGTAAAATATTTTTTGAAAATTGCTTTCCGAAGTAACTTCTTGCGTTGAATCCGAATTTTTCCTCAAAATCGACCCATCACATCAGAATTCTGAAATATTTGAGGTTAAGAACCTGGAAAATTAGGATTTTTGTCTACTTTTGAGGACATGTATAGGATTCAAAAAATTTGTTCAGCTTAATTTTAATAAAACCATCATTTAGTGCCGTTCTTCCTATTTGAAATAAGCTTTTAAATGGTCATCTATGTTATTTCCTCGCAAAGTTACAGCTATTTTTGGTAACATAAATTTGAAACCAGTTTATTAATATTGTTGTGCCGTAGGAGATCAAATTCATATCATATTAAAATGGCTATAACTTTGCAAGGAAACATCACAGATTACCACTTAAAAGCATATTTTAAAGGGAAAGAACAGATCTAACTGATGCGTTTATTAAAAATATGCTTAAAGAATTTCTCTTATACATGGCTTCACAAATAGACAAAAAACCTAATTATTTAGCTACTTAACCTCAAATATTTCAAAATTCTTTTGCGATGGGTCAATTTTGAGGCCAAATTCGGATTCAACGCAAGAATTTACTACGGAAAGCAATTTTTAAAAAAATATTTTACTTGAACTTACCTTTTAATCTTGAGTTTTGGCCTTTTTTCGAGGATTTTCCATTTTTCTATTACTCTGTTCTTCTGATGAAAAAATACTGGAACTTCGGGACTACGCGGAATCTATTTTTCTGTATTTAGACTACAATGTTGAAGAATATTAGACTAAGAAAAAAAATTTATTTCTCGAGTTTACCTCACTTAAACCCAAATTTGCGTTGTATTTTTCTGTTGTCTGGGAGTTTTTCGATGCTACCAAAATACACAGCCACTGTATAGTAAAAAAACCATCACCATCGTGTTCAGCAGACCCAAAAATATTAGAATCAATGCCAACAGCTTGTATCTCATGCGGAATTGTCTCTTGGGAAGAGTTATAATCACTCGCAAATAAAAAGAATGAATTTTATTAATAAGTCGGACACTAGCGACCTCTTAATATCAATATTTTTTATTGAAATTTTCAGGGCCTCATTTTTTTCATATAAGCAACACAGAAATCGAAAACTTGATTTTTTTTGTCACTCTAATGAACACCTGTACGTGAAATTGCGATTTTTCTCCCTATCTGGTTTTCGGATTTCTGCTTGTCTTCCGTGAAAATGCAGGCGAAAAAAATTCTGAAAATATAATTTTTATAGATTTTTACATGTTCTACGAGGTTGCAAGCTTCGATTCAAGCAAAAAAAATGTCCAGTCATATTTATCGGCCGTTTTATGATAAAATTATCAATTTTTTCTGCCATTTTCGCGAAAAAAACGTTCTGACAATGGAACAAATACCGTATAAAATGAAAAAAAAAAATTATTGGATCTTGTTCAGCGAGTCCAAAACATATAGTAAGTGCTTCAGTGGAAAATTTTATACACATACGGTCGGTTGGACAATGCCTCAAAAAATTACGTTTTTTCAAACGAAACTTTTTTCAAAAACGGCCGACCTGGGAGTACTAACGGTTAATATATTTTTCTTCTAAATATCACAAAATGATCACAAGACGTAATGGACTCAAAAAAACGAAGAGCGATGAAAATCCGAGCACTTTCGATTTTTTCTGGGTCAGTCTAATACACATGTATGTTTTATACATAGCCTGTATTGAAATTTTCAATGTTTAAAGATATTTTTTTAATTAATCCAGAGGATTTACTAAATAATTTTATCTTTCCAAAATCAACTTAAAAAAAATGGAAATATTTTATTTAATAAATTTAGTAAAGTTAATATTAGTCAAATATCTGAGCTAAATTGACAAAAAAAGAAAATTTTTTTATATATTTGCACGAAAATTCAGGGTGTTTGAGCGTGGTACCGTAAACAGGTGCCTCGGTTAGGAATAGTGACCTGGGGTTTTTAATTCTTTGCCGTCTTCTTAAAATTTTTTTACGCTACAAGCGGCAACGGGAAAACCGCGCCCTAGCCGGGAATAACTTTCAGTGCTCGGCACCGAACAGTTTAGTGAGTTCGTTTCGTAGATATTTGCCAGGCGTAGCAGCATATACACTTCCAGAAGATGGTAGTAATCAAAGAGGTAATAGCTGATTGGAAGAAACAAATTCAAGCTGCGTTTTATGCAGAAATTGGTTTGAAAGTTGACCTACCAAAACAAGGGATTGGTAATACCAATGACGGAAACACTTCCAGAACATTTTTTGAAATGGGTGAAGTGAGAACGCGAATTACTGGAGTTGATAAAGAGGTAATTAAAAAGCTATAAGTCATATTAAATGTTTTATACTGGAAAAAGTTGACACAAAAATAATATGGAGAGTTTGCAACAAAAACTGCGGAACTGCTGCTTCAAAAATATCCGCATAGTAATCTTCCACCTACTTTTACAAAATGTAGGCCCATGGCATATATAATAGAGTATCAGCCTTAACCAATTGGTAAACTATCAGAAGAAACAAAGGAATCCAAAAACAAGGATTGCAAATATCTCAACACGTGCAAGATTTTAAGAAAGCGACAGAACAAGGACCTATTTAACATGCCGACTGCCTCATATGACCCAATTCTTACATCTGTACACGGTTCGCTTGAAGCAAAATCAAAATCGATTAAATTTTCAACCAAATCTGACAATGCACAATTATTAAATAGGGTCCGGAGATTCCAAATACATAATCCGCAAAATCGGAGCTGCTCATTTACTCGTTTTAGGGCCATTTTAATTTTAGCACTTTGGCCGACACGGTCCGTTTCATCAAGATCAAGATCGGTAAAAATTGTCAACCAAATCTGACAATGTAAAAATATTATTTAGTGTTTGGAGATTCCAAAACCAAGATCCGTAAAATCGTACCTGGTCACTTACTCGTTTTATGGCCATTTTAAGGTAAACCCTTCTACCGATAATTTTAATAAAATTATGAAGCGAACCGTGTACAGTTTTTGATGCTTTTAAGGTCAAGTGAAATTTTAAAATATGCTGTGATTATTGTTTTTTATGTATTTTGAGTCGCTGAACACGATGAAGTCACTAATTTTTGCAAATATGCAAATGTTTTTGTGTTATTCCCCATTTTTCACCATTGTTTTTTGTGAGCTTTGTAGTCAAATATACCTTAAAAGTCCATAAAACAAAATTATAATTTAAATCATTTTCACTTGTTTTAAGGCCTAAAATAATTTTTTTTTTAATATTTTCAATTCTTTTCCATGGAAAATGACGAATAACATAACATATATAAACATTTTTTTATTTTTTGTGGGCTTTTTAGTTAAAAATACTTTTAAAACCCACAAAAGATAACAAAAAAATTATTTTTTCAATTGTTTTTGGTAGACAAAAATAAATGTTTTTTCTTGTATCGATTTATTTCCATGATTATCATAGTATATTTTAAAATTTCACTTGATCTTAAAAGCATCAAAAACTGTACACGGTTCGCTTCATAATTGTATTAAAATTATCGGTAAAAGTGTTTACCTTAAAATGGCAATAAAACGAGTAAGTGACCAGGTACGATTTTACGGATCTTGGTTTTGGAATCTCCAAACACTAAATAATAATTGTACATTGTCAGAATTGGTTGACAATTTTTACAGATCTTGATCTTGCTTGAAACGGACCGTGTCGGCCAAAGTGATTAACTTAAAATGGACATAAAACGAGTAAATGAGCAGCTCCGATTTTCGGATTATGTATTTGGAATCTCCGGACCCTATATAATAATTGTGCATTGTCAGATTTGGTTGACAATTTAATCGATCTTGATCTTGCTTGAAGCGAACCGTGTGTAAGGCACGTCAAATCATCAAAAGAGCTGAAAGAATGTTACTCTTAAGAAATGTTAAGTCTATTAGATTCAGATACTGTTGATAATAATTAAATTGTTAATTTAAGTAATAAAAAAAGATGTAGTTTGTTGGGATTAACAAAAAATTTAATATCTCACCAAATTTAAAAATTCACTTTGAATTTTTTTACAATTTTAGTTTTATATACCAAGCCCATTCACATTTTAATCACACTTTTCTGCAGTTTTTAAAGTCTACTTGCGACAAACAAAACAGAAAATTATTTTTATAAGCAGAAGAAATGGGCATTTCCGCCAAAAGGCCAACCGGTAAAAACCAGTTCAAAACGGTAAAACCACTTTTTCACAGCCATAGCACAACATAATCGCACAATTTTTTTTTTGTGTGAAAGGTTGTGAAGAGAAGGGACATGCATACTTTTTTTCAATAGTAGGCGGTGCCACGACCCTAACTGGAAAAAACGTTTCCACGGCTAAGCTAATGGACCGATTTTAATGAAATTTGGTTGGGAGATAGAATGTTCCATAAAAAAGGTTAGTGGAGACTCTAAGTCCTTTAAGTGGGCATGGTATCGCTCCAAATGGAAAAAAATATCTACTCCTTCCTCGTTTCTTTGTTAAAATTGATCTCACGAATTAATTTGATAAATATAAACATTAAATTTGTTTTAATAATCACTGTATATGGATATTAGGGTGTTTTTTTCAAACTTTAGGAGAGGGATTTTGTCTATTTTTTCCTATATTATTGCTTGAGGAATAAAAATAATTATCCCAACATTTGAGCTTCCTAGCTCAAACCTGTAAACGGCGCGGGCAGAGTTTATGACCGATTTCGTTGAAATTTTAAGAAAAACCGACTTGCTAAAACGTAGAAAAAGTTTGCCTCAGGTGCGAAGATATAAGATTTTAGGTATTTTTTTTGTATGGGAGATGCCACCCACTATTGTCAAACCATATCCATATTTTTCATGTAGCTGAAAATGCGGACAAAATACACCCGAAGGGGGTTTTTCTTTAAATTTGCGGTCCTATTAGCCTATGTTTTAGCATTGGACCCAAAGGGAATACTCCCAAAATTTCAGATTTCTAGATCATAACTGTGAACGCCGCAATCAGTTTGTTTCCAATTTAATTAACGACTTTTTACTAAAACGTAAAAAAAAATACTATAGGTGCCAAGATATAGCGTTTTATGTATTTTAGTTGTATGGGGAGTGTCACACCCTATTTTCAAAAAACGCCCACATTTTTCGAGTGGCCGAATGTGAACAATTTACATTCCAATACCAAATTTGATGCTAATAGCTTCCATAGCAAAAAAAATCCTATTTAAAATAAAATAAAGTATAATTAAACATTACTTAATAAACACTTATTAGGATTTACAAAATTCATTGAAGAGACTTGTTTTATTTAAAGAAAGGATTTTTTTATTTTGCTCCAATTGAAATAGAAGATGCTGTAATTTATTTCTTTGCAGCTAGTTTTGAAATTTGAAACAAGAATATATGCAGTTTGTTCTAAGCACTTTGTTAAATGTGGGCGGGATTAAAAAATGGGGTGCGGCACCTCTCGAACATCAAATCCACTTAAAGTGGTATATCTTGGTACCTATGGCAGCTACAAGCTTAAAATTTAATATATGCAAGTATATTGTTTGCACTAAGCCACTCGAAAAATGTGGGCGTGGTTTGAAAACAGGGTGGGGCACTTATCTACAAATAAAGCACCTAAAACGCTATATTTTGTTACTTATAGCAATTATAGTTTCGATATTCGGTACTTGTATCTATACCGTCTTAGCTTAATACCCTGCAAATGTGAGCGGCATTTAATTAAGGGGCGTGGTAGCCCTAATATAACAAAATTACTCAAAACGCTCTAATATAACGAAATCACTCAAAACGCTCTAATATAAAAAATCGCTTAAGCGCTATCTCGGAACCTATGCTATTAGCTTCAAATTTGGTATTGGGATGTAAATTGTTCACATTCGGCCACTCGAAAAATGTGGGCGTTTTTTGAAAATAGGGTGTGACACTTTCCATGCAACTAAAATACTTAAAACGCTATATCTTAGCACCTATAGTATTTTTTTTTACGATTTAGTAAAAAGTCGTTAATTAAATTGGAAACAAACTGATTGCGGCGTTCACAGTTATGATTTAGAAATCTGAAATTTTGGGAGTATTCCCTTTGGGTCCAACGCTAAAACATAGGCTAATAGGACCGCAAATTTTTTTTAAAAAAAACCCCTCTTCGGGTGTATTTTGTCCGCATTTTCAGCTACATAAAAATGTAGATATGGTTTGACAAAAGTGGGTGGCATCTCCCATACAAATAAAACACCTAAAATTTTATATCTTCGCAACTAAGGCAAACTTTTTCTATGCTTTAGCAAGTCGCTTTTTTCGTAAAATTTCAACGAAATCGGACATAAACTCTGCCCGCGCCGTTTACAGGTTTGAGCTAGGAAGCTCAAATGTTGGTTCCTTTTTTTTTTATTCCTCAAGCAATAATATAGGAAAAAATAAACAAAATCCCTCTCCTAAAGTTTGAAAAAAAACACCCTAATGTATATCTTAAATAATACTACTATACTATACTACTATATTTATACAAATATTAAAGTCGTTTTGAAAATTTTCCAAGTTAGCCAAAACGGAAAAATATGTCCCGTCCGAATGAAGCATTGTAAGAAAAAAAGGAAATAAGATATTTCAATCAAACGAAATCTATTGAAAAGTTATATTATTCCATAACATTTTAAAATTAGTCGCATTAACTTCTGCTTTTCTATAGATGGCCGTGAAAAACACTTCCGTTTTTTGTCCCGTTCGAAAAGCTTTTTTATTGCCTCTATTTTGGAACCAGTAAAACGTCTGGCATCAACTTTGCCACTCAATATAGTGCTACCATAGGGCTATTCCTTAAAGGAACAGAAAAAAATAAAAGTGTTTTACTTTGACTTTTATTCCACTTTAAAAAAAAAACTTCTGTCCCGTTCAACATGAGAGAAATGCCCATATGTAATTTTTCCTCCCTACGACAGACTCAAATTTAACAGTCAATTACGTCGAGCTTTGCAAACTTATTTAAACTAAATTTTGCACTGTAGTAACTATAAGAATTCCCTATCATTTAAAGAAACAAATATCAAAATATCTTTTTTCGCTCAGAAATTATGATTTTTGCAATCAAAAAACTCAAATTTTGCCACTGTGCGCCGTTTCAATACCAATGACAGATTTTAGACTATTAATTTTTTTCCAATCAAAATTTTCATAAGTTGATTTTGATTGTTCATATCTCATCCATTATTGTCATCATTGAGTGAGCGTCATAAGCATGGTCTCCAAATTTTGAGAGGCACTTATGATATTTGCATGTATGTATATTCTGAATAGATTCAAGCATAGAGCTGAGCCAATGAATTGTAAGAGTCTGTGTGACTTATGTAGGTGAACATCGAACTATTCTCTTACGTAGCACAGTGGAATATTGTGTCCATAAATAGGAAGATATTGAAAGTGCTAGAGATTGAAACATTTTTTACATTAATCGTCGGACAATGCTTAGGGAATGAAAAAAAAAACACTATAAAGTTCTAAAAGTGGGCTCAAAGTTGAACTTTGTACACTAAAGTGTTCTATGAAATTTTTTATAGAAGCAACTATTAGATAGGGCGCTCTAGTTAACTTGTTTGAAACAAAATGCAATAATGTAGCATGTTGGCGGAAAGAACATTGTTCCTACTTAATAAAAATCAATTTATTTCTCTTTTATTGCCTTAATATGAATTGTAAGGAGTTTTCAAAAATTAGAATGAAAAATGGTAAAAGTGGAAAATTTGCAAATTTTAACAGAAAAAGAAAAATATACATATCGACCCCTGTGCGCGAAATTATCGTATGTGCCATTTTTTCGAAATTGACTTTTTGATGCAAATTTAATCTATACCCCAATACGCATCACCTGGTAAAATATTGTAGCTGAAATTCTTATAGTAACGCCAAAAATTGACTGTATATTTTATCGTATGTCACACTAAATCTTTTGCTTGTGCGCGAAATTATCGTATGTGCCATACAAAAATATATTGTGCTTAATTGTTGTTATTATATTCACTACTTTTTTTTTAAATTAGAAGTAGAATGTGAAGCGTAACTATTGCTCGCGTTATGTAGCCTTTCGTATCATGCTTTACCGTTACTTATGTACAGATAAGCAGTTTTTTTGAGTACGCCTATTATAATTTTATCGTTTATGAAAATGCCAGTAGAAATAGCTATTGTTTTTTGTGGGATGAGCGGGATGGTAAGCGAGGATGCAATGAAATTTGCACTGCCCGTTATAAATATCTAATAATCGTAGACCAAAGACAGACAGCTAATAACATAAATCATAAAAACATAAGTCTATATTGCGACAGTTATGTTGGTCAAAACCGCAACAAGACCGTATTAGCTATGCTGGCACATTTTTCAAATTCTTCAAACTTCATTGAAAAAATTAAAATTACATATTTACTTCCTGGTCATACCAGTTGATTCTGCGTATAGCACAATTAAGTTTTTTGTACGAAATCGTACGATTTGGGCGCCCAGTGAATGCCCCACAATTATTCATAATGCACGCACTAACCCACCGGGATACGACTGCATTAAAATAGGTCACTCTGAGTTTAAGAACTGGAAGTCACTTGCAGATTTTTTACTACCGAACAAAATTAAACTAGACTCAAATAAACTTCGCATAGCTTCATTCAAAAAAAATCAAGATCAATTGAACCCATCTATGGATATTCTGAAAATTCCACTAAAAAAACCATAAACAACTTTAATTTTACTTTTAAGCTACAAGTGTTGTATCATAAGCCTTTATGTATCTCCTCGATTAAATTTAATGATTTGCAAAATCTGTGTTTAGAAAATATTCCATCAAAATATCACAATGAGTATTTAAATTTAAAACATTCCTCAAAAATAAAAGAATCGTTAAATGAAAGCGACGATGAAGATTGAATTACTTAAGTTTAATTATTTTTGAAATTAAAAACATGCTTTTGTTATGTGTAACTTTTGTTTAATGTTATTTTATACTACTTAAAATAATAAAAAAAAATTAAATAAATAAAACCTTAATTTTTTCACATATTTTCACAAAGATTTAAGATCACAAATAACTTTGCGTTTCAATTTATTTCCAATTTAAACTGTTTTTCATGTTATCGTAAGTGCCATTTGCTGCAAGCACACCTACGAAACGTTGTGAGCGAAACTATCGTATATGCCAAAAAATATGTTTTTCTCGGAAAATGTACACTTTTCCGCAGGAAAAATTCTGAGTTTTGTTATAATAGTTAATTATCAAAGCACATGGAAAATTTGGTATTGATATTGCCAACCAAAGCACAGAAAAGTAGAAAAAACCCTCTCCTGTAAAATTTGGTTTTTGGCACATACGATAATTTCGTGCGCAGGGGTCGATGTGTCGCCGAATATAAACATTTTTTTATATTAATTTAGAAATGAACAAGACCGCAAACTCTTCTTTATAAATAAATAGAAAAAACACCTTATTTGCAGGTCATCATCAGCAACACGAATGATTAGAAAGTGAGACAAAACAATTACATTTTCCCGAATATTTAAAACAATACAAATCAAACTTATTGCAATGTGTGACTAAATTCAATTATGTTTGTATTAAAAAAAGAGCTTTTACTCAAAAGAGAGGAAACATTACTCAAAAGAGAGGAAACATTAAACATATTAGCAACAACGAAAAATTAAAACATCAATTAGACTGGTACAAAATTAAAATCACAGATCTGTTATAAATATTTTTTAAAATAAAAAAATTTTCAAAATATTAAAGTAATAAATATACTTATGACAATCACGTTATACGAAACTAAACAAATCTGATGATATATTTCCTTTATCCAAATTTATTGCACTTTTGCCTTTATGTATGTATATATAAACTTTCATAAGTTTATTATGATCACATACTTCTTTTTTCAATTTAATGTTTTTGATTGAAAGATTTAAGGAGGGGATAGGGTTTGAGCGCTACATTTTAAGCATAAGTTTAAAAATGCTTTTTAAACATATGGTAATAGTAAATTGATTTATTTAAAAAACATATAAAAGTACAATATTTAAAGAGTATTCTGTGAAAATTTCATTAAAAAATATTGCAAAACAAGCCATTGCTAGCAAATTTTCGCGGACGCCTAAAAAAAAGGTGGTTTGCGGTGGACAACATAACTCATCACTTTATCATCTGAAATCAAAAACTCAAAAATATTTGGTTAGCTTATGAGTTTTTCAAGGTATTGACGAAACTTTTTTTTTTACGTTTTTAAGATCTTGGCATAATTTTTAAGCCAAAAAAATTTGCATTTGATTTAGCTGTACCAACAATATATTTTTCTAAGAACCAAAAGCCGATTCCATGTTATATAAAAAATATGATTAGTGAACGTAAAGTAGTCCGCAGACAATGGCAGAGAAGTCGGCTTATCCTTTTTAAGGACAAGTTAGACCTTCTTAACTTTGGCATTAAGATTGCTCTGGAAAAATTTAGGAATGAATCTTTCAATAAATGTTTGAGAGAGAGAGAGGGTCTAAAAAGTTTTGGAAACTTGCAAAAGTATTTAAAAATAAACATTTTACTGTACCGGTTCTTAAGTTGAACGGATCCATTGCGATTACAAGACAGGAAAAAGCTAATACCTTAGGTTCACATTTTTTCAATGCTCATAATTCCACTATGCACCTTTCTGATCCAGAAACTAATGCACTAGTGGCTGATAGCATCTTGGCCTTGGAAAATGCTGAAATGGATACCAATATTCCTCTGACTGATGCAAAAACAGTCTTATTTTATATAAAGCAACTTAAGACCCGAAAAGCGTTTGGCATTGATGGTATTTCTAATTTGCACCTTAAAAATCTTCCATTTACTGCAATTCAATTTCTTTGCAGCATATACAGTGATTGCCTTCGGTTATCCTACTTTCCTGATGGCTGGAAACATGCTTAAACTATTGCCATCCCAAAAATTGGTAAAGATCTGTCTGATGTTGCAAATTATCGTCCAATTAACCTTCTTAACTCTATGAGTAAGAATTTTTAAAAAAATCATTAAGTCAAAAATTGATGAATGTGTTGAGAATCTTGGTCTTATTCCAAATGAACAGTTTGGATTTAGATCAGGTCACTCTACTAATCACCAATTGAAACGACTCACTCAGTTTATTAGCGAGAAACTCACAGAAGGCAAGTCAACGATGGTTGTAGCTTTAGACATTGAAAAGGCATTCGATTGTGTATGGCAAGATGGTCTAATTTTCAAAATGAGGAATTTTTCAATTCCAATTTATCTATGTAAAATAGTTCAAAGTTTTTTAAAAAATCGTAAATTCAACGTGCATTTAGGGAAAACAATTTCTGATATTTTTGATATTGTAGCGGGAGTTCCTCAAGGGTCTGTCCTCGGACCACCACTATATTCCATATATATTTCGGACGTTCCCAAATCGAACAATACAAGTTTGGCGCTCTTTGCTGACGATACTTGCATTTATTCTTCCCATAGTTCAGTAATTGACATGGTGGCCAATATTGAAATTAACCTTCATGAACTTAGGAATTATTTTTTTAAGTGGAAAATCAAAATAAATTCACTTAAATCACAGTCAATGTTTTTTACCAGGAAAAGGGCTATTAGATACTTACCACAAAGAAATATTTTTTTTGGTAATACAGCTATTGAATGGTGCTCTGAGCTTAAGTACTTAGGAATGATTCTCGACAAAACGCTTACTTTTAAGAAACATATTGCTGAACGCATAAGCAAATCAGATCGTCTTATAAAATCTTTATATCCAATGATTAACCGTAAGTCACACTTGAGCTTAGAGAACAAAATAATGTCACCAGTTTGGGCTAACGCCGCTGCATCCCATGTTAAAAAATTGCAAATTATGCAAAATAAAATCTTAAAAATTATGGCTAAGCTTCCTAGACACTTCTCTACTAGAGAACTACATCGTCTTACAAATATGCATACAATTAGTAATTTAATAATAATTCAGAAAGAAAGATTTGTCACAAGTTGTGCATTTTCGAATATTTCATTAGTTCCTTTTAAATTTATAAATTAAATGTCAAAATTAGGTTAAGTTTTATAATAGTACGGATGTGCGGGCACATTGGTACTCTAGTTGTAAGTTTATAAACAGTTTTTGAGGTTTTTGTTTAATTTTCCTCTTAATATAATATTAATTGAATTTTTTCTTATACTTGTTATTATAATATTTAGAACTGAAAAGAATATTCTGAACTACCAAATTGTATATTATAATTAACCTTAGTATCATGTATTTATTGTTTAATTGGTTGAATAAAGAATTGAATTGAATTGAATTAAGTCAAAAAAACGAATTTTTTAAAAGAAATAGTGCAAAAATCAATATATTTGTTATTGTAAAACTAATTGTAATGCAAAAAAAAACGCTTCGTCAATACCTGGTATTATATGAATTAAAAGGGTGTGTCAAATTTCAAGAGAATCGGTCAAGTAGTTTTTGAGTAAAATGTCCACCGACTTTGAACATTTATATTCGAGAAAAACGCACTCTTAAAGTTTTAACACTGTTTTTTTTATATACTTACACAGAATCAGTAGGAAGACCAAGGCACAGTATCTTCGTCAGTTTTGCTCCAACCGACCTCAAATTTTAACAGAATACTCTTGAAGAGTTGTACTATCCAATAACAAAAAATAGAAAAAAAATTGTTGAAACCCTACCACCCCCTTAAATGAGAATTATAAATCACTTGATTTGCAAAAGCTGATTTTCTTGCTTGGTTTTTCTCAACATATAATACATATAATATATGTTCCTTAAATCTTTCGCACTCCTTGATTGACCATATTTTTGATCACAGTCTCCGCATTGTATTTCATATATCCCAGATTTCTCCAAGTTTGATATTTTATCCTTTGTTGAACCCAATAGCTGCTTAATGTTATGGTTATTTGTATAAACCAATGTCATATTGTGTTTTTTAAAAATTGATTTCATTTTATTAGTGACTTCAGGTACAAAAGACAAACAGACGCGTTTCATTTCATTGTTTTCGCTCGTCGCAAAATTTTGATTATATAATGTTGTTCTATTTGAGCGCAATAGTTTTTTCGAATGCTGATGAATTATGTGGTCAATTAAATTATCATCATAACCATTTTTTAAAGCAATTGTTTTTATTCGTTCGTATTTTGAGTTAAAATTGGCAATTGAAAGTGGTAATTTCTCTAGTCGATGAACCATAGAGTGAAACACTAATGGTATTCATCTAAACGCGCAGATATCCCATTTGTGCAAGTGGGCAATTTTGCGCGATGTGTTTCATGAATGCCCCTTCGAATATTTTGTGCAATTTGTGACAGTTGAGGGGCATGTCAGATTGTAATTGTCTTGTTCTGCTATTTTCTGTTATAAAATAAATTAAATATTAATAAATGTTTGCTTTTAAAATAATCTAGCTTCTTACCTCTGCCATTTTGTTTCATTGTACTAGGTGTTTTTTTTAGAGGTTTGTTTTTCGAATAGAGATAAAACTGGCATTTTATGGTCAAATCTGGCAACTCTAATGTCATTTATGTTCAGTTTGGTTTGCCATTTCATCATGAACAGGTTGACAAAAGAACAACGCTTGCAAATCGTGCAAATTTATTTCGAAAATAATGGTTCAGTTCGCGAAGTTTACCGCAAGCTCCGTCCATTTTATGGTCGACATAATCGTCCATCAGAGCAATTAATTCGGTTGACCATGGGTCGTTTTCGCACTACGTTTACTCTATGTGATAATACGCATCCGCAGAGACGTCGAACAGTGCGCACCGAAGAAACAATTGCCGCTGTAGAGCAAAATGTTGAAGAGGACCCGAATGAATCGATTCGCCACCGTGCACAGCAATTGGAGCTTTGTCCATCAACTTTATGGAAGATTTTGCGCAAAGATCTTGGCTTGCGACCTTACAAGATCCAGCTTGTGCAAGAATTAAAGCCGCGAGACCATGCAATGCGTCGTGATTTTGGTGTATGGGCCGAAAATGAGATTGAACTCGATGCTGATTTTCATCGCAAAATTTTGTTCAGTGATGAGGCTCATTTTTGGTTGAATGGCTACGTCAACAAGCAAAATTGCCGCATTTGGAGTGAAGAGAATCCACATGAGACCCTTGAGACGCCATTACATCCACAAAAACTGACTGTTTGGTGTGCTCTATGGGCTGGTGGAGTCATTGGGCCATACTTCTTCCGAAATAATGCTGGAGAGTCAGTTACCGTTAATGGAGACCGGTATAGAGCCATGATAACCGACTATTTTGTTCCCGAATTGTATGGCATGAATGTGGATGAGTTGTGGTTCCAACAAGACGGCGCTACATGCCACACAGCGCACGTCACAATCAATTTATTGAAGGAAACATTCGATGAGCGCATAATTTCGCGGAATGGACCTGTCAATTGGCCACCAAGATCGTGTGATTTGACACCATTGGATTATTTTCTTTGGGGATATGTGAAGTTGCTCGTCTACGCCAACAAACCAGAAACGTTAGGGGACTTGGAAGCCAACATTCGTGGCGTTATTGCCGACATACGGCCCCATATGCTCGAAAAAGTGGTTCAAAATTGGACCTGTAGAATTGGCTTTATTCGAGCCAGCCGCGGCGGCCACATGCCCGAAATCATATTTAAACATTAATGGCATAAAATTATCCTTCCTTCCTTCTTTCCTTAGATGGCCATAACAACCCGTTGTCAGGTTACGGCCGACCTCATTAGCTCTCGCCAGGCGCCTCTGTTTTGCGCGCGCCTTCTCCAATCGTTAATGCCAAGCGCGGTTAGGGCTTCCTCAGCTTGGTCTATCCACCGGAGGCATGGTCTCCCTCTTCGTCGTTGACCGGGGACCTTCCCTTCGAATACCTTTTTCGCTGGAGCTTCTTTATCCATACGATGGACATGACCCAGCCAGCGTAGTCGCTGTATTGTTATACGCTTAACTATGTCAATGTCGGCGTAGAGCTCATACAGCTCGTGGTTCATTCGAATGCGATAGTCGTCGCCAACCAAGAGCGGCTGCGTCTGTTGTCGAATCCACCCATACCTCGGCGCCATAAAGAAGCACAGGTAGAATGAGCGTCTTGTAGAGTGTTAGCTTTGTCGATCGAGAGAGAGCTCTGCAACGTAACTGCTTACTGAGACCGTAGTAGCACCTATTAGCAATTGTTATTCTCCGCTTAATCTCCAGAAATTATCCTTCCAATAAAGCCAAATTGATGGACATTAAAACGATTTTCTTGTGTTTTATTTCAATTCGAAGCTCTATACCTCTAAAAAAAACCCTGTATAAATAACAATAATGACACCTTGATGTCAAAAAAAATTATGACACATTTGCACAACTTAGCAGCGCAAGTCTGCGCGACCAAATTATCGCGCAAACTTTTCTAGTTTGTTCAAAAAACTTTCCATACAGTTTTTGACAGTTCGTTTGCGACGGCGCAGAACTGCACAACTTGCACAGCTTGCGAGGGTTTTGCGCGTTCAGATGAATACCATTACTGCTAATTTGTGTTGAATTGGAGTATGTGAATCAGCAGTTATATATCTCATTCTACTAGTTTCCTTGTGATGAATAGCTATATCAATTTTTTCTCCAACTCTACACAACATCAGATCTAAGAAAGAAAGTTTTCCGTTTTCTTCAACTTCTTTTGTGAAGAGCATTGCTTGTTCAAAATACTCAGTAGAGAATCCACTTCGTTCTGATTGACTATTGCGTACACATCATCAACGTATCTTAACCCTTTCGCGCCGGAGTTTCCGCTTCAGACCACATATTGAATTTTTTTTTTCAAAATAAGTAAAGATTAGTTTAAAGAGCATGGTCGGCATATTTAAAAAGTCCTGGAATCCTTTCGTTATCCTGGGACATATTGTCCCAATAAGGTTTAACGCTGGGACAATATGTCCGAATAAGCTGCATAAAATATAAAATTGAAATAGTTCTCCTCTGAGTATTTTTTCTTTGACATCTGCAAGAACCAATATTGGAATCGATAAGTCCCACGTAAAACATAAACTGGGACAATATATCCCAAGATTACAAAAATTACTGCTGATATTTTATGATCGTAAAATACAAAAGAAACGTAAAAAATTAAAAAATCTAACCTTTTTGCTTATCCAAAGCACAATCGCGATCGCAGAGCATATGTTTTTGACACTTTTTGGCTTGCCAGATCGACAAAAATTTCACAACATATGCCAGCAAATCCAACCAGTGGTACATGGCTCAGTGTTAAGAGCGGCTGTCCACATATAATTCATGGAATGGTCGGGGGTTCGAATCGCATTACAAATTAACCAAAACTGGTCTGATGAGGCTATGTATATACATATGAATATGTGTATATATGAATGTGGTAATAGCCGAAACATATGTCACCAATTACCAGGTTAAATTGTTCCATTTGTTGTCTTTGTCATGTTTGTTTATAAAGCATTAACCGATTTGTGAATTTTCACATGAATATTGGTTACTGCAATTGACTGTAAATTCAATTAATTAAAAATTTTTTCGGATATTACAAGTCAAGTAGCTATTCCGAAATTGTAAATGACATGCTAGAGCACTTTAATAGCTTAGGATGTAATATGTCTATCAAGTGCACGACCTTCACAGTCATCTTGATCAATTTTCAGACAATATTGGATCCTATAGCGAAGAACAAGGGGAGCGGTTTCACCAGGACCTAAAGACTATGGAAGAAAGATACCAAAGCCGATGGGATCGCCATATGATGGCTGACTTTTGCTGGGGGATGCAACGTGATAATCCCACTACACCTCATTCACGAAAAAGAAAGTTTTTATTTAAATAATGTAAATTGTTTTTCATGTAAACTTTTTTTTACAAGGCAAAATCTAGTAAATACACCTTAGTTATAAAAAGAGTACAGCTTCTCGGCACCAAAACTAGTGTTGACCAGTGTAATTAGTCACTCTAACTAACAGTACAGCACAGTAATTTTGATAGTTTGTGGACCAAAAATGCAAAAACTTTTTTTTTTCTCAAATATATTTTTAATGGAAATTCATGTAGTGGCATTGACAATTTCAAATTATAGTGTATTAAGGTGAATGCATTGCAAACAACAAAGGATTTCAGCTGTTACACAAGAAACACCAAAGCTCTACTCGCGGAGAGACCACAGTTTTTCTCCTTATGTATAGGCTTAAAAAATCGCGGAAATTTTTTTTTTTTGATACTTCTTTATTTCGTCACCTCAGAGTGTAAGTGTCCTATCGCACTTTTTGACAAAATTTTTTTAACACGCCAACTTACTTAAGAAAATATACTTTTTCGTTTGGTGCTATCGAAATTTAGCTACCTCTTCCCGTTCCAAAGATCTCAGTATGCGCTGTGTCCTAACTGCAGCTTTCAAAATAAAATCTCGGAGTGCAAATCTCCTAACTGCTTTTTTTGCCTTTGAAGTCACATTAAATAGTAAGCAAGTAAGAGAGGAGAAAAGGTATCCCCGGCGGTAATTTGGCCTCGTTTCAAGACAAAACATTTTTGGCACCAATCGTTGCATAAAGGCCGAAAATGGATTTTGAAGTACGAATGGTACTTTCTTATATCTGTTTAGGCCTCAGTTGATGAAAAAAAAATTATTACACCAATTGATGCGAAGAGGTCGAATCGAAATTTTGGAAGGAATTTGTATGGCTCTATATGAGGAAAATAAAAACTCTCAAAATAAATTTTGTTTCCATTTTCGAAGTTATCCATCAATTTTTTTTTTTCATCCTTCCAAAACTTAATTTAGACCTTTTCGCATCGATTGGTGCAATATATATATGGACACGAATGAAGGTTCAAAAGCCATAAAAAAGGAACGTAATCTAGCAAGCTTTCCTGAATAATTTTTCATAATCCTATTTTAAGTATTCGTGGAAACCAAAGCCTGCTGTATTTGGCTTAGTATCTTAGGAGCTGTGACTTGTGACTTACTCAATTATGTGACTGATAAAATTATTATATTTTATTTTTTACATACAGCGCCTTCTGTGAACAGAGTTTTGAAGTACTAATAGCTTTATTATACTCTTCTTGATAATATGAAAACAACGATATCTCGTTTGTCAAAATCGGCTCAGTAGTTTAGAAGTTTTGGTCTAAAATATAACACTAGCATGAGCGTGCCGTGAACGTTAGCACTATTATAAATAAGAAAAAAATCAAATTTTCATTTATTTGGCCAAATTCCGAAAAACTAAAATTTTGCAGCAACCCTAGGACTATTTTTTTTTTATTTTTTTAAATGAGGATATACTCAAATATGGATAAATTTTCGAAAATCGATTGTTCTTGAAGTATTCTAAAACATGCCATTTATTTGAACATGTCTACTGCATATAGATGTATATGAATATGTACATACAGTACAGCCGCGTTAATCAGGACACTCGCTAGTCCTGACTATCCAGTAATCCGAACATATAGACGCTTCGGTCATTTATTAAATTTCACCTCCACAGTTCGGACAGAAATAAATCAAAGTATGTTTTGAACTGATGCTGGCACGATCATGTCAACTTTGATTATTTTAAATTTAATTTGTTAAGTTACGGGAGTTTTTGTGAGTACATATTCATACTTTCATTGAGAACAGTCGTGTATTTTTTTCCTTCTGCTTCGGTTATCTCTTTTATACTTCATACCCGTTACTCCTTTTGATAACAAAGCTATTTTGTTTCTTGTGCTTATAGTGAGAAGTGCTTTATTGTATTTGGGACTAGAACTGTGCCACCATGCCAGCATCCTCCTCAGGAGGAAACTATTATTTTATATTAGATAATGATACATCTGATACACACCAACCACCAAAACGAAAAAAGATTGCATTTAATTAACAAAACAAAAATGATTTCCCCACTCTAGGTTCAAGACGTTTATTGAACAAAAGCTGCCCAAAATATATTCTAATTAAAAATAAAAATCAAGATACTCCTTTAAGATCATTGAATATATTTTTGGTTTCTAAAGCCCTCGAAAGCATTAGTTCCGAAAAGCCAGAAAAAATATAATTTACTCGGGATGGTGACTTACTAATACTTATAAAAAATGAACTTCAAGCTAGCAAATTCCTAAAAGCTACTCAGTTGTCAAATGTATGTTCTATATCTGTCTCTCTACACCCAACCCTAATACTGTCAAAGGAGTGGTTTTTGCACCTCCTTTACAAAACTTGAAACCGGAAGAAATTTTGGAAGGTCTTAAAGATCAGAACGTTGTTGACTGCCAAAAAATGACCAAATTTGTCGATGGCAATTCAATAAACACATCCTTGCATATTATTTCATTTAATCTGTATGATATACCAAGCGAGTTAAAAATAGGATTTTTGAACTTCAAAGTAGGCCCATATATTCCTTCTCCATTGCAATGCAAAAATTGTTTCAAGCTTGGACATACAAAAAAATTCTGCAAAAATGAACCAAAATGCGAAGTCTGCTCATCCGGAATTCATGATCCAACACCCTGTACAAATGTAGAGTGCATAAATTGCAAACACAATAATCGCTCCAATAACAAAGACTGCCCTAGTGTGAAAAAGAGAAAAGAAATCCTAAAAATTAAAACAATAGGGTCAGAATACGCGAAACCGACATGTCTGAAATGTTTTTCAAAGTTTTTTATATAAATCAGTAGCTGCAAGTGGTAGAAATTAGTGTACGGAAAAATTTTTTAAAAAAAATTGTTGTTGCAATAATTATTGCCAGTCAAAGTTTTCATTAACCTTTTTTTTAAAATGCTGTAAGTTTTGAACTGCTTGATTGATTGTGACGAAATTTCTTAATTTCTGTAGATAATAAGTTGAACTTATGTATTAAGAAAAAAAAGTTGCAAAAATTTTGCATTCTTGTTGTTAATTAGCAATTTTTCTATCAACAATTGAATTTTAATGACTTGCTCCGCCTCGAAAAAATCTGAAAAAAAATTACAGAGATGCATTGAACCCTTCCAAACTAGAACTCGTCAAAAAAATCGTGGAGCCTCAATTAGTTTTTACGGTATAAATATTATATTGGTACCGGGCGGACGAAAAATGCATAAAAATTTTGTTGTTTTTCAAAAAAATCAATAACACTAGTTTACAAGAAAAAGGATCGGGTTTCTCATAGACTTTTTTCCATGTATTTTGGGGCGTAGTTTCCAAAAATGGCAACAATTTTTTTTTCTTAAGAATCGTTTTCGAGATATCCACAAAAAACCCCTTTTTCGGCACCTTTTTCATTTATTTGGCTATATCTCGATTAATTTTTTTCGACTCAAAAACGCTTTTCAGCACCCCAAAGATATTTTTATTCCCTTTCTAACGGTATGCTTCTTCCTTGAATCGAATAAGATTTGATGAAGTTACAAGTGCTCAAAGTTCAAAAAAAACTGACTTTTTTAAAAATCACTAAATTTCAACTGCTCCATTTGAATGAAAAAAATTTTTTTTTCAATATTTTTAGAATTAAAAATAAAAAGCTATTCTTTTGCAATTATTTTAAGTAGAATTTTGCGGATATCGGACAAAAAATGTAGAAGTTATTCGAGAAAACAGTAAAAAACTTACAATAAAATTTAACGAAAATACATATGTTTTTATATAATTTTATTGCAAGTTTTTCAAAAAAATTAATCGAGATATAGCCAAATAAATGAAAAAGGTGCCGAAAAAGGGGTTTTTTGTGGATATCTCGAAAACGATTCTTAAGAAAAAAAAATGGTTGCCATTTTTGGAAACTACTTCCCAAAATACATGGAAAAAAGTCTATGAGAAACCCGATCCTTTTTCTTGTAAACCAGTGTTATTGATTTTTTTGAAAAACAACAAAATTTTTATGCATTTTTCGTCCGCCCGTTACCACTATAATATTTATACCGTAAAAACTAATTGAGGCTCCACGATTTTTTTGACGAATTCTAGTTTGGAAGGGTTCAATGTAATTTTTTTTCAGATTTTTTCGAGGCGGAGCAAGTCATTAAAATTCAATTGTTGATAGAAAAATTGCTAATTAACAACAAGAATGCAAAATTTTTGCAACTTTTTTTTCTTAATACATAAGTTCAACTTATTATCTACAGAAATTAAGAAATTTCGTCACAATCAATCAAGCAGTTCAAAACTTACAGCATTTTAAAAAAAAGGTTAATGAAAACTTTGACTGGCAATAATTATTGCAACAACAATTTTTTTTAAAAAATTTTTCCGTACACTAATTTCTACCACTTGCAGCTACTGATTTATATAAAAAACTATGAAAAACATTTCAGACATGTCGGTTTCGCGTATTCTGGCCCAATAAAGAAATGCTCCTATGGAGAAGCTACATTAGTAAATGCCAAAACAAATTCCGTTATTCCTATACATACAGAATCTCTAGAAAATGCAATAGAAATGAGAAATAAAAGACTAAAAAAACCAAACAATGACAACATTATTACAATGCCTATTAACAAAACTTCAAACCAAGACTCCAATGAAATGTCTACTAAAATACCCACAACATCAAACCTTCACACCAAAATAACATCAAACCCAACTTCAAATACAACTCAAACAATTAAACCAATCTCTATCAGCACATCACATTTCTTACCAAATCCTATCACCCAACGTCGAAATGCAATAGATTATTCTTCAAATATATTTTCGTCAGACAATGAATTTAATTGATTTTACTCCTCGTAATATTTTTCGTATATCACGATTGAGTATTATCGCCCTAATTACATCTTAAGTTTTTTATGGTCCTAAAAATTCTTCAGTGGAATTTGAACGGACTACATAACAACTTACACGAACTTCAAATCCTGATCAAAACTCATTCACCTGACATTATAGCACTGTAAGAAATCCGATTAAAATCAAATCAATCTAAAATTAAAAATTACGAATTTACAATTAATAGAAATTTTAATACTACATATGCAAAAGGTGGCACAGCTATACTGGTCTAGAACTCCATTCAGCATACTTTCCTATCTGTACCTGTAAACATGCAGGCAGCAGCGGTAGAAATATCAAGCAACATAAAAATCACTTTAGTTTCAATTTATATACCACCATCAGAACAAATTTCATCTTCTAACCTCAACGCACTTTATAATACTTTTAACACATCAAATATTATTATCATGGGCGATTTCAATGCACATAGCACCCTTTGGGGATCTCCTCATACCAACTACAGGGGCAAAATAATCGAAACTTTTTTTCTTCAAACAAATTTTTCAATTTTAAACGACTGTTCTCCAACTCACCTATCTACTCACTCCACTTTCACACATGTAGATCTTTCCCTGGCCTCTTCAAATCTCATCCCCTCTCTGAACTGGACTATAGACTCAAATCTTCATGGCAGTGACCACTACCCAATTTTCATTTGTTTCAATAATTTTTTTCAAAGCTACAATAACAGCCCGACAAACAACAAATATCTTTCTCGGTTCAAACTTGAAGAAGCCAATTGGTTGAAATTTCAAAATATTCTCAACAAAAAAATTACAGACACGCATGTCTCGGAAAATTTAAATAAAGAAGCCGCATTATTTCATAAACACATAGTTTCCGCTGCAAACGAATCTATTCCGCATACATCCATAAATCCAAATTATTCTAGGTGCGTTCACTGGTGGAGTAAAAAACTTCCTAAACTTCGTTCAGATAAGCAAAAACTCTGACATATTTTTAAAAACAACCTATCTCCGGAAAATAGAATCGCTTATAAAAAAGCCAATGCAATTTTCAAACATGAGGCAAAGCTATCTAAACGAAAATCTTTTCATGAATTTACCGCCGATGTAAATCCACACACTTCAACTAAACTTATGTGGAACAGAGTAAATAGACTTTACGGGAAAAACACACATATCAAAATAAAAAGTATTTCAAATAACGGATCGGTAATCACCGAACCGATGCAAATAGCTAACTTCTTTGCAAGTGAATGGTCATCACTGTCTAGCGATGAAAATTTCAGTCCTGAATTTATCTTAAACAAAAACAACGCCACTACACAAATTGATTACGCACCTTGTGAAACCGCAAAAATAATTGAATCTGAGATAACTTTATTCGAACTAAATACTGCTCTTAAGTTTGTAAAAGGAAAATCACCAGGTTTTGATAAAATTAGCTATCCCATGCTTAAGAATCTCCCCTATACAGCAAAGTCCCAGCTTTTGCAAATTTATAATCAAATTTTTCAATCTGGCATTATTCCGCAGGAATGGAAAATAGCAACAATAATCCCTCTGCCTAAACCAAATAAGCCAAAAAACCTTTTTGAAGGATACAGGCCGGTATCACTGCTGCCTTGTTGTAGCAAAATTCTAGAAAAAATCGTAGCTAAGCGGCTGTCCTGGTTTCTTCAAACAAACCATATCATTTCAAGCAATCAAGTAGCTTTCAAAAGTAACAAAGGAGCTATCGATGCGTTATTATTTCTAGATTACCAAATTGCAAATGCGCTGTCAACAAAAAATCATATTTCCATTATATCTATCGATTTCGAAAAAGCTTTCGATAGAATTGGCACACATGGCATCATCGACCAGCTAAGTGAATGGAAAGTAGGACAAAAAATTTTGAATTTTGTGTTTTCCTTTCTAAAAAACAGAAAAATTAGAGTTCGAATCAACTCGTCACATTCTGAAACGAAACCACTGCATAATGGCATTCCACAAGGATCCCCCTTATCGGTGGTTTTGTTCAAAATTGCATACGAAAAACTAAATCAAATAATTTTACGACATAAATTTTTTACTCATTGTATATACGCCGATGACTTGTATCTAACTACTATTTATAAAGACATAATAACATTACAAAATAAATTAAAAGAGTTATTCTTAGATTTAACTCCTTGGTTCAACAAAACAGGAGCTAAAATATCTTTTGAAAAATGTAAAACTTTGCATATATGTAGGAAAAAGAAATGTATACTAACAAGTTTAAATATAAATTCAAATGTAATAGAAAATGTAATTGAGTTAAGAATTTTGGGAATTATTTTTAGTAAAAACTATAAATGGACCTCACATTTAATATATATCGAAAAATCACTTACTAATAGACTTAATTTAATAAAATGCTTGTCTAGTTTTCATAGCAACGCACACCCTAACACAATAATCAACCTCACAAAAGCACTTATTTTATCAAAAATAGACTATGGTCTGCCAATATATGGCCACACTGCAAAATCAAACTTAAGGAAAATTAAAACAATATACCACGCTGCTGCCCGTTATAGTATAGGTGCTTTTCGTTCAACACCAATCACGAACATACTAATTGAAACAGGATTACCAACAATTGAGCACAGGATTGTAACTACTACAGCTGGACTGATTTTGAAATTATTATTGCCCGCTGAAAAACATATTATCAACAAAGTAGAAAAAATCAATATCCGAAGAATACCAAAATTTCCATCTACCTTCTACCGCATTGTCAAATTCGCTGATGAAATGGGCCTTGGTCTAAAACCACACTTCACATACTACCCTCGTAAGCCACCATGGGCTTTCGATGAGAACAGCACCGTGAAAACTTTAATGCACCTGCCAAAAAAATCAACTTGCTCAAGTACTTACCTAAGTTATTTCAATCAAACAGCGGAAAAATTCAAAAATTGGAGGTTTTTCTTTACGGACGGATCTAAAACAGATTCCGGAACAGCTTATTCAGTAGTTTACAATAATTTTCAAATTGTAAGACTTGCACAATCAAACGAACGCAGCTCAGTTTTCACGGCAGAATCAGAAGCAATTCTATACACAACAAACCTCTGTAAATCGCAAAGAGGTAAATTTTTAATCTGCACAGACTCGCTATCTGCAATTAAAGCTGTAGAGAATTCACTTCATCAACGCGAAACCATAAGAAAAATTCGTAACAACCTAATCGAATCAAAAAATAAAATTAAACTTATGTGGATACCCAGTCATATAGGTATAAGAGGAAATGACATAGCAGATGCAGCTGCCAAATATGCCTCACTTGCTCCAGTCATTAGACAAGACACATGCAACAGAACCGATTTGAAAAGAAATATAAAGTCATTTTTAGCCGATATAGAAATACAACAATGGACAGCCTACTGCCACTATTACAAACGAATCAATCTGACAGGAAAAGCTCCTATTTTTCCACCCGATTTAAATAGAACGCACCTTCAAAAATATTCAAGACTTCGAATGGTTCATACGTTTTTAACACACCAACACCTAATGGACAATACTTCTCCAACATTGTGTCCGCTTTGCAATAACGATACAATATGCATAATACATTTAATAGATAACTGCAACATTTTAGAATCGCACCAAAGAAATAATAACAACAGCACAATAGCACTCCTTCAAACCGTCACCAAAAAAAACATCTCAAAATAATAAATACTTTAAAAAATCTTAATATTTACTTCAAAATCTAATTTCTTATTTCATTATGCAATCTGGCCGAAGGCCCTAGTCGTCAGTGCCTTATCTTAAGTTTATTTTGTAGTTTTAATTGTAAAACAAATATTTAATAATAATAATAATAAAATTTCATATTCCTATAACGAAATGTAGTTTATTCATGTCCGGATTACCGCGACAGTACTGTATGTGGTAATAGGCGAATCATATGTATGTCACTTGATCCACTTGTTATCTTTGTAATGTTTGTTATATAAAAAAAGCAATGATATATTTTTAAAAATTTATAGTAATATTGGACTATGATAAATGACTAAATAAGTTCAATGTAGCAATGTTAAAATATAATAACATTTTTGAATTACCAACCTTGAATATAACCTTGGATTACAATTTCAGAATAGTTGGCAAACCACGATGAAATCAAATTATGTATATAAGCATAGTTTTAGCTTTACCATCATTTGGGACAGAATTCAGCAACGCAATCCCAGGTATTATATTTAGGCCTCTTCGAGTTCTATCATTTGGCATACATTTCGATATGTTATGTACTACAGTTTTAGTTAGAACAACAAAATTGGGTAAAATTCGGGCATTTTCGGCCATCGGGACAGGCTTTGTCAAGGCAACCCTAGATATTCTATTAAGGCTCGTCGAGCTCTATCATTTGGCATGCATCCCATGCTGTAATCTTATACACTCGATTTTTCTACAGCCGGCTCTTGGACTAATCTATATTACATATTTATTTATTTCGTACATAATAAATTGAATAAAACTACATGAAAATTAAACTTTACAAAGCCGAATGAAGATAAATATCAACAGCTGAAACTATTCTAAATTGTGGTAGATTGGTGTTTTGAGAATCAAAAGCAAATTTGGCTTTCAAAATAGTAGAGTAGCGTAGCGTGGCTTGGCCAGAGCTTACGTTAGTATGCCTAAAAAGTTACATTTATATTTTGAAAGTTACGAGGTAGTAATATGTTAGTTAAACTATTTAAAATAATTATTATTTAAATGAATATTATTTAATAAAGCTGATATAAGAATAGAAGTAGTAGCAGGCTGCCAAAAAGAAAATTTGACGAAACGTCATGCTGAGCACTGAAAAATTATCAATAAATTAATCATAGGGAGATTCTTTTTAGAGACAGCAACAAAAACTTTTTTACATACATTTTGCATGTAATTGTATAAAATGTCAGAAACGTATCCTTCTGCCAACACTGAGATTGAGCCATAAAAAAAAACTTTCTTTGCCGTCAGAATCCAACAAGAGCTTTAGCCTTAGACTCTAGAATGTGCACCTACTCCTTGCACGAATAATAAATTTTTTGCATTAACTTTAAATAACTTCCCCACTCATTTAAAAAAACAAATGTATGAGGATTTTTTGCAAAATCAAAATAATTTTTATGATTTTATACTATATAAGAGAAAGATTTTGCGGCTGGTTCGTGTTTAAATAAAAAGTATGAGGAATTATTTATAAATAATCGGGATAAGTACATTTTTTCGTTAATACTAATTGCATTATAAATTTACCTTCCAAAAAGTGGATGCCATAGTGCTGGGATTGAATCAGTGATAATTGTTTCGATGTTTTTTATCGAACTTTCCGGTGGTGTCGCTTTTGTACAAATTAAATTTCGTTGACTGAGTCTTACAAAGTCAGACGTACATTTTAGATTTCCTTGCGTGGTTGTTGCTGCTACAAGAGCTGATGAGCCACCAAATATTTTGACGTTATGTTCACGTTTAAAGTTGTCACATTTAGGGGCATATTTATTATCAGAGACAAGATTGCTTAAAGGAACAGTTATTGGTGTGGCCCCATTTTCAGGATCCAATAAATTTGAAAGAGATTTACAAGTTAATCTAGGTCTATTGTCCGTACTTTGTTGATTTTTCCCAATTTTACTGGGTGAACTATTATCATATTCCACTTTATTAGTTTTATCTGCATTTGCTGATTTGCCCAATATGCCACATTGAATATTTTTAGACACATGAGGCATCAAAAAATTGTTTTCCAAAAAAGATTTTTTAATAATCTTTAAGTCTTTAAGATTGTGTGATTCCTCCACAAACTTTTGTTTGATACTTGTACTTTGTTCATGAAAAGGTTCTTTCACAATCTCTGCCCTTTGAGACGAAATTGGATTCAATCTAAGCATACGATGAATTTGCGCTTGAGCGAGTTTTTCCCATATTGAAATTTCAATAGGAGTAGGATAGGTATGAATACCGTTTGAATAATCAAGATTTTTCGATTTTTCCTCTTTGCTTCCGTTGTCAGAGTTACTAAATCTTTGGTTAAATGATTCTACTGCACAGTTTTGATTGTAAAATGATAGTAAAGAAGCATTTTTGAGGTTAGTGTAATCGGTGCTGCAATCCGAAAGATTTTTGACGGAATCCTGTGAAACCTGATTAAAATATGGAAGCCATAACATTTGATTCATGACTGCTAACGTAGCAGCATTAATTTCGGACTCTAAGCTCGATTCTACTTGGATGCATTTCGTATTGCTTTTGCACTCCGACTTTGACATTTCAAATTCAACAAGTGGGTTAATGTTATTTTGAATCTGTATTGGCTGCTCACATCTTATGTTTTGCGTTGGCAATACTATTCTTCTTGCCTGATCAACTTTCTGCTCTTGCACTTCCGCATCATTACGTAGTATTGCTTCTAGTTGAGCCATGGATATGACTAAAATGTTTGGATTTTGCAAAATTTCTGGGTAAGCAAATGCTTCCGGGAGCTTAAGTTCTGGACGTGTTGTTAGCAACAGCGGAATTTCACGAGCCGGCGAGGCTAATACAGCTCCTAAGCGATCCTTTGGCACAAGTATCGGATCAGGTACTTTCCACTGAGTATTTTGAATGAGAAGCTTCAATTGTGTCAAAGGATCAGGATCTATGTCAATTTTTGCTTCAAGTGAACTATGACTGTTTTTAATAGAGCTTCTTACACGCTTTTTTATTGGTTCATCTTCATCACTTATGTGATCAATTAAAACTGTTTCAATGTAATTTGTTGTGGCAAAGTTTTCTGAAGAAGTGTTTTTTTTAGATTCTTTACCTTTTTCTAAATTTATTGGTTCAGTTTGTTGTTTGGCAATTGTATTAAATGGAGTTAACTTTAAAAATTGTTCAAATATATTTTTGATTGCATCAGAGGTAGGTTCGAAAGTAGTTCCTGAACTAAGGCAAGGTGATTTTACATCAGAAGTAGATGTAACCGCACATTGACTTCGTGATTCCGATGGAGGGCATACTTCTTCCCTCTTTCTATAACTTAAATCTTTTGGAGAGTTTCCAGTGTAATTTGTAGGACGTTTGCTTTCGTTCATAGGTAGCTCAATCTCTAGTATTACATTCTTTGAAGAAAACGGCAGTATATTTACATCATCAGTTGATTGTTTAGGAAAAGTATCAATAAAATTGTTGGATTGGAAAATTTCGCCATTCACGTCCTCGATTTCACCGGCTTCATTAAATGAGAGACATTTTGGCGAATCATTGACTGAATTATTTATACGCGATAATATTTCCGTTACTGGTTCGTTTTGCATAACGATTTGTTCGTTTTCACTAAAGTTCTCTAGGTGGCTATTAATGTGCAGATTCTCTTTTACTATTTCATTATCTGCTATCAAGTGATTTTCGCAGCTATTTTTCACTAGGGAATCAATCAAATCAGACCCACTATTTGCGTTATCGGAGCAATGCTGCAGCAAGTCAGCATCGTCTAAAAGATCTTCTAAGTTTTTTGTTTCATCATCAAGGTCCTTTCCTTTATCATCATGAATCGTACTATTTGCAATGTTGGAGTCTTCTAAATTAATAACTATATCATTTAAGTACGAATTATTTGTACCTGCTTTAGTATAAACTTGTCTATTCTTTAAAATAAACAGACCTGTTTCCGGACATAGTTCATATTCTTGCGTGTCAAGATTGTATGTTTCCTCAATTGGTGAAATACAAATTTTACTTTCCCTGTTGCAAAAACTCTGCTCTTTCCTTTCAATATAATTAACAATTGAATTTGTATTTAACTGTGATATTCTTATATCTTTCTCAGCGAATCCCTGAATATTAAGACATGTTGGCTCTAAGTTTACTGATCCCTTGGTTGTTGTGATTTCACAATTAGGGACAGGTTTTTCTTCAAGTTCCCGTTTGCGTTTTCGTTTATCTTTTTTTTGCTTTTTGCTCAGTGTTTTATTGTAATCGTTAATTGTATTAGAATAGGGAAGAAGCGAGCCAATTATGTTTTTAGATATCGGCAGTTGCTTTAGCTGTATATCACTTGTGCTGTTTTTATGACCAGCACGTATATTTTCGTGTTTTATTGCTATTAAAGGTGTTGGCAGGAATTTAACTACTCTTGATGACGCTGGATCAGTGTGTGGTGTCGCTCGCCAACCGTTTGTTGTTTTTGTTATTCGTATGCGATTACGTTTGTCATAATCTTCGCAACGGACTTCTACTATTCTCGTATCATCTTGTTTAACCCAAAGAAATATTGGGTTGACTTTTGCTGTTGGAACTACGTTAGCAGATGTGTTAAGAGAATTAAAGCTTTGAGCTTGTATGCCCCTTTTATTATACGATGTACTTACAAAATAATTTGATTCTTTTTTTATAGAGCATATAACATTTTTAGATTTATTGAATGAATTGTTGAGCTCTCCAACTTTTAAATGTCCGAATTTTGATTTGGCCTTTGTACGAGTTTGCTTATTCGATTTGCCAGGCCGACTTTTTGGTTCCTCTTCAAAAACCAAAAATATATCCCTTGCCACTCTCCGCCGTTCAGACTTCCGGTGAAAAACTTGATCATCAGGACATTCTAATTCATTTTTGACAATTTTAGACTGATTTCGCTGTACTGAAATTTCGGAACTTTTAAAACAGATTTTATTTCTAAGTTTTGACATTTCCAAACTTTTTGACAACGCTACGTTTGATGCATATTAAATATACATCCTCACCGCACACAGCTGCTAGCGTATATTCTTAATGTGCCAATTAAACGGCAAAGCTTGTTATTTTTTTAAAAACGAAATATTTTTATATTTTATTATTCACAGAAGCAAGAGCACAATTTTTGTACTCGACAAAATCAATAGAAATTTGTATACATCAATCATTCAATAGAGATGCTAAAAAATCATCAATAGAGATGCTAAAAGCGATTTAAGCCATGGATGTCACCATTTAAGACCACAACTGTCAAATGCAACATGACAGTACCTGTTCAACCTAAATTAGAGCGTTGGGCGTTGACTTTGCCAGCGCAACGCTTTGGAGTTGAGCGCTGAACCTAAATAAGAGCGTAGCGTTAAGTGTCATGTAGAGTTTATTTGTTTACTGTTTGTGACAGAAAGCAAAAATCAACATATGAAAATAAAAAATTAGCTGTTAACGCTCTGTCAAAATTGGAAAATCGAATACGCTGGCGTTAGAGCGTTGCTTATTTCGGTTGGCTTCATATAAAATGTATGTGCATGAGAGAATTTTGACAGCAAAACGACGCTGGCGCTCCAATTTAGGTTGAACAGTACGGAGGATGCATTATATTGGGCAGCATGGCTGACAACTGTGGCTGACCACTATTTACGTGAGGTGATTTGGATTTGGTGAGTTCTGACGATACCACCCTCTCTCCCGTGAGCCTTGTCTTATAATTTTTAAATAATATTGTAAACTCTCTCCATTAGTTGTGTTTGTTTACTTTCGTAGTTAAATTTTTAGTTAAATCCATAGTCAAATAATTTGTGAGAGAAGAGCGCAATTGTTCTCAAAAAGATATTTAACTAAAAAAAGTAAGCAGACAGGAATTAGTTAAAAATTTAGTTACATTAGCCAAGTGTCAAAAACGAAAAATTTATTTTACTACGATCGTCAAATTTTAATTTGCTACAGAGTTTTTAGTTCGATTTAGTTAAGCAATTTTATATTTCTATTTTAACAATATAGGTATCAGCTTATAGGTTATTTATAATGCTTTATTTAGTGTATAAAAGTTTCAAATCGGTGCATTTATAAACAAGAGGAATAGGTTCAAAAATTAAATTTGCACAAAAATTAAATTTTTAGTTATTTATTTTTTTGAACAGCTGTTTGTTTTTTGACATATTACAAAATTTAACTACAAAAATTTTGTTGGTGATTTTTGTTAACTATTTTTCGGAGAGAGAGTGAACCGCTGTTTATTACTCTCATTTTCGCGCTCATATTGAACTACATTTGGAAGTTAACAGACACGAGTTAGGCAGTTTTAGGCAGATTTAGGCAACAAAACGCTACTTAAGTTAACTTTTGTCGAGTAAACAGACTCACCTATTAAAAGACGTGAGATTTTTATTGACACCCTCAATAATTTTAAAGCGTCTACATGATGTATTTATTAAAGTGTTATGCGTTAAGACGATCGTAAAGCGGCGATTCTTCTTAAATGATTGGATTAATTAATTTAAATTAGCAGCAATTCTAAGTAACAGTTTAACTTTTTTATTTGTGCCTACCTATTCTGTCGAAATCAGCATCGATAAAGTCCAATTTCCATGTGATCTTACCTTATCAAATATCAGGGAGGACATCACATGCTATAAAGATAGCAAATGTATGCTATTTACTCTCGCATTCTCCAAGCGCATTAGGTTCTGTTCGCATGCTTTTTCTTTCTTACAAAATTTTGATTTGATATCCCTGATATGGGATAAGATAAGATAAGATAAGATAAGATAAGATAAGATAAGATAAGATAAGATAAGATAAGATAAGATAAGATAAGATAAGATAAGATAAGATAAGATAAGATAAGATAAGATAAGATAAGATAAGATAAGATAAGATAAGATAAGATAAGATAAGATAAGATAAGATAAGATAAGATAAGATAAGATAAGATAAGATAAGATAAGATAAGATAAGATAAGATAAGATAAGATAAGATAAGATAAGATAAGATAAGATAAGATAAGATAAGATAAGATAAGATAAGATAAGATAAGATAAGATAAGATAAGATAAGATAAGATAAGATAAGATAAGATAAGATAAGATAAGATAAGATAAGATAAGATAAGATAAGATAAGATAAGATAAGATAAGATAAGATAAGATAAGATAAGATAAGATAAGATAAGATAAGATAAGATAAGATAAGATAAGATAAGATAAGATAAGATAAGATAAGATAAGATAAGATAAGATAAGATAAGATAAGATAAGATAAGATAAGATAAGATAAGATAAGATAAGATAAGATAAGATAAGATAAGATAAGATAAGATAAGATAAGATAAGATAAGATAAGATAAGATAAGATAAGATAAGATAAGATAAGATAAGATAAGATAAGATAAGATAAGATAAGATAAGATAAGATAAGATAAGATAAGATAAGATAAGATAAGATAAGATAAGATAAGATAAGATAAGATAAGATAAGATAAGATAAGATATGATAAGATAATATAAGATAAGATAAGATAAGATAAGATAAGATAAGATAAGATAAGATAAGATAAGATAAGATCACATGGAAATCGGGCTTAAGGCAGCGACATTTCCAAATTACACACTCATATCTTAAAGCCTAATTTCCATGTGACCTTTCTTGAACTTATCTTATCAAATTTCAAAGATTTTTTGCCATAATAAGCGAGATGGATATGTGTCATTCTTGCTATAAAAGTTTGACATTTCGGCATGTGCATTTTTAAACAAATCACAATTAGACGAAAAGGTAATTATAAAACAAATTAAATATAAAGATAAATATATATTAAAAATAATAAAAATCTTCCAGCATTCAGTGAACGCACATGCAAAATACTGCTAGCGACAGCACAAGAGTTAGGCATTGATACGATTATAACAATTGAAGGTCCGCGTTTTCATCACGTGCCGAGAGCAACATCATCCCTCAAAAGTGGTATTTTCATCAATATGACAACGTGTCCTGAGTTCTTTTTAGCGAAGAAAGCGGGATTGCTTTACGGTACGGTGGCCATAGATACGGACTATAACTGTTGGCGCGTGGGTTGTGAATTCTTTAGTATTCAAGATTTGCTTAAAACTTTTGGGGACAATGTACAGGAGGTTAAGGATTTGCTGATAAAAGTTGTGGATATACCGCTAAAAAAGATTGGTCCGCAAACATATTGGGGCCAAAGGTGAGTGTTAAGAAAAGTTAAGCTAGAGTAGCTGACAAATGCCATCAAAGCTAAGCTCAAAATTGTACACTCGGCGGTCTTCATGTGCAGATCAAATATTGTCTGCTTGACATTCATGCAGAGTCTTTAGCCTTAAAAATTAAAATTGATCGTTTTTGGACCAGAAAATTGTTTTTTTTTTTTGGATTTTGACTGCGACTGTTGCATGAAATTCAATGTTTGTACACTGATGAAAAAACGCATCATTATGAAATCATTTTTGTCTTATAAGCTTTTAAATTTTTCATTCAATATAAATTTTTGCCATTTCAGAAATGTGTCAGCGACAATACTATGTGAGAAGAAGCTTTTTGATGAATTTCATGCCTTTGTGGATTTTCTATTAAAATTAAGAAGAATTGTTGATTTTTATACCTATTCCATTCCAACACAATCATAAATAATTTGTACCATTTTGATACATCATATACATATGAATAAATTGGAATAAAATATTAAATTTGTTGTGAATTATAAGAAAAACCCGTTATTTAATTTCGATCTTAAAGGGCCAAATAGACGTTCATGCGTGCATGATCAATAAAATGACGACGCCATCATGATTTCGACACACACCATTGATGCACGCATGATGGATATCATTTCTGGTTGAACTTTTAACGTGTTGACATTATGACGGTAGAAGCATGTGCGGCAATTAAAATTGCATTTAATGTTAAAAAAAAGGATGAAATGAGTTTAATTTAAGCTCATAAAACCTTTAAAAATGTATTTTAAGAAACAAAGTCCATTTAAAAGCTTAATTATTTCATCTAATTATCTTCAGTGCTTAATATTTCTAATTTCTTTTCCGTACTCATTGTCACCTTCTTCGTCAAAAATCATGTAAGCTGAGCTAAGTTCAGCACACACTATCATGCATGCATGATCAATCAAAAAAATATCAAAATATTTTAAAGCCCAATTTCCATGTGATTTTTCTTGAACTTATCTTATCAAATTTCACAGATTTTTTGCCATAATGAGCGAGATGGATATATGTCATTCTTGCTATAAAAGATTGATATTTCGGCATGTAAACAAATCGCAATTAGACGAAAAGGTAAATATAATATAAATATATATTAAAATTAATACAAATCTTTCAGCATTCAATGAACACATTGCACATGCAAACTAATGCTGGCGACAGTTGACGTGTCCTGAGGTCGTTTTAGCGAAGAAAGCGGTATTACTTTATGGTGCGGTGGCCATAGCTACAGACTGTGACTGTTGGTGCGTGAGTTGTGAATCCTTTAGTATTCAAGATGTGCTTAAAACGTTTGGGGATAGTGTACAGAAGGTTAAGCATTTTTGATAAAAGCTGTGGAAATACCGCTAAAGAAGATTATACCGCAGAAAAATTGGTGGCAAGGGTGAGTGTTAAGTAAAGTTAAGTAAAAGAGTAGTTTTTGATTATTAGTCCAAAAACTAACAAAACAGGACAATACCGCGAAGCAAAAAGTATCCAAATGTAAAATTTACCGCCTTTCTATACTTCGCCTTTTTTATCAAAATGTTTAATACACCGAAATGTACTTATGGAAATATGAAAATATAGTTTTTATTGACACATTTTGATAAAAAAGGCGAAGTATAGAAAGGCGGTAAATTTTAAATTGGATAAAGAGTAGTTGACAAATGCCATCAAAGCTAAGTTCAAAATTGTACACTCGGCGGTCTTCATGTGCAGGTCAAATATTGTCTGCTTGACATTCATGTAGAGCCTTTAGGCTAAAAAATGAAAATTGTAATTTTTTAAGAAGTTATACCTATTTGAAATTGATCGTTTTTGGACCGGAAAATTGTCTTTTTTTTTGGATTTTAACTGCGAGTGTTACATGAAATTTAAATTACTCAAATTCAATGTCTGTACACTGATGAAAAAATGCATCATTATGCAATCATTTTTGTCTTTTAAGCTTTTACATTTTTCATTAAATATAAATTTTTGCCATTTCAGAAATGTGTCAGCGACAATACTATGTGAGAAGCTTTTTAATGAATTTCATTTCTTTGTGGATTCTTTATTAAAATTAAGAAAAATTGTAGATTTTTATACCTATTCCATTCCAACACAATTATAAATAATTTGTTAAAAATATGTACAATTTTGATATATCGTATACATATGAATAAATTGCAATAAAATATTAAATTTTTTCTTTTGTGAAATATAAGAAAAACCCGTTATTTAATTTCGATCTAACGACGTATTCATATAAATCCAAATGTTAAGCTTTGCACTTTTTGCGGATAATCAAGGATATTTTTAAACTTAATCTCTATATAAACTGAATGTTATGTTGGTAAGAAACAGCTTTAGATATAGGTAAGACACAGCCCAATTTATAAATACATTTTACTTACATTAATTTAAAAGATTTTACTGATGGAGTTGCATTAAAAACGAGAATTTTGCAACTATTTGCTTTCGTCTTATGATTTAAAAATTAGCTCAAACTTAACTTTGTGTGTTATTTATGCAGAAAAGTAGTCTCAGATTTATGAAAACAGTAATTTTAATCTGTTTATATCCCGTGAAAATAACGTAGTTGCTTTTACTATTTCACATAAAAGTGTGCTAATAATTGTCTCAAGTTAAATTTAAATAAATGAGTGTTTGTGTCCTTTTCTTAGTTAAATATCATGCTTTCCTCAAGTTATTTTATTTCCAACATCCCACTTTTATCTCTTTCCAAAATCAAGGATTTAGGAGTTGTTTTTGATTCAAAGTTTACGTTTCGTTCTTACTTTGACTATATAATTCCTAAAGTTTATTCTATGCTAGCCTTTATACGTCGTAATAGCTTGGCATTTAAGGATCCGTACACTCTTAAAACCTTGTTTAGTAGTCTTGTTAGATCTAAGTTAGAGTATGCGGCTATTATTTGGAATCCTTATTATGAATTGCATATAGCACGAATTGAAAAGGTTCAAAAATCTTTCATTAAGTTTCCTGTGCGTTCTCTTAACTTCTAATCAAGTCTGCCCTCTTACAATTCGCGCTGTCTGTTTATTGGCCTAAAAAAATTAAATGTTAGATGGAATATTTTATCACTTTTAATGGTTTATGATATTGTTTCTGGTCATGTTAATTGTCCTATGTTATTGGCCATAATTCCATTCAATGTCCCTTCTAGAACTTTAAGACACTGTGAAATTTTTCGTCTTGATATTCGTCGTACGCTTTATGCTATTAATGCTCCTATACCTAGAGTTTAGAAATTATTCAATGAATTAAATTCTGTTGTTAATTTTGATTTTTCTAATTCAAAAAGTGTTTTAAAGTCGTTGCTTAGTAATATTTTGTAATTTTATGTATTTACGTGCACATTATTGTTCTAGTTTTTTTGTTACTAATTTAAATTTCGATGTCATTTTGGTTTATCCAGTCCAAATGTTATCTTATAGTTCTTGCTGTAATATTTTTTATTTTTTGTATGTATTATACTATTTTGTTATGGCTCTAGTCTGTAAAAATTAAATTTCATAGACTTAAATAAATAAAAGATTTCCTCAAAAATCCTTTTTTCATTGGAATTTAAAAAACCAAACATCAAGAAAAACTGCTTTTCTCAATATTAAAAATATTAATTTTACAGAAATATCAGTAAGACCAAAAGAAAAGAATCTTCGGCTTAAGTTTACTTTGGCTGACATTCTCCAAATCAATTTATTTTTTAGGGGTAATAGAGGAATCAATGAAGTTTTCTTAACATGCTAAAAAAGTTTCAGGTCATTAACATATTTTTTGGAAAAAACAAGGTTATTTAAAAAAAATTGGTCAAAATTTCAGAAAAATCATAATATCTCCAAAATAACTGGTAAAATTTCAAAACTTTGCTACCATTATTGTAGAACATTAAATTATCCTTCTTATGACACCTATACTTTCTATTTTCCATGCAAGGGTTCCCAACTTATAATCGTTTTTCCAAAAGCTATATCCACAACTTCCGATGTCTATGTCTCCTATTCTAGATCCGACCGACTTTTTTTTTTATTTAACCCCCCATTTCACCTAAAAAAGATGGACAATGTCAGCTTAAGAAAACCTGTTCCGAATCTTCAACCATTGTTTACTAGTATAAATTACTTTTATTGTCTTCATAAATTGTTAATTTTTTTGTGGGTGTTTGACTCTTCCGGATTCTTTATATTCTTTGCTGGAATGTACCTATGCTCGCTAATATTGAGCCATCAATCCAAGCGCTAAGTCTACGTTCAACGCTCCAATTTGCAGAAATCATTTTTAAACGCCTGGGAAACCTGGGAAACCCTGCAGCAGCGTATTACTACCTGTTGATTAAAGTTTACATAATTTAAATGGCTTTTAATAAGACAAATATGCTACAACTCTTACCGGTTACGACAGAGCCAAAAAACGATAAACGTACATCAGCATCGCACTTGTCAACACTGGTAGATGCCAACTGACCGGCATGATCAAATAAGCTCTCTGTCAGATTAAAACGTTCTGAACCGAATTCCTGATGATATACACTGGGAAATTCATAGTGTACAGTGGAAATTTACGAAGTAACACGCTCATCATAGGGATTCTCCATCACTTGCAAGATATTCAATTGAAAATTTAACAGTAAGGTTTTTTATTGGAAATTAACAATTACCAGGCAGTTTGAAAGTGAAATCGAGAATAGAGAAAATTTTATTTTCAAATCAAATATTAAATACATAAATCAATGAAACATTTATAACAAACAATTCGTTTCAGACAAGTGTTTTCAACAAAGTATATAATCTAACACCCCCACTCGAATTGTATTTATAAAATATTCAATAAACCTATTTGTTTCGAAAAATATTTGTGTTTGTCAAAACAAACTGGTTTCGTCAAAAAATCTGCCAGCATGTCATTTGTTGATACTCCGCAAAATATAACATCATTGTTCTTCTTCTTCTCCCTTACAAAATGATGTCTAATATCAATATGTTTTGATCGCGGACTATATGCATCATTTGATGCCAAGTGAATTGCACTCTGATTGTCACAGAAAATCTTCGTTGGTTTTTCTTGTTTGAAATATATATTAATTTCTTTCTCCAATGCTCGCAACCAAATTACCTCCTGTGTAGCCGCTGATAAAGCCATATACTCAGCTTCAGTAGTGGATAAAGCGACTGTCGGTTGGCACTTACTATTCCATGATATTGCTCCTCCTTGCAATATGTTAACATATCCAGTTACTGACTTACGTTCTTCCTTATCATTCGCCCAATAAGCATCTGAATATGTCACGATGTCTTGATTTCTTGAAGCAGAATAAAATAACTTTAATCCAAGTGTTCCCTTCAGGTAACGGAAAACACGCTTCACAGCCTTCCAATGGCTTATACCAGGATTCTTATTAAATCGGCTTAAGAAATTAACTGCTTGACATATATCGGGTCGTGTGCATTGCGCTGCGAATAATAAACTTCCAATGGCCTGCTGGTATGGCACATCTTTCATGGACTCGTCTATCTGGGTTTCCTTTTCAAGCTTTTGATTAATGTCAATTGGTGTTGATATGGGGTTACAATTTTCCATTATGTATTTTCGCAACATTCGTTCTATATAATCTTGTTGATCCAAATATATTCCATCTCTATTTTGAGTGATTCGCATTCCTAAGCATTGTTTTGCTTTTCCTAGGTATTTCATTTTAAAGTTGTTTATCAGTTTATTCTTAATACTTTCTCAGAACTTTTCATAATTGCTAAATAGCAGCATGTCATCAAAATATAACGCCAAGAAAATAATTTTATCATTTTCGACGTGATAATATATGCACGGATCTACTTTTGAGCGACACATCCCATATTCTTGTAGCGCTGAATCCAACTTTTGATTCCAGACTAAACTGGCTTGCTTTAACCCGTAAAGTGCCTTTTTAAGCTTAAGAACGTGTCCTTTTTTCATGTGAAGAATGGATGGTGGTTCAACATAGATATTTTGCTTCAGTTCTCCTTGCAAAAATGCAGCCACAGCATCCATTTGCTCAATTTGAAGCTTATAACGTGCAGCCAACGCGAACAAGTATCTTACTGACGTATATCGAACGACAGGTGAAAACGTTTCTTCATAATCCACTCCTTTGCACTGGGTATATCCTTTCACAACAAGCCTTGCTTTGTACCTAATGGTATCATTTGGCTCCTGTTTCTTTTTAAAAATCCACTTCGTTTTAATTACGTTGCAATCTTGTGGCTTCGGTACAGAAATCCACGTTTCATTCTCTTCCAATGATGCTAATTCACTTTCGACAGCTACTTTCCATTTCTTGCGGTCTTCACAAGATAATGCTTCCTCTATCGAATTTGGCTCTTCTATCTCTGGCAAAGCTGCTTTATAACTAGTATGAGCCTTTGGTTCTTTCTTGGCAATTCGCTCACTTCGCCTTAATTCAGATGTAACTGGAACTGCTGATGGAACTGGAATTTCTACAATCACTGCGTCACTTTCATTAACATCAGGTATTTCCCCCACTTCATTGTTATTGTCAGGCAATGAACTAAATGACAATGAACTCGAGTCCAAATCGTAAGTGTCTGAATTCTCTACGGAATCTGAATCTTCAATTGCATTTTTTTCATCAGGGTAGCGAAAGAAATAAAAATCGTTTTCAGATTCACTCAGCATTGAAAAACCTTTAATATTTTCATCGAATTGCACATCTCTTCGAAGAACGACCTCCTTACTCTTGATATCATATACTCGATAACCCTTTGATGTTATGCCATATCCAACAAAAATGCACTTTTCAGATTTTGGATCCCATTTCTGACGCTTTTGTTTTGGTACAAACGCCATTGCCAAACATCCGAAAATTTTCATATGGCTTACATCCGGCTTTCGTCCTGTCCACATTTCTTCAGGAGTACTTTTCAGACATTTATGAGGACTTCTATTTGCTATATACACTGCCGTTTGTATTGCCTCTGCCCAAAAACGTTTCGGAAGCTTTGCCTCGCCTTTTCTGTTATTGTTCTGTTGATTCGCTCAGACAACCCGTTTTGTTCTGGATTGTATGGAACTGAAGTTTGGTGAACTATCCCGGATACCTTAATGTAATGCAGCATGTTCTTGTTTACATATTCAGTGCCATTATCGGTCCTCAGAATCTTTATTTTTGCATCAGACTGGGTTTCAATCATCGTTTTAAACTCCTTAAACTTTTCGAATACTTCAGTTTTACTTTTGATGAAGTACACGAAAATTTTTCTTGTAAAATCATCTACGAAATTTACAAAATATCTGCTTCCGCCTAACGATTTAACTTCCATTGGGCCGCAGACGTCACTATGCACAATCTCCAGAACCTTTGTAGCTCTGTACCCTTCATTGGAAAAACTTCCTCGTATGTGCTTTCCTTGTGCACAACCTTCACACAAAGTTTTCTGCAAAGCTTTTTCTTGAAAGTTCACTCCTGCTACAAGTCCATTCTTCAGCATTTTCAAGCCTTCGTTGTGCAAGTGACCAAATCGTTTATGCCACTTTTGAAACATATCTTCCGCTTTGGCTATGAAAAGTTCATGAGATTTTGGCGTGTCTAACTTATACATGCCATCCACATTTGAAGCAGTCACTATTAATTGATTTTCGTCATTGAAGATTTTACACCCAGATTTATCAAATACCACCCGATTGCCTCGTCTGACCATCTGACTTACGGATAGTAAGTTCTCAGCAACTCCAGATACATATACCACGTTACGAATTGGGATAGTACATACATCGCCATCATTCACCACATTTAACTGGATATCTCCTCTGGATATACATAGTTTTTAAAACATTGTCATCTGCAATCTTCACTTCACCATCATACGGCCTTGGGTTCTGGATCAAACTGCAATCTTTTGTCATATAAGCCGACGCTCCACTATCGACATACCAATCCTTGCTCCTGGCAGTATTCCTCACTGAATAAGCAGCAAATAAAGAAAAATCTTTCTTCCAAGGCTTGTGATGCTCTTTGCCTTTTTTAGTTGGGCAATCTGATGCAAAATGTCCAACGCTATCGCACGCAAAACATCTGCGCTGTGTTCCTCCTTTCTTTGAATGTTTTTTCTTATAGAAAGTTTTTTTGCTTATTAACGCATGACTGGAGTTCTCCAAGCGAACATCTTGTAAGAGCTGCATTTTTATTTAATCTGCCGTAATTTTTGCGCCACAGCTTCCCAATGACATTATCATGGGACGATATGTCTCTGGAAGTCCTTTCAGCAACAAGCAGCCCAGCCACTCGTCATTCACCATGAATCCGATCGATCCCAGCTTCTGGGATGTTGTCACAATCTGCGATACATAATCCTCGACTGAATCGCAATCTTCCAGTTGGATTGAACACAATTTTTGCAGCAACCCCACCTTTCTGTCCAAACCAGAATCCTCGAATAGATCTCTTAATGTCTTCCAGACATTTCTAGCTAATGTGCAGTCTCTTACATACACATATAGTGATTTATCTATGGATAAAATCAAACGATACTTTGCCTTCTCTTCCTCTGATACACTCGGTGTGGATCCGGATGCATTGCCTGTAGATCCATTTGCTTGGGATGTTCCAACTTCCTCACCAGAATCAGCTACGTACTTCCATAGTCCATCCAGCTTCAGTTGCGCTTCCATTGCAAAACTCCATGTCATCCAATTAGCAGATCCAACGAGCTTCTCGAACTTCTCCAAGTTTGCGATGCCAGCCATTTTAACGCTTTCGTTTAAATTTACTTAAATATTGGTAACGAATCTCGATCTAAATGCCTGGGCCCATAACCTATTGGAAATTAATAATTACCAGGCAGTTTGAAAGTGAAATCGAGAATAGAGAAAATTTTATTTTCAAATCAAATATTAAATACATAAATCAATGAAACATTTATAACAAACAATTCGTTTCAGACAAGAGTTTTCAACAAAGTATATAATCTAACATTTTTGCATTCTGAAACGTGGATTATCACATTCCTTTACATCTTTTGCAGCGATTTTGTACACTGGTGTCAATTCGATGCCTTGTTTTTCTAAATGCTGACGGCACTGCAGTGAAAGATAATCACCTCCAAGCGGTTATTTCACTAGTGCCTGTGATAATACATAGCCTTCGAACACAGGAACTGCTGACTTATGCGTAGCACCACTGTCAACCACCAAAGCAGTTGAACGTCCACTGACGAATGCTGCCAATACCGCATTTAAAAGAAAAAAAAATCGGGCACATTGTATTTCTCGAGCCTGAGCTCTGTAAGTTTTTCGCGATTGTTACGCACATTCCACGAGGCTTCCGAAAATAGAATAGGATTTCGGTTCGGTTTGTGTTACTTTGGCATATGTGTAGTTAATAACTTTCTCAAAGAGCTCCCAGTCATCGATCATGCCATCTTTAATATACATATGTTTGTATTTCTATGTGAGGTCGAGGCACATTCACGTATGTGGTATCCACGAAATATTTCCGAGCATCTGCATCTAGAAGTAGGCTGCTGATTTCGGAGTTGTTTCTGCAAGACAAATAAAATTTTATTTTCATGTAATTTTTTTTTTGAAAACTGTCAAACTTGACACTACAAAAAATTATAGCTCAACTATAAAAATGACTGTCAAATTTATAGCATGTAATCAACTTTAATAAAAAAGTTCAACTTTTTGAACTTTCTGATTTCCGAAATCACGGAGAATATTACATGCTATAAAAAATAGCAAATGTGTGCCTATTCACTCTCGCATTCTCTAAGCGCGTTAGGTTATGCTCGCATGCTTTTTCTTTCTTACAAAAATTGAATAAGATAAGTTCAAGAAAAATCACATGGAAATTGGGCTTTAGGCTTTAGCAAAATATTACTGGTACGCTCGCTTCACGTCAACAGCTTTGCATCAACCCACAATTGCGACAATTACCCAACGTAGCATTGGTGAATGACCGTTACTTAGGCTAAGTTCACATGAGCGTTTTTTCAACGCGCGTTTGCTATTGCGTTTTTTTAACGCAATTTTTGGTACTTTTCACACGGGCAGACAACGCGCGTTAGTTATAAGTAGCAGGGCAAAAATGAACGCAGTTGAAGTTTCCAAATTTTCTTATCTCGTGCTTAAATACATCAAGCAAAAACATAAAAAAAGAAAATGTTGGGTGCATCTAATAAATATTCAGCGATGTCGACATGGGATCATGGAGAGTCATACGTTAGATAAGCGTGTACTTGCTACTGTGTAGGCCTAGCGTAGGCAATAAAAGGCGGTGAGGTTAGTTCTTTCATTAGAATTTTCCAGGCTATAATTATAAATGATGATAGCAATGATCTTTACTCTGTAGGGCAATCGCAGTCATCTATTTTACAAAGCATCGTTGAGTCGCGATATACAATATTTCAGCGAATTCCACTCGTAGTTCGCTATGACAATGCATTTACAAGATCATCACGTAAATAAACAGACAAAGCCACTCCCACCTCCATACTTGGAGTATGCTGACGAAGTATCTACAAACAAATTATTATTCGGATGAAAACGTTATAGTGAATGAGCAGTTATTAGAGATGAGAAGATTATCCAAATCTTTTCGTATCAGCCAGCAAAATATGGAATCAAAATATTTTCGTTGTGTTACACAGCTGATAGCTGTTCTTTCTTTGGAATGATTGATTTTTACAAACAAGTATGGTTTGAATGTGACAACAGTCAATTTTTTACTTCACTACCGTCAGCTACGAATTAGATGAATAAGTTTCATCGGTAACCTTCGACATAACAAAGTTTACATTCCAAGAGAACTATGGCCAAATCCCACAGAAGATATAGAAACGTCCCGATATGCACTCAACAAAAATGGAACTTTTTCGTGACGAAGAAGAAAAGCGTTTTCCCCTGTCAACCAGTTATGCATTATTTAACCTAATGTAGAACAAATAAATGACCATTGAGCATTTTATTTTCATCATGCTGGTCGTGGTTGAGTTAAATATATTTTGTTGCTATTCCAGTCTCCATCCAAGCACCAAAAATTAACATCACTTGGCGTGGAATTGGCAACGGAAAACATGAAGAGCCGCTCACAAGCGAATAAAACGATACCCCAATGTTCGGGCTGGTCTTGACCCTATGCTTAAAAAAAAACTTCTCTGAACCAGTTGGCCCAAACTCAGCAGACCTATCGGTTACAATTGAGCGAGATAAAACCGGTCGGTTCCCATCTAAGGTTCGTTGGTACATTTGCGTGGATATTGATTCTAAATTTGACCGAAAGACACGCAAGAAATGCAATGGCTGCAAGGGGCCAATGTGCAACAATCTCATTAAAATTATAACACTACGCTGCAATAGCCGCTGAATTGACATTTTTTTTAAAATTATTTCTAGTAATACAAGGTTCTTTCTAAACCAATCAGTTATCAATAAAACAAACAAACAAACCGAAATTGCTCATTATTAAACATTCTTCATACAAAATGTATGAAGAAATTTACGGGTACTCGGGTACCTTTATTAGGAGGGTATGGAGTATTCGACTTTGGATCGGCTCTACAGCCGAGAAAACGATCATAGAAAGCTAAGAAATGTGAAAAACGATAGAAAACGACTATTGATAAGATATCTGGAGCCTCAAAGTTGTAATTTTTTGGGTTTGAAAAATATTTGAAATATTTTACTTCAAAGTCCGTTCGGGTACCCAGGTATCCGTGTCAGGAGGGTTAGGATTAAAAAAATTGGCTTAAGTTTACTGACCATCTCCAATTTAATTTTTTTAAGGGATAATAGGATTAACATTCTCCAATATGTCCAACATCAGCTTTGCTGACACACAGATGTTGGACACATTTTTCATGAATGTAACAATCAATAATTTAATTGTAAAGAGAAACCAAACCGAATTATAATGTTATATGGATTCATAATTTTTTGAAATGTAAGATATTGAAATATAGGAGTCAAAGCACAATATATATATATTAGGCTGATTCAAATTTTTTTTTTTTTTTGCTTTTTTTAAGGTGCTGTTGCTTAAAAAGTAAGTTTATGATATGAAGAAAAAGTTCACGAAAATTCAGCTCTGTAACTTAATTTTTTAAGGTGGCGCCGGAGCCTGTTAGTTTTACATGTAAATTGTATGGAAAAACTATTTTTTACAAAAAAAGGTATCTAAATAGGGCTACCAGATGCGATACTAAAGTAGCAAAAGTGCTACTTTTGCAAGGGCTTTGCTACCTTGTTTTTGGTTTTGCTACTTTTCATGTTTGCAGTGTAAAAGGAAATATTTGAACTGAAGTGATGACCTTTTTTTTTTTTTTGCTCATCAAAGTTATTGAAATTATTGTTTTGATTTGTTAATTTGCTGGGGTTTTTTGTTAGGAAGTGATTACCTTTTTTTTTTTTGCTCATCAAACTTATTTGAAATTATTGTGTTAATTTGCTGGGGTTGCGAAGTGAGGACCTTTTTTTTTTTTTTTTTTTTTTGCTCATCAAAAATATTTGTATGAAAATTAAAAAAAATTAAGGTTTTCTGTAATTCGATTATTTAAAGGTCACTTTTATTTTGCACTAAATAATTTTAGATAAGGCTGATATTTAGCAACCGGATGGAAAACAAAATTAAAAATTAAAAAATAAAATGAAAGACTTAATTTTTGTTTTTTGAAAAAATTGGAAAGACTAAATTTTATTTTAAAAGATTTTTTCGTTTTTATTTTCCCGACGTTTCGGAGTTTTTTTGACTCCTTCTTCAGGGTTACAATTATAAAACTTTATAATTTAACCCTTTTATAATTGTAACCCTGAAGAAGGAGTCAAAAAAACTCCGAAACGTCGGGAAAATAAAAACGAAAAAATCTTTTAAAATAAAATTTAGTCTTTCCAATTTTTTCAAAAAACAAAAATTAAGTCTTTCATTTTATTTTTTAATTTTTAATTTTGTTTTCCATCCGGTTGCTAAATATCAGCCTTATCTAAAATTATTTAGTAATTAAGGTTTTCATTTACAAAATTCCACATTGATATGTGCTACTTTTGTACTAAGGATATGCTACTTTTGTACTAAGGCCATCTGGTAGCCCTATATCTAAATGAATAAGTGATTAGTGTTGTTGAGCTGTAAAGGGTCGTTTTTCGACGTACTTTTTTACGCTGAATCCGAATCTGGCCTCAGAATTGACCCATCATGTCGGAATCCTGAAATATTTGAGGCTAAGTACCTAAAACATGATGTTTTTTGTCTACTTTCGAGGCCATGTATAGGATTCAAAGAAAGTTGATAAGCTTATTTTTAACAAAAGCATCATTTAGTACCATCCTTGCCCTTTAAAATGAGTTTTCAAGTGGTGATCTGTGATGCTCCTTGCAAAGTTGCAGCCATTTCAAGGTGACATGAATTTGAAACCCGTTGGTTAATATTGTTGGGTTGTAACCCTTTGTAGGGGATCCAATTCATGCCACTTTAAAATGGCTATAACATTGCAAGCTCATTTTAAAGAGCAAAGATGGTACTAAATGATGCTTTTGTTAAAATTAAGCTTATCAACTTTCTTTGAATCCTATACATGGCCTCGAAAGTAGACAAAAAACATCATGTTTTAGGTAATTAACCTCAAATATTTCAGGATTCCGACATGATGGGTCAATTTTGAGGCCAGATTCGGATTCAGCGTAAGAAATAACGTCGAAAAACGACCCTTTTCAGCTCAACAACACTAATCACCTATTCATTTAGATACCTTTTTTTCCATACAATTTACATGTAAAACTAACAGGCTCCGGCGCCACCTTATAAAATTGAGTTGCAGAGCTGAATTTTCGTGAACTTTTTCTTCATATCATAAACTTACTTTTTAAGCAACAGCACCTTAAAAAAAGCAAAAAAAAAAAATTTGAATCACCCTAATATATATAGGTATGTGCTTCTTATAAAGTGAAAGCATCGCAAGTAAGAGAGTTCCATTTTGTTCGTTGAAGTAGGTAGACGTGCCTCGCTGTCGTGTCGCGTGCTATTCACCAAGCTGAAAATTAAATGGCGGCTCCCTTCCACGTGGTTTTTATAACTCGTGAATTGTAATCGGACAATATCGCATTCAAAAATATTTTTTAAAATAAACTTTCAAGAAAATACAAATAAAATTATTAATTGGTGATGGCGTTATAACTCTTTGAGTTGGCCAAATAAATCTCTAAGCCTATACACCATGGTGTATAGCCGACAGAGTAACTTTAAAAAAACTAAAAAACTAAAACTAAAACCTAAATCGCAAGTAAGAAAACTCACTGGTAGACTTCAGTCGATAGAAGCAGAACAAATGGAAAACTTGCTTACCGTTTCTAATCGTAACGCATGCAATTCGATTGCACCCCTCTTAGTTACAATGCTAAAAATGCCTTTTTTTACCACTTACAGGTTGTTAAGATAAACAAATGAGATGGTTCTGCTGTCAAACCTGCCTTAGACGACGCAGTTAAAAATGCCCTAATGGATCGCCCCAATTTCAAAGAACAGTTTGGACTTATTAATACACGCTTGGTGCTCTGTGCGTTGGCAGTAGGAGTCGCAGTGTTGGCTCAGGCTGGTATTTCAAACATCCCTTCCCAGAGTCACGTCCCGCGCTACTTTTCAGTGTACTACCTTACTTTGATATAATGGGCATTCTCACCTTGCATACCACACTACGCGAAAAGGGCACGTTCGCTGTAGCTATACAAAAAGTCCCAACGGCATACAGCTCATTTGGGAAGTTAGTTCAGATACGAAAAAGTATGATGATAAATGCACAGTCAATTTATCGGTAAAGGATGCAAAATCATTGCGTGAGAAAGAAGGAAAAATAGCTCATTATAAGTGAGAAAAATGATTTGGAGGAAAAAGAGACATCGAAAGTTTTGAATAAAATGCAGCTGGAAACTGGCTTACAGCCGATACATGCTGAAGTACCCTTTTTTTAAACAACTTTAATTTTTTATACTTTTTTCAATCAGTCCGTTGCATTTATTTAGAATTTCATGTAACATGAATAATGAAAAACAAAAATGAAAATAAGACTTAGATCGTTGTCCAAGTGGAGAACAAACTGTTTTAATTGAAATAAGTCAAATTGATAAATAGGTATGGAACTGAAATATTTATGATGAAGAAACTATACGTTAATAACTACAATGAAGAGAATATAACTTAGCGCATGACAAGAATAGGGTAATACAAACAAGCGACGAAAATTGTATTATTTTTATTATATCCCCACGCGGCATAGGGTCTCCACAAAACCTTCCAACTTGCACGATCAGTAGAGAGTGTTTTCAATTGTTTCCAACATTTCCCCGATTCATATTTTTCCTACTCTAGCGAACGTTTCCATAATTATTTATGTCAGCCGTGATTCCTGCTGCTTTGAGGATTCCACTCTTTTGGGGGGTTATCTTCCTCGGTAATTTGTTGTTTAAATTTATTTGAACCAAGACTGGGCTAAGGAAAATATAAGGTTGTCAAATATGGTTATTCGATGGTCAATCGAATGCACTAAAAATTCTCGTTTTTTTTCCATTAGTCGAGCACATAATTTTTGCTCAAAACCGCTTAGTATTCATATTCATTAAAGTTTATTTTTCTGTATCTTGTGAATTAATGGTATATAGAGTAGTTTTGAATTTTTTTCAAACTGAAATTAAAATTTAAACCATCTGTTCAGTGCCAAATCCAGTCGGTGGATTTCTTCATGTCTTGTGCGAACCTAAAGAAGGACCTTTTACAATTCTAACTATGTACGTATTTCCTTACCCAATGAAACTTAAGAGTGCGACTTTATTAAGCCATCTTTTATTTATTTTTAAATTTAATGTAGTTCGATATGGGACATATTAAATGATTCGAACGTTTAAATGACATTGACAATAAAATCACAATTCCAAGTACGACACAAGATCGTACAAGGAACTCGCTAAAGAATATACTTAACAAATCTAAAAAGTCGTTTGAAAATCTCGCTAAAATACTCTTTGAAAATGTAAAGGAAATAATATACATTTCGAGAACATTTTTGGATCGGTAAAAAAGTTTAAAAAATTACATTATACTTGTAAGAGTCCTTATTGCGTACTGTGGCAAAATATTTTCGTCGAAAGTGACATCCGAGAAAAGATGTTAAGTGACAAAGTCATCGCCCTGGCTAATTTCAAAATTTTATTTTTTTTTCTCGAGTTAAGTGTGCGCAATTGATCACATCGTGCTGTTTATATAATTCACTTTTGCACTATATAAAAATGGTGCACATAGTTGAAGGTATAAGTAATATTTTAAGCTTATTCGATTAGATTTATGTAATATAAGTGTATTAAAAAAAATAATAATTTTATTTGCTAGTAAAAAAATAATCTTAAATTTTTGCTTTGCGTCCCATATCTTTAGAGGCACATAAAGGCACATGGAAATTTTATTATCTATATAATCTAAGTTTAAGGTTTCTAAATATGTTCGATTTTTTACTCCCTACTTGCCCTTGCCGAACTTTTCAATTTTGCAGGTAACGGCGCTATCGTAAAAAAACATCGACATGTTAAATGTTCTAAGAAAGTACCCTCCAATTAAGCCTTGTACAAAGAAATCAAAAGATATTGTTTTTAATTATGTTTTAGAAGTGATTAGAGTAGAAAACTTTGAATCACAAGTTAAAAAAAGTGCGAAGTTCGGTAAATTGTTTTTGTAAATCAGCTGCCAGAAATTGGATTGCGGTTGGGCGGGATATCATTAAATTTGAGAAAAAGTATGATGAGTGGCTCTTCAAATGTGTTATCAGATCTTGGCCTCATACTGATAAACATTTCACCTCAAAAGGTATGAGAAGAGGACGGCCGAAACAACCTTTTTCAAAACTAAAAAACTGTACGTCAAATTATGTGAATGGCTTCCCATGCCACCAACAGGGCATAAGGTCATGGAAAAGATGTTATTGAACATTTTTCTTGCCGATCGGTCAATTAGGGGAAGATGCACAAGAATGTCGCCATAAGGAAATAAAGTAATTTAGGAAGCATAGCACAAGAAAAATGAGTAGGAAGGAAACAAAACAAAATTTATTTAAAATTTTACTTTTAACATTGGACACTCAAATATCTATGTTATGTCCATTACCTCAAAAAACAAGCGGCTCTCTACCCAACGAAGTTTTAAGTCTACTAGAACAGCCGGAATTTAATGAAGAAATATAAGATATTAGATAATTTTTCCGCACACTTAATTAATAACACACTTTTTTCATCAGAATATGAAAAATAAGAAGCTACATAACTTTCTTGAAAATAATTGCACGCAAAAGATTGATCATGGGATTCAAAGAGGAAGGCGACTTCCGTACGAATCTGTAATCAAAAACTAACGGCAAAAGTTTGTGCGCCTAATTTTAGTGCATGAAGTTGGCAAAAAATTCAGTTTTGACTGCATATAACTCAAAAACCAAACGCGATGAAAAAAAATGGAGCTCATTTTTGGATTCAGCGTGTCCAAATCAACCTAAATAGTTATCAGTGATTTTGTTTTTTGACCTGTGTTTCATTGCGTTATGAATTGTAATTATTTTTACATTTTGTTACGTAAAATTTTTTTACACAAAAACTCGGCACGGATATTGGGGAAAATAAATAAAAAATGAATATTTATGTCAAAGTCAACCATATTCCGGTTTGAAATATTTTCGTCCACCTAAAAGGTACAATTTGATGACTGTGCGTCGGCGACGACTACCGTATTCGAATGAACCACGAATTGTACGAGCTCTACGCTGACATTGACATAGTCAAGCGCATTACTATCCAATGTCTGCGCTGGATGGGACATGTTGTACGTATGGACGAAGAAGCTCCGGCGAAAAAGGTGTTTGATGCGGATGCTGCTGGGCGACGACGAAGAGGAAGACCATGCCTCCGATGGAAAGACCAAGCCGAGGAAACCCTATCCACGCTTGGTGTGACTGATTGGAGAAGGCGTGCGCAAAGCAGAGGCGCCTGGAGAGAGCTTTTGAGGTCGGCCATAACCCGGTAACGGGTTGTTATGGCCACCCTAGTAAGTAAGTAAGAAATTATGTTGATTGGTATAAATTCATTTGCTTTCTTTGTATTTTGTACTTTCTCAATAGGAACTACTACAGATTCCTTTCATATACTAGGGAAAACTCCTGTTATCAGAGATTTGTTTATAATAGATACTACATTCTCTCCTATAATGTGAAATGAATCCAGTAACATCCTTTTCCCAACCAAATAATAATAATTTTTTAATGACATCGATAAATATTTATGAACAAATTTTTGTTTTAATGAATTAGTATATAATACTTTAAACTTTGATTTTGAATTAAAATGGTTGCATGGCAACCCTCATATTTAATTTCCTTTATTATTCCAGTTCTTAGTGAATATATTCTCTCATATATTTGTTGTAAATATGTGCTCTCATAACGCTTGCAACGAAACATTGGTGCCGAAACCCGGGAATAATAGTTATTCCCATCAGTGAAAAATATAATTTGATGATTTGCATTTAATTAAAGTTAAATTAAAAAATAGTTGTTTTTGTCGTCGCCAGGCTTTAGTGCTAAAATATAACCGTGCGGTCGGTTGGTCGTTCTTTTTTTGTTCAATTATTTTTTTTTATTTTTTGCAAATTATATTGCTACAATGGTCCAATATCAAAAAATTGTAAAAAATATATAAAAGCAGCACATTTACAGTTACGTTCAAGAGCAATCGGTAAAGCAGCGACGCAAATATTGATAAAATTTGCGGTGAGTCAGATATAAATGCTAACGCAAACTTTATGGATGAAATTGAAGAAGTGTATTTGTCGACAAAATCATTAATCATGTTTTCGCTTAACCCTTTTGCGTCTGCTCCAAGGCCAGCTGCAATTTTTCTCTTAATTTCTAGGCTTATTAAGTCTATATGAGCTATTTTGGTAATTTTTAGCTTTCTAGACTAATCTGGTCACTAGATAATTAGAAGTTGCCTAAAATCAAAAAAAATTATTGAAGCGTAATAACGAAATAATTCTCAAATGTTTTAAATTGTATATTTAATTCCACCTTTTTTACGTGAAACTGCGTACTTTGATTTTTGAAAAATTTTTATAAGTATTTTTATTTAATATTTATATTTTGCACTGAAATTACTGCACATCTGACTTTTTTGACTTCATATTAATAAATGCGTCGTAATTTTTTTGATCACAACATAACGGTTGTTTTTTTGAGGTTTTTTTATTCTGAGAATTGCAAATAATCAATAAGATGTGTAATTTACAAAATTTATTGCAATTATGTCACTTAAACAAGGCTTAGTATTGAAGTTGCTTATAAGCAACTCTAGACGCGAAAGGGTTAAAGAGAAAAGTCCTTCTATGGCGGACATTAGTTGCTTTAATGCGGCATCTTCATCCACTCCAAAATCACGTCTACACAGTTAAATAAAACTGCCTAATTTTGAAGGCAAATATGCAGAATTCCCGAAATTTTTTTCAATTTTTACAAAGCTTGTGCAAAACGATCAAGCACTGGATGATTGTGAGTAGTTCCTCATCCTCAAAGAAAGTCTTGCCGCAAAACCATTGGCAGCAATTTCCGATTTTAATGTAACAGATAAAAATTATTCCAAGGCGCTTCGACGGTTGAAAGATAATTATAACAAAAAGGCGCTCATGTTCGAAGAGCATATCTCGGCTCTTTTTGAAATCGCAAAGATGAAAAAATCATCATCAGAGCAGCTGCGTCAAATTATCGATTAGGTTATTGCACATTTAAGCGCAATGCTATCTATAGGAACTTATGAAAATATTGCAAACGCAATGATAATATTTTTGGCTATGAAACGAGTTGATGTAGACTCGCTTGTAAAATGGGAAGAGTCCATTGATTTCAATAAACTATCGTCATGGGACGAGTGTTCAATTAATTTAGCCAGACCTTGTCAACAATTAGAGGCACGTGAAACAAAAACAAATCGTGATGACTTCAAAACAACTGCGGTGAAAGAAGTCACCAAAAATTGGAAGCCAAAATATAATTTTAAGAAACAAAATTTGACGTCACTGTCAATTGGTAAGTTATCATGCGATTTGTGTCACAACGGTGATCATGCTAAGTGCACACAATGCCAAGAATTTGAAAACAAATCAGCAAGAGAGCGTTACGGAGTTTCACGTTATTTAAAGTTATGCATAATTTGCTTAAAGAAAGGGCATAGTCTCAAAGATTACACGGCATCCAAGTAAGAAATTTGTAATTTGCCGCATCATAGGATGTTGCATCGATTTGGGGGTCAAGATTCCGCATCAAATATAAGTACGCCACAGCAGTCGCTGATGTCTACAACGGTAGCCACAACGGTCCCAGCTGACTCAATTCAAACTGCTCTACATACAGCATTGGTAAACTCATCATCAGTTCCTGAAGTATTATTGGAAACAGCTATAGTGTTCGTCAAAGATAAGCACGGAAATTTACATACTGCACGGGTTATCTTAGATTCTGCGTCGCAAATAAATTTGATTTGTGAAAATACGGCCCAAAAATTAATGCTAAAAAAGACATCGTGTGCATTTGGCGCTAACAGAATTGCTGACTTAAGCACCAACTTAACGAAGCAAACGCAAGATACGCTCAAATCACGTTTTAATGATTTTCAGATCGACTTACAATTTTACGGTTTACCAAAAATTACAGGACTGAAGCCAGATAAATATTTGGATACTTCAAACTGGAATTTACCAAATAATATGTAGATGGCAGATCCAAGCTTCAACGTACCTGCGCGTGTCGACATGCTTTTGGGTGCAGAGGTGTTTTTCGATCTATTGTCAGTCGGCCGTATATTTTTAAATGAACAATTATCGCGCCTACAAAAAATTGTTTTTAGATGGGTTGTTTCTGGAGCAGCAAAGGACATCAACGGATGCAGCACAACGGTGTACAACTTGTTAGTCAACCAGAACGCAGGTGAGCAATTACATATTTTAGGAGAAATATGTTGGCAGGTAGAACATATCGACGCAAAACCAGTATTTTGGACAAATGAAGAAGAAGAATGCGACCGCATTTTCAACAAACATGTTGCAAGGGACGTCACTGGACGGTTTATAGTGAAGATACCTTTTACAAATGAGGTTCACAATTTAGAAGATTCATGTCGCATTGCAGAACGCCGTTTATATTCCCTTGATCGTAGGCTGGACAAGGATCAAGTTACAAAAAAGATGTACAAGCAGTTTATCCATGAATATCTCGAACTTGGGCACATGGTTCTAGTAGGAGATTACGATATTCCGAAAATTAAATACTTTTCACCACATCAGCATGTGATTCGCTTAGAATCGACAAGCACTAAGCTTCGAGTTGTGTTCGATTGCAGCTGCAATACTAGTTCGGGCATTGTATTAAATGAGGTTATGTTGAAGGGTCCTGCGGTGCAGGATGACTTGCTGTCAATAATACTACGTTTTCAATGCTACAAATATGCGATGACTGCAGACGTTGTTAAAATGTACCGGCAAGCGTGGGTGACTGAAGAGGATACATACTATCAAGGAATTTTGTGGCGACCTTCAAGCGACGAAAAGCTACGAACATTTCGCCTTCGTACCACATCTGCGCCACATATGGCTACGAGGTGTTTGAAGAAACTCGGCGAAGATATTGCCTTGATAAGCCCATTGGGGAGCAACAAAATAATTTCAGATTTTTATATGGATGACTTAATAAGCGTAGCTGATACAGAATTTGAGCTGTTTGAGGTTTACAAGCAAGTCAGCAAAATCATGGCTTCTGCGCATTTAGATTTGCGAAAATGGCATTCGAATTGTGAGCTATTTGTGAAAAAAGTTCCTGAGTCCGTCCGGGAAAAACCTTTGCGAGTGAATGACTCCGAGATTATTAAAACCCTTGGCATAATATGGGAGCCATCAGTATATGCGTTTAGGTATGTGTGGCCTGAAATAAACGTAAACAACGCAATTACAAAATGAATTGTGTTAGCCGAGCTGTCGACGTTATTAGATCCATTGGGCCTCATAAATCCCGTCATAGTAAAGGCAAAGATATTTATGCAAGACTTATGGATACTTAAGGTAAATTGGAACGAATCCCTGCCTATGAATTTATACAGCCATTGGGCTGAATATTGTAACAAATTAAAATTGGTGCAAAATATAACGGTTCCCCGTTATGTTCTTTCAATAAATAGTCGAAAACGAGTTGAACTGCATGGCTTCGCCGACGCATCTATGCAAGCATATGGATGCTGTTTATATGTGCGATGCATTGGTTGTAATAATTATGTGAGTATTTGATTATGGAGCGCCAAGTCTAGAGTTGCACCAATCAAGTCAAAATCGTTGCCTTGCTTGGAGCAGCTTGCCGCGGAACTACTTTCTAAGTTACTGGTAAGAACTCAAGCTAATTTTCCGGAGTAATTCAATTGTGGTACTTGATTGGTTACAATCTCATCCATCGACTTGGAAAACATTTGTAGCCCTCAGAGTGGCATCCATACAGGAATTGTCAAAATCGGCTATTTGGAGATATGTCCCGACGAAGATGAATCCTGCTGACATCGTATACCGAGAAGCTTATGTAGATGAATTGCAATCTTCAATGTGTTCACTTTACATGTGGAATGCAAAGAAAACTGCGTTGTAAAATGGATAGAAAGCCACAGCAAAATTCATGACATTCAAATGAAGGTGGCAATTTTACTTAACTCGGTACGAAATCGTAAACACAACATAAAAGTCAACACGACGAGGCACTAATTCGAGCTGTTAACTGTCTACAACAACACTATTTTGAGGCAGGATTCCGATCCTTGAAGTCGAAGAATGATCTATTTGCAAATTACAAACTTAATGGATTGAATCTATTCATCTAGAGTAGCCATGGAGTTGAAATCATCAGAGTTGGTTGTCGCTTAGCAAACGCAAATTTATCATACGATGCTAAGCATCCTATATTGTTACCAATGGGCAGCAATTTTGTACTGTGCTACATACGTTACCTGCATCAAAAAAATATGCATGTTGGTAATCAAGAATTAATGGCGATACTTCGGCAAAGGTTCTGGGTTATCAACGCAAGGAAAATTATTCGCGCCGTAACCAGCAAATGTATACAGTGTTTTCGCTGCCGTCATAAGCTTCAGGAACAGATAATGGGCAATCTCCCTATCGATAGAGAGCGTGTTGCACAGCCGTTTACTACGACAGGAGTAAATTTTTGTGGACCTGTTATGATAACATCTAAATTGAAAGGTATTCGTCTTATGAAATGTTACATTGCGGTTTTTATATGCTTCGCATCGAAGGCGATTCATATTGATGATGTGTCAGACTTAACGTCCAAAGCGTTCATTGGGGCGCTGAAGAGGTTCGTATCACGCAGAGGACTATGTGCTCGCCTGCATTGCGACAACGCGACAAATTTCATTGGAGCACAACGTGAACTCAAGGAGTTCAAAGAAATGATTATGAAACAGCAAACGCAAAATATTATTTCGCAGTATTGCTTGGCAAACTCAATTGAGTTTCATCATATACCTCCCCTCCATAAAAAGCAGCGAAACATCAATGAAGGTGATTTAGTACTCGTCGCCGAAGAAAACATCCCAAAGAAACAAGGGTTGATAGGCCGAATTATTAAAGTTGTGGCGGATTCATCAGGTATCGTACGAGAAGTTGACATTAAGACGAAGAATGGAACGATACGACGTGCCATACAAAAAGTGGCACCGCTTCCGAAGCAAAATGAGATAGTTGACGCACCCGTAGATGCATCAAGGTCATCGGCATGTTAAGTATCGATAAATATTTATGAAAAAATTTTTGTTTTAATTTATTAGTATATAATACTTTAAACTTTGATTTTGAATTAAAATGGTTGCATGGAAACCATCATATTTAATTTCCTTTATTACTTCCAGTTTTTAGTGAATATAGGCGCTCTTATATTTGTTGTAAAAAACCTAGGATATACATATGTATGTACATATAAAAACAAAGATCTAACAGAAAAGTGGTCTGTTCTGTTCATAGCCTTGAAGCGACAACAAGTGAATTTAAATTAAAATACTTTAATTGCAAAAATTGTGTTTCAATTCTAGAAAAAACTAATATAATTAAATTTAAATAAAATAAGATATTTTCTGTAGTTGCAAAAACGCTTGCAACGAAACATTGAAATTTAAAGGCATTATTATTCCTTTCAACTAGATTTCTATAAGTACACATTGGGATGGACTTATTTATTTCTTTAACGCTTTTAACAAAATATTCATTAAATTTTTCTGCTATTTTTAAACTATCACTAGTTTTTTTGTCGTCGAAATAGATCTCATTGATCTGACTAACTTTTTTATTCAATATATAATTTTTAATATTTTTCCACATGGACACCTGATCATTCACGCTATTTTATTGCGGATAAAAAGGTTCTTGCTGTTATTAATTTTAACTTTATAATAATTTCTTAATTCTTTATATTTTGTCCACTCATCGTTATTATATACACACTTTGCTATTTCATATTGCCTTATTTTTTCTCTTTTTAATTGAAATAACTCTTCTGTAAACCACTGGTGATGAACATATTTTATCTCCTTTTCAATTATGAATTCCTTAACTATTTTATGTAGGTTTTTACTAAAGATTTATGTTTTTGTATTACAATCCGTAAAATACATGATTGCAATATCGTTCCTATTAATTTTAGATACAAATTCATTTTTCTTATATTTTAGTATTTTCATACGTTTATTTCTATTATTTTCGATTTTTTCATTTTTCAGACATATTTTTAGCGTTTTATGATCACTTATTTTTAAATCTGTATCCACTGAAACCTAAATATTAATATATTGATTAGTTACCACCCAGTCCATCAATGTGCTTGTGTCACTGGTAATTCTAGTGTGTTCTTTTACAATTTGTTTAAAAGCAAAGTCATCTATAATTTCTTTCATCCTCTTTTTTTGGTTACTACTTGTGATCCAGTTTATATTAAAATCTCCCGTTATAATTACATTTTCATTTAATTCACTAAGTTTTTCAATGAAATTACTAATTATATTGAAAAAATCCGATTGCATATATAATGGCTCAGGTGATCTACATAGACCAGCTAGATATAATGTTACAAAGTTATAATTTAAGGACTGTCCCAGAAAAAACTTGCACTTTTATTTTTTAAGATTATACTCTACCTGATAATCTTATAGGTCTAAAAAGACAAATAATTTATTCCATATAAAGTGACGTTTGATATGATGTATAACACTTGAAGATAGCACTTCTAACGACAAAGATGTCTAGCAAGCAAGAAAAAGTCCGCGAACTGATTTTGTCCACATACCTGCAAAATCCAGGGTTAAAATATTCAGCTATAGCAAAAATAGTTGGTGCATCAGAAAGAACTGTCAAAACGGTTATTTCTAATTATAAGAAGGGTCTACCTGTTTCACGAAAAAAGGGTTCAGGCAGAAAACCAGAATTTTCTAACCCAAAGGTAGCGGCGAAGGTGAAGCGCCTTTTTAGGCAGAATCCCAACACGTCAGTGCGAAATATGGCGGCTAGAGCAGGTACATCAAAATCTACTGTGCAAAGGATAAAGGAGAAAAGTAAGCTAAAGACATATAGAGTTCAAAAAGTACCAGACCGTTCTGATGAAAAGCAGTTGATGGCTCAGATGCGAGCCCGAAAATTGTATGAAAGGTACCTGACTAAATTTGACTGCTGTGTTATGGACGACGAAACTTACGTTAAAGCAGATTTTAAGCAGCTACCTGGGCACGAATATTATACATCACCGAAGAAGGGGAATGTGCCTAGTAAATTCAAAAAAAAAAAATTTCAAAATTTCCGAAGCAATATATGGTTTGGCAGGCCATATGCACCTGTGGCCTCAGAAGCAGCTTCTTTGTTACGCAAGGCACAATCAATTCCAAAGTTTATATAGACGAGTGCCTCGAAAAACGTCTTCAACTATTTATTCGTGCACATGAGGGTTCCGTGATATTCTGGCCAGATTTAGCAACCTCTCATTACTCTAAAGCTACGATGGAATGGTATGCAAGTTAAAAGATCAATTTTGTACCAAAAATAGCAAATCCGCCTAACTGCCCAGAGCTTCGCCAAATTGAAAGATATTGGGCTCTAATGAAAAGAGATCTTCGAAAGAGTGGCAGGACTGCAAAAAATTTTCAAGACTTCAGACTTAAGTGGAAAAGATCGTACCGTACTGTTGATGAAACAACTGTGCAAAATTTAATGAGGGGCCTTAAAAAAAAAAGTAAGAAATGTTTATAGAAAAAACAAAATTGTTAATTAGTTTTTAGATATTTATATTCTGAACACTAGCCATTATTAATAAAAAAATAAAAAAAACCAAAAAAATTGCTGGGTATTTTTTTATAACTAAAAAACAAAGTGCAAATTTTTTCTGGGACAGTCCTTACTTACACATCGAAGAAGGTTTTGACTTTAACTCTGATCATTCCCCGATCATTCTTACAATTGCCGATCATGTTATTTATAGAGATCAAAACACTATGCTGTCGAATAAATTCACTGATTGGGACTTCTTTAAAAATATCCTTGAACTGTCAATAAATCTTCAATCAGCTTTGAAGACAAAAGATCAGCTGGAAGAAGAAATCTTCCAATTCACCCAACAGATTCAACAAGCAGTATGGCGAAGTTATCATCCTATGAAACGTAAAACTGTGGGGAAAAATTATCCAAAGGAAATTAAGAACCTTATTGCTAAAAAAAGATCACTGCGCAGAGTTTGGCAATGCAGCAGATCGCCGGAAGACAAAAATAAATTAAACAGAGCTACACAACAACTCAAGCGAGAAATAAGTAAAATAAAAAATGAATCTCTGGATAGATATTTACGAGAATTAACAGATGAAAAAAACACTGACTACTCGTTATGGAAAACAACCAAAGGGCTGAAAAGACCAATAGCTCATGTGCCACCTATCAAAAGAGGCAATGGAGAGTGGGCTAAAAGTAATAAGGAAAAAGCTGAACTATTTGCTAACCATCTCGAGACCACTTTTCAGCCAAATGAAAGCGATGATTACTTTACGTGTGAACATGTTGTACAAAGTAACGTAATCATTCCACCCATTACGACAGCAGAAGTTAAAAAACATATCAAAACAAAACTAAAACCAAAAAAAGCACCCGGATTCGACCTGATCACTGGTGAAGTTCTGACACAGCTTCCGCACAAAGCTATTGTAAAGCTCACTGCTCTATACAATGCATCAATCCGGCTCAAACACATAGCTAGTCACTGGAAAGTAGTTGAAGTGATTATGGTTCCAAAGCCAAGAAAAAACTTGCACGAAGTATCTTCGTACAGGCCTATTTCGCTTCTACCGATCATGTCAAAGCTGTTCGAAATGCTTCTTTTAAATCGACTGAAACCAATTATTGAATGTCAAAACTTGATACCTACTCATCAGTTTGGTTTCCGAACGAAACACTCGACACTAGATCAAATTCATAGAATAACCGATTTTGTAGAAAAATCTCTAGAAGAAAAAAACGTTTGTTCCTCTATCTTCCTCGATGTCGCACAGGCTTTTGACAAAGTTTGGCATGAGGGAGTTATGTTTAAGCTAGAGTCTGCTCTCCCAAAAAGTTACTTTCTAATTTTGGAATCCTATCTCAAGCATCGCTACTTCAGAATAAAACAGGATGATGCATATTCAAGCATAAAAGAGATTAAAGCTGGCGTTCCTCAAGGAAGTATCCTAGGGCCCATGCTTTATCTAATATATACCAGTGATATCCCAAGCCCTTCAAATTGTATGATTGGTACATTTGCAGCGATACGGTGATCCTTGCTACTGTGAAAAATGCTCAAGAGTCGACGCAAAAACTTCAATCTGCTGTAAGTAAATTAGCCCTTTGGACACAAAAGTGGCGCATAAAATTAAACAGTTCAAAATCAGTTCATATAGACTTTACAAACAAAACCATTCCATACTATCCAATTGAAATTTTGAATAATCGAATTCCATATTCCAACACTGCAAAGTACTTGAGTATGACCCTAGATGCCAAGCTACGATGGAAAGTGCACGTCAAAAAGAAAAAAGAAGAACTTGATATTAAATATCGAAACATGAACTGGCTCCTCGGAAGAAACTCAGCGCTCTCCATCCACAACAAATTATTATTATATAACCAAGTCCTCAAACCGGTTTGGACTTATGGCATACAGATATGGGGGTGTGCCGCATCAACTCATATAGAAAAAATTCAACGCTTTCAAAATAAAGTCCTTCGGTGCATAGTAAATGCACCTTGGTACATCAGATCAAAAGATATTCATCGTGACTTAAAAGTGGACACGGTTTCCACTTAAAAGTGGAACGAGAAGACTTAAACGCAGAAAACCCTTCGAACTTGTAGGGACCAGACAGTAGCTAGGAAGTCCAAGGGGAAGCACCTAGCTCTTATTATCTTTAAATAAATAAACTTAAGCTGCTCGTTAGTCAATAGACTAGTTGTAGTCATAGGAAATGTTTGTTAATTTTAAATAAATATTTCATATAAAAAAAAAAAAAAAAAATTCAACTTTTTTCGAGTTATTCAAACTTTTTCAAAATTTTTCAACCTCTTTCAACTTTTTTCGGCTTTTCAACCTCATTCAACTTTTTTCGAGACTTCCAAGTTTATTCAAGCTTTCAATCTCTTTCAACTTTTTCAATGCTTTCATATATTGTCGAGTTAATCAACCCTTTTCACCTGTTTCTACCTCTCTCAACGTTTCTCAACATTTTCCATAAATGAATAAACAACTTCTTTAATTTTTTTAACTTGTTTTTGGCTTTTCAACCATATTCAATATTTTTTAAATATTTCCGACTTCTCATTCAATTGCATTACATTTTTTCAACTTTTTCAACCTGAAAACGAAAAACCGAACTTTGGTCGGTCTCATTGGTACTTAAGACATAAGAAACATGCGGTCTATATATATGGTGACCATACGTCCCGTTTTTAACGGGACAGTCCCATTTCCAAGCCTCCTGTCCCGTTGTTCCGAAAGAAGACAGAATCATCCCGTTTTCAGAAAATGTCTTATTGAATTTTAAAATCCATGTAATAGCTGTACTTTACGCGTAAAACAAAGCGTCACGTCGTTGTTTGAGCCAATAACTGTGGCTACCCGCCTCGCTTTCAAATATTAATAAAATGTGTGTCATTTATATTGAAAATTGGGAAGTTTCTGTCGCAAGTCTTATTTAAAAAGAAAGCCCTACATTTTGAAGAAAATTCGCTTCACCGAAAAATATATCAAACCGGATAAAACGAGTTAAAATCGACTATTTTTATAAATTTTATTTCTTTTGCAGTGCAGGTAAATCAAAATTGTGTTGTATTTTATTTTGTATTTCATTTGAAATTTGAATTTAATCTTAAGACTATAGTTCTCATCTCATGTTCCAGTGTAGATGGATGTGCTTTTTCTTTTTAGAAATGTCATTCCGAATCTGTTTAAATAACTTAATTTTTAAAATTCGAAAGTGTTTTTCCAATATTGTATTTTTATGCTTAATGGTTTCAAGCTCAATATATATGTATAGTTTATTTTTAAAGGCCGCGTCCCGTTTTGATGCAAAAAAAAAAAATGGTCACGTTATCTATATATCATGATTTTATATCTTGTTCTAGCAAGATACAGTGGAACATCGATTATCCGTCTCCCGATTAACCGTCACTCCGATTAACCGTCACATTTTGTCAGCAAACTTTTTTTTCGTTTTGTTTCGATTCTGTTTATGTATGCATACAATGCGCGAAGCGATTCTGTCTGAAATTTTTCTTACGAAATTCGGAGATGAAAATTTCGCAGAAATTCATTAATTAGATCACTTTGTGTGTGATTCAATTTCATAACATGATTGATTTTCCAGGTTTTTTTTGGACATTTCAACTTCTCAGCTTAACACTGCTCATATATTATCAACTTTATCAGCCTTCTTCACCTGGTTCAACCTCTTTCAACTGTTTTCAACATTCTCCATACTTTTTTGACTTTTTTGTTGGAAGATTTGAACCTCTTTCAATTTTTTTCGACTTTTTCAACCTGGTTCAATTTATTTCGAAATTTTCAACTTTTTTTCAAGTTTTTCAACCTTTTTAAATTTTATCGACTATTCAACCTTATTCAACATTTGTCAATCTCTTTCAACTTTTTTTAAAATTTACTAAATTCTTTTGAATTTTTCAACGTTATTCAACTTTTCGAGGTTGTATTGTGGCAAAAGAGCTACAAAAAATTAGAAACAAGTCCAATAGCGTAAAAGTAACCAACGCACACCCAGCTGTAGTTCTCAATGTGCTGAATCAACCTGCTATGACTAAAAGTAAAACCCCTACCCAACCTGCGAATAAAATATCTTATTCTAAAGCAGCAAAAAATGGTAATTTTTTCAACAGAATAAACCCGGAAGAAAATAATAAAATGCTGCATGAAATTCTAGCCAAGCTAAATAATCAAGAAGAATTTAATAAGTCATTGCAAGGGCGGCTTGAGAAACTAGAAAAAAATACACAAAAAGCGCTCGTTAAGTCAAAATAATGCTTAAGTCTATAAGACTTTTCAAACATAAGGATGAACTCGAAGCGATTCTTGAAACAGAAAAAATTGATGTTTGTCTAATTTCAGAAACGCACTTCACAAATCAATCAATTATTAAATTCCGAAACTATGAAATATATCATACAATACATCCAAATAACTGTGCCAGAGGTGGAAGCGCTGTTATTGTGAAAAGAAATCTACAGCACTACGAAGATGAAAAATTTAGCACACACGAAATACAAGCGACCTCTATTGTTATTTCTGACAACCAACATCCATTATCTATTACAGCACTCTACAGTCCTCCGAGGCACAACATCACGGCTGATCAATATAAAAAACTCTTACTGAGAAGCAAAACTCGATTTATAATTGGTGGAGACTTTAACGCAAAACACACTCACTGGGGTTCAGGTTTAATAACATCCAAAGGCCGTGAATTACTTAAAGCGGCTCAATCAATCGGCTGCGAATTTATCTCTACTGGTAAGCCTACTTATTGGCCAACCGACCCAAATAAAATACCAGATGTAATAGATTTCTTCATGATTAGTAAAATTTCAAAAAACTAAGGACTGTCCCAGAAAAAACTTGCACTTTTATTTTTTAAGATTATACTGTACCTGATAATCTTATAGGTCTAGAAAGACAAAATATTTATTCCATATAAAGTGACGTTTGATATGATGTATAACACTTGAAGATAGCACTTCTAACGACAAAGATGTCTAGCAAGCAAGAAAAAGTCCGCGAACTGATTTTGTCCACATACCTGCAAAATCCAGGGTTAAAATATTCAGCTATAGCAAAAATAGTTGGTGCATCAGAAAGAACTGTCAAAAGGGTTATTTCTAATTATAAGAAGGGTCTATCTGTTTCACGAAAAAAGGGTTCAGGCAGAAAACCAGAATTTTCTAACCCAAAGGTAGCGGCGAAGGTGAAGCGCCTTTTTAGGCAGAATTCCAACACGTCAGTGCGAGATATGGCGGCTAGAGCAGGTACATCAAAATCTACTGTGCAAAGGATAAAGGAGAAAAGTAAGCTAAAGACATATAGAGTTCAAAAAGTACCAGACCGTTCTGATGAAAAGCAGTTGATGGCTCAGATGCGAGCCCGAAAATTGTATGAAAGGTACCTGACTAAATTTGACTGCTGTGTTATGGACGACGAAACTTACGTTAAAGCAGATTTTAAGCAGCTACCTGGGCACGAATATTATACATAACCGAAGAAGGGGAATGTGCCTAGTAAATTCAAAAAAAAAAAATTTCGAAATTTCCGAAGCAATATATGGTTTGGCAGGCCATATGCACCTGTGGCCTCAGAAGCAGCTTCTTTGTTACGCGAGGCACAATCAATTCAAAAGTTTATATAGACGAGTGCCTCGAAAAACGTGTTCTACCATTTATTCGTGTACATGAAGGTACAGTGATTCTCTGGGCCGATTTAGCAACCTCTCATTACTCTAAAGCTTCGACGGAATGGTATCAAAGTAAAAAGATCAATTTTGTACCAAAAATTGCAAATCCGCCAAACTGCCCAGAGCTTCTCCCAATTCGGAGATATCGGGCTCTAATGAAAAGAAATCTTCTAAGGAGTGGTAAGCCTACAAAAAACTTGCAAGACTTTAGACTTAAGTGAAAAAGATCGTTCCGTACTGTCGATAAAACACCTGTACAAAATGTAATAAAGGGCCTTAAGAACAACGTTAGAAATTTTTATGAAAAAAAAAAAAATTGGTAATTATGTTTTCAGTTATTTATATTCTTAACACTAGCCATTATTAATAAAAAAAGAATAAGACCAAAAAAATTGCTGGGTATTTTTTTATAACTAAAAAACAAAGTGCAAGTTTTTTCTGGGACAGTCCTTACTTTTATAACAAGAAACCATAATTCTTGTTCTATTATAAAACTTTTTATTATTTCAACAGGCAAGCAATTACATATTTTAGGAGAAATATGTTGGCAGGTAGAACATATCGACGCAAAACCAGTATTTTGGACAAATGAAGAAGAAGAATGCGACCGCATTTTCAACAAACATGTTGCAAGGGACGTCACTGGACGGTTTATAGTGAAGATACCTTTTACAAATGAGGTTCACAATTTAGAAGATTCATGTCGCATTGCAGAACGCCGTTTTTATTCCCTTGATCGTAGGCTGGACAAGGATCAAGTTACAAAAAAGATGTACAAGCAGTTTATCCATGAATATCTCGAACTTGGGCACATGGTTCTAGTAGGAGATTACGATATTCCGAAAATTAAATACTTTTCACCACATCAGCATGTGATTCGCTTAGAATCGACAAGCACTAAGCTTCGAGTTGTGTTCGATTGCAGCTGCAATACTAGTTCGGGCATTGTATTAAATGAGGTTATGTTGAAGGGTCCTGCGGTGCAGGATGACTTGCTGTCAATAATACTACGTTTTCAATGCTACAAATATGCGATGACTGCAGACGTTGTTAAAATGTAACGGCAAGCGTGGGTGACTGAAGAGGATACATACTATCAAGGAATTTTGTGGCGACCTTCAAGCGACGAAAAGCTACGAACATTTCGCCTTCGTACCACATCTGCGCCACATATGGCTACGAGGTGTTTGAAGAAACTCGGCGAAGATAATGCCTTGATAAGCCCATTGGGGAGCAACAAAATAATTTCAGATTTTTATATGGATGACTTAATAAGCGTAGCTGATGATTGCATATATAATGGCTCAGGTGATCTACATAGACCAGCTAGATATAATGTTACAAAGTTATAATTTACTTTTATAACAAGAAACCATAATTCTTGTTCTATTATAAAACTTTTTATTATTTCAACATTCCAATAATCTCTAATATTTTTTTTATACCCTACACCGAGGGTATATTCACTTTGTCTCTCCGTTTGTAACACATCGAAGGGGGCATGGCAGGTATGGAAAAGTATATAGAAATCGGTTGACGGACACGCCTACCGCCCATACTCTATGCATATTTACTCAGGCCAATTTTGAAAAAACTTGCAGCGATTTTGATGAAACTTGGTGATTTGGTGCAAATATGAACCAAATTAGGATTAGCTTGGGTTTCAAGTTTCCAAAGGGTCGTAAAGGGGCGTGGCATAGGCCTAAATTTTATCATTTATACCACCATATCTTGTAAGCCGTTCATATCAAATATATCTTGAATTGAGATAAAAGTGGAATTGAAAATGTGGTTGTGGCACTTTTCAACTGTTAAAAATTTTGATTCCATATATCTCAAAATTGGCACAAACGATTTTCATAAAAATTATGGAAATGATGCCGCTGAAAGCAGTCATCAATACAAGCTCAGCCATTTTACTGAAAAAACGCGTTGAAGGGCGTGGCAACGCCCACAATATTTATAAACGTTATATTAAGAGAACGAACAACGTAATCGTGATGAAATTTAATGAGGTAGATATACTTGCCATAAGGTCTCTTAATACAAAAATTTAGTCCAATAGTACCTGTGGGCGTGGCACCTCCCATATAAGCAAAAATTATTTATTGTTATAGATAGTGTGTTAAGAGAGTAATCTTCATAAAATTTGGTGCATAGATGTCAATTACTTAAAAATAAATTAATTTTGACAGAATTGCATCAGTGGGCGTGGCACCTCCCATATTAACATAAATTTGTAAGTGCTGTTTTAAGTAAACTATTGCAGCAATTGCTATGAAATTTAATGAAAGTTGTTCAGTTGCTATCGAGTATATCTGAATCAAAAGTGGCTGAAATAGCACCAGTGGGCGTGGCACCTCCCATACAAATAAAATACGGTAAGTGGCATATTTATCGAAATATGTGAGCAATCATACTAAAATTTGGTGTTAGGGGTTTGCTTATGAAAAGCTATTTCTGAATCAAAACCGGGCTGGATTGTACCAGTGGGTGTGTCACCGCCCTAAATTTTAAATTTAACTACAGCATATGCAAACTATGTAAGATATCGTGCTGAAATTTAATATGAGGATGTCGATCACAAATATAATTTGTTGAACCAAAAGTGGGCGGAATTGGAGAAGTGGGCATGGCATATTTCAAATTTTTCACTTCTATTCGATTTTTTCAACGTTTTCCATATTCATTCGACTTTTTGGACCCTTTAACTTTTTCCAATATATTCTATATATATTTTTCGACTTTTTCATCAATTTTGAATAGTTTCAAATTTTTTTAACCTCTTTCATTTGTTTTAGAGTTTTTCAACCTCTCTCCATTTTTTTCAACATTTTGCATATATTTACGACTTTTTCAACCTCTGTCAACCTTCAACGTCTTCTTAACACTTAATGAAAAGGTACTTTCAGTGCAGTGTAGGGTATGTGAGTTTCGGCCTGGCCGAAGATAACACCTTAACTTGCTTTTTTTTTTTAACTATTTGTACCTTTATTATTATAAAACAGAAATTCAATTTACATGTAGAATGGATGAAATATATATGGATATACATTAGGGTGGGTCGATTTGTTCGGGGGAAAAAAGTTGCCAAAGGGTATAGCAAAGCTAAATTCTACGTTCAATTCTAAGAAAATTCGCCAAAAGAACCATGGGTCTAAAAACCGAGCCGCCGGAAATCTCGTTGAAAGTTTGAGTGTCGAAAAAAACACTAAAAATAGTACTTCAAATACAAATGAGACTATAAAATTATTCGTATCTTTATGAAAATTTGCCTTAGGTGGTTTTTCGATAAGAGGAATTTGTTCTGACTGACTGAGTGTCGTATTGTATCGTTTCGTACAAAAACGAATTTACAGTCTTTTGATGTTTGTGGTACGTGTTGTTGGTATTTTGTGTTATGGTGTGAAATGTTTGATTGAATGTTGTTTATGTTTTCTTTAAGCTTGAACAAGGTCTCTGATGGTTTGAATGTTTCTACTTTCTGAACTGTTAGTTGTTGTGGTAATCTGAGTGTTTGACCAAAAACCATTTCAGCTGGTGATGATTTAATGTCTTCTTTAACAGCTGATCTGAGACCTAATAGAATTAGGGGAAGTTCCGAATACCAGTTTTTTTGATTATTAGAGGCTATTAAGGAGGCCTTAAGTGTTCTGTGGAATCTTTCTATTATTCCGTTTGCTTGTGGATGATATGCTGAAGTAGTGATGTGATGAGTACCAAGTGTTTTCATAAACTGTTTAAATGTGTGAGAGGTGAATCGAGGTCCTCGATCAGAAGTTATCTCGAGTGGAACTCCGAAACGAGAAATGAATTCTCTGTTGAAAGTTTCAACAATTGTGTTGGTATTCTTATCTTTTATTGGGTATACTTCGGTCCAACGTGTATTCCTGTCTATGGCAGTTAGTAGATATCTATAGTTATTTGATATTGGTAATGGGCCGACCAAATCGATGTGGATATGTTCGAAGCGACCGTGTTGAATATGTATCTTATGAGGTAGTGTCTTTGTGTGTCTGTGTACTTTGGCTCGTTAACAGTTAACACATTCCTGGGACCATTTGTTGATTTGCGAATTCATGTTGGGCCAGAAGTATCGTTGTGTAATTAGTCGTCTGGAACCTCTAGTTCCGGGGTGAGAAATGTTGTGTGTTTGTTCGAATATCTTTTTACGCAGTGTTTGTGGTATGTATGGTCGGGTATCTTTTGTTGAGTGTTCACACCAAATTTTTATGTTAAGCAATGGAATATCGATTTGTTTGAATTTGTATACGTTTTTGTTGAGTATGTCGCTTAGTTCTGTATCGTTTGTTTGTTCGATATGTAATTGTTTTAGATTGAGGTCTGGTGTTTTTAGTTCTTCTACCTCGTATCTCGATAGAGCATCGGCGACAGTGTTCTCTGTACCTTTAATGTGTAGTATTGTGTTGGTAAACTGTGCAATGTATTCTAAATGACGTGTTTGTCTTGGACTGCGTTCTGTTTTTGACTGAAGTGCGTTGATTAGTGGCTTGTGATCGGTGTATACTGTGAATGTGTTGCCTTCTAAGTGGTGTCTAAAATGTTTAATAGTTAAGTAAATGGCAAGTAATTCGCGATCGAATGTGCTGTATTTTGTTTCTGTGGGTGAAAGTTTTTTAGAAAAGAATGCTAGTGGCTCTAATTTGTTATTGTGTTCTTGTTGTAGGACTCCACAAACTGCTGTGTTAGATGCATCTACAGCAATTGATAGTTTCGCTTTACTGTTAACATGATTAAGCAGTGTTTGCTTAGCGAAGCTATCTTTTATTGAAGTAAATGCATCTAGAGTGTCTTTTGTCCATTGTAATTGTTTGTTTTTGGTTTTTGATGCGTTGGTTACCATTTGATAGATTGGTCCTAATGTGTGTGCGAGTTTGGGAATGCATCTGTGATAATAGTTTGTCATACCGATGAATTTTTGCATGTGTTTGACTGTGGTTGGTTGTGGATAGTCTTGTATGCACTGTATTCGTTCTGTAGAAGGTTGTATACCGTGTTGTGAAATGTTGTAACTTAGGAACGTTATGTTATCAACTCCGAAAACGCATTTGTTTGGTTTGATGTTGAGTCCATAATTGTTAAGACGTGTTAAGACTTCGGTTAAGTGTTGTAAATGTTGTTCTTCTGTTTCACTGGCAATTAGTATATCGTCTAAGTATACGAATATGAAGTCTAATCCGTTTAGAACTTCGTTAATGACTCTTTGGAACGTTTGCGCTGAGTTCCTCAAGCCGAATGGCATTCGGAGGAACTCGAACATTCCGAAAGGTGTAGTGATTGCTGTTTTGTTATAATTAAACATTATGAACTTACAGTCATTTTGGCAAAGACCAATATTGTAAATTTTACTTATTGATCAATGCTATTTTTTATTCAACAAACATGACAAAGATAACAAATGGAACATCAGTTGGCATCGTCCTTTAGTCAGTGTCGGTTGTGTTGTTAAGTGTATCGTGATTTGTTTATAAATTTTTTGTCAGTTAAGTGTACTAAATAATAATTTTCTAAACTTGTGTTTAATTGCAGTATCGTTGCTAGTAAAATTGCATGCTAGTAGTAATAATTTTGCTTTAATTTTGTGCTTTTGTTTATTGAATATTGTTTTTTAATTTGTACATACAAACACACATATGTGAATATTTTTTTTTCTGCAAGCGTAAATATTGTAAGCAGTGCGACAATTTTGTTTTTTGATTTGCTTTTATGCTTTATTCGTATACAAAGCTTGACTTTAAACTCAGTTGTTTTTTGTTGTTGCTGATTAACGGGTGCATTTTGTACAATTATTAACCCTTTTTTTCACGACATTAAAATTTTTTAAGCAACATTAAAACATTTTCTTATTTTATTTTTCTTTTAATTTTTTTGGGTGCCATATTTTCCACATACATACATATTTTATGATGGATTATTTTTCTTCCGAAAATTTATTAGCTTGCTCTCTAGGAGATCAATGCAAAAGCCAAAATATACTATGTTCTATGTTTTCTTGTTCAGGTCCCTGTGAACAAGTTTTTCATGCCTCTTGTGCAAACTTGACGAAATCTATTACAGATTTATTATGTTCTGTACGTTCGGGCCTGCATTGATACTGTCCATCGTGCAGGGCCCTTTCCCCGTCAGTTTTTTTCGAAAAAATTAAGCAATTTGGGGAAAATCTTAACAATCTGAATACTAATTTCAGAGATATTCTCAATCAATTATCTAGATTCAACTCCCCAAATTGAAAAATGCCTTAATGAGGCTATTTCACCTGATGTTAGTTTGCAAAATAAAACTATTACCGAGGCTCCTTTGGTTTTTGCTTCCACTCCTTCGATCTCTTCTTTACCTAAATAAGCTATTCCCTTAAAGAAGAAAAGAAAATCTAAGAGGAAATTAAACAAGAATCTGGGTAATGTGGGGAGAGCGAATAGTGCGGGCATCAGTCGTGACAAAACTTCCGTGGATTGCTCTCTAATTACTTCTCCACCTATTCGCAATTTTCCTGCTACTATTTCTGTAACTAACCCTCCGTCCCCTTCCTCCTCTTTAATTACTCCTCTTTCGATTTCAGTTATTCCCAATCCACGGGAGGTTGATGCGATTGTGCCTCCTGTTTCTTTGCAGGCATTGCCAAGGTTAAAATCTATTTTTATTTCACGACTTCAACATAACACTACCACTGACAATGTTAAAAACTTTATCAGACAAAAACATATTATTCCTGCCGACGCCTTCATTTCATGCAGGAAAATCGGTAATAAAACAACTCATGCGTCTTTTAAAATTACAGTGGCGACTTCTTATTTTTCTGCCATTCTAAATTCTAATGCATGGGTAGATAATATCTTTATTTCTGAATTCAAGTCAAAAAAAATTAATAAAACTGTCCGACACACTGTCCGTTCCAATTCAAAAAACTGAAACGGCTATCCCTTTACTATCAAAATGTAAGGGGTTTGCGTTCCAAGACGCAAGATATCTTTTTATCAACTCAGAATTTCTCTGAGGATATTATCGTGTTTACCGAAACTTGGTTAAATAACAGTTTTCTCAATATGGAACTTTTTGATAATAGTTTCCAAGTTTTCAAAAGAGACAGACACTTGGAAGATATTTCTTCTGTTGGTGGAGGCGTCTTAATAGCTATAAAAAATCATTTTACTAGTTCATTAGTCGAAATTGCCTGTGCATCTAATATTGAACTGTTATGTGTTAAAGTTACACATTGTAACACTAATTTATACATTCTTAACACTTATGTTCCTCCAAATAGTAGCGCAGATGTCTACGAATGTCTTTCGATGGCCGTAGAACATATTATTAATGAACTAGACGCTAATGCCGACATTTTGTTGTTAGGTGACTTTAATCTGCCTGACCTAAAATGGACTCCTTCGGACGATGGTACATATTTTAATGCATCTTGTCCAAAAACTCGACAACAACAAATTTTTGTTGACGAAATACTTTCAAATTTACAACAAGTAAGTTGTATAACTAATTGCCACGGACGACAACTTGACTTAGTCTTGGCTACAAATAGTAGCAATGTTGTTGTAAGAAATGCTATCCATGCTCTGTCTACGGTAGATTCCTATCATCCACCTTTGAGTATTGTGTACCAATCTGACAATGAAAATTTGACTAATGCATGTTCATCCATTAATATTTACGAATTCAATTTTAAGAAAGCTGACTTTTTGAAATTGAACGAAAATTTAAGAAATAAATTAGACGACTTACTAAATTTTTTTAATAACAATAATTTGATGATTGCATTAAATTTTTCTATGGTGAACTTTTTTCTGCCATAGCATTGTCGGTGCCATATACAAAGAGGTACGTTAATAATTCCTCGTACCCTTGGTATACAAAGGATTTGAAAAAAATTCGGAATGGCCGTAATAGGGCATGGAATAAATACGTTTGTAGCCAGGACCGAAATGACCTTGTTGCTTATCAGCGACTGTTTATTGAATTTAAAGATATGTCAGCTTTAGTTTATTCTGAATATTTGAATAAAATTAGGCTGAATATTCTTCATGACCCCAAGAATTTTTGGGGTTTTATTAATTCTAAAAAAAAATCTGACGGGTTTCCATCTGAGTTTAAAACAGTTGATGGGCTCACTAGCGACCCACAAATTATAGCCGGGTTGTTTGCCAATTTGTTTAAGGAATCATTTTCTACGGATTTATTTAGCCCTGACATCAACTATTTTGAATATATGGATAACGACCCTTTAGTTTCGGTTAATGGGATATCTTTCTCTCCTGACCTCATAGAGAAATATATTTCATCTGTTAATGATGATTTCAGCTCCGGGCCTGATGGTATTCCTGCGACAGTTTTAGTTAACTGCAGCTCTATGCTGAGTCAGCCCCTCAGTTTTTTATTAAATAGATCAATTAGAGAAAGCTATTTTCCTAAATTTTGGAAAAATGCATACATTAGCCCCATTTTCAAGAAAGGGTGTAAAAATGATGTTTCAAACTACAGGCCCGTGGCTAAGTTATCATCAATACCGAAAGTTTTTGAACATATTTTATACGATCAGGTTAAGGACTGCTGTAGTGAAGTCATAACAACTCGTCAGCATGGTTTTGTTAATGGCAGATCTACAGTTTCTAACCTCCTTGATTTCACCTCTTTTGCATTAAGCTCTTTGGACTCTGGTGGGCAAGTTGACTGCATCTACACTGACTTCAGTAAAGCATTTGATAAATTACCACATAACTTGATTTTGTTTAAGTTAAAGAAGCTTGGATTTCCTTTAAGTTTTGTCAGCTGGATTGAATCTTATTTATCTGATCGTACGCATCAAATAAAATTTAGGAGAGTGTTTTCCTCCCCATTTAGCGCGACATCAGGTGTTCCACAAGGAAGCCACCTGGGGCCGCTCCTGTTCATTTTAGCAATAAATGACGTTACACATATTATTAAAAACTCCCATCTGCTAATATATGCAGATGATATGAAAATTTACAGGAACGTAAAGGGGGTTTGTGATACTTTTCCACTTCAGTCTGACTTGAAATCCTTTGAAGTTTGGTGTTCTAAGAATAACTTAAATCTTAATCCTGATAAATGCCAAGCTATGATTTTTACCAGGAAGAAAACTATTGTGGAATTTGATTATAAATTAAAAGATAAAAATATTCGTCGTGTCGATGTAGTCAAAGACCTAGGTATACATTTTGATACTAAGTTGACTTTTGATGAGCATATTAATCAAATTTGTAAAAAATCCTCATCTCTGCTTGGCTTTATTAAGAGGTGGGCAAAAGAATTTAATAGCCCTTTAGTAACGGTGACTTTATATAATACAATAGTGCGCCCTCACTTAGAGTACGCCAGCCAAGTATGGTCACCATTTTATAATATTCATATAAATAGAATTGAAAGAATTCAAAAAAATTTTATTCGTTTTGCTCTCAATGGCTTAAATTGGATTGACCCTTTAAACCTTCCTCCTTATGAGGATCGTTTAAAGTTATTACATATGCAGTCTTTGAGATCGCGTAGAAATATTGCGGATATACTTTATCTGCATCAACTTGTAACTGGGTCTCTTGCTGCACCAGAGCTTCTTAACTATATACACTTTAATAGTAATCGGAGGAGTACTTGTAACTCTTATCAGTTATTTTACCAACCGGTTAGTAGAACTAATTATATGGCTACAGCTCCTTTTAATCGCATGACAACTCTTATTAATAATTGCGAAGTTTATAACATTAGCTTGTCAAAAGGTCAACTAAAGCTTAGACTGAAAACAAACTGTAGCTTAATGGTGGTGTGAATTTTTTTGTTTGTGTTGTCCGAGCACCACAGCATGCTGGGTAAATTTTTTCTAACATTTATGCCTTGGACCACGTAAATTTATACATATAATTATTTTAATATCTATATGTCTATTTTTACATGGTGTGAGTGGGTATGTTGAGAAAGTGCGATAAAGCTAAGAAAAAATTATAAAATAAATAACAAATTAATGTGCATGATAATTTTTTCTATTCCATTTTTTATTGAATAAGCTTTTTACTTGGTATAAAGCTTCATTGCTAAATAGCTAAGAAGGCTATAATAGCTGTAGTAGCTAAACTCTATTATTATTAACAATTTAACCTGGTAATTGGTGACATATGTTTCGGTTATTACCACATAGCCTCATCAGACCAGTTTTTTGGTTAATGTTGTACATGGAGTCGATCCCCTGACCCTGACCTGTTTTGTGTACGTCTTCGGAGGGCATTGGTATTTGGTGATAGGCTCTCACTAAGTCTAGTTTTGAATAAATGGTAGTGTTGTGTAAATTTATTGAAAAATCGTGTATGTGTGGTAATGGATAGCGGTCCGGTACAGTTATTGTGTTTAGTCTTCTGTAATCTCCGCATGGTCTCCAGTCGTTTGATTCACGTTTAGGAACTAAGTGTAATGGAGATGCTGTCATTGAATTAGATGGTCTTCAAATGCCAGCTTTAACCAAGAAGTCAAATTCTTGTTTAGCTATTTTCATTTTTGGTAGATCTAGACGTCGAGGTTTGTTGTAAGGTAATTGTCCTTGTGTTGTAACATGGTGTACTGTTTTATGTTTGACTGGTGTATTGTAATCGGGTTCTATTGTGAGTGCAGGGAATTTTTTTAGTAATTGAGTATATTTGTTGTTGATTGAAAATAATTTTGGTAATGGTGTTTCTGTGTATGCTGAAATAGCGTTTATAGATATTTTTGTGAGTGGGTCAATGAGACGTTTGTGTTTTAAGTCGATGAGTAGTCCGTATTTTGTTAGAAAGTCTGCGCCTAAAATTGGTTCGGAAATGTCTGCAATTAAGTAAAAAGGTGAATGGTAAGTCACGTCTTAATTTTAGATTTAGTGTTAGTGACTTTTTGCCGTAAGTTGCTATTGAGGTGCCGTTATCGGCTGTCAAAATAATGTCGGACTTATGTTTGTGGTTTTTGAATTTAGAAGATGGGAGAACAGAAACTTCTGCTCCACTGTCAACGAAAAATTTTATATTGTTTGTGATATCGTGAATGAAAAGACGACGTGTGAGTGTATGGAGACTTCCATCATCGGCCGTCGCGATGATGGAGTTTCTTAGTTTAAAGGATTGTGTTGGACGAATGAACATGGTTGTTCACATCGTCTTTACCAAATTTGTAATGGTATCTACATAGACAGTTTGGGGAACGTTGACGAGAGTTATTTCGGAAGTCATATCTGTTCCTAGAGAAACCTCTTGATTGTGAGTTTGAACGTCGATATGATCGTTCATGATCTCGTTATGATCTAATTGATTCTACCTCTAGTGTAAATTTGCTAATTTTATCAAGAAGTTGTGCGGTTGTTTGTGTGAATGATTGTATTGCTATTGTGAAATCATTTTGTGAGTGGTTTGGAAAATTTGGTTGTTTGTGTATAGCAGAAATTTCGTGTTCATTCATTGTTTCCCATAATCTATCTGCTAAGTCTAGAAGTTCTTCTATATCTTTGTTGTTTGTATTTGTTAAGGCAATGTTTAGGTTTTTCGATAGTTTTCGGATCCATAATTTCCGTAGAAGTTGTGGATCTATCGAAGAACCTTCTAGAAGAAGAAGCGATCTGTAGAACTGAGATGGTTTTCGGTCACGTTTCTCTGTGTCAGAAAATATCTTATCGAGTCGCTTGTTCTCGCTTAAGAAGTGACGTTCTATAAGCACTCGTTTTAGTCCTTCATACCGATTATCTAGTGGAGGTTTCTGTATGAAGTCTAAAACAGTGATTATTACGTCTTGTGGGAGTGCGGTGATTAAGTGTTCGTATTTTGTTTTGTCTGTTGTTATGTTTTTTGTGTTGAACTGTGTATCCGCTTGGATGAACGATGCTTCTGGACAATTGGTCCAGAATTGTGGTAGTTTTACTGAAGTAGCATGGATTTCCAAGGGAGATTCGAAGGGGTTGGGTAGTGTGTTAGGGTGGTAAGGATTATGTGTTTGGTTAGTTTGGGTAAGGTTGGGGTTCGGTGTAGGAGGAGGGGTACGATTCATTGTAGGGTGAGGAGGGGTAGTTTGATGGTTTGGTTTGATCAGAAAGTTAAGTGTGTGTGTGCCTAGTGCTGTGTAGTGCCCTTTCGATGTATTACGATACGAAGTCTATTACTTATCGTAATACAAAGAATAATTTTTTTTAAAAAATTTAAAAATTCCTGGAAAAGAGTGAAACGTTATTTGAAAAATTTATGTGTGTATATTATACTTAATGTTTCATGGGCTCATAAGTACATGCGTTCATATTTCATTCATAAGATTGAGTGTTCGTAAGTTCATAAGTTCATGCGTTCATATTTTATTCATAGGATTGAGTGTTGATAAACGATGATGATGTACAATGATGACGGACGATGGTGGTGGATGATGATGTGAAATGATGTTGGATGATGGTGGTAGTTGATGATGATGAATGATGTTGATAATTCGAGCAGTCACGTGATATTTGTTTGTTGTTGTTGAAAATTGCGATGTAATTTTTTTTTTTTTTTTTTTTTGGAGAATTATTTGGTAGTGGGATGCTAAATTTTACGTGCGCATATGTTTGCGATTGAGATAATTGAGAGTATTTGTGCGTGATGCTGTAGTGGGATTGGCCTCACTATGTTGTAGTTGTTTCTGGTGGAATCCTTTGAAATCCAATTTTTTATCCAATTTTTTTAACAGGCAAGATCGCCAGTTTTTGGTGCTGATTAAATTGGTTTTAATAAATATGTTTTATTTATTATTTATTTAAAGAATTTTTGTTTTCAAAAATTATTTTATAAGATTTTTAGCTTGAATATATTTTCGATTGAATTTTTATAATAATGAAAACTTTTTGACAAAAAATTAAAAAATTCAAAACTTGAAAAACAAATTTTTAAAACTAGGAATAATTAAATTTTTAAAGTAAAATTAAGATAAGTGTTTTATATGGTGTTATTGTAAAAATGTAAATGTAGAAGTGTGAATGTAAGAGTGTAAATGTGGGGCACCACAGCAGTATTATATTTAATAAACAGCTTTATGAATATCTGTTTCCTGAGTAATGCCACGTCGTTGAACAAGTCTTTTGATTTCATGTCCACTCACAGTTTGACGATATTTTGAGCTTTAGTCTTAAAAGATTTATGGGTGTTAGGTTTTTCTTTAGACTGATTGAAAGAATTGAAAAAGTCTTCCTCATCATTGTCGTTGTTGTCGCGTTGCTACCTCCGCCACTTAAACTATCTCTGTTCTGCGAACTTTTGGCAGCTTCTTGTCGTAACGCCTGTTCATTCATTCGACTACAGTCATCCGTTTTCAGCCATATCAACTGGAACGTATTTGTTGTCAGAACGTGTTTTTCGCGGCACATCGTGGAGTGTGAGGCATATTTTTGGTAAATAGTAGGTACTGGATTAACGATTAACGGACTTGAGGAAATTTAACGGAAGTTAACGAGTCCGTTACAACTTTTTAAAGTTAACTTAAAAGTTAATCCGTTAGTCGAAATGTTAACTTCGTTTATTAACGATTAACGGATTAACGAGTTAATGCCCAGCTATGGCTATATGTCATAAATAATATTACATGTCAAAGGCGAATCATATCTTTTTCTCATTTGTTTTGGTAAAGCGACAAAAAAATGGGCAAAAATGTGCCCTATCTCGTGTGTCTCTAAAAACATCAAACGTCATGTTTTGCAAGTGACTTATATGGCTACAGTATCTACTATTATTAAACGAGCTAAAATTGTATGTATATAAATATAGTACCAGGAGACCGACCATCGTTCGGTTTTTCGTTTTGAGGTTGAAAAAGTCAAAAAAAATGTAATGCAATTGAATGAGAAGTCGGAAATATTTAAAGAATACTGAATAGGGTTGAAAACCCGAAAACACATCAAAAAAAATTTGAAAGAAGTTGATTATATGCATATGAAAAATGTTGAAAAATATTGAGAGGTTGAAGCAGGTGAAAATGTTTGATAAACTCGATAGTATATTAAAGTGTTGAAAAAGTTGAAGAAGATTGAAAAGCTCGAAAAAAGTTGAAAGTCTCGAAAAAATTTGAATGAGGTTGAAAAGCCGAAAAAAGTTGAATGTGGTTAAAAAAGTCCAAAAAATATGGAACGTGCTGAAAAAAGTTGAAAAGGTTGAAAAATAATGAAAAAGTTGAAAGAGTTTGAATAAAGTTGAATAAGGTTGGAAAATTCGAAAAAATAGGAAAAGTTTGAAAAAAGGTTGAAAAATGTTGAAAAAGTTGAAAGAGTTTGAATAATTCGGAAAAAGTTGAATAAGGTTGTAAAATTTGAAATATGTGGAAAATGTTGAAAGAGGTTGAAAGATGTTGAAACAGTTGAAAGAGGTTGAATAACTCGAAAAAAGTTGAATAAGGTTGAAAAATTCGAAAAAAATATGGAAAATGTTGAGAAAAGTTAAAAGATGTTGAAACAGTTGAAAGAAGTTGAATAACTCGAAAAAAGTTGAACAAGGTTGAAAAATTCGAAAAAAATATGGAAAATGTTGAGAAAAGTTGAAAGAGGTTGAAAAATGTTGAAACAGTTAAAAGAGGTTCAAAAACTCGAAAAAAGTTGAATCAGGTTGAAAAATTCATAAAATATGGAAAATGTTGAGAAAATTTGAAAGAAGTTGAAAAACTCGAAAAAAGTTGAATGAGGTTGAAAAAGTCGAAAAAATTTGGAAAATGTTGAGAAAAGGTGAAAGAGGTTGAAAAATGTTGAAACAGTTGAAAGAGGTTGAATTACTCGAAAAAGGTTGAATAAGGTTGAAAAATTCGAAAAAATATGGAAAATGTTGAGAAAAGTTGAAAAATATTGAAACAGTTGAAAGAGGTTGAAAAACTCGAAAAAAGTTGAATGAGGTTGAAAAGACGAAAAAATTTGGAAAATGTTGAGAAAAATTGAAAGAGGTTGAAAAATGTTGAAACAGTTGAAAAAGGTTGAATTACTCGAAAAAAGTTGAATAAGTTTGAAAATTCGAAAAAATATGGAAAATGTTGAGAAAAGTTGAAAGAGGTTGAAGCAGTTGAAAGAGATTGAAAAACTCGAAAAAAGTTGAATTAGGTTGAAAAAATCGAAAAAATTTGGAAAATGTTGAGTAAAGTTGAAAGAGGTTGAAAAATAATGAAGCAGTTGAAAGAGGTTGAAAAACTCGAACTAAGTTGAATAAGACTGAATATATTGTAAAGAAAAAGATTGTGGGTTTTGTAAAGACAAAAGTCGGCAAGCCTCGTTTTTGTCTACACTATCGTCAAATTATGCATCTCTGTTCAATTGATTCCAGAAAGTATTGATTTTTTCTACATATTATTATTTTGATATTTTAATTATTCGTGAATTATTTAATTAATGAATTAATGTTGGTTAAGTTTATATTTTTGTTTAATAATGAAGTAAATAGCATTAAGACACAGTATCACTGACAAGAATTTATTTTGCGCATGCTTGCCATTCTATTAAATGGTAACACTGCTCACAGCCGGTCACAGCGAACATCTGTTGGAACGAAACAATGGGACAACGCGGTACAACATGAGAGAAAACGCCAGCGTAATACCAGATCACAACGAACAGCTGATAGAATGAAACGATGCGACCACGCGGTACAACATGAAAGCGAACAGAAGCATAAAACAACGAGTCAACGTACAATCGATCTCAGTCGTGGCAGGCAGCCGTCGTACACAGAAGTCAACAGAAGTCAGCAGCTAAGGAAACACCAGGTACATTTTTACTTCGTTGCGTAGTTTGTATATCTCTTTGCACTCTATTTTTGGTATACCAGCAACGGTGCGCTTGTGTCTTGCTGTTGTATTAGAACCTACGGTGCTCCGTACTGAGTACGAATAACTCTGCGTCGGTGGAATATTCGTTCTCAGGCGAATTTAGTTAACCCGATAGCGTAAGTGCGATAGGATAGGCGTAGTCTGTATTTTTCTTTGCACTCTAATTTTTAGTATACCAGCAACGTTGCGCTTGTGTCTTGCTGTTGTATTAGAACCTACGGTGCTCGTACTAAGTGTAAATAACTCTCAGGCGAATTTATTTGACAGAATAGGCGTAGGTTGTACTTTTCTTTGCACTCTAATTTTTGGTATACCAGCAACGGTGCGCTTGTGCCTTGCCGTGTTATTAGAACCGACAGTGCTCCGTACTGAGTACGAATAACTCTGCGTCGGTGGAATATTCGTTCTCAGGCGAATTTAGTTAACCCGATAGCGTAAGTGCGATAGGATAGGCGTAGTCTGTATTTTTCGTTGCATTCTGTTCTTTGGTATACCAGCAGCGGTGCGCTTGTGCCTTGCTATTATATTAAAACCGACGGTGTTTCGTACTGAGTACGAGTAACTCTGCGTCTGTGGAATATTCGTTCTCAGGCGAATTTAGTTAACCCGATAGCGTTAGTACGACAGAATAAGCGCAGTTTGTACTTTCTTTGCACTCTATTTTTGGTATACCAGCAACGGTGCGCTTGTGCCTTGCCGTGATATTAGAACTGACGGTGTTCCGTGCTGAGTACGAATAACTCTGCGTCTGTGGAATATTCGTTCTCAGGCGAATTTAGTTAACCCGATAGCGTTAGTACGTAGGCGTAGTTTGTATTTTTCTTTGCACTCTATTTTGGTATACCAGCAGCGGTGCGCTTGTGCCTTGCTATTATATTAAAACCGACGGTGCTCCGTACTGAGTACGAATAGCTCCGCGTCAGTGGAATATTCGTTCTCAGGCGAATTCAGCTAACCCGATAGCGTAAGTGCGACAGAATAGGCGCAGTTTGTACTTTCTTTGCACTCTATTTTTGGTATACCAGCAACGGTGCGCTTGTGCCTTGCCGTGATATTAGAACCGACGGTGCTCCGTGCTGAGTACGAATAACTCTGCGTCTGTGGAATATTCGTTCTCAGGCGAATTTAGTTAACCCGATAGCGTTAGTGCGACATAATAGGCGTAGTTTGTATTTTTCTTTGCACTCTATTTTGGTATACCAGCAGCGGTGCGCTTGTGCCTTGCTATTATATTAAAACCGACGGTGTTTCGTACTGAGTACGAGTAACTCTGCGTCTGTGGAGTATTGGTGCTCAGAAGAATTTAATCGCTCCATAGGAAAGATTTAGAGAGAGAAAATGTGTTAGGCCACGACTGGGATTAACCCGCGTAATCACCGAGAGACGCTGTACAGCACCCGCATGGCGTCGGCGCAGAGCCCGCAACGCGGAAATTAATTACTACATCGAATTGTTTTATTTTTCTTATATATATTATTGTACATTAAAATATAATTTTAATTCTAAAAAAAAAATGAAAATAAAAAGTGAATTTTTTTAAAAACGAATCAGCGAAAACATAATTATTTGAAATAAAGTTAGTCACCTGTAAATTATAAATATTTGTAAATGGACCTTGGCGTCGGCGAGTTAATATCCAGGCCGAAGGTTCGTTACAGTTTTGTACTGCTGCTGTGAAAGCTTACAGTTACTCACAAAATTGAGTATACACCTTGATTTGAAAGAAATATTGACCATTTTTAAAGAAATTAAGAATGTTTAGTAAATAATTTTAATGCATGGGGATAGATACTAATCTGACGAGCTAATAACGAACATAAATTTTAATATTTTTGAGACATAACACAAAAAGAATTCATAAAAACGTAAATTAAAGCAAAATTCATGTCACAAAATTAAGTATACACTTGCCAATTTTGACATCAAATTTGATTTTTTTTTATCACGGAAGTATTGTAAAGCAAGTTTGTAGGGCTATTTCGACTAATAGTTTGAATACAAGCTTATTTCGTTTTACGCGTTAGCTTCGCAATGGTGACCACTAGCAAGGACACAACTTTTGCAATGAGATAATTGGTGATGAGATGATATTGTAAAGGAAAATCGTATCGCAAAATTGGTGAACTTATTAGAAGACTTAATTATACAGTTCAAAATATTATAAACAAGTGGATATACGAAAGTACATTGATGAATTCTATAGATAGAGGCAGAAAAAACTCCTATCAAAATGTGATGAGTGAATTATATTACGTAAATTGCCAAAATATCCAAAGGCTAGTATGCCGAAATCGACAACAGAAGTTTCCAAAGTTATAAGCAAGCCGATATCCACAAAAACAATTCATCGAGTACTGCGAAAAAATAATTTGGACAGATCAATTGCACGCAAAAAGAATTTAATTTTTTTTTTATAATTAAAAAAAAGGGTTTAAGTTTGCTTAAATGCCTTTAAACAAGCCACCGAGCTTTTAGAAGAAGGTGATATTCACGGAAGAGGCAAAAATTAATCTTTGGGCATCAGATGGAATATCAATTGTATGAAAAAAAGACTAATTCTTCGCTGCAAACTAAAAATTGAGTAGCCACAGTCAAACATGGTGAAGGGTCAGTTATACTGTGGGGATCTATGACAGCTCGTGGCTTCGGATCCATGGAATTTATAGACTCAATTATGACCAAAGAAAGTTACTTGGATATTTTTAGACGAAATTTGCTACACAGTGCCGCAAAACTAAAGCTTCCGTCCGGGTTTTAGTTACAATAGGATAATGATCCAAAGCACACGGCGCACATATGGCAAGATTGGCTGCTATAAAACTCTCCAAACCAACTTAAAACACAACCACAATCGTTGGAAAGGAACCCAATTGAGCATTTATGGGTAGAAGTGAAAATAAAATTGAAAAATTTTTATTCGTGGAGCAAGGAGAACTTAAAGAGAGCCATAGCCAAGATCTGGGAAGAAATTTCGCACTCTTTCACCCAAAAACTGGTGGATTCTATGCCGCGACGAATTTAATCTGTAACAGATGCTGCAAGTGGTCCTACCAATTATTGGAATCAAAGAATATCTTTTTTAATTAAAATTTAATGAACTATATACTTCATTTTAATGAACTGTATGCTCAATTTTGTGACATGAATTTTGCTTTAATTTACGTTTTTATGAATTCTTTTTGTGTTATGTCTCAAAAATATTAAAATTTATGTTCGTTATTAGTTCATCAGATTGGTATCTATCCCCATGCATTAAAATTATTTACTAAACATTTTTAGTTTCTTTAAAAATTGACAATATTTCTTTCAAATCAAGGTGTATGCTCAATTTTGTGAGTAACTGTATTTAATACTAAACTAATAAAGAAATTACAATTCAATATAATATCAAAAAGGCCCCGCCAGTTCAGCTTGAGACTTCTAAAAGCACCAGTAGCTGAATCGGTTTCTTCAAAATAGTGTTGTTTGCTGTGCGCACATCACAAGATCAAATGCGCCCGTCTCTTCCTGGATAAACGGTTTCAACAATAGCCATTTTCCACAGTAGTCTAGATTTGAAGTCTTCTTGGAGCAGAACAATACTGCCAGGTTTGATGACTCTACTTAAACCGCTTTTATTGTGGTTATGGATCGCAGTTGACTCAAGTACTCGTTATGCCAACGCTTTTGAAAGTGTGCCATCAATGTTTGCCTTATTTGCCATGATCTGGAAAGAGAATTCTGATCGATTTTAAAGTTAAAATTAGAATTCGGTAGAACCGAGTCAGCGCCCTGTAAAAAATGTGCCGGCGTCAGAGGCTCTAGGTCCTTTTCGTCGCTGGATATATATGTAAGAGGTCTACTATTGGTGACGCTCTCCACCTCGGTCAGAAATATAGCAAGTTTTTAGCAAGTTAAAAGTCCCTTGCCAGTCGATACTTTAATTGCTGTTTTTACAGTTTGGACCCAGAAGCCTCCTCACCATGCTGCTCTCTCAGGGGTATATTTCCAATGAATGTTTTTCTGTGCTGTAGACTGTTGTACTTCAGGCGCTTGCAAAAAACTAAAAAGTTTAGCAATCTCTTTATCCGATCGCTTAAAGGTCTTTGCGTTGTCTGACATAATAATGCTAGGCATTCCACGCATTGCTATGAATCGTCTTATCGCTTCTATGTAGCATTTTACTGACATATTTGTCACAAGTTCAAGATGGATTGCTCGAGATGTTGCGCAAGTGAAAAGCATTGTATACTTTTTCTTAAGATGATCCGAATTGTTGTCTTTTACGTAAAGTGAACCTGCAAAATCCACTCCAGTGGTATAGAACGGTGGACTTTCTCGTATGCGCTCAACTGGTAATGCTACTCTAGGCTCTGATCAGTATTTTCCATGCAAACGCTTACAAATTACGCAGCTATGAAGAATAGATTTTATAAGCTACCGACCTTGTACAATCCAATACGTTTTTCTTATAAACGTCAGCACCATGCTGACTCCGCCGTGAAGTGTCGCTATGTGTGTGTCTTTTATAATCAAATAACTCAACCAAGAACGTTTTGGTAAAATTATAGGGTTAGTTATTGTATCTTCCAAATTCTCATAATTTGCTGCTGGTGGACGACTTTTTACTCGTAAAACATTGTTTATTAAAATCGGGTTTAGCGATAGTATTTTTGAAGACTTAGGCACTGCTCGCTTTAATGAAGAAATTTTGGCCCAAAAAAATTGTTGTTGTTGTTGCTCAACCCAAAACATTTCAGCTTGTTTTAATTCGTTCGCTTTTAGTTCTTCAACACATGATATATGATTAATAAAACTCTCACGTTTTATTGGCTCTTTAATTTTTGCTTTAAATTTTTTATATATCGGAATATGTACGCTGTAACTCTCAGTAACTTCTTAAGTTTGCCAAAATTTTTAATTTGTAAAATTGTTTCGCTTTTTCCTGTTAAAACATTGTCGTTTGGTATGTTTCTTATTGTTGTTATCGCCGCTATATGTGTTTTCGTTTGAGGCCATTCACTTTGTGGATCAGATAACCAGGATGGGCCACGTATCCACAATCCTGAGATAATCAAAATTTTCGCATTTATGCCTCTAGTAAGGAGGTCTGCTGGATTTGACTTTCCTTGACAATGATGCCAGTCGTATACGTTTGTTAAATTGTTGATCTCTTTTATTCGCGCTGTTATATACGGTTTAATTTCCTTCGCATATCCAAGTATCCAATTCAAAGCAATTGTAGAATCAGTCCATAAGGTGACAGATTCGATTTTCAAATCATTTGAATTCAAAATAAATCGCTGAAGTCACGCTGCAAGCAGCGCTGCTGTCAATTCTAACTTTGGCAATGTTAACTCGTTCTCGTTGTTATTGGAAATCAAGCTAACACGATTCTTTGAACAGACAAAGTTGATTTCTATGTCGTCATTTTCGCCGACTGTTCTAATGTACGCTACAGCTCCGTAGGCTCGAGGACTAGCATTTGCAAATATGTGCAGCTGGCTAACTCCTAAGTCTGTCTTTGGTAAACATCTCGGAAAAGCCATTTCTAACAGTAACGGGAGCTCTTCTTACCAGTTTTGAAATTCGCATCTATCTTCCATACGTTTTGAAGAAGTATTTTTATCCTTACGGTGAATGGTCCCAATATACCCAATGGATCGTATACTCTGGCCATTGCTCTTATAATATTTCACTTCGTCAGTCTTAAACTTTGTACCACGTTTATCGCATTTTTAAGATTTATGCTAATTTTATCGCTCACTGTGCACCAATTTACTCCCAAAACCTTTTGAACGATTGGTTGTTCGATGTCGTCACTCATAAATTCCCGCTTAATGTGCTCATCGTTGGTGTTCCACTTCCTCAGATTAAAGTTCGCTGCACTCATAATCTCCTTTGCGGTTGTTATTAGCTTTTCAGCATCAGATCGAGTTGAAACGCTTAAAAGTAGATCATCAACGTTAAAAGATTTTTGAAGTTTTCTGCATATTTCTCCGTATCGCTCGCTCATGGCTTCAAGGTGCTTGTTGATCGTAACTGCTAGTAAAAATGGGCTCGAAGTAACTCCAAACGTTACTCTACTCATTCTGTATTCCACGATATTAGAAAGATCTTGTGTACTGCTGGGCATTGCATCGTACCATAAAAACCTGTGTGAGTCTCGTTCTCGTGAATTCAACGTTACCTGTAACAAAGCCTTTTCAATATCAGAAGTTAAAGCAATTTTATTGGAACGAAACCTTAACATTGTTGTAAGTAAATCCGCAACAAGGTTTTCGCCTGCGCTGAGGTGCTCATTTAGAGAAAGCAGCTCAGGTTCACTCGATGATGCATCAAATACTATTCGCATTTTTGTGGTCAATTTGTCGTCTCTGTATACTGGTCGATGTGGCATATAATATACAGGACTCTCGCTGTTAATCTGCAGAACCTTTTCTGCTACGCCGTTGCTTAGCAACTCTTGAATGCCATTGTAATATTGTTGCATTTTATTTTTGTCGTCCAGTAATTTTATCGTTAAGCTGTTAAACCTATTTATCGCGACACTTTTATTATTGTTTAAGAGTTCACCAGACATTTTCCACGGAAGGCTGACTTCATATCGACCGTTTACGAAACTAATATCGACATGCAATTTGCGAATATTTTTTTCCGCGCTTATACCGATTGCCTCTAGGCTCCAATATTAAATTGTTCTTCACATTCGCGTAATGTATTTAGCACGTAACCGCTATTACTTTCATTCAATCCGCCTTGGACTGTCCAACCGAAAAAAGTCTTCACCGCAACTAAATTATCGGCGACTAGTTGACTTTCGAACGAATTAAATTTCCAATAATTATCTTGACCGATAAGCATGTTTATGCCTTTTATGAATATTTCATCACACACAACGCGATCAGCGAATTGCAAATGTGCAAATATTTCTTTATTTGTTTTTTCGTCTGGTACCGGTAATATGTCCGCACAAATTGTAGGCACTACGATCGCGAATATTTCAATGCAGTTGTTGCTATATTGGCTACGCACGTTCACTTTAACTTTTTTCATAATTGTAATTTGTTTATTTGACGCTTCACCAAACGTAAGAATTTTCGACATTTCATTACTGACGACCTTCAATTCAAGCTCTTTAGCTACCTTCTCACTTATATATATCCGTTGGCTTCCGATATTCATTATGACACGTGTACAAAGTTTTTTGCAATTGTTGTCATTGCACAAAATTGTTTTTGCCGTTTGCCAGTAAATTTGACTCTCTTTTTTGTTTGTTGCACTTAACGTCGTTGTCACGGGTTGACTCTTAGTTGTCACCGTCGCTCGCTCGCTGTTATGTTTGTTTACTTGATTTGCATTTTCATTAGGCTCGCTACGTCTTCTACTTTGATTTTGATCTTCACACCCCTATGTTATGTGTCGCCCTTTGCATTGCTCGCACTTGACCCATTGGCTTTTGCAGAATTTGGAAGTGTGATTCTTACCCGTGCATCGGAAACATCTGCCTTCTCTTTGCAATATGGATTTTCGTTGCTCAATCGTCATATCGCTGTTACATTGGTGTGTGCTATGCTTCGTACTTTTACAAAATAAGCATTGTTTTTGTCCATTGCCTGAACTTGTGAGCAGTCCCAAAGCTGTACCTCTTGCTACCTTCTTTGCTCCGGTAAAGTCGTCGTTTCTCTTGTGCTCGGTTTCCGACATTTTCGCTTTCTCCAAAGCTTCAACTTTTATTTTAATGTACGCGAGTTTTCTAACTCTTCCTTTCCCTCTGGATTGTTCCCGTCTGCAGTGGTTGAGTTAACTAAAGTTGATTTTTTGTCTTCCTTATGAAACTTGATTCTTAGTTTAGTGGGAAGACATTTTAATATGATCGACTTTATGACGAGTGCGTACTGAGAAGAGGAAACATGCAAAGCCGATAAAGTTCTTATGGCAGTAGTGACTTCATTGCACAAGCTGCGAAGCCCTTTTAAATCGCTCGGTGATTGCACTGGCTTTATGTCTAACAGTTTTTGCACATATTTTTTAATTATTTTGTCGTTATTACCATATTGCTCTTGAAGAAGAGTTATTGCGTCATCATAGCATGTTTCGCTCGGCGTAAAACCCATTATGGCTGTCGCTGCGGTTCCAATTAAAGATTGGCTTAAGTAACTGAACTTTGTCGTTGGTGGAATCTTGTTGTTGTTGTGAATAACGCGCTTAAACTGTTCCCAAAATGAAGTTTCCGTCAAACTGCTTTAACTCTATGGCTTTTAATTTTACGCCCATAAAATCATCTTCAGTGTTATTATGACTAGTGTTCAACTTACTATCGTTTTTGCTGCCATCTTCACTCGGCTTGTTACTGGATTCCTCAAGCAACAAAAATCCTAAATGTGCAATCATTGATACCGCTATATCTTCGTAATCTATTATGGTTTCGAACTCCTTGGCTAAGTCTTTCTCTTTCAGAGTTCCTCTTACAGCAAGATCAGCTTTTCGAAGAATTTTTTTGGCGCTCCAAGTAAATGTGATGTCTCGCTTTCTATTCGATTCTTCTGGCGATGAGTTCAGGTAATCCTTTATGCTGTTGCATAGTTTTGTCAACTGCGTTCGGCAGATCGCTCGATATGTCGCTTCCATAATCACGTTAAATTAATTTTCTAATTATGAATCGCACTCGCTCCGTATTAATTTATTTTAATTCGATCGTGTTTAAACTTTCACCTGTTAGAGTTTTCCGCTATTTTAAAATTATTTAAAAACTCGGCAGTACAGTCCCGGGTTTCGGCACCATAAAGAAAAAGATTGGGGGTTTTGTACTGCTGCTGTGAAAGCTTATTTAATACTAAACTAATAAAGAAATTACAATTCAATATAATAACAAAAAGGGTATGAATATGTAACAAAAAAGAAATAAAGAGAGAGAGTATACTGATACATAAAATTATTTAGGGCTGCATCAAGTTATATTTTTTAAATACTGAAACCAAGTTTTATAAGAATCACTCCTATAGTACGCTTAATATGGCATTGAAGGTGCCACATCAACTGATGCAATCTCGTCGATTTTCGTTTAATTTCAAAGCTAATGCTAACTGACACCTTTACACCAAATTTTAATGAAATTACTCCCACAGCACACTAAATATAACTACATATTAACGTTTTTGGATGCATGGGAGGTTCCACGCCTTCTGATGTAATCTCAACAATATTCATTTAATTTTAAAGGTTATAGTAACCGACATCTCTCTACCAAATTTTATTAGGATCACTCCTATAGTACGCTTAATATGGCATTTAGCGTTATAAGTTTGTATGGGAGGTGCCACGCCTACTAATAAAATCTCGTCAAAGTTCATATAATTTCAAAGCTTAAAGTAACCGACACCTCTACACCAAATTTAAAAAATTTGACTCCAAGAGCACACTTAATATAGCCTTAAACATTTTTTGCTTGTATGGGAGATGCCACGCCCACTGATGGAATCCCGTCGAAATCCATTTAGTTTCAAAGAAAATGGCAACCGACACCTCTAAACCAAATTTTAAAAAAATTACTCCCATAGCACACTAAATATTAAATTAACTTAACTTATTACACTTAACATTTTTTGCATGTAAGGGAGGTGCCACGATCACTGATGCAATCCCATCGAAATCCATTTAGTTTCAAAGCTTATAGTAACCGATATATCTATACCAAATTTAAAAAATATTACTCTCATGGAACAATAAATGTAGCATTTAACTGATTTCGCTTTTATGGAAGGTGCCACGCCCACAGGTGTCGTCGCGCCCACTTTTGGTTACAAGATACCCAATAGCCAGTATATTTAACATGTTAAATTTCACAACGATTGCGTTGTTAGTTCTCTTATTATAACGTTTATAAATATTGTGGGATGTGCCATGCCTTTCAGCGAGTTTTGCCAGTATAGTGGCATAACTTGTTATAATGACTGCATTCAGCGGTATTAAGTTTAAAATTTTTATGAAAATCTTTGGTGCCGTTTTCGAGCAATATCGAATCAAAGTTTTCAATTATTGAAATATGCCACGCCCACTATTCCGATTCCGCCCACTTTTCATAGAATTTAAGATATTTTTGATTTGCATCCGTCTACCAAATTTCGTATCAATACCTTAAATGGCTTGCGAATTATCACGTTATAAAAGTTAAAGTTTAGGGCTGTGCCACGCCCCTGTTAGAAACTTGAAAAACTTAAAACCTAGTCCAATCTTAATTTTGTTTACATATGCACGAAGTCATGAAGTTTTATCTAAATCGCTGCAGCCGTTTTCGAAATAAAGTTCAGCCACATATAAATATGCTAGCATTACCCTGTGCGCATCGCCTCCCTTAAACCGTTGTGTAGATTCGATGTGCGGTCTGCGTGTATGATCCCAAAATAAAATTTTTACAACCCAAGCAGTGCCTCGTAATATAAAAACCACGTGATGTAAATTTCATGAGAATCGATTAAGCGGACTTCGAGAAAATGATATTTAAAAAAATTTTTGTATGAGGGCAACTCTAAATAAAAGTTTTGTAGCCTAAGCTATGCCTCTTAACATAATAGCTACGTGGTGTAAATTCGGAGTGAATCGACTAACCTGTCTTCGTGAAAATGATATTTAAAAATATTTTTGTATGAGGGTCACCCTAAGTATGCACCTTAAATACAATTTCTACGACCTTATCTGTGCCTCTTAATATAAAAGTCATGTGGCGTAAGTTCAATGAGAATCGATTTAGCGGTCTTCGAGAAAATGATATTTAAAAATATTTTTGTGTGAGAGCCACCCTACATATGCACCCAAAAGTTTTGTAGCTTAAGCTATGCTTCTTAATATAAGAGCTACGCGGTGCAAGTTCGGAGTGAATCGACTAACCTGTCTTGTTGAAAATGATACTTAAAAATTTTTTTGTATGAGGGTCACCCTAAGTATGCACCCTTAATAAAATTTTCTTAAGCTTATCTGTACCTCTTAATACAAAAATCACGTGGTGTAAGTTCCAAGAGAATCGATTAAGCAGTCTTTGAGAAAATTATATATAAAAAATACTTTTTGTCTGAGGACCACCCTAAATAAAAGTTTTGTATCCTTAACTATGCCTCTTAACATAAGAGCTACGTGGTGTAAATTCGGTGTGAATCGACTTACCAGTCCTTGTGAAAATGATATTTAAAAATATTTTTGTGTAAGGGCCACCCTAAGTATGCACCCTAAATAAAACTTTTACAATCTAATCGTGTCTTTCCACATAAAAGCCATGTGCTGTAAATTACATGAGAATTGATTTAGCGGACTTCGAGAAAAGTATTGAAAAAATATTTTTGTGTGAGGGCCACCCTAAATAAAAGTTTTGTAGCCTAAGCTATGCTTCTTAACATAAGAGATACGTAGTGTAAATTCGGTGTGAATCGATTTATTTGTCTTCGCGAAAATTATATTTAAAAATATATTTGTATGAGGACCACCCTAAGTATGCACCCTAAATAAAATTTTTACCATCTAATCTGTGCCCCTTAACATAAAAGCCATACGGTGTAAATTTCATGAGAATCGATTTGTCTGTCTTTGCGAAATAGCTTTTTTCAAAATAATTGTGTATGAGGGCCACCCTAAATAAGAGTTTTATAGCCTATGACACCCGCCTGATCGATACTAACATAGTGTAAAAATTTCATGAAAATCGGCTGGATAGTTTCAGCGTGCATTAGAGACAGACAGACAGATTTTCCAGGTTTTTTTTGGACATTTCAACTTCTCAGCTTAACACTGCTCATATATTATCAACTTTATCAGCCTTCTTCACCTGGTTCAACCTCTTTCAACTGTTTTCAACATTCTCCATACTTTTTTGACTTTTTTGTTGGAAGATTTGAACCTCTTTCAATTTTTTTCGACTTTTTCAACCTGGTTCAATTTATTTCGAAATTTTCAACTTTTTTTCAAGTTTTTCAACCTTTTTAAATTTTATCGACTATTCAACCTTATTCAACATTTGTCAATCTCTTTCAACTTTTTTTAAAATTTACTAAATTCTTTTGAATTTTTCAACGTTATTCAACTTTTCGAGGTTGTATTGTGGCAAAAGAGCTACAAAAAATTAGAAACAAGTCCAATAGCGTAAAAGTAACCAACGCACACCCAGCTGTAGTTCTCAATGTGCTGAATCAACCTGCTATGACTAAAAGTAAAACCCCTACCCAACCTGCGAATAAAATATCTTATTCTAAAGCAGCAAAAAATGGTAATTTTTTCAACAGAATAAACCCGGAAGAAAATAATAAAATGCTGCATGAAATTCTAGCCAAGCTAAATAATCAAGAAGAATTTAATAAGTCATTGCAAGGGCGGCTTGAGAAACTAGAAAAAAATACACAAAAAGCGCTCGTTAAGTCAAAATAATGCTTAAGTCTATAAGACTTTTCAAACATAAGGATGAACTCGAAGCGATTCTTGAAACAGAAAAAATTGATGTTTGTCTAATTTCAGAAACGCACTTCACAAATCAATCAATTATTAAATTCCGAAACTATGAAATATATCATACAATACATCCAAATAACTGTGCCAGAGGTGGAAGCGCTGTTATTGTGAAAAGAAATCTACAGCACTACGAAGATGAAAAATTTAGCACACACGAAATACAAGCGACCTCTATTGTTATTTCTGACAACCAACATCCATTATCTATTACAGCACTCTACAGTCCTCCGAGGCACAACATCACGGCTGATCAATATAAAAAACTCTTACTGAGAAGCAAAACTCGATTTATAATTGGTGGAGACTTTAACGCAAAACACACTCACTGGGGTTCAGGTTTAATAACATCCAAAGGCCGTGAATTACTTAAAGCGGCTCAATCAATCGGCTGCGAATTTATCTCTACTGGTAAGCCTACTTATTGGCCAACCGACCCAAATAAAATACCAGATGTAATAGATTTCTTCATGATTAGTAAAATTTCAAAAAACTAAGGACTGTCCCAGAAAAAACTTGCACTTTTATTTTTTAAGATTATACTGTACCTGATAATCTTATAGGTCTAGAAAGACAAAATATTTATTCCATATAAAGTGACGTTTGATATGATGTATAACACTTGAAGATAGCACTTCTAACGACAAAGATGTCTAGCAAGCAAGAAAAAGTCCGCGAACTGATTTTGTCCACATACCTGCAAAATCCAGGGTTAAAATATTCAGCTATAGCAAAAATAGTTGGTGCATCAGAAAGAACTGTCAAAACGGTTATTTCTAATTATAAGAAGGGTCTACCTGTTTCACGAAAAAAGGGTTCAGGCAGAAAACCAGAATTTTCTAACCCAAAGGTAGCGGCGAAGGTGAAGCGCCTTTTTAGGCAGAATCCCAACACGTCAGTGCGAAATATGGCGGCTAGAGCAGGTACATCAAAATCTACTGTGCAAAGGATAAAGGAGAAAAGTAAGCTAAAGACATATAGAGTTCAAAAAGTACCAGACCGTTCTGATGAAAAGCAGTTGATGGCTCAGATGCGAGCCCGAAAATTGTATGAAAGGTACCTGACTAAATTTGACTGCTGTGTTATGGACGACGAAACTTACGTTAAAGCAGATTTTAAGCAGCTACCTGGGCACGAATATTATACATCACCGAAGAAGGGGAATGTGCCTAGTAAATTCAAAAAAAAAAAATTTCAAAATTTCCGAAGCAATATATGGTTTGGCAGGCCATATGCACCTGTGGCCTCAGAAGCAGCTTCTTTGTTACGCAAGGCACAATCAATTCCAAAGTTTATATAGACGAGTGCCTCGAAAAACGTCTTCAACTATTTATTCGTGCACATGAGGGTTCCGTGATATTCTGGCCAGATTTAGCAACCTCTCATTACTCTAAAGCTACGATGGAATGGTATGCAAGTTAAAAGATCAATTTTGTACCAAAAATAGCAAATCCGCCTAACTGCCCAGAGCTTCGCCAAATTGAAAGATATTGGGCTCTAATGAAAAGAGATCTTCGAAAGAGTGGCAGGACTGCAAAAAATTTTCAAGACTTCAGACTTAAGTGGAAAAGATCGTACCGTACTGTTGATGAAACAACTGTGCAAAATTTAATGAGGGGCCTTAAAAAAAAAAGTAAGAAATGTTTATAGAAAAAACAAAATTGTTAATTAGTTTTTAGATATTTATATTCTGAACACTAGCCATTATTAATAAAAAAATAAAAAAAACCAAAAAAATTGCTGGGTATTTTTTTATAACTAAAAAACAAAGTGCAAATTTTTTCTGGGACAGTCCTTACTTACACATCGAAGAAGGTTTTGACTTTAACTCTGATCATTCCCCGATCATTCTTACAATTGCCGATCATGTTATTTATAGAGATCAAAACACTATGCTGTCGAATAAATTCACTGATTGGGACTTCTTTAAAAATATCCTTGAACTGTCAATAAATCTTCAATCAGCTTTGAAGACAAAAGATCAGCTGGAAGAAGAAATCTTCCAATTCACCCAACAGATTCAACAAGCAGTATGGCGAAGTTATCATCCTATGAAACGTAAAACTGTGGGGAAAAATTATCCAAAGGAAATTAAGAACCTTATTGCTAAAAAAAGATCACTGCGCAGAGTTTGGCAATGCAGCAGATCGCCGGAAGACAAAAATAAATTAAACAGAGCTACACAACAACTCAAGCGAGAAATAAGTAAAATAAAAAATGAATCTCTGGATAGATATTTACGAGAATTAACAGATGAAAAAAACACTGACTACTCGTTATGGAAAACAACCAAAGGGCTGAAAAGACCAATAGCTCATGTGCCACCTATCAAAAGAGGCAATGGAGAGTGGGCTAAAAGTAATAAGGAAAAAGCTGAACTATTTGCTAACCATCTCGAGACCACTTTTCAGCCAAATGAAAGCGATGATTACTTTACGTGTGAACATGTTGTACAAAGTAACGTAATCATTCCACCCATTACGACAGCAGAAGTTAAAAAACATATCAAAACAAAACTAAAACCAAAAAAAGCACCCGGATTCGACCTGATCACTGGTGAAGTTCTGACACAGCTTCCGCACAAAGCTATTGTAAAGCTCACTGCTCTATACAATGCATCAATCCGGCTCAAACACATAGCTAGTCACTGGAAAGTAGTTGAAGTGATTATGGTTCCAAAGCCAAGAAAAAACTTGCACGAAGTATCTTCGTACAGGCCTATTTCGCTTCTACCGATCATGTCAAAGCTGTTCGAAATGCTTCTTTTAAATCGACTGAAACCAATTATTGAATGTCAAAACTTGATACCTACTCATCAGTTTGGTTTCCGAACGAAACACTCGACACTAGATCAAATTCATAGAATAACCGATTTTGTAGAAAAATCTCTAGAAGAAAAAAACGTTTGTTCCTCTATCTTCCTCGATGTCGCACAGGCTTTTGACAAAGTTTGGCATGAGGGAGTTATGTTTAAGCTAGAGTCTGCTCTCCCAAAAAGTTACTTTCTAATTTTGGAATCCTATCTCAAGCATCGCTACTTCAGAATAAAACAGGATGATGCATATTCAAGCATAAAAGAGATTAAAGCTGGCGTTCCTCAAGGAAGTATCCTAGGGCCCATGCTTTATCTAATATATACCAGTGATATCCCAAGCCCTTCAAATTGTATGATTGGTACATTTGCAGCGATACGGTGATCCTTGCTACTGTGAAAAATGCTCAAGAGTCGACGCAAAAACTTCAATCTGCTGTAAGTAAATTAGCCCTTTGGACACAAAAGTGGCGCATAAAATTAAACAGTTCAAAATCAGTTCATATAGACTTTACAAACAAAACCATTCCATACTATCCAATTGAAATTTTGAATAATCGAATTCCATATTCCAACACTGCAAAGTACTTGAGTATGACCCTAGATGCCAAGCTACGATGGAAAGTGCACGTCAAAAAGAAAAAAGAAGAACTTGATATTAAATATCGAAACATGAACTGGCTCCTCGGAAGAAACTCAGCGCTCTCCATCCACAACAAATTATTATTATATAACCAAGTCCTCAAACCGGTTTGGACTTATGGCATACAGATATGGGGGTGTGCCGCATCAACTCATATAGAAAAAATTCAACGCTTTCAAAATAAAGTCCTTCGGTGCATAGTAAATGCACCTTGGTACATCAGATCAAAAGATATTCATCGTGACTTAAAAGTGGACACGGTTTCCAGCACCATTAAAAAATTCGCAATAGCCCACCAGCAGCGACTAAGTCAGCACGTAAATAAGGAAGCGTCAAAACTTATCAATACGGCTGGAACGAGAAGACTTAAACGCAGAAAACCCTTCGAACTTGTAGGGACCAGACAGTAGCTAGGAAGTCCAAGGGGAAGCACCTAGCTCTTATTATCTTTAAATAAATAAACTTAAGCTGCTCGTTAGTCAATAGACTAGTTGTAGTCATAGGAAATGTTTGTTAATTTTAAATAAATATTTCATATAAAAAAAAAAAAAAAAAATTCAACTTTTTTCGAGTTATTCAAACTTTTTCAAAATTTTTCAACCTCTTTCAACTTTTTTCGGCTTTTCAACCTCATTCAACTTTTTTCGAGACTTCCAAGTTTATTCAAGCTTTCAATCTCTTTCAACTTTTTCAATGCTTTCATATATTGTCGAGTTAATCAACCCTTTTCACCTGTTTCTACCTCTCTCAACGTTTCTCAACATTTTCCATAAATGAATAAACAACTTCTTTAATTTTTTTAACTTGTTTTTGGCTTTTCAACCATATTCAATATTTTTTAAATATTTCCGACTTCTCATTCAATTGCATTACATTTTTTCAACTTTTTCAACCTGAAAACGAAAAACCGAACTTTGGTCGGTCTCATTGGTACTTAAGACATAAGAAACATGCGGTCTATATATATGGTGACCATACGTCCCGTTTTTAACGGGACAGTCCCATTTCCAAGCCTCCTGTCCCGTTGTTCCGAAAGAAGACAGAATCATCCCGTTTTCAGAAAATGTCTTATTGAATTTTAAAATCCATGTAATAGCTGTACTTTACGCGTAAAACAAAGCGTCACGTCGTTGTTTGAGCCAATAACTGTGGCTACCCGCCTCGCTTTCAAATATTAATAAAATGTGTGTCATTTATATTGAAAATTGGGAAGTTTCTGTCGCAAGTCTTATTTAAAAAGAAAGCCCTACATTTTGAAGAAAATTCGCTTCACCGAAAAATATATCAAACCGGATAAAACGAGTTAAAATCGACTATTTTTATAAATTTTATTTCTTTTGCAGTGCAGGTAAATCAAAATTGTGTTGTATTTTATTTTGTATTTCATTTGAAATTTGAATTTAATCTTAAGACTATAGTTCTCATCTCATGTTCCAGTGTAGATGGATGTGCTTTTTCTTTTTAGAAATGTCATTCCGAATCTGTTTAAATAACTTAATTTTTAAAATTCGAAAGTGTTTTTCCAATATTGTATTTTTATGCTTAATGGTTTCAAGCTCAATATATATGTATAGTTTATTTTTAAAGGCCGCGTCCCGTTTTGATGCAAAAAAAAAAAATGGTCACGTTATCTATATATCATGATTTTATATCTTGTTCTAGCAAGATACAGTGGAACATCGATTATCCGTCTCCCGATTAACCGTCACTCCGATTAACCGTCACATTTTGTCAGCAAACTTTTTTTTCGTTTTGTTTCGATTCTGTTTATGTATGCATACAATGCGCGAAGCGATTCTGTCTGAAATTTTTCTTACGAAATTCGGAGATGAAAATTTCGCAGAAATTCATTAATTAGATCACTTTGTGTGTGATTCAATTTCATAACATGATTGATTTTGTTCATTTGCGCTCTCTAATTGATTTTGGTCAGTTGCACTTTATTCGCCAAGTCAAGTGGATTACACAATTTTTTTTGGCTTCACAATGGAGCCTCAACCATCCGAATCTGGTAAACAAAAATGCCAGAGAACCGTTCTTACGATTAAAAAAAAAAAATGGAAATCATTATAGAAATCAAAAAAGGTGTATCTATTATTACAACTTTGAGCACTCAATTTGGTATTCCGCGAACCACAATTAATGATATGTATAAAGAAAAATGCTGATGAGATCGAAAAGTGTGTCCCTCAAATGGAATCTTTGGATGGTCGCGCAAAACTACATCACCATACAGAATCAAAACAAAATTCTGCCATATATTCGATTATCCGTCTATTCGACGGATAATCGAGGTTCCACTGTATTATAAAAGCAAAGGCTCAGGTTTACCGTGTCTCCCATGCTCCAATCTTTTCTTTTTTTTGTTTTACCTCATAAAATGGAAATAAAAATAGCCAAAAAAAAATGTCGCTCGGATCTGGTTTCGGATATATAGCCATCGGAAGTTGCGGATATAGCTTTTGTGAAAATCCTTATAATTTGGGAACCCTTGAATGGATATCAAAATTATGGGTGTCATAACATAGATAATTTAATGGTCTACAATAATTATGAACAAATCTTTGAAATTTAACCCATAATTTTGGAGATATGACGATTTTTCTGAAATTTTGAAGAATTTTTTTTTAAAAAACCGTTATTTTTTTCCAAAAAAAAAAAGCGGCGCACCGCTACTCGAGAAAAAATGGAAGTACGAGGAAACGTTATCCTTCTCGGAAAGTTGTAAGGACTCAAGAACGAGAATGAGAATTAAACTAAACTTTTCTTATATGATATTTTATTCTAAGCATCAAAAAAAGTCGCTTGGATCTGTTTTCGGATATATAGCCATCGGAAGTTGCGGATATAGCTTTTATGAAAATCCTTATAAGTTGGGAACCCCTGAATGGATATCAAAAATATGGGTGTCATAGTATAGATAATTTAATGGCATACAATAATGGCGAGTAAATCTTTGAAATCTAAACCATAATTTTGGAGATATGACGATTTTGATCAGTTTTTTTTATAAAACCGTTATTTTTTCCAAAAAATGTTTTATTAACCTATAACTTTTTTAGCATGGTAAGAAAGCTTAACTTATTGCCTTTTAAATGGTGTATAACTTGTTGTAAATTTTTAAATATTAACCCCATTTTGACCGAAAAATAAAAAAAATTATTCAATTAATTCCTATGGAAACTACGTTTCTATGGTCAAAAACAATGAAAAACAACAAAAACAATAACTATTACAACAACAACAATTATTAGAGACGATTCTCATTGAAAACTTAAAATTAATTTACATAAAAATCTAGTCATTTTATGTTGAGAATCGTCTTATAATAATTGTTCATATCATATTGTCATATCTCCAAAATTATGGGTTCGATTTCAAAGATTTACTCAACATTATTGAAGGCCATTAAATTATCTATATTATGACTCCTATATTTGTGATATCCATTCAGGGGTTCCCAACTTATAGGATTTTTATAAAAGCTATATCCGCAACTTCCAATGGCTATATATCCGAAACCAGATCCGAGCAACTTTTTTTGATTACACATTTGTGTTTAAAATAAAATATCACATAAGAAAAGTTTAGTTTAATTCCCATTGGACAATGGAAGTCACGGTAATAGGGATGCCAACACTCAGGGTTTCGCCCGGAGACTCAGGGTTTTGAGTATGATTTCCGGGTCTCTGGGTTCAAAGTCAATCCCTCCGGGTTGAATATCATTTTTGTCGACCGCAACAAAAAAAATCGAATCTAAGTCAGCAGTTTTCCCGAATTTTAAATTCTGATAAATTCAAAGGAAAAAAAACGAAAAAAACACAAACTATAAAATAACACAGGGCAACAATGATTTTGTTGCCTTACTTTTCCTAAGGTTTTGACGCGCTGAACTCGAATCCAAGTTTAGAATTTCTCAAATAGCTCCGGTTTTCGAGATATTCTAACCTAAAAGTGCGAAAATCACGATTTTTCGAGATATCTTGGGCAAATTTATATAGAAATATATTTTTTTTATGAATCCATTAATGAGTTTCGAAAGAACTACTCTTCCTCTTGAAAACTCTTTCGGAATTATATCGATATCTTTTTTGCTTTTCAAAGTATCCTAAATTGAAAATTATTATATACTTAGGTCTTCATACAAATTTTTGTGTATAAATTTGTATGAAAAATTTGAAAAAAATATATCGATATGATTCCAAGTGTGTTTTGAAGAGGAAGAGTATAGCTTTTATAAAAAGCGGTATAAGTTGGGAGCCCCTGAATGGATATTAAAAATATGGATGTCATAAGAAAGATAATTGAATTTCCTACTATACTGGTAAGACTAGTTTTGAAATTTAGCCTATAGTTTTGGATACATGATAATTTTTCTGAAATTTTTACCAATAACATTTTTAAAAAAATAGGTAAAATTAAAAAAAAATCTATGCAAATTGTACATCATTTTAAAGCAAAATAATCAAGCATTCCTATCATGCTAAAAAATATATATTTTTAACACATTTTTTTGAAAAAATAGCGATTTGTTAAAAAAAATAATTGGTCAAAATTACAGGCCATTAAATTATCTTTCTTATGACATCCATATATTTGATATCCATTCAGGGGTTCCCAACTTATAATCAGTTTTACAAAAGCTATATCAGCAACTTATGATGGCTATACATAAGGGCGGGTCGATTTTTTTTCAAAAAGGGTATGGCAGGAAAAGGTTATACGGGTAATTCTGAGCAACCTTGCAACTTTGGGTCAGAGATTATCAAAAATATCTTGATTTGATTTTTCGTGACTGCACTTTCGTGAATGAAATTCCCTATTTTTTAAAAATCTTTATTTCGAACTTCTTCCGATAAATGCCCAATAGGTAAAATAGCATTGGACACAATTTCGGGTCCGTGAATGAAGTACTTGTGCAAGGTGGGAGGCATAATGTACCAAGAATATGTTTCAACAAAGAGTCGACCTATACTGTGTGCATTTATTTTAAATTTTTATACCCTACACCGAGGGTATATTCACTTTGTCTCTCCGTTTGTAACACATCGAAGGGGGCGTGGCAGGTATGGAAAAGTGTATATATTCTTGATCAGCGTCACCACCTGAGTCGATTTAGCGATGTCCGTCTGTCTGTCTTTCCGTCTGTTGAATCAGTTTTACGGGAAAACCAAGAAAACTAATTGAATGAAACTTTCACACACAGGTCACATCTTCTTGCAGGCATCTTGCTATTGAAAATGGGCGAAATCGAAATTGGCTTCGAAGTTCAAAGGACAGCTCTGCCGTACTAAGCGAAAAAGACGTATTTTAAAAAAAATTCATTTCGAGATAATTGATGTTTTGTTTATGTCAATTTGTTGAAATACCTGTAAAATTCAGATAGAGGAAATTTTCTTAGTAGATTTTTTTATATGATTGAACTAAGATGCCGACATTTGGAGTATTTCATTAGACGCGTAATTTCTTAAGCTATCCGATGCCATAAGAATCTCGGATATTTTTTTTTTTGAGATACGTCTTTTTCGCTTAGTACGGCAGAGCTCTCCTCGAGGTTTTTTTTTTACTTTTGAGAGAGTACGATGTTAATAAATTTTTGTAAAAAGTGTACATTGCTTTTTACAGTTAAACTGCAATTTGTTGTTTTTATAAAATTTAGTTTTTGCCTGTCCGTCTATCTGTTTGTTTTTATGGACGCGGAAACTATCCGGCAGATGATGAAAATTTTACAGTATGTTAAGACAAGACTTTTATTAAGGGTGAATATTTAGGTTGGCCCACAAACAAAATATTTTTAAAAAAGAATTTTCACTAAGTCCGGTAAATAAACTCACACCGAATTTACACCACATGGAATTTACAGCACGTGTCTTTTATAATAAGAGGCATAAATGCAGATTTAGGTTTGCCGTAATACAAAAACATTTTTAAAATATTATTTTCTCGAAGACCGCCTATTCGATTCTCATGGAACTTACACCACATGGCTTTTATATTAAGTGGCACAACTTACGTACACATTTTATTTAGGGTGCATACTTTGGGTGGCTCTTACAAAAAATAACTTTTTAAATAGAATTTACATGAAGATTTCATAATTGAGGTCTATAAAAGGTTTTTACAAAGTTTGGTTTAAAAAATGGGCGATGACACGCCCTTCAAAATCAAATTCATCATATATCACCAACTACTGGAAGCAGATGAATGGGGCTTAGTACATAAACATGTATATAAAAGGTACGGGCAAAAGTAAGCTTCAAAGGAAAAAATTATCGCCCCACATAACAACGTCTGCCAGGCCTGCTATATATTTGTAAAAGAATAGGGACAAAAGTTAGTTTCACTGGGAAAATGGGCGGTTTCGCTTTTACATTCCATCGCATGTGTTCATACAACATCGCCCCACACATCGAAAAGGGCAGAACAACGTCTGCCGGGACAGCTAGTATTAAATAATTTTACTTATGTTTTTAAGAAAATTCAAATAAAAACTTAAATAAAAGTCCACTTATTGAATCTCCGGGTCAGACATCAGTCCGTGTTGGCAACCCTACACGGTAAACTTAAGCCCAATTCTTATTAGTGATAAGCCCCGAGCGTCTAAGGAATAAGATGTTTTTTTTTAAATGAAATACCTACGTTCTTGAGTCCTTACAACTTTTCCAAATCACCAAACAATTTTTCACTTTGTCACAATTTTTCACTTTTGTATTTCAATAAAAAATTTTTTCATGTAAACTAAAAGATTTCTCAAAACTTTCATTAGTCGGAGACATCAAGGACATAACGTCCTCCTTCCAAGAGATAATAAAAAATAACACCATTCATATTGATGGGAAAAATAAGTTTATCCCCAAAAACTGGTGGACGAAGGAAATCGAAAAACTGGTCAGATTACGCAACGCAGCCAGACAGAAATATTTTAAACATAAAACAATGGAAAACTGCAATCTTTTTGCAGAATCACAAAAAGTGTTAGAAAACGAAATAAAAAAGAGAAAAAGAGATAACTTCAAAGAATTAACTAACACTATACCTAAACCGATATCAATTAAAGATATGTGGAAATAAATCAACAACTTAAAAAAATACAAATGTGAAAAAAATCTAAAAAACTCGTGGAATGAATCCCAAAAATTTGATTTTTTTAGAATGATTGGAGAAAATAACAATATTACGTTAAAAAACCAGCCCAGCCAAGAAAATATCCCAGACACTCTGAAATTCACCTATGAAGAATTCACCGCCTTCTTATACACCCGCAATCCAAATTCCGCTAAAGGCTATGACGACATATCTTATCGCATGATCCTAAACCTACATGAACATAATAAAAAAAACCTATACCTCGCACTACTTAAAATTTGGAAAGAAGGAAACATACCAGACGCTTGGAGATATATAAAAGTGGTTCCTATTTCAAAAAAAATAGGTAATGCAGCTGAAATAACTAACTATTGACCAATATGTCTCCTTCCAGTGTTCTTAAAAATAATTGAAGGTTTTATCAAAGGTCAAATAGATTCTCACATCAATGTAAAAAACATTCTGCCAGCCAGATCTTACGCCTTTCGAAAACACCACTCAACAGCAATGTGCATTAATGACATAATAAATAACATATGTGCACTACGTAAAAACAAAATGCAAGTGGTAGCAGCCTGCCTAGACATAAGTAAAGCATTCGATTCTACCAAAACTAATTTATTGGAAAAAATTCTGTTAAACTTTAACCTCAACAAAAAAATCATTAATTGGATTATAAGCTTTCTGCAAAAGCGTATTTTATGCCTAGATAAACAAAAATGCACAACAACCAAAGGTTTATGCCAAGGAAGTGGTCTAAGCCCAATATTATTCAACCTCTACACAGCATCACTACATCAAATAAATGATGAGTCATGCTTACTCTTTCAATTTGCAGACGACTTTTTTATTGTCTGCCACGACCAAGACTGGCTATACGCAAATAACACACTAAAAATAAAAACCAACGAATTCTCAAACAAATGTAAAGACCTTGGCCTTAAGTTGAATCCCAACAAATCAAACGTGATTCATTTCAACAGGAAAAAACGAAATCTAAACATCGCCCTTAATGGCTCCACAATCAAACAAGTCGACACAATTAAATACCTAGGACGCATAATAGCAGCCAATAACTCCACCACACATCACGTCAACCACATTATTACCAAAATCAACCGAACTTGTAACTTTTTACAAATACTTAGTGGCTGTAAATTTGGAATCCACCCAAGTAAAGCCATCCAATTTTTCAAAGCTTTCACAAGATCAAAAGTCGAATATGCAGCCTCATATTTTGCTAATATGACAAAAACAGCTAAAACAAAACTTCAAGCAGTCCTCAACGCTAACTTGAGAAAAAGCCTAGGTCTAATCAGATCTACTCCGATTCATGTAATTTATCACATGGCAGCGGAAATGCCTCCAGATTATCGTTTCACTCTTTATACCGCAAAAGAAATTGCAAAATGTTTCGCTTATCAATTACCTATGGCAGATTTCCTAACTAAACACCCAGATTTGAAAACGAGCTATTGCGAAGTATTTCGTAAATTTAGAGACATATGGCATAACATCGAACATATTAAAAATTCTATTTTAGACACAAACAAAATCTCGCTGGATTTAGACTTTTTTAAAAAAGCCTTCAACAAAAAAAGCGAAGCAAATGACATAATCACTAAGCAACTGATACAACAAAAATTAGAAGACTTATCCAAGAAAAACTTCGAAATCATGTTCACAGACGGCTCAGTCAAAGACGGTAAAGTGGTGGGAATTGCTTTTCTTCACGAAGCAACAAACACTACAAAAAATTTTATAATCGAATCAAATATGTCATCTACCTCAGCTGAACTACATGCTATGGAAACTGCATTAGACTTTGCTTTAAAAAAAAATTTTCAAAAATTAGCTATCCTTACTGATAGTAAAGGTGGCGCACAATGTTTAAAAAAAATAACATCAAACAACTATATAGCAAATAACATAATAAAAAAATTAAACAACAGCCAAATCCAATCACTTGAAATACACCATATTCCAGGACATAAAAACATCAAACAAAACGAAGAAGTAGACAGAGCAGCAAAAGCAGCATTACTAAACGGTGAAAAAATAGCCTGTAAATTGACACTAAAAGATGCCATTAATAATATAAAAACACAGCTATGGTCAGAATGGCAAGATGAATACGTCAGCAAAACACTTAACAAAGGAAAAGAATATGGACAATTATTTCCATCCTTAAACACAATCCCCTGGTTCAAAAGCAAGAACGTGAATCTCAGTCCTGTTGAAATCAAACAACTCAACAGACTACTCACAGGTCATTCTATGTGCAAGCAATCGCTTGCAAAAATGAAAGTTTACCCAGATGAAAACTGCGACAGCTGTCAAGTGCCAGAAAGTGCCAACCACATCTTATTTAACTGTCAAAAATTCAACAACACTAGAAACACTTACATCAAGCTGCAACAATACAATAATTTTGATGACTTTTACAATAACGAAAACACGCAGAACTACAAAATAATAAGTGAATTTCTCAAAAAAATATCAATATTTTTATAATTCTTCTTAAAATAGACTCTCAATAGAAAACAAATACAAACATTAATTGGTGGTGGCGTTATAACTCCATGAGTGTGGCCAAATAAATCTCTAATCCTATACACCGTAGTGTGTAGCAGACAGAGTAACTTTAAAACACAAAAAAAAAAAAAAAAAAAAAAAAAAACTAAATGACAGCTAAGTTTACCGTCGTTCGTCGTACGCCGCAATTGTGTTTGCTCAAACGATTTTTCGTGGCGTTTTTTTTTGACAGCGAATATTCGTCGCCGCTTTACCGCCACCGCTCTAATTGTGTCATGCTATTAAGTGTTATATCGAAATCTTAATCGATTAATAATAAATCGCTTATAATACAGCCTTGTTGTCCTATTTGAATTGAATACATACGTGTCGTCTTTCATTGAAAGTAATTAAGTAAAATGCATACTGTTTTAACTAGAGGAAATGCAACTGTGGCTTATTCTTTAAGTGTCTTAGCCTGTCTTACGTTGTGCTGCTTCCTTTCAACTCTTTTTCTGGATTACAGTACAGAAGCTAAAATAAATACTGTTAAAGTTCTCGTGTAAGTTTTACTCAATACGCAAATACTTGGCTTAAATGCTCACACTCGCAAATTATTATTAAAATAAACTGACATACTTTTTGGGCTTAAGTATATTTTAGCACCCAATCGCCAAATTTTATTAAATCAAACTTTTTTGGAACATTCTCCAATTTTTTTTAGGGGTAATAGGTGGTAAAATGTGTAAAAATAGGATCAGGTTTACTTTAGGGACAACTTTCCGATTTTATTTATTTTTTAAGGGAAGTAGCGTGCTATGAATAAACAATAAATCTGCAAAAACAATTATCGCTCGGATCTGGCTTAGGAGATATAGCCATCGGAAGTTGCGGATATAGCTTTTACAAAAAACGCTATAAGTTGAGAGCCCCTGAATGAATTTCCAAAATATGGATATCATATGAAAGGTAATTTAATGAGGTATAAATGAGGTGTCATTAAAAATTTAAATCCATTGGATAGTTTTCGAGATATGAGGTTTTTTGAAAGATTTTGATCACTTTTGTTGAAAAAAATCGTTATTTATTCCAAAAAATTTATTATTAACCTATAAAAACAGTTCTATATCATCAAGGAGCCACCGTCAAACTTTGAGGTCTCTTGTATAATTCGAGCATTAGTGCCATTCTTTTTATCATATCAACACTTCGCGCGTCCATCTGATCCCAAGTGATTTATTTTGGACGCATCTGACCAGTGAATGCTAGTAACATTGATCAGATTAACGCGCTTAGTGTTGATACTATAAAAAACTTGGCATTACTGCACGCAGACCTTTAACTTTGGTGATATAAGGTAGTTTCTTCGTAAAATCAATGGAGTAATGGAAGCAAGATATTATTTTATTATTCAAGAGGCCTTACACCCACCCAGTTTGGAATAATTCGGTTACGAACCAGGCTTTTACTATCACTTTGCAAGATAATGATCCAAAGTATATGGCTAAAATTACAGTAAATGGCTTCGTGACCAAAATATTGCCTGCTTGGATTGGCTAGCACAGTCACGAGAAATTATCCTCATTGAAATTATTTTTTTAAAAAAAAGAGCAATGAGTCAAATAACCCCACAAAATCTGGATGAGCTATGGATGGTCGCCAATGGACAATGGTCCGTGATCAGTACTCTAATACTAGACAAATTGAAAGCGAGTATGCCTAAGAAAATACAGTTCACCGCTAAGGCCAAAAGCGGCCACATAAAATAATAAAAAATGAGTTAAAATGTTTTTATTACTTTAAATCACAAAACTCTTCACAAAAAACAAAGTATAAAAATAACTACCCAAGTTAATCAAAAGGCAAAATATTTTAGTTTTGATTTTTTTTAGCTAGAATAAAGAATTTGCAAGTTTTCTGCATAATTTTTTTTTAAAACCTTTTTTACAAAAAAAGAATATATGCAGCCTACAGACTAGAAATATGTTTTTTTTTTTTTTGTGAACAGTTTTGTGGCTCACTATGTATGAACGTCTCTGTTCGATTAATTTTTTGATCTCAATACTAAAATCTGCTTATTGAAATTTAAAAAGTAAAAGTCAATTTTTTTTCTTTTAGAAAAAATGTTCCTGATTATGGCGCATCTCGAGAAAAGCATGATTTAGGCTTCCTTACCTTTGATTTGGAAACAAATCTAACTGATCGTTTCAACTGGAATGTGAAACAACTATTTTTGTATCTCACTGCCGAATATAAAACTGCTGAAAATGTTTTAAATCAAGTCGTTTTATGGGATAAAATCGTTCTTCGTGGAGAAAACACAGTGTTAGATTTCAAAAATATGAACACAAAGTATTATTTCTGGGATGATGGCAATGGTTTAAAGTAAGTTTTCCATTTATTGTAGTGTAAGTATTCAACATTTTTTACTTTATTGTACGTTTTTCTTATACATAACTCCATGAAATTAACTGCCTAGACCACCATACGAATATCTACATTTACATTTACATACAAAATAGCTATATGAAATTTGAAACTTCATTTGTAAAACTTTACAACAAAAAAATTTAATTTTTCATCAAAAAAAATATTAATAAAATTGTTAGACAATCTGAGACCACATAAATAAGTTTGAGCAACTCAAAGCTTATACAATTTATTAAAATAAATTAACATATTGGCCCATAATAATTCGCCACGCTGCCTCATATATTCGATTATTTTATTATTCCTTTTGTTCACTGTGTCTACAATATTTAGTGTCAATAACGCAGGGTAATCTATTTTTTAAAACTTTTTCATAATTTAATTTAAGTTTTTTTTTTTTTATGGGGCCACTATTTATTTTCGATTTTGAGTAAAAACCAGGTTTTAACTTACAGCGCTCTTAATTTTGCGACTATAATTATAAACCATTATGTTTAATTTGTGCAGATAAACCCTAATTGCATTAAGTGACCGAAACTTGGACCTCCAAGAATCGCTTCGTACGAAGGAACGTATTCATAAACATGCGGCCGCAAGTTTATGAATACGTACTAAACTTCATCAAATGAACTTTAAATTACTCCAAATAAGTCATCACCTGGTAACTTACAAATTTGTTTTAAATTCAATTTTAAGTTCTATCCCCGATAAAAAAAATCCTATTATTTAATTTTTTGATATAAATGTTTTGTTAATTTTTAAACAAACGGGTGTCTTAGCTTATCATGTATATAACGTAACTTATAAAATAGAATAAAAAACTCGCAAATTTATAATTTATTTATATATCATATTGAAATATTTTTTATTAATTTTCTTTCAGAAATAATAAAAATGTTTCGCTTTATCTTTCATGGAATATTATTCCCAATGCAGGGTTGCTCCCTAGCGTTATGTCCCGAGGATCACACAAATTTAAATTTCCTGCTGAGTATTCTGTATCACCAGTTTAAATAATATTTAAAATATATTAATATAATCAAACAGAACTGTGTTTTTTATTTAGAGCTTTTTTGAGCACATGTTTTTTTACATATCTATTTTTTTTTAAAATTTGTAATCATACATTTTTTTCTCATTAATTTTTTAAGCGATATTCAGGTGGCAGTGAGGTATTTATGTGTACTACAGGAAAATGGGAAAAAAACTTTTAAGTAACGAAAAGTGCAAATTTCTTCATTGAGGAGGTAGAAAATGCTTCACTTATTTGTTCTCTAACTCCATATATCACTTTTGACCTGGTCTAAGAACCAAGGATGTACGAAGATCCATGACTGTAAGATCGAATGAAAATTCTGAAAATTTACAAAGGACAATCAGAAGTATATATGTACGTGTTGCATTCAATTATATAGTGATGTGTTGACTCCAAATTCTTAATGGAAAATTGATTTTGGTAAATATTAGTTTTCCCATTTCATATTCGATAGTCGTGGAGTAAAGACGTGGAAAATCTATTATAGAAAAATGCAAATTTTTTATGAAAAATTATTCGACTAACCAACGTGTTTTAATTATTAAAACATTGTGGTACCCAGATTTAACTAGTCCGAACTTTTTTTTTTAACGTTTTCTTGATTACTATCATATGTACATCAAATTTAAAAATTATTGAAGTTCACTTGCACTATTTAAGTATGTAGTTATTTTATATGTTGTCTGTGTCTTTTTTGTGGTTCATTAACTTATCCCCTTGCAACGAGTGCATACAGACAATGATAAGAGTAGAAGACGCCATTTTCGTTTACATATTAAACTTGACTCTCATCAGCATTTTTAAACAAACGAAGATAAAAATTGGCAACAAAGACAGAAGCGACATTGTTTACGAAATTACTTGTGGTGGTGATACAAATGAAAAGCGCGAGCTATATGAAAAGCACCATTGACCCACCAATTATACCGAGCTCAATGTCGCCTTGACCAAATAGAAATATGGCAGACGAACAAGTTACACAGCGTTCAGCAGCACTAACCGCCATTATGTCACAAAAAATCCAAAAGCAGACTAGAAGAGGAAGAGTCGAGTCAGACATCAAATATCTGTCAATATTTCATGGAGAAAAAGGACCCTTGCGCTCATTTATCGGAGTAGTGGATCGAGCCCTGCAGAACTACACTGGAAACAAGAACGAAGTGTTCCAAATTATTTCCACACTAAGAACTAAGAAAGGGCGAGCGTCCTGGTGCAGGAACTTAAAATCCACTACAAGTCAATAAAGGATTAAATGACTGTGAAGGTAGACATCTAACTTAAAAGTAAATAGTGTGCTTGAATTAAATAATAAGATATGAATGTTAGTGGAAGATGTCACCGAATTTGTTGTGTTTGAAGAAAACAGTCACACCGTTGTAGACATATTCAGTGGTATGCTCCTCCATTGAATAATGGAACTAGTGGATAGGCCCTTGCCCTATGCCGTAATGAAGAAATGTAATATTAGCGAGGTTGGAACTATAATTAACGACTTTATTGTTAAGGATACTGGAAATCTGAATCACCACAAAAGATTTCCTGGTATCCATAATAATTTCAATCAGAGCAGGACAGAAAACAAATTCACCACAGGAAGTTAATAATTTTAACCAAAATAGGTTTCAACAAAGTTATAATAATAGGCATAGATAGGGTTGTCATACGTACTGATTCTATCAGTACATGTACTGTTTTTTACAAATTTTCTTTAAAAATACTGATTTATCAAGATTTTGAAATTAGTGCGCAAACGTACTGATTTTACCCAATTTTTACTGATTTTTGGTCTTATTTGAAATACTAAATAATTTTAACATTTAGGGTCTATCCCAATCGATATCTTTTTACCTAGACAAATCGCGGTGAAAACCATTTTTAGCCTGGTAAGTAAAATTTTTACTGTGGCGACTAAAATTTCCAATTTTGCTGCCCCATTCGATATCTTTTTATGAATTTGATGAAATTTTGACAGCACAAAAATTTCTTGAAAATGAAAGCAAAATTTTTCGACCGCATTTTCATTATTAATTTTGAATAATCAAAATAGCCTGTATATGTTGGCAAAAAGATACAAACATAACTTTTATTATGTTTGCATAGCTTCAACATCATTTTTCGCTGCTTTGCCCGCTCCCTCGTTGTACAACCTCACATTTTACGCAGTCCTTACTGCATAGTATTAGGTCCATGCACAAAATTTCACAGCTCGGTATAAGTACCAAGAATAGCAATTTAAGTGGGTTTGTTGCTTTGGAGATGCCACGCCCCAATGCTCAATCCCGTTCACATTTTGCGAGTAGCTTGGCAGGTGATCTAATGAATGTTTTTGATTCTTCCTTAACACCATCGACAGTGTCAGTTGGTCACAATCATGTACACATTAGTGTAATTATATCTAATACTCACACTTATACAACTGAATGAATCACATTATTTTCAATAGTTTAGTAAATTACTGTTTGCCGGTGCATGAAAAAATTAAAATTTGGTTAGGAGTATACATGTTTATATATTCCTTACCACATGTTACCATCCTAATTTTACATCATGTCAGATATAAATATACCATACTAGACATACACTGGCGAGCATAAATGGATACATGATTGCCGCTTCTGTGTTTAAAGATCTGTAAAACTTGTAATAATGCATTTTTTTTTCTCAAATTTTTTCTATATATTTTTTATTCATATTCAGAATAAATGGCTTATTTAAAAAACCGAAACATAAAAACATTAAGCTCACATAAATTAAAATTACAAAAAAGTCCATGTATCCATTTTTGCACGTTATGGCAACTCACTATTTAAATGTTTGAATTTACCGTTATCCGTTAGTTCTCTGAAAGTTTTCTGTCAGTTGTTTTGAATGTGCATTCGGTGACTTGGTTTCAACTGAGAAAGATCATAATTTAGTTTAAAGAATTGCTTTGTTTCAATTAAATTAAAAAACCATCAAAAATATGAGAAAAATATCATCATTAATTGAAAATAAAATAGTAAATATGACTAGAAGTGGCCAATCTGCACGACAAATTGCGAAATATTTAAATATTTGCCACCGTACAGTACTAGTAGTTCGAAAACGCCATAGGCAAGTACATAGGCATTGGCATTAAGTTTTCAAAATAATGAAAGCATAATTTATTATCATAAAAAGTGTAATGTTAATAAGAATTCCCTCATTGGCATAAAATATTGTGTTTAATTTTCTTCAGCTTTCCTTTATTTTTATCATATTCACCTCAGAGAATGTCAAAATTTCATTAAATTCACAAATTTCACAAAAAGATATCGAACGGGACAGGCTCTTAATACTAAAATTCGTTACGTTCATACGTGAATGGTTTATCCCAATCGATATCTTTTTACCTAGGCAAATCGCGGTGAAAACCATTTTTAGCCTGGTGAGTAAAATTTTTACTGTGGTGACTAAAATTTCCAATTTTGCTGTCCCATTCGATATCTTTTTACAAATTGATGAAATTTTGACAGCACAAAATTTACTTGAAAATGAAAGTAAAATTTTTCGACCGCATTTTTATTATTTATTTTAAATAATCAAAATAGCCTCTATATGTTGGCAAAAAGAAACAAACATAACTTTTTTTTTGTTTTCATAGCTTCAACATAATTTTTCGCTGCTTTGCCCGCTCCCTCCTCATTGCACAACCTCACATTTTACGCAGTCATTACTGTAGAGTATTAGGTTCATGCACCAAATGTTACAGCTCGGTATAAGTACCAAGAATAGCAATTTAAGTGTTTTTATTGCTTGGGAGATGCCACGCCTAATGTTCAAACCCGTTCACATTTTGCGAGTAGCTTGGCAGAACCAATGTTGATCCATTTATCAAGTTTCACAACAGTAGCTATCATATATCCCAAGATATAGCGTTTTAAGTTTTTTTGTTGTATGTAAGTTTCCACGCTTCGTTATCGGAAAATGACAAATCATGTAATGCATTCTTCAACGGGTATGCTGTGGAATATGCCTAAAGGGGAAACCACTGTAAAAAAAACGCACCAAAACTCTGTGGAAATAAGTAATACTTATACACATCTTGATTATAATACATATCACGTAGCTGAAAAAATATAAATTTCATCCCATAAAATATGCAGATTTAACTATTTATATACGAAGGTGATCTAATGAATGTTTTTGATTCTTCCTTAACACCATCGACAGTGTCAGTTGGTCACAATCATGTACACTAATTATCTAATATTTACACTTATACAACTGAACCACTTAACATAAGCTAGTTTTGGTAAATTACTGTTTGCCGGTACACGAAAAAAATTAAAATTTGGTTGTTATAGGAATATCATGTATATACACTGAAATTCCCCATTACGGACAGCCCCCATAACCAGACAGCTCCCATAACCGGACATATTTCAGCGACACTCACTAACTTTTCCATACAAAATACATTCCGATAGCCGGACGCTCCAATAACCGGACAAAAATACTCCGACGGTGGGTGTCCGGTTATGGGTAATTTCACTGTATATTCATTACCACATGTTACCATCCTAATTTTACATCATGCCATTAACAAATATATAATAATGAAAGCAAAAACTATTATCATAAAAAGTGTAATGCTAATAAGAATTCTGTCATTATCATAAAATACTGTGTTGAAGAAAAAGATTTCCTTTATTTTTTATAAAAATATATATTACAATATTCGTAACACGAAGCAGTTCATTAAAAGTTATCAAAACACCGCTGCTCATGCCCAGTATTTGCAGCACGAATTGTTCTATCCGGCACCTTAAGTAAATAAGAATTAATACTCATGTATTCAAGTAAAAAGCTATTATTATTTACCATATCAACTAGTGCAATGTATATAAAAAAGACCAGCAGCTGCTGCAACCATTCTATGACTGCCCAAAAACTATACCAAATATCATTCCAACGAAGCTTAACACCCCCGTAAGAAGATTGTAATAAACAGCCGATTTAACAGGCATACCTGCCTTTATAAGAATTCATGTGGTAACTCATAACAGAATACAGCAAGTGAAGTTGAAAACCCACCAGCAATGTTCTCAGCAAAAGCAGCACCTGAAACATATGAAAAGATTTGTCTATGTTTGTCTATGTTGTTTACAATTGTTGATTGCTATTTCAATTTCTATCACTTGTCAAAATTTGTACTAGCCCCAGGGCTAGTGCAAATTTTGACATTTCATATTCACCTCAGAGAAATGTCAAAATTTCATTAAATTCACAAATTTCACAAAAAGATATCGAATGGGACAGGCTCCAAGTAGATAATTTTCTGAAAAACACAACTCTATTCATTTTTCTTCTTCAATTTATTTTACGCTTTGATAGCTATGAATCCACATTTTACACTTTGTATTGGACTTTGACAGATATGAGGTCACATTTCGGTCTCCAATAGCAAATTACTTTAACTTCTTTTATTAAATCATGATTTTGTTAAAATGTCAAAAAATGTTTTAATTTAAGCGGGAATGTGTTGGTGCATGCAAAACTTTGGAATTGATTGTAATATGTACATTAGGATGATTCATATTTTTTTTTTTGTTTTTTTTAAGGTGCTATTGCTTAAAAAGTAAGTTTATGATATGAAGAAAAAGTTCACAAAAATTCAGCTCTGTAACTCAATTTTATAAGGTGGCGCCGGAGCCTGTTAGTTTTACATGTAAATTGTATGAAAAAATTATTTTTTACAAAAAGGTATTGTTGCATGTGGTAGGAACATAACGTTGGTTGTAATCCTTGTCCCTATTTTGTAAACAGAAGTTGTTTGGTAAAAAGTAAATTTTTTTTATGTTATAAAAACTCACCGGTGCGATTTGACTGAAAAGTTTGTTTTTCTTTCATTGTTTTGACAGACATGTGTCAAAATGACAGGTGCAGATTTGTGGAATGAAGAATGGAATAAAAGAGACGTGGTGTGTTTTGGTTATGAAAGCTTTTTCTTTGCGAGTCGAGTGATGGGTTATTTATGGAGGCGGCCATCATGCTTTTTACCTCTCTTTATGTAGTGTCAGAATGTTTCAGTTTCGGTGTGCAGACTGAGAAAATGTAATAGATTAAATGTTGATTTAACTGTGGGGCAGGTTTAGCGCAACACGTATGCAACATGTAGCTACTTTCTCGATCGCAACAAAATTCTGACCGAAATTTAGAATGAAACAGGTATACGACTTGGAAGTTAGTAACATGTATTAGTAAGATTATTAGTTTATGTTTCGTAAATGCAGCAAATAAACCCTATGTATTAGGTTTAGTTGTTGCAATTAGTTTTGTCCCAAACAGTAAACGAAAGTTCTAGAATTTGCGTCTTGCTTAGCAACGCGAAATTTAGGCAGGGGAAGATCATGCATAAAACTAGCTGCATTGGTCGGTTATGATCAGAGTAAAAATTAGCTGCATTGGAGGAAGTCGCCGAAAAACCGTGGTCCTAAAAAAATAAAAAAAAAAGTTTTTTTTAACCGTTTATTTTGAAGTGGTAAAAATTGAAAGTTTTAAAAAAGTGAAAAGTGGATTCAACAAATTGTGGTGCAGAAAAAAAGAAAGCGAAAAAAACGGACAGTGGAAATCTAAGGCAGGATAGCAGGACTCACGGTGCAGGTAGTTCATAGTCAGGACAGGATATTAAATAATTTGAGGAGCAGCATAAAAGGTAGTACAGTGTTTAAATTTTTTGTGAAATTTGAGGAAAAAAATTCAGTTTTGAATTGTTTTTAGAAAAGTGATTTAATCTGAGGCAGGAAACAGGCAGTGATCGGGCCTGGAATCTTAGTAGCAATTTTTAAGAAAGGGTGACCAAACACCAATTTTGGAGTGGCAATGTGAGTGTTACTAGCATTGGTATTCGAGTAGCGTAGTGGTTTAAATAATCTTTGTGTATTTTTTTTTTGAACAGTGTGGCTGGCACCTTGCTGTAAGGACGAGGAAAAAGGTTCGTCTAGGCAAAAATCGCCACGAAAAAATTACGCCAAAATAAAGTAAAAAAAAGGTCAGTCACAATTGCCATTATTTTTCTTAAATATATGTATATCGACGATATGAAATACCCTGTGAAAAGCTGCGGTTCTGCAAAGCGAAACTTTTAAAAGTGGAAGCAGAATTCCTGCAAATGAATGTTCCCCTGATATGAATGTGGAGGAAAAAACAAAAAAATTAAATAAAGTACGAGAACATGCAAAAGGATCGTGGTGAACTTTCAGAAAGTATTTGAAGAGAGCGCTCGGAGTATTTATGCAGAATAGGGAGATACCGTGGGTTGAATCGAACCCAAATTACATAAATTTGATTAACTTTTTATTTTTTTAAATTTTTTTGTTGAACCTCTAAGAAACAGAAAGGAATTCGAATTCGCGAATCAGTACCTATTAGCCTTTTTTTTAAAAGAACAAAAAAAAATTTTTGATATCTTTAAAGAGCTCTTTCAGGATTAGGCGTAGGAAGTAATTTAAGTCAAAATAAATAAAGTCATTTTCCGTTTCGTGGTCAACGCAATATTATTCGTCCCTATTTGAAATTTCCTTTCTTGTCTTAGATATATGTAGTTGTATTTTAAATCTATTTTTTTTTATATATTATGTTTTAATTAATAATTTCCGAAACAAATACTGATGTGTTTTGGTGACAAGTTTTATTTGTTCACTAAATCTGTGTCGAGACAATTTTGGTGGTCTGTTTTTTTTTTGTGCTAATGTTAGCCGTCTTAATTCGGAAATTATTACTTATAGCACTTATTTATATGTTATACTTTTAAATAATCTAATTTAAAATTTTGAATTTACATATATATTTAATTTATTATATTTGTCATATTGAATAATCAATTGTTGCAGCTAAAAAGATCGTTATTTGTATTCCTTTGAAATTTTGGTCTGCATCGGGTGGTGAAAACTTGCGTTTGGTTTGCAAAGTCCAGTCGTTGAACGTATTACGTTGGTTGTGGTTTGATCTGAAATTGCAGAGAAAATTTTTTGTTAGTAATTATATTTTGCGTAAAAATTCGGGTGTCATATTAAAATGCATTGAATACGACAATGTACTTTTGGTGCTAATTTAGTCAAAGGAGGGGGGGTAGGCGAAATGACCGAGTGATAGGGAATTGGGCGGTGATACAACTTATGGGCATCGTCATAAAAATTAGAACAGTGACGGTACAGGATGGGAGGGGCGCCGGGGAAGATAACATCGAATTCCGCGTTTGTGTGGGGTAGGGTTTTTTTTTGTATTTACGACTATTCAAGGAATGAACACTTTAAATAATTATGTAGTTCAAGATTGGTTACGGTTTTGGTTTTGATTTCGTTCTAGTTTCTGTGGAAGATGAATGTATAGTTTGAAATGGTAGATTTTGATCAACAGATCTACCTATTTAAAATTTCACTTCCGGCGGAAGTCGGAAGTGAAATTTATTGTTGTGCCCTTCGACCCAACGCGGCGGGTTAAGAACCGCTAGTTAGCCGGAGCGATTCCGCGTTGGGTGCGATAAATCAAGGGACACGTAACAATATGGCGCCCAATCTAAAATATATAAAGCAAGGGGTATCAACATCGAATGCCCCAAATTCAAACTGGATATTTCAGTAAACACCGATTTTGTTTGATAGGAAACGGCCAATATTGGAAAAGTCTTCTATTGTATTTTGTCGGTCTTTCTTTCACCATCAGTGGCTTAGCCGAGGCAAAGCCGAAGAGCTAATTGCATCGACTGAAGGAAAGACCGATGAATGTGAATGGATTTCAATTAAAAAAATTTTTGATATCACTCAATGCAAAGATTTTCTTGGATAGTCGAATAATAAATAGGGTCGCGCCTTCTCTGGGTGTCTGCCAGAGCGGTGACTTGTCTTGCTAGACGAAGCAGAGTCAACTGCACCGATCTGCAGAGATGCAGAAGATGCGTGCACCAAAAATGTATGCAGGTTTAAAGTTATATAAAACGATGAACAAATACATTCTTTTTCATTCTAGAAATGTGCGGCTTCTGCCAGTGCATCCTCATTTCAGTGGCTCAGTCATGATTAGTTTATCAATAGACTGATTGCATTGAAGGTGAGGAGTACTGAGTCAGAGAGCCGAAGGTAGTCGGTGGGCTAAAGCCTCTTTAGCTTAAACGTGGATTGAATCCAAAAATTTAAATGCGGAGTGCGATTTTGAGTCTTATAGTTTGTGCTGTGCAGCATTGCAACTGAATTACAAAAAAAAAAAAAAAAAAATATTTGATTAAAATTGAGTTAATATTTCGGTTTCGGTTTTAAACGTGAATCTTGGTTAGAACTGAATAAGTAATTCGTGGCCTGATCAAAGAGAATCTTGAAAATTAGATGCATGAGTTACTTAAAAGTTGCACAGCGCAAAGCTGAGACCGCTAATGCCCCCCACTACTATCAGGAACAGGTAGACCACACACAAAAAAAAATATATAGGCGCAAGAAAGTTAAGCCCCGCCCACGAAAGGTTTCTTTGAATTCCTGAATCGGTCATGGAAGACTCCCCCCTTTCGTACGTTATAAAACAAGTTTGAATCGTTTTTTTTTAAGTTTGGAAATTTTCAAAAAAATCCTAAATTGTTGGAGTGTTTGAGGGAGTTGAGTAAATTTCAAAACTTAAAACTATTTTTTTTTTTTTAGAATTTAAGAATTTAAAAAAAATTAAAAAAAAAGGAATAATTCGCGTAGCAGTAATACAACTGAAAAACTTTTCTATCCCAAAAATTTATAAGATTTTCAAAGGCTTGACAGAATTGAAGAGTTTTCTTTTTTTTTGTTGTTTGAATGTTTTTTTTTTTTTTCAGAGAGGATTTTTGTTAAGGATTCAATGAGTAGCTCGGAAGAATCAGACAACGTCCAAACTAGAAGCCAAAAAAGGTTCGAGGAAGCAAAAAAGCGACACCACCAACAAGACATCAATCGCTCGTTATCAACAAGTAGCCCCTTAGCTAAAATGTCCTCTAATGAAGCGCATAACCAGGACGCGAACCAGAACGGGGACCCAAACTTTAGGGACCTATCCGCGACCATAAATACTGGCGGAAACGAAGGTGCGGTTGGGCTAAGCACAGGAGCGGTTCCCAAAAATCCCCAAAATAATGTAGTAAATTCAGCCAGTTTTCCACCCAATTTATTTTATCCGCCACCTCTTAATAAGGCGACAAAAACATTTAAGGATCCGGGTAGAAAATCAGGAGTACAGACCACGATGACTGCCGAAAATATTGCTAATTTTGTGCGAAGTGAAACTGAAAAGTCTAGGGTGATTTTAGAACAATCTCTTGAGGGGAAAATTGTAAATGCTGTACAGGAAAGTCTTTCTAATTTCATGAAAGAGCTGAGTCTTACCCAAAGTGTAGGCCCAAACGTTAATTTAACTGCTAAGCCAACGGCACCATTGAGAGAAGGGAGTGTTCATGCTGACGGCAGACAAAGCATATTGTCGCAACTTCCGATGCAGCCAACAGGCGAATCTGAAAAAAACAAAATTAATCAATCGAATGCAAGCTATGAAAGTCCAAATACGTATCACCAAAAGATTATGCCTTATCAAAATCAAACGCAGTTCCGTACAAATACGCAGGCGAATCAACAACCAATTTCAATGGGTCAGAATTTGCAGTCAGCTCAACAACAATATTTGCTTCAGCAGCCAAATAACATACCAACACTTCAGGATAGATCAGGAGCGAGTGCTACGCCGCAAAATTATTACACAGAAGGCACTGCAGGTGTACCACCAGCGATGCATAATGCTCCACTGCAACAACGATGGCAATCCAATTTTGCACACTCGGTGAAAATCGACAAGTGGGGTTTGATGTTTGACGGTCACGCTGACCATTTATCTGTGGAAGATTTTATTTTCCGCTTTGAGCACCTGCAACAGCACTATGGGTACCCTTGGGAGTTGGTGATGCGGGAATTTCACCTGATGTTAACTGGAGATGCACGCGAGTGGTATTGGCTGTATGTTAAGAGTAATAATTCTCTGGACTGGCCAAACTTAAAACATGCGCTTCAACGCCAATACAAAAATAATCGTACAGATTTTGAGATTATGCGTGATCTGTACGAACGCAAGCAGCAAAGTGGTGAATCCGTTGATGCGTATTTCCATGCAATTTTAAAAATTCGTTCAAAATTGGAAAGACCTGTGAGTGATTTTGAGATAATTAAAATAGTAAAACAAAATTTGAAAGACGGATTGGCACGACTGGTTTATCCCATGATTATATACACGGTTGATCAATTGCGCGGCGAATGCGTTGAGGCCGAAAAGTACTTTAGCAGACGCGATGTACGTGGGATATACCAGCCGAACGAAAAATACCTGCGGCAACAAAGAAGCCACAAAATAAATGAACTGGAGTTTAAAGAAAGTGATGGCCAACATAATCTTATTGAAGATATACCAATTGATGAAATACATGCAGTGCGTCGGAATAATGGGTACCAGCAGCAACATTCGTACCAACAGCAGCAAAATCTAAATCCAAAAAAACAACCAGAGCAGCAGCATCAGGCGCAGGCGCAGACGAAACGTGTGTTGGAGTGTTGGAACTGCAAGCAACCAGGCCATGGATTTATGGACTGCACCTCCTTGCAGAGAACTATATTCTGCTACAAATGTGGAGCACCAGATGTCATTACTCTAAAGTGTCCGACATGCATGGTGGGAAACTCGAGCAGGAACGTGATCTCGGCGGGGGATTCACGCTCCAAACAGAACCCCGCAGAAAAACAATAAATCCTAACTTTGATGATGAAAATGTTTGTGGTGATCCGGAGACTGAGCCTGCAGAGAAAACAAAAATCAAAATTTTAAAAAGTATACATGATTGCAATAAAAATAACACTTTATCGATACAGAAATACAAACCCATAGAGGAAAGGATTCAGAATTACTACGAAGCGAGAGATCGTATTTTTAATGGAAATGTGCTGAACGGAATGCGAGAAGTTTCGAAAAGAGTTAAAAAGGCGCGTTTAAATTTCGAAAAACGCAAGCGTATAAGAAAGTTTGTAGCTGAAGCAGTCAACAAAGGAGATGCTTATGATCCACGGGCATATGCTGATGTGCATATAGGAGGTGTTCAAATTAAAGGACTTTTAGACACTGGAGCTTCCGTTTCCATACTTGGGCGCGGCTGCCGAGAACTCGTAGAGAAAGTAGATATAAATATTGAAAAATACTTTTCAACAGTCAAAACAGCAGGCGGAAAAAGACATGCTGTAATTGGAAAAATCAGGATTCCTGTGAAATATAAAGAGAAAACAAAAACTATAAATTTTTATTTGTGTCCAGATTTAAAACAAAATGTATACTTAGGTATCGACTTTTGGAAAGAATTCGAGCTGGCGTTAGATGTTATTGCAGCTGAAGAAATTAATACAGAAAAAGTCACTGAGCAGTTTAAAAATTTTAATGAAGAAAAGGCTGAAGAGCCAGAACAACATTGTTTAAGCCCAGAGCAACAGAGACGTTTAGACGAAGTTAAAGGGCAGTTCCTCACATATGAAGAGCATGGCTTAGGCAAAACGCATTTTGAAACACACACAATTCAGCTTATTGAAGGAGCAAACCCGGTGAAAGAGCGACACTATCCCATGTCCCCGGCAGTGCAAGATCTCGTTTACGCCGAGGTTGACAAAATGCTGGAACTGGGCGTAATAGAAGAAAGCGAAAGCCCGTAGAGTAACAGGGTAACGCTCGTTCGGAAGCCAGAGAAAAACAGATTCTGCTTAGATGCCAGGAAGCTCAACGAAAGAACGATAAAGGACGCATACCCATTGCAAAATATTGAGGGTATATTGAGTCGAATCGATTATACTCATTATATCAGTAGTGTCGACCTCAAATTTGCATTTTGGCAGATAGGCTTGGAAGAAAGTAGCAAAGCGTATACAGCATTCACAGTGCCCGGAAGGCCACTGTATCAATTTGCTGTCATGCCTTTCGGGTTGTGTAATGCTGCTCAGAGACTTTGTCGTCTTATGGACAAAGTCATACCGCAGCGGCTTAAGTCCAATGTGTTCGTTTATTTGGATGATCTCCTGATCATAGCTCCGGATTTCAATACACATTTAAAAGTTTTGAGCGAAGTAGCTGGATGCTTAAGGAAAGCCAATTTAACTATCGGCTTTGAAAAGTCAAAATTCTGCTTTAAGGAACTGAAATATTTAGGGTTTTTAGTAGGTGGAGGAATGCTCAAGACCGATCCTGGTAAAGTGTCAGCCATACAAAAAATAGCCATTCCGAAATCGCCTAGAGAGGTTAGAAGTTTTTTAGGTACAGCTGGATGGTACCGCAGGTTTATCAAAAATTTCGCAGCCATCTCAGCCCCGCTCAGTGACACTCTAAAAAAAGGAGTAAAATTTTCGATGACGCCTGAAGCGATCGTGGCATTTGATAGCCTGAAACATGCTCTCACTACAGCTCCTGTACTGCAGCATCCAGATTTTTCCTCGCGATTCTGGGTACAGTGCGATGCGTCAGAAATTGGCGTAGGTGCTGTGCTGTACCAGAAGGATCGCGAGGGAAATGAAAGGCCGATAGCGTATTTTTCCCAGAAGCTGAACAGTTGCCAACGCAATTACAGCGTTACGGAAAAAGAGTGCTTGGCAGCTGTTCTGGCAGTAAAGAGATTCCGCCCCTATATAGAGATGATGCCCTTCACAGTAGTAACGGATCATGCCAGCCTGAAATGGCTCATGTCGTTGAAGGACCTATCGGGCCGACTAGCAAGGTGGTCGCTTCAATTGCAGTCGTATGACTTTCAAATAGAGCACCGGAAAGGATCAGAAAATGTTGTAGCGGACACGTTATCGCGTTTTGTGGAGGAGATCGATGCGGCAAATACACCATGGCTTGACTTCGAAACTCTGGAATTCGAATCTCCTGAATACCTGAATCTAATAAAACATGTTGAAGAAAATTTTGAAAAATTGCCTGATTTGAAAGTGGAAAATGGAATTTTGTTTAAGCGAACGCGTTGCGACCCAGACGTCGACGAATTGAAGTGGAAACTTTGGGTTCCAGAATCTTTAGCATCAACTTTGATAGAAAAGGCGCACAGCCCTGAGATCGTTGCTCACGGCGGTGTGGCCAAAACTTTGCACAGGCTACGCCAATGGTACTACTGGCCTCGGATGGCTGTTAACGTCAGAAACTACATTGAAAATTGTACCATTTGCAAAGAGTCTAAGCACACTAACCAAGGACTAAGACCAACAATCGGGCAAGAAGTGGTGACGGAGCGCCCGTTTCAAAAAATCTACATAGATTTTCTTGGCAAGTACCCCAGGTCTAAAGGTGGAAATGCCTATATTTTCATCGTGGTGGATCACTTTACAAAGTTCACACTATTGAAAGCAATGCGTGAGGCGACAGCAGCAAAAGTAGTGGAGTTTTTGGTACAAGAAGTTTTCCATAAATTCGGCGTACCCGAAATTATTCACTCGGATAATGGCAAGCAATTTGTGGCTAAAGAATTTACAAAAATGATTGAGTTGTACAAAATCACTCATCTCAAAACTGCTTTCTATTCACCACAATCTAATGCAGCAGAGAGAGTGAATCAGTCCATACTGACGGCGATTCGGTCCTATATGCAACAAGACCACCGAGATTGGGACTTGTATTTAACAGAAATCAAATGTGCACTACGAAGTTCGGTGCATGCAGCCACTGGTGTTACCCCCTTTTTCGCTCTATTTGGACATCAAATGTTCACAAGTGGGGCTGATTATAAATTAGCGAGAAAAATCAAAGCCTTGGATGATCAAAATATAACTATTTTGAGCAATCAAGATAGAATCGCTTTAATTCGCGAAAAAGTTAGTAAAAATCTTCACCGAGCTTATGAACGAAGTGCACGTTATTACAACAAACGGAGCCGCGAAGTCCATTTTGCTCCTGGACAGGATATATTTAAAAAAAATTTTGTAGCAAGCGACTTCAAAAAGAATTTAAATGCCAAATTTTGCAAAAAATTTGTGAAGTGTCGAGTCATACGTCCCATCGGGAATAACATGTATGAACTCGAAAACCTTGCGGGCAAACCAATCGGTATTTTCCACGCTAAAGACTTGAAGCAGTAAGCGTATCAAACGTCAGGACGGTGCAATGGAAATCACAGAGTTTAAAAAAATAATTAAAAAAAAATAAAAATTTTTTTTACACTACATATACATAAAAACTACAAAAAGGTTCATCAAAGTGCAAGACTCACCAGCCGTTTCGGAAAATATGCTATCCTGATGAAAAGTTTGTTTGTCATCTTATGCTGCCGCTCATATTTAAAAAAAAAAGCCGTCAAGAATTTGAAACCAATCTTCGTATCTGAAAAAAAAAGGGGGAGAAAATTTTAAACAACAAAGTAATATTCTTATAATAAATAAATTTTTACTAATACGTCCCGTCAGGTGAATTCCTGCGAAGCGAAAAGGTGATAACAGCGTGCTGGAAACAAACCGAAAGATCCTGAAAGAAAGCAAAAAGAAAATTAAAAGCAAACATTTTTAAATTTAAAAGATTGATGCAAACTGAATGCCCGTCTAGCTGAGTCGGTTAGCATGAGCCTTCTTATCTCAGGGTGTGGGCGGAAGCCTACGTTGGGCACCCTAAAACAAACGCGGTGGAGCTATGAAAAACTCTTGAGCAATCGACGTCAAAATTTGTTGTTGAAAAACTTATGCAATGTAGCTAGAAAAACCATTTCACAGTAGGCACATGGTGTAGTATTAGCAGGGGTAAATTGCGTTTAGGTCTGCAACTTAATTTTTTTTTACTTGCTTGCTTGATACATACATATAATGATTATCGAAACATTTCTTCGTGCACTTCTGCGAAGTCGTAATCCGAAACAGGATTTAATTTTATCTGAGGTTTCTCATAGTGACGAGATTTATTTTTGTTTGTTCACTTACACGTCTCGCGAGTTCACCAATGCACTCACAACTTAGAAACAGTGGAGATAGGTATTAAGACTTAACCAAAATAGACGTGACGAGACGGTAGCAATTGAACGAACGTTTGCACTCGTTTCGTCTGTTTTGACATTTAACCCAAAATGTTACGCTAGCCAACGAACCAAAAAAAGCTGTTATGACGAGTAGCAACGTTTTGAAGTTCGGTTCTTACGGAACAACTCGTCTCGTCAAAATGTTTCGTTCACTTTCGATCAATTACGTTGGTTCATTTTGCTAACAACATTGGTTTACATACACTCGAACTTACTCGTTACGTCTCGTCTCGTCTATTTTGGTTTAGGCTTTAGGCTGGGAAATTATCAAACACGTTTTACACACTCACCTTGCACACTGCGCAAACTGCAGACTGTCGTAGGACTGTCCTGGCCAACGCAGTGTTTTGTTGCATGTGGTAGGAACATAACGTTGGTTGTAATCCTTGTCCCTATTTTGTAAACAGAAGTTGTTTGGTAAAAAGTAAATTTTTTTTATGTTATAAAAACTCACCGGTGCGATTTGACTGAAAAGTTTGTTTTTCTTTCATTGTTTTGACTGACATGTGTCAAAATGACAGGTGCAGATTTGTGGAATGAAGAATGGAATAAAAGAGACGTGGTGTGTTTTGGTTATGAAAGCTTTTTCTTTGCGAGTCGAGTGATGGGTGATTTATGGAGGCGGCCATCATGCTTTTTACCTCTCTTTATGTAGTGTCAGAATGTTTCAGTTTCGGTGTGCAGACTGAGAAAATGTAATAGATTAAATGTTGATTTAACTGTGGGGCAGGTTTAGCGCAACACGTATGCAACATGTAGCTACTTTCTCGATCGCAACAAAATTCTGACCGAAATTTAGAATGAAACAGGTATACGACTTGGAAGTTAGTAACATGTATTAGTAAGATTATTAGTTTATGTTTCGTAAATGCAGCAAATAAACCCTATGTATTAGGTTTAGTTGTTGCAATTAGTTTTGTCCCAAACAGTAAACGAAAGTTCTAGAATTTGCGTCTTGCTTAGCAACGCGAAATTTAGGCAGGGGAAGATCATGCATAAAACTAGCTGCATTGGTCGGTTATGATCAGAGTAAAAATTAGCTGCATTGGAGGAAGTCGCCGAAAAACCGTGGTCCTAAAAAAATAAAAAAAAAAGTTTTTTTTAACCGTTTATTTTGAAGTGGTAAAAATTGAAAGTTTTAAAAAAGTGAAAAGTGGATTCAACAAATTGTGGTGCAGAAAAAAAGAAAGCGAAAAAAACGGACAGTGGAAATCTAAGGCAGGATAGCAGGACTCACGGTGCAGGTAGTTCATAGTCAGGACAGGATATTAAATAATTTGAGGAGCAGCATAAAAGGTAGTACAGTGTTTAAATTTTTTGTGAAATTTGAGGAAAAAAATTCAGTTTTGAATTGTTTTTAGAAAAGTGATTTAATCTGAGGCAGGAAACAGGCAGTGATCGGGCCTGGAATCTTAGTAGCAATTTTTAAGAAAGGGTGACCAAACACCAATTTTGGAGTGGCAATGTGAGTGTTACTAGCATTGGTATTCGAGTAGCGTAGTGGTTTAAATAATCTTTGTGTATTGTTTTTTTGAACAGTGTGGCTGGCACCTTGCGGTAAGGACGAGGAAAAAGGTTCGTCTAGGCAAAAATCGCCACGAAAAAATTACGCCAAAATAAAGTAAAAAAAAGGTCAGTCACAATTGCCATTATTTTTCTTAAATATATGTATATCGACGATATGAAATACCCTGTGAAAAGCTGCGGTTCTGCAAAGCGAAACTTTTAAAAGTGGAAGCAGAATTCCTGCAAATGAATGTTCCCCTGATATGAATGTGGAGGAAAAAACAAAAAAATTAAATAAAGTACGAGAACATGCAAAAGGATCGTGGTGAACTTTCAGAAAGTATTTGAAGAGAGCGCTCGGAGTATTTGTGCAGAATAGGGAGATACCGTGGGTTGAATCGAACCCAAATTACATAAATTTGATTAACTTTTTATTTTTTTAAATTTTTTTGTTGAACCTCTAAGAAACAGAAAGGAATTCGAATTCGCGAATCAGTACCTATTAGCCTTTTTTTTTAAAAGAACAAAAAAAAATTTTTGATATCTTTAAAGAGCTCTTTCAGGATTAGGCGTAGGAAGTAATTTAAGTCAAAATAAATAAAGTCATTTTCCGTTTCGTGGTCAACGCAATATTATTCGTCCCTATTTGAAATTTCCTTTCTTGTCTTAGATATATGTAGTTGTATTTTAAATCTATTTTTTTTTATATATTATGTTTTAATTAATAATTTCCGAAACAAATACTGATGTGTTTTGGTGACAAGTTTTATTTGTTCACTAAATCTGTGTCGAGACAATTTTGGTGGTCTGTTTTTTTTTTGTGCTAATGTTAGCCGTCTTAATTCGGAAATTATTACTTATAGCACTTATTTATATGTTATACTTTTAAATAATCTAATTTAAAATTTTGAATTTACATATATATTTAATTTATTATATTTGTCATACTGAATAATCAATTGTTGCAGCTAAAAAGATCGTTATTTGTATTCCTTTGAAATTTTGGTCTGCATCGGGTGGTGAAAACTTGCGTTTGGTTTGCAAAGTCCAGTCGTTGAACGTATTACGTTGGTTGTGGTTTGATCTGAAATTGCAGAGAAAATTTTTTGTTAGTAATTATATTTTGCGTCAAAATTCGGGTGTCATATTAAAATGCATTGAATACGACAATGTACTTTTGGTGCTAATTTAGTCAAAGGAGGGGGGGTAGGCGAAATGACCGAGTGATAGGGAATTGGGCGGTGATACAACTTATGGGCATCGTCATAAAAATTAGAACAGTGACGGTACAGGATGGGAGGGGCGCCGGGGAAGATAACATCGAATTCCGCGTTTGTGTGGGGTAGGGTTTTTTTTTTGTATTTACGACTATCCAAGGAATGAACACTTTAAATAATTATGTAGTTCAAGATTGGTTACGGTTTTGGTTTTGATTTCGTTCTAGTTTCTGTGGAAGATGAATGTATAGTTTGAAATGGTAGATTTTGATCAACAGATCTACCTATTTAAAATTTCACTTCCGGCGGAAGTCGGAAGTGAAATTTATTGTTGTGCCCTTCGACCCAACGCGGCGGGTTAAGAACCGCCTGAAACCGCTAGTTAGCCGGAGCGATTCCGCGTTGGGTGCGATAAATCAAGGGACACGTAACAGTATCTAAATAAATAAATTATTAGTGTGTTTGAGCTGAAAAGGGTTGTTTTTCGACGTAATCTCTTACGCTGAAATCTGGCCTCAGAATTGACCCATCATGTCGGAATCCTGAAATATTTGAGGCTAAGTACCTAAAACATGATGTTTTTTGTCTACTTTTGAGGCCATGTATAGGATTCAAAGAAAGTTGATCAGCTTATTTTTAACAAAAGCATCGTTTAGTACCATCCTTGCCCTTTAAAATAAGATTTCAAGTGGTGAACGAATTCGTATTTGAAGTCCGTTACGAAGTCGAAACGTTTTCGAATCGAAATTCGTTTTACTTACAAAAAACGGAATGCGCACAAACGAATTCGAAACGAATTCGCGTCCGTCTTTGTGCACATTGGGGTGTAATGTGATGTAAGCTGTGATTGTGGTAAAAAAATTATGTACTTATTTGTACTGATTTTTTGCGCTGAATGTACTGATTTTGTGTTTCAAAAATCTGACAACTCTAGTCACTGAGGAGTTTTTTACAAACTATCTTCGGATAGCAATAACAAAATTAGCTTAGAGCTCAAATAGAAGAGACTAAATACTTATAGGCGGAGAGCCGGCTGTAGAAAAGCCGAGTGTATAAGATTACAGGATGGGATGTACAAATGATAGAGCTCGACGAGCCTAAATAGAATATCTAGGGTTACCTTGCCAAAGCCTGTCCCGATGGCCGAAAAAAACCGACTTTTAGCCGACTTTTCTTAAAAAAAAAATATAAGATTACAGCATGAAATGTGTGTCAAATGATAGAGCTCGATGAGCCTAAATATAATGTATAGGGTAGCCTTGCAAAATCCTATCCTAAACATGGGTTGCCAACCTTTTTTTGGGCCAAAATTTTTTTCAAAAAAGTTTATGGCTTAAGATTCCAACCATGGGTTTGCACTTGATTTATGTATAAAAGTACAAGTACAAGGGCCGAATCGCGGCAATCGTTATCGAGTAAGCAACAGGTATAATATTTGGGGGCTTTTAGGCCTTTTTTGAGCCCTTTTATCTTTCAAAAGCCCCGTGGCCCTTTTTATTAATTTTTGGGCCTTTTGCAAAACTCTACCGAAAAATTATCACAATTTTTTATTTTTCAAAGGAAAGCTTACTGGGATACACGGTTCGCTTCAAGCAAAATCAAGATCGATTAAATTATCAACCAAGTCTGACAATGCACAATTATTATATAGTGTCCGGAGATTCCAAATATATAAATTGCAAAATCGGAGCTGCTCATTTACTCGTTTTATGGCCATTTTAAGATTAGCACTATGGCCGAGACGGTTCTTTTTAAACAAGATCAAAATCGGTAAAAAATTTCAACCAAATCTGACAATGCACAATCATCAGTCTTATTTCGACTGTCGTTTGCTCCGGTCATGCACTATGCGTTCTCGGTGTTTGATATGTAATAAAACAATCTCTAACGAGGATTCGTTTCCTTGTCATATCTGTAATGGTCGGTGCCATAAATCGTGTTTAAAAATCGATATCAACTCGTTTAAATTTTTAAACAAAAGCCATAATTTTGTTTTTAATTGTGACAAGTGTCTAAATGGCTCATTGAACTTAATCGAAATTATTATGAAATTGGTTGAAGAAGTCAAAGAGCTTAAATCGCTGTTAAAACAATCTTTAATAATGGTAAGAGTACGCGAAAGAGTGGGTCGGACCCCTCGGATGATGCTAACATAGTTGCTGGTTCGAATGTTCGCCCTTCATCGACCTCAGCTCTCACTGCTCCTGCTTCTGTTGGTCAACTTCGTATTGATTGCTCTTCGTCATCGGGCTCATCGAACTTCACTTATAGCGCTGCTGCTGGTAGTTTGCTTAAAACTGTAACACCTAGTAATGTTATTGCGTCTGCCGCTAAAAAAATTACGAATATTGCATGCAATGTTACGAACGAAGATTTAATTGAATTACAATCTCCCTACGATGCTCAATTACGTGTGGAAGCTGTTTCTGTTGTTCCTACTGCTGATGATTCTCTTTGTTCTCTGCATAATAATACGGCTGCAGTAAATGTTGATGTTGCTTCGCGTTCGTCTTTACCTCATATTTCTAACACGCCTGCTGCTCTATCAAAGTCTCGTCGCTTATCGGTTTCGTATGCTGATGTTACGGCTGCTGTTGATAATGTTGTTGGTGATATCGATGCTCTCCTAGCTTCCCCTGTGCCTTCCGTTTCCACTAATGTATGGAGTTCGATGCGTTTGAAAAAACAAAAGAAAAACTTAGAACTGCGATAATGATATTGTTGGTAGAAATACTGTGTGCGTGGGTGACAATGTTACTGATGTTGCTCGTGTATGCTCGCGATCATTGTCTGATAATTTTCATGTTTCTCCGGAAAATCTCTCTTCGATTGAGAATGATCATGTTTCGACAGTTACTAAGAATGTAATAAATCCGTGGAATGAGGTTAGAAGAAAAAAACATAAAAAACGCACAACAATAATTGGGCAAAATTGTAGCGATGAGCTTGAAGTTGTTGAAAGAAAGAGATGGGCTCATCTCTCTTCTTTTAAGCCTTCTGTTTCTGCAGATAATATTATTGAATATGTGGTGAAGCACACAAATATTGCAAGACATAATTTAGCTTGTTTTAAACTAATTAAAAAAGATTTCCAGCATGATACACTTAAACGTGTGAATTTTAAACTTGGAGTATCGTCGTCTCATTACAATACTATTACTGATTCTGAGCTCTGGCCGGTGGATGTATACGTTAAAGATTTTAAGTTTTTTCGAAAAGTGGAAGAACTAGCAACAAAACAATAATAAATGCTAAGCCTTCATCATCTCATGAAGATAATATTTGTATTTATTATCAAAATGTTGGTGGTATGAGATCTAAAACATTAAATTTTTTTTACTGCTGCCTCATGTTGTCAGTATGATGCCATTGCGTTAACTGAGACATGGCTAAATGACTCTATATTTTCTGCAGAGTTGTTTTATGATGATTTTCATGTCTATAGGAGAGATAGATCTGCCGCTGACACTGGTCTTTCCAGAGGAGGGGGTGTTTTATTAGCTGTTAAGACTAACATAATAAGTAGGCGTATTATATTAGAAAATAATATTGTTGAGCAAATTTGTGTTGAACTAATGTCTTCATGCAAGAATTTAACAATTTATATTTTTGTCTCATATATACCACCAAATAGTGATGCGAGTGTTTATGCAGCTCATGTTAAAAATATTTCCAATATTTTTGAATTATGTAATTCTAATGTACATTTAATAGTTCTTGGTGATTTTAACTTAGGTCATATTAATTGGCAATTCATGCCGAGTGAGAAATGTTTGTTACCATTTTATGCTAAACAGGATAGAGATTATGAAACCTTAGATGCATTACTGTCAATGAACTTAAATCAAATTAATTATGTTCTAAATTCGTTAGAACGCATTCTTGATTTGGGTTTTGTGGATAACGATATAAATGCAATTTTAAAGATTTCAGACATCCCAATGTTAAATAATAGTTTTCATCACCTAGCGCTTGAAATAAAACTAAATTTCTTAAATTATTCCAAGCTTAATTTCTGCAGTGTTCATAGAAAATCTGAGCATAACTTTGCAAAAGCTGACTTTTTTTCACTAAACTTATTTTTTTCTAACACAAATTGGGAAGAAATTATGGTCCCTAATGACTGAAAGAAAAGCTATAACTCTTTTATGGCAAAACTTGAAGAAGCTTACGAAAAATTTGTTCCATTGAAAAGGGTGATCCGAGGGAATAAGCCCATTTGGTTTAACAGGCGTTTATGTAAATTAAAAAACAGGCTTAGTAAACTACGCAAGAGATATAGTGAAAACCGTAATTTTCGAGTCGAATATATATCTTGCAGAAATAGTTATGAAACGTTAAAAAAATTACTGTACAAGCAATTTTTATTGTCCATTGAATCAAATATAAAAACTGATTCTAAGTCTTTCTGGAAATTTCTTAATGCTAAAAAACACTCTTTTGGTTTTCCGTCCAACATGACTTACAATAATTATTCGTCAAGTGATGAAAAAGAAATCTGCGATATGTTTGCTTCTTACTTTCAGTAAAACTTCGTTTCTGATAATAAATTAACAGCAATAAGTGATATTTTTCCTGAAATAACTAATATGGGTCATTTGAACTTTGATATGAATGAAGTATTACTTGAACTGGCTTCGTTGAAGAGCTCGTACAAGTCGTCCCCAGATAACACGCCACCAATATTAATGAAATATTGCTGCGAGAGCTTAGCAAAACCTCTAACATTCATTTTTAATTTTTCGCTTTCCACAGGAAATTTTTTGGATACTTGGATTCTTATATTACTCCGATTCATAAATCAGGTTCGAAACAAGAGGTTATTAATTACAGACCCATTTCAAAACTGAAGTTGATACCTAAGGTTTTCGAAGCGATTGTGAAGAAGAGGATGTATTGGAATATAAAAAATAATATTTCCCAAGCTCAACATGGTTTTGTAAGTGGCAGGTCCACTATTTCCAACTTGGCTATATTTGCGAATTTTTGTTTAAAAGGCATTGAGCGTGGTAATCAAGTTGATGCTATTTATACAGATTTTGCAAAAGCATTCGATAGGGTTTCACATACGGTCCTAATAAATAAACTTAACTGTATGGGTTTTCACTCTCAGATTCTAAGTTGGCTCAAGGATTATCTTTCTAATCGCAGACAATTTGTCAAGATTGGTTCAACAGTATCTAAGGAAATTTTTAACTATTCTGGAGTTCCACAAAGTAGTCACTTAGGACCTCTTCTCTTCATTATATTTATTAATGACCTCCCTAACAGAGTAAGATACTCTAATTGTCTGTTATATGCGGATGATTTGAAAATATTTAGGCCTATTAGAACGTATATAGATTCAGTTCTATTACAAATGGACCTAGACAGTGTAGCACAGTGGTGTGAGGATAATTACTTGTATTTAAACATATCTAAGTGTAAGAGTATTAGTTTCACTAGATCATCTTCACCCGTAAGCCATGATTATTAAATTTTAGATTGTTCCCTTGATAAAGTGGATTGTCAGAAAGATTTACGTGTAATGTTTGACACTAAGCTAAGCTTTAACTCACATTATGATTATATCATTTCTAAGGCCAATAAATTGCTAGGATTTTTGATACGGAATACAAAAGAATTTTCAGACCCTTACACATTGAAGTCAATTTATGTTTCTTTAATTAGATCGATTCTGGAGTATCTTCTTGTATATGGAGTCCTTCATACGCAATTAGTATAAATCGAATTGAGGCTGTGCAAAGGAAATTTTCAAGATATGCATTAAGAAAGATGAATTGGAATCTAAATATTTTGCCTACTTACAAAAGTCGTTGCTTATTGATTGACCTCAAATCGCTTCAAGCAAGAAGAACATATTTTAGTGTTATGCTAGCTAGAGATACGTTGTGCAATCATATTGACTGTCCGATGCTCCTTTCTCTTTTCCCAATATATGCTCCTTCAAGGCCATTAAGAGGAAGGCATTTTCTTTTTTGGATCCCACGTGCTTTCACGAATTACGGTTTATCTAATCCAATTACAAAGTCTTACTCTGATTATAATAAATTTCATAATGATTTGGATTTATCATTGAGTAGAAATAGTTTTAAGTTACATTTACTTTCCTTACTTTGATCTATTTATGGTATGATGTTAATTAAATTCATTTGTTTTTGTAAGTAATATTTAAGCTCTTATATATATATTTTATTGCAATAATAATAACTCAATGTGTCCAATAGAGTTTAACTCGATAGACATTTGTAAATAAATAAATAAATTATATAGTGTTCGGAGATTGCAAAAACAAGATCTGTAAAATCGTACCTGGTTACTTACTCGTTTTATGGCCATTTTAAGGTAAACGCTTTTACCGATAATTTTAATAAAATTATGAAGCGAACCGTGTACAGTTTTTGATGCTTTTAATATCAATTGAAATTTTAAAATATGCTATGAAAATTGTTTTTTTATGTATTTTGAGTCGCTTCATACGATGAAGTCAATAACTTTTGCAAATATGCAAAGAATTTTGTGTTATTCACCGTTTTTCATGGAAAAAAATCGAAACCAAAATAAAATTTTTTTTTTCGGCTGAAAAACTAGTAAAAAGTCAATTTTTTTTTTATTATCTTTTGTGAGCCTTAAAAGTATTTTTGACTACAAAGCAAACAAGGATAAAAAAATAAAAAAATGTTTATATATGTTACGTTATTCATCATTTTCCATGGAAAAGAATTGAAAATACTAAAAAAAATTATTTTAAGCCTTAAAACTGGTAAAAAAGAATTTAAATTATAATTTTGTTTTATAAATTTTTGAGGTATTTTGACTACAAAGCTCACAAAAAAACAATAAATAAAAAATATTTTATATTTGATGTGCTATTCACCGTTTTTCATGAAAAAAAAAATTAAAAAAATATTTAAAAATTCTTTTGGGCCTAAAAACTAATTAAAAATAAAACTTTTGTAGTTTTTTTTATGGCTTTTAAAAGTATTTTCTATTACAAATCAAATAAAAATAAAAAGCAAAATAAAAAATCTCAAGTTTTTAATGTCTTTCTTCACAATTTTTCCTTTCAGTCATTTATTGATATTATCGGTAAAAGTGTTTACCTTAAAATGGCCATAAAACGAGTAAATGACCAGGTACGATTTTACGAATCATGTTTTTGGAATCTCCGAACACTAAATAATAATTGTGCATTGTTAGATTTGGTTGAAAATTTTTACCGATTTTGATCTTGCTTAAAACGAACCGTGTCGGCCATAGTGCTAATCTTAAAATGGCCATAAGACGAATAAATGAGCAGCTCCGATTTTGCAGATTATATATTTGGAGTCTCCAGACACTATATAATAATTGTGCATTGTCAGATTTGGTTGACAATTTGATCGGTCTGGATCTTTCTTGAAGCGAACCGTGGATAAGTGATTGTCGACTGGGATAAAATTTAAGTGTTTTATTATTCTCCTAAAAAATGTTAGTGGACCCTTAAATAATACGATGGCTTTCGACTTTTTAAACTTCAAATTGAAATTACTTCAGAGATTTGTTTTATATGAAAAAAGTTATATTTGATTTATAACACTGGTCAACACTAGTTCTGGTGCCAAGAAGCTGTACTTTTATTTTAACTAAGGACCGTATATTGAATAAATTATTAGCAAAACTTTTGATATCCTATGTTTAGTTTTCTAGATTTTGCCTTGTAAAAAAAAGTTTACATGAAAAACAACTTACATAATTTAAAAAAGAACTTTCTTTTTCGCGACTTTCGTGAATGAGCTGTAGAAGGGACTATCACGTTGCATCCCCCCGCAATAGTCAGCCATCATATGGCGATCCCATCGATCTTGGTATCTTTCTTCCATATTTTTTAGGTCCTGGTTAAACCGCTCCTCTTGTTCTTCGCTATAGGATCCAAGATTTTCTGGGAATTGGTCAAGATGACTGTGAAGGTAGTGCACTTTGATGGACATATTGCATCCTAAGTTATTAAAGTGCTCTAGCATGTCATTTACAATTTCAGAGCAGTTATTTGACTTGTAATTTCCGAGAAAGATTTTAGTAACTTCAACAAACGACTAAACGACTTCGTTTAGAGCTGTCTATGAAGAGACATCATTCATTTGTATGATATTTTGAAAGACCCATTTCGAGAATAAGGCCTTGCACAAATGGTAGCAAGTCATGCTCTCTTGTTCTTTTGTACCTGACTCCAACAAGTTTTTTTCTTTTAATCTAAAAGCCAAAACCTCTGCAGATTCGTTAGAAAGTTCAAGATCCCTTATCCAATCATTTAATTCTTCTTCGATGTCGCTACTCATTTCATTAATGACTTCTTCAAATGATGATTCACGAATGGAACAAAATGTTGGAACAGGTACTTCCTCTGAATGTGGTAAGGGTCTTCTAACAGAATCTAAGTCTGGATAGATCATTATTTTAACATTATTCCGAACCTCATATGGTTTCTTTGACCACTAATACATTTTCTCAAATGTTCATAACACATTTTACAAACAATTTGGGGTATTGTCGGGTAGTATTTATCCACAATTTTCGACTTAAAGTAAGCAAAATAAGCACTTTTTATAAAATCTGTTATAGGTTTTCTGAACTTGTTCACTTTGTATTCACCACAAATGTAACAAAACACATTTGGATCATTGAGACAACTTCTTCGCGATGAAGACATGATATAAAAATCAATTTAAATAATCAAAACTGACGGTTAGTCAAAAATGACACGTGGGAAAAAAAATTAAAAATATTTTTAATGTTGCCAGTACATACTTAATACAAAACCACGAACAGCACCAACATTTTTTTCGATTTGTTTGTTGACCTAAGTAATAGGTTAAATTTGATGCGCTAAATCTGCAAATATATCAATTGTTTCTCCATTTCTTTTTGAAGAAGTTTCTAAAAATCGATCTCAACATAGTTAGTTCTTTAATATATCGCTCATTTTCTTCAATAACGTCATAACTCAAAAAATCAGATATTTCGGGGCAAGCATTTTAACTGAATTTTTGAGTTTTTGGGTTATAACGTTATTGAAGAAAATTAGCGATATATACAAAAAAAATCGTAAACGCTTAAATGTTCCTATGCAAAATTTATGTTTACAATTAAATTTAAACAACAAAATAAATTTTGTAACAAGAAAACATTTGGTTATAATATAAATGGTTATATACGATTTGATTTACAGAAGCCCTATTTATGTTAAAAAAGCCCTATTTTAGTTCGAACTTTGGCCCTTTTGCAAATATGCCATTATCATCCCAGGTAAGCAATCGTATCGAATAAAATTTCGAAACGAAACGAGTTGCTGGATCGCACTCGATCCGAAACGAGACGAAATTTTACGATAAGGTTATCGATTTCTCTTATCATATGACAAAGTACATCAAAATTTAAATTTAGTGCAGTTGGTAAAATTTGTGTTAAAAAAAATGAAGTCGGTGTTATTTTGTTATTTGGAGTCGAATAAGGAAGGTCGGGATATGCGGATGAGAAGACAACTTCGCGATAAAAGCCACTGTATGCTTGTTGGTATTATCGAATTCGTCATGTTCTTAAACCACTCTCTGTTTAACTTAATGTTGAACTTTTCCATGTGTTGTTGTTGTAATTTGTTGAATTTGTTGATATGTGTGATTTTGGTTTTGAGTAGCAAATGTGTTTCAATCTTCATAAAGAGTTCGTAGTCATCTCTGGTTAAATTTCCTTTTATAGTGGCTGTTGTCGTTTGATTTTTGTGCTTTTGAGAAGGTCGTGTTTTTGCTCACTTAAGAGACTTAGTAGTTTGTTGTGAAAATGTTGTATGTGTTTTTGTAATAGTGTTTTGTATTTTGGCGGGACCTCTTTGTTTATTTTGAAAATGTTCTCGACGTTTTTTGTTGTGTTGGATAAAAAATCAGGAATAATTCCTCCTTTTCTGCATTTAATTAAGAAAGTAATTGTTGATTCAGTATTCGCACTTGTCTTGTTAATTTTGTCATTGGATTTTATTGCACTGTTTATATTGCTGCTGTATTTGCTTTTTAGCTTGCTGTATATTCCCATTGTTTGTTGACTTCTTGGCGTGTCATCCATTATATCATAAATTTTTAAATAATTATTCGACCTTTTTCGTTTAAGTATATTTTGATTAATTTTATTTTGGCTAATAGGTCAGTAAGTTTCAATTTTAATTTCTTTATTCTTAAAATTGGAAAACTCAATATTTCGAAGAAGTTCCTTCTTCATCCTTAGGGGTCACTAAAAATTACAATATACAACAAAAATCACAATAAATTTAAATTATTAAAAAGTAACATAAAAATTAAACACTTTCACTAACATAAACAAAAATAACGAGACAATGGTACTGAACTTACATTTAAGTTTAATGAGGTCAAAATTTGAACTAATTTAATTATTAACTAAGTGCCTATATATGTGAGCACAATTTTCGGTGTCACTCTTAAAGTTCATCCTCAGGTCAGTGGGAGTATTAATAATGTGAAGCATCTCTATCATTAGTCGTTTGTCATATTGGTTCTCTTGTTGCAAGAGCCAAAATAAATTTAATCAAAATATACTCAAACGAAAAAGGTCGAATAATTATTTAAAAATTTATCATACAAGTTAATAATACATAGAAATATTGAAAGATAATTTGCAGATTAAAGAAACGTTTTAGGCCTGTTAACTTATCTTTTTTCTTAATACCACATTAATCGGAAATTTTATAAACTGCGATTATATCTCGAGTTAAATTTGGTAACTCATCTCTGAATTTATTAAGTATGTATTAAGAAAAATGAGTTTAACTAAAAATGCAACACATAAAGCCAATTGTGAATTGCTCATATAGACATTTGAGGTTAATTGAGAATAGTATATTGAGCAGATGACAAAAATATTTCAGAAAAATTAGATTACTGTAATGATTGGAAAGATTTTAGCTTTGATTTGTTGTGCATGACTCCCTTTATCGACATAAAAATAAATTCGAAGTTGATTGACAGCTATTCTAGAGCTAAAATAAAGCTTGCAACTTGCACCCGTCCCACAGTGTATTATTTTGGCAATCTAAACTCAAAAAAAAAGTTGATTTTTTTAATAGAATTTAAATGCAAATATATTAAAAATTTCCCAATAAGGTTAAAACTTCAAAAATTTTTTGAACTATAAGGCAATACTTAAAATAACGGTACCGTGAAAGTAAGTATAAAGAAAACGTCAAAAATATGATAAGTTCGCTGAATTCTGCGCGCAAACTTTAAAGTCTTGTAAATCCATTGTGAAAAAGTGAAAGTATTTGTTTTTCTTAAAAAAATTAATTTCTAAGTTTTCTTGGTAGAAATAACATTAAATCTAAGCAGAGTTATTGATAGCAACAAAATTTTGTATACACTGAAAAAACCTACTTTAACTGTGAGTATTAAAAAAAAAAATTTTGTGGACCATAAAAAAACTGTTTAGAATAGTTTAGAGTTCTGACTATGATTAGAGTAAAGCTTGATATATATGCTAATAGAATCAACAAAAAAATTCTGCGCCTAGCTGCGGCACACATACAAACATTTTCAAAGATTACCTTTGAAATTTCTCGCTTCCAAATATTTGAGTTATTGCTTGATACTGCAGTAAACAAACGATTTGAGAGGGTGATTTTGTTATTATCCGGAAATGTTGGTGTGGATCGCAAAGTACAGTTGATATTGATAAGGTTAAGCAATATGCCAAGAACTTGTTGTCGCAACTGAATTCCCGGTGGGCGAATGCATTTCAGAAGAAAGATGGATTATTTCATCAAATAAAGATTGGCTCGGAGGTAAAATCGAATTCTCTTTATTTTTGTGCACTTCACCGAAAAAACTTTCTGGTTGGAGATCAAATAAAGAATTTTGAGAATGCACCGAAAGCATTAAAAATAAAAAAAGCCAGAGAAGTTGAAAAGAGGTGATCGAAAATCAAGACATTAAGAGCTGAAATAACTGGTTTAAATTTGGAAATAATTGTTCGTTTCCGTACCTTGCTTCAATGCCTTAGCTCTGGCCTTCTAATCAATGTGGATGCTTTCCAAAAATACTGAAAGAAACACTGCACCTATACTTAGAGTTATATCCTTGGTACTATATGCTACCAATAGTGCACAAAGTGCTTTATCATGGGTGCAATGTAATAAAAACCTGCATTATACCCCTTGGCCAATTGTCTGAGGAAGTACACGAAGCACGTAATAAGGATGTCCGGCGTTATAGAGAGCTTTTTAGACGAAAAACTTCAATCGGATTCATTTACAAAAAGTTTGCGCAAAACGCATAAAAAGAAGTATAGAGACCTAAGTACGGACACGATAACATTGCTTCAAATGAAAAACAATGACACTTCTGATTCGAGACTCATCTATCTTTGGAGTAAATTTTAGAAATTACACTGTAAACATTTTTAATATTCATTCGTTATTATAATATTACTAGTTTTACAATAGTTATTATAACTTATTGAGAATAGTTAGTGACATTTGTATTTTCAATTACAAAAATAGTGTTAATCATGTTTATATTTAAAAATTCAATTTATTAGTATCTAGTTGTGGGGTGGATAGCAAAAATCAAAAAATTTATCAAAAATAAAAAAGATAGAAAGCAAAGGAAAAATGAAACAAAAAATGGTAACGGAATTACTATTATAAAATATTTAAAAGTACAACAGTAAATACTCAAGTGTTTTATGTAACGTAACGCATCAAAATTTCGACCTGATTAGTATCGAACTCGAGAAGCCAAATCTTTATTTTTTTCAAAAACACGGCTGGAGATCTAATAATTCGTATTCGTTCTGGAAGGCAGTTAAACAGTTTACACGACAAGACAGTGTAGGAGTTTCTAAACAATGTAGTACGAAAAACAGACAATGAAACAAGTGATAGTTATTGCTGCGCAGACTGTAGGTATCGCGTATATGAGTTTGTAAATAGCCACCTCTCACATAAAATATTTTCAAAACTTTAAAATAAAATAAATGTCGAACTGACAGAGTTTTGGATCTTCTAAACAGCTCCAGGGAGTGGGCATAACGTGAGCAGTTAAAAATTTTTCTTACTGCACTCTTTTGTAGTACAATTAGATGTTTTATTTTATTGAAGTGAGCACCGCCCCAGAAACTTATTCCATACTCTAATTTTGAATGAAATATCCCAAAGTATATTGTTTTTAATGTTTGGTTGGAAACGTATTTTCTGAGACGGTAAAATACTCTATTGCATGAAAGCAAATATTTTTTTAAATTTGCGATGTGTTCAACCCAATTTAAATTGTAGTCAATTGTGATTCCTAAGTATTTAAAACTATATCAACTTTTTCAATTACAAAGCAATTAGAGTCACATGCTATACTAGAATTGAAAGTACATTCATTACGAAGGTTAGAGCTACGTAGAATGCTCTGTTTGCAGATTGCGCTATGAAATGTTATAGCAATATCAGACGTTTCTTGAAGCTTTGGATTAAAAAACATCAATTTGGTCTTATTACTGACTACTAACTTATGCTCCGCAAACCATGACCGAAGTATGTGTATGTCATGGTTTAGGTCAGCGATTAAATTTAAGGGACCAGTTGAGTCATATGCAATCCCTAGATCATCCGCAAATGCTTTTACTTTTCCCTTAAAAGGTTGTATAAATAAAGAATTTACATACACTAGAAATAATATGGGACCAAGAACCGAGCCTTGTGGTACACCCAAGTTTATAACCTTCGTTTCACTGACACTATCGACTATCTTAACTCTCTAAGTTCGATCTTTTAAGTAAGACACAAACCAATTGTAAAAAAAACCACGTATACCCAAGGAGTTTGATCAAAAGACAGCTGGGATCAACCATGTCAAAGGCTTCTGTTATGTCGACAAAAACCCCGGCACAAACTTTTTTTGAGTCAATGCCTTTGTATATAATTAAACAAAAGTCCAAAAGAGCATCCTCCGTTGAAACATTTGTACTTATTTCGGCCGAAATCTGATTTTCAAATTAATAATAAATATAAATATCATTTGCGGTGGTCTAATGGTTGCGAAATTGTTGCAACTAAAATTCCTTTACACTCGAATGTTTCAAAAATTGCGATGTGGCATCACTAAATTTGAGTTTGACTGCGCAGACTTCTAGTTTTTAGAAATGTCAAACCTACTTTTTAAATATCTTGGTCACATATGCTTCGTGTTTCCATTCATAAAATGGTAATGGCGCCGCAACGCCGTAAGTGTATTTTTAATTCGGATCTTCAGAAAAAATATCCGCAAATGAAAAAAGGAAGAACAGAAAGTGATATACGGTGTAATTAGTGCGACGCAGAACTCAACATCGCAAACGCCGGAAAGAGTGAAATCGATAAGCATTTGGAATCCACGAAACACAAGAAAGCGTTGTCTGCCAAATCAAACAGCCGCAATGTTTCGAACTTTTTTACTTCGTCAGTCGACACCACCCTTGCGGCATGTGAAGGCGTTTGGTCGTATCATGTGATAAAAGCTATTTAAGCACATGGAAGCTTCACAAGTGCCTTATTTTGAATTTTCTCGTCTCGTCGAATTCATTCTGTACCTACCTGGAACGAGTGCACCAGTGGAGCGCGTCTTTTCATCAGCAAGAAACATCTATAAAACCGAGTCCTCTCGGCTTAAAGTCAACACTCTAAAATCGATTTTCCTTGTAAAAATGAATTTGCAGTATAAATGCGTCGATTTTTATCATTTTTTGAAATCGCAACCGCAGCTATTGCGACAAATTTCGTCTCCAGATAAATACAATTTCAAACAGCAACAGCGCACTGCTGTCGGTGAAACTGCTGACGATAAGGCTGCCTCATTCAACAAAATGTCGATTGGTAGTACACAGAGCGAACATTAATTATTCTTTAAATTTCTGAACATGTTTTCAACATTTAATTTGTTCTTATTGTTGATAAATACAATTTAATAAAGAAATTTCGATATAAAAACAATAGCTCGGAATCATGGTGTAATTATATGGTGGGTGCAATACAGGATCGTTCTCTTACCACTAAAGCACACCGCGTTGACAGCTGTTCGTTGCATTTTTTCTTTGTTCCATTTGATTTTTCTCTTTACTGCACCCACCATATAATAACACCATGGATTGAAATTGTACTTATTTTTAACTATTGATTTTAGGCAAATGTACTTATTTTTTCAAACTTAGAGTTGGTATGCTTAGGTATAACAATGCCACATTTCAGTTCTTCTGGAAATATGCCAGTAGTAATACTTAAATTGAAGATATACTTTAATTCATCAACAATATTAAAAGAAATTTTCTTCAACATAATGTTACAAATTCCATCATGACCGCAAGAATAACTGTTTTTTAATGATTTTATCGCTTTTAGTATTTCTATTCCGGAAATAGGCTCAAAATAGAAATATTACTGATGAAGTTATCTTTAGCTACCCCAAAATCAGAACAGCAGCCACTAGATACTGTCGTGTTAGACGGAAATGTTGAAAGCGCAATTGAAGCAAAATGTTCATTGAATTCGTTGGCTATTACTGTGGGGTCAGATATATCAATGTCCTCTTTTTTTAAAACAATTTCACTACGACTATTTTTAGCATTCCTATTAATTATCATATTAACGGCTTTCCACTCTTCTCTCGAGTTTCCTTTCGATTTTCTGATTATATTATAAAAATAATCGTCCCGACACTTGCGAATTTCATTATTAATACGCTTGCATAGTAACTGAACCCGAATTTTTAGATTAGTGTTTTGTGGGTGTTTGTTGCATTTTTGCTGTAATTTATTGTATTTTTGGCCTGATATTTTGTCATTAAATTGCTTATCAGAATTCCGGTCATGCAATGGTCCGTAACTTCCAAGTCGAACACAACACCCTGACAGATTCAGTAGAAATATTTAGAAGACGACCCAAAACATGATCAAGGCATGTACCTGAAGCAGGACGTGTCGATTCATTGACAAAGGAGAAAAAGCCATATTCCGATAAAAGGACATTGTATATATTAATTAAAGGCCCAGGGCATAAGATATCTAGGTTAAAATCACCTAAAATCATAACATTTCCTACTGCTACACTGTTCAAAAGCCGCGTGAACTCTTCAATAAATATTTCGGCAGGTTGAGAGTGCAGCCTGTAAACACCCCACTCGGCATGAAACGTTTCTGAAACCTTTCAGAAACCTTTCATATGAAACCTTACATATTTCAGAAACGTTTCTGAAAGGTTTCATTTTCAATTAACCGTAGACCGATCCTAGGGTCGTTTTCGACCAAATTTTTTTTTTTTTTCATTTCAAATATTTCGAAAACTGTCAGCTGTGTGGTGACTATATCAGTAGGTATGTTATGAATGAAAACATGTAGTGTCAGAGTTCATTGATAGTTGTCTCTAAGTTTTTTTCAACTTTGGGACTTTTTCGTCATTCGGGTCGTTTTCGACCCGTACTAGTTTTTTTATGTAAAGGCATGTTTTTGTTCTTTCTATCGACTTAAAAAGGTAATCACAGTTCAGTGTTTACTAAGGCTGTGCAACGAGATGATCGAACATGTTCGAAGTTCTGCCATAAGCAACGAGTCAATCTCGAACAACTCGATTCGTTTGACCCAACACAAGTTCAGTTCGCTCGTTGTTCGTCTGATTCGAACGCATCTCATGATGTCCGAGTTCTGAGTTGGTTGTGTGTTATGTTTGTATAACAGTGTATTTAAATCGATACACAATTCAATTTAACGAAATGTGACATCGAACAAAACGAACTTAGTCTCACGGCGTTGGGCAAATTCGCACCAATACGAGAATTATGGGACAAACGGGTTGAATTGCTTCCACTTTTCTTCAATCCAAATGAATGTGTCACTTTTGACAAGCAACTACTGGTTTATCATAGGCGATGCTCGTTTAGACAGTACATGCCAAATAAGGCTGAGAAGTACGGTTTGAAATTTTGGCTTCTCACATGTGCCAAGACTTCATAGGTATGAAATATGCAACTATCCGGAACCGGAACAAAATCAGGGTGAGCGGGTGGTTCTTGATTTAGTTGAGGAGCACAAAGGTCAAAACATTGATAGTTTTTTCTCTTCATACGACTTGGGTCAGAATTTGCTTTACAAAAATTTGACTATGGCTAGCACATTGCGAAAAAACAACCGTAGCATTCCGCTTAAGCTTCTTATCGAGAAAAAGCATCCACTACTCCAATCTACATCCGCCTTCACTGAAAATACTGCTTTGGTTTGCTTTGGTTTCATATGTACAACAGAAAAACAAATGTACCATTGTTCAAAGCAAAATGTAAAATTCGCCTGATATCGGACCAGCACCGAAAAAATTGTCTGAGATAGTTTCATACTATAACAAAACAAAAGGCGGTGTTGACAATACTGACAAAATGCTTTCGGAATTCCGTTTCAAACGGAAGACTAACCGCTGACATTTTCGGACATTTCAGCGTTGAATGCTTTCAGCATCTACTCAACAATAGATCCAAATTGGCTAAAAAATTCCAAAAGAAATGTCGTAAGAACTTCCTACGTGAACTTGGTCTTGGATTGACAAAAAATCACATATCTAACAGAACCAGAGATCCACGAAATGCATTTACTCTTTAACTTCTGACAACGCTGTCATAATCATCAACAAGTCTTACTTGCCAAGCAGCCTAGAATGGTATCGATACAACTAACCAAACGGGGTAGATATGCTCTTTGTTTAACCGAGAAAACCTTACACAAAAAGCACAAAAGCGAATTGGTTTGCTGTATGTGTAACAAAAATGTTTGCAAAAGAGCACAAAACCGAAATAAGTGTATCATTTTCATTAAAAAAAATCTTTTCCTTCAAAATTCCATACAAAACATATACGGGTCGAAAACGACCCGCCAAGATCAGATTAGTCGTAATTTTTTAAGGATCAATGTCCGATTTTTTGCTTTCATTTGAAACGTTTCAGAAACCTTTCTACAGGGGGGAAATGAAAAAAAAAATATTGTGTCTTGGGGAAAAATTTTTTATCATTGATTGTTTTTTTCCACGTCTTTCGGTGCAGCGCCACATCATAATGCATATTTTTATATGATTTTTATTACCCATCATACTTCCCCGTTAATATTTTTGTTGACTTATTTTAAATTAATTTATTTTGGTGACGTTTATTTATTTATACTGTCAGTCGTCATTCATACATAGAGTTCATATTTATTCATATTTTTACACAACATCAAAGCATAGATGTTTCTACATTTGATGTCATATACATACAATTATGAAAACAAAAAAGTAATAACGAATCATAAAAAATTGTTTTCATTTTATTAAAAAAATTCAATGTTTACCTGCGCTGCCACATTTGGAAGATTCCCCAAATTTGGTAGAAAATTTTTGATTTGGTAGAAAGGAATTTAGGTTAATTTTTCTTAGACAATTAAATGAACCGATGTAAATTGATGTTCCTTCTGATTTGAAAAGTTGCTTTACTTTATTAAGCTTGTTTTTGAATGCTTTTGTGTGAACTGTGTTTTATTTTAAGAAAAACCAGATTTATAACACAAAGCTGACGCTTACATAAGTAAAACTGTAATTTTTAAAAAATTCTGCACTTCATAATTTAGTCTTATAACCACTGTTTTGTCTCTAATTTTTATTCTATTTAACAACAACTTGCATAACTACATTCTTGAAAAGGCTTTTTTGCTTATAGTTATATCAATTTTGTATTAAAAATATGTTGAAACAAAACTGTCTTATAAATAAATAAAAAGTCATTGCTGCAGTAAGCTTATGTTACTTTAATATTCTAATTCCAATTATCGAGCAGCTACCACATAAATTTCCAGCAAAAAAAAAATTAACATACATTACAAAAACACCCAAATCTGGGAACTCTGATAAAATGACAATTCAAATATGACACGGTTAGAAAAATTATTATTATTTGCTTTTAGGGAGTCTATACACAAGAATGAGTTTGGCTGATTGCGTTAAGCAGCGCATCAGAGCTGTGAATGAATGCATTCATTTTCAATTTTAACTCATGAGAAATTCCGCATTCAAAGTGCAGCTATTTAAAAATGAAGTCATCTGTAGACTTCAATGCCATAATCTTGCAGCCTTTCCTATCACAAAAGAATGCAATTATTTTGGTGACGTCACGTTTTTGATTGGAATCATGATTGGAAGAATTTTGATTGCATTGAAGTCACCTCAAATCATTTTTAATTCTTTGCAATCACTTGAAGTCGCTGCAATCACTTGAAGTCGCTGCAATCATTTGAAGTCAGTGAAGACACTTAAAGTCATTTGCTCTGAATTAACTCGAAAATCTACACATACACATATGTATATACATTAGGGCGGATTAAATTGTATGGAGAAATATTTTTTTATCCGGAAACTCTATTTTTCTGAAATTTAGTCTAATTTTAAGCAAAAAAGTCCACTACACCATATGGCTTCAATGAATTTCGAGCCCGCGAGTTTTCATTTGAAGTAGTTAAAACTATTCAAACTGCTTAAACCGCCATCTGGTGACAGTTTTCAGAACTTTACAGTTTTTCATTCTCTTCCTCAACTTGTAAGCAATAAAATGACGTTTTCTTCATTCAAATCGGTGAATTAGTTTCGGAGTTATTCAAGTTTAAACAAAACTGTTGAACAACTCTTCCCTGCTGCTGTTACGAGCGACCTTTAGTTTTTCATATTGAAAATTTCATAAAACATTAGGCCATGAGTTGTTCAACAGTTTTGCTTAAACTTGAATAACTCCGAAACTAATTCACCGATTTGAATAAAGAAAACGTAATTTTGTTGCCTACGAGTTGAGGAAGAGAATGAAAAACTGTTACGTTCTGAATACTGTCACCAGATGGCAGCATAAGCAGTTTGAATAGTTTCAAATACTTCAAATAAAAACTCGCGGGCTCGAAATTCATTGTAGCCATATGGAGTAGTGGACTTTTTTGCTTAGAATTTGATGAACTTTCAGAAAAATAGAGTTTCCGGACCACTTAAAAATTTAATACACCCTAATATACATACATATATACATACATATGTACTAGGGGTGGCAATCCCGGAGCTTTTTTGAGTTTCGGGATTTTCGGGATCAAAGTTTCCAATCCCGGGATCCCGGGATTGATAGTTCTAGTAAATGCATACAGAACTACAAGAAAAAAACGAGAAGTTTATACTATTGTATATATAAAATTAAAATTGCTTTATTTCACAGCATAACAATGAAGAATAAGAACGCAAAATAATAGCTTAAAAATTGACTTAGAACACTTCGAGTGTTAATACATTTAAATCACATTTACTAAGTTTGATTAGTAAAAGATAACCACTATTAAAAGGAGAGGATAGAGGATAATCAAGCATGTATGACCAAACTATCAATTTCATTTTTACATTTAAAAATTCGTGTACCACATTTTGTACTTGATTAATACTTTATCACCTTATTCAAATGTGACAGTGATGGCATTTAGAGGCACCGAATGGCTCGTTCTCAGTAGACGCGCCCACAAGTGTGCTTCATTTAAGTTGTCAAAATCTTTAGATGCTGATTTCAGAAAAAAAGCTTCAGACAAAAGTTTAATTATATCTTAGAACTTAAGTTTTGGTAGGTCTACGTATGGGTCAAAATTTCAATGTCAAATCAAGGTTGGCTGTTATTTTTTTTTTTTTAAGACAAACCTATATTTTTTGTTGCAGATTTGTATTTTATTATAAGAAATAGATGTGTTTTGCTTATGTTGTTTTTCTATTTTTAGTATTTCCGTTATTGATAAAAATAATTTTAGTCTAAATAGGTCTGTTTGTTAACTGAAAACTTGTACGAATTTGTACAAATTTGTAACAGTTGTTACTGGATTGTGTTTGTTAACAAAAAATATCCAGTAACGAGAGAGGTAGTGAGAGAATAAAGTGACAATTTGTTGCGAGAGGGCCTGCTAGTTTTTACTGGATAAAATTTTACCAGCAAACATTTTTCAAAAAGAAAAACATATGATTTTGACAATTGTCAATATTTTTTCATAAATAAAAAAGCAAATTGTTTTGAAAAACTTAAATATTTTTTTTTCACTTGTCAGCTTGTACGAATTTTAACTGGATTGTGTTTGTTTACTTTTATGAAAATTTTTTTCTCTGTGAGCAAATACTTTCTTACTCTCTAAAATTTCTTTACTGGATAATTGTTACTGGGAAAGTAAACAAACACACTTAATTTCACATTTTATCATTTTTCTCATGAACTATCAATTTTCAATACAAATCGCACTTAGTAAAAAATTTTTAAAATTAGTCAAAATATTCAAAAATATATTTTTTTTGCTATGTGACATTTTTAATAAGAAAATCTTAAACAAAAAATTGCTACAATAAAAAAAAATATTTTTACTCAATTTAAGGTTCAGACACAATTGAAGTGCATTTAGCAGGTTGATGCAATAATGTTTCATGCACATCAAATGTGTTGAAAACAATTATTTTGCAGATTTTGTACTTAAATATGTCATATAAAAGAATATTTATTATATAATATAAAATGTTTTTCTAATCCCGAAAATCCCGGGATTGTCTCTTTGTAATCCCGGGATTACTTTAGCCTATATTTGGAGCAAGTCCCGGGATCCCGGGATTGCCACCCCTATTATTGTCGTTGTTACTCGCGTTGCTGCCTCCGCCACTTAATCTATCCCTGTTCTTCGAACTTTCGGCCGCTTCTTGTCATAACGCCTCTTCTACCTGTTTTATCATGCATTTTTTTTACTGAATCCATTTGACTGTTGTCATTCGTTTCCAGTCATATCAACCGGAACGTGCTTGTTGTCAGAACGTGTTTTTCGCGGCGCGGCGCGGTGTGTTCGGTATATTTTTGGTTAATAGTAGGTATTGGATTAACGATTAACGAACTACTTGGGAAAATTTAACGGAAGTTAACGAGTCCGTTAACATTTTTTAAAGTTAACTTAAACTAACTTCCGTTAGTCGAAATAGCAACTTCGTTAATTTATGATTAACGGATTAACGAGTTAATTCCCAGCTATGACAATAGGCTTGGCTCTTGTGCATCTTACGCACCGTTGAACGACTGCCTTTGCTAAGCTTTTTGCCTTGAGGGGCCAAAAACGCTGTCTTACTTGTGCAAGTAATGCTTGAAGATCGCAATGGTAATTTTTTTTTTGTGTATCTTTGTGATGTGAAGTGAAGATTTTCATGTAAAAGAAAGGTAAATTTAAAGGTTGTTAGTTTATGTTGGGACAGGCAGAGTATGCCATTGATCCTTACCTTGCTGTTATCCTAATAAGGAAAGCAGGGTAAATTCTAGGGACTTGAAGCCGGTGTCTAAATTATATTAGAAGGCTAATGCCGAATATTTTCAAAAGAAAAAGGCAAGATGATGTTTGTAGAACAAATCATGAATTTATTAAAATTACAATTTCTTTTATACAATAATTGACTTACACTCAATTTAATTCTATCTTATTTCTACATACATGAAAACTTAGCTTATCCATTCCTACTTACATAAATCTGAGTGTCATTCTATTATGAGTCAAATTTGCTTTACTAAGCTTACAGAATTATTTAGGGATTTGGTTACATTAAATTTACTATTGAGTGACCTGCAATAGTGTAATCGAGTACATGTGCTTTTGCTTATGATTTTGCCATGCGTCACTCGATTGCACTTTACAAATTTGTGGTTGGCAATGGTCACTTTGCATGAATATGGTAAGCGGTGGTGGTGGCTATGTTGGATACACTACATCTTGTCCACCAGTAATTTTATGAGTGGGTCGTTGCCTGGCAATATCATTTGATGAGTTGCGTCGAGTTGTTGCTTTTTTACAAACTTAGTCACCTTCTAACCCGGACTATTCCTTCTTCATCTAAGAATGGGGCTAATGAGCTTAAATGATTTGATTTTGGCACAAATTTGTTCTTTATCAGCATTTTTTTAGATTCAGAAAATTGGAAGACTGCATCGAGTTCCAGAGCTGGGTGTACTCTGGTCGCCAGTCCTTTGGTTGCCTCGAATTTTTCGTAAACCGTAGTACATATCCGACCACTCGCTGCACGTATCCGAACGAATTTTTCGAATTTGTTGAATAAATCCAACATTCCTCCATGTCAAAACCTGTTGATTTTGCTGAGACAGTTACTGTTACATTTATATTTTTGGTAGATAATTCTCTTTTGAAGGGAACTGGCCACATCTTTTCATGCTGATACAGAAAAGTGACCCGTAGAACCATATGTTGCATATTGCTAGCTCTCTTGGTTTGAGTCCCCTAGACAGAATAACTGCTGGATTTTGCTTTGATGGGATATGGCGCCACTTCTCTGGGTTGGTTAGTTGAGTAATTTTACTATGCGATGAGCAAAAAATGCTGGTAGTGTACTGGGATGATTGTTAAGCCAGGATAATATTATTTGGGAATCGCTCCAATAAATCACACTTTATCCTTGATATTAACTCAGATGTCAAAGGCGCAGCACAGAGTTCTAGTCGCGAAATCGTTTGTGACATAATTGGCGTCACTCGTGACTTTGAACATTGTATGTTCACTTTAATGCTAAGTATTATCATTTAGCACTGACTCCATTTTTTCTCACCATCAAGGCCCGATCAGCTGGTGTGAGACTCTGCGAAATTTAACCTCATGATAAAATTTTTCGTTCGCATCAGCGGAACCTTTTTAGAGATTCTTCCCGGAAGGTTTTCCTTCTGCAAACGACGACGAATTGTAGGAGTGCTTACAAAATTTCCGATTTCCGCAGAAATTGCCTTGGAGGACTTGAAAGGCACTTTTTTTTTGAAAGAATAACTATTTGGCGACCAGCTTCTGGAGAGGTTTTTGTTGGTCTACCTCTAGTTTCTTTTTCTATTTTGCTTATAAGAACATTTTGCACAAAACACAAACACCAATCCATCAAACTAGCGATGTCCCGCAAAGATTTTCCTTTTTTCGTAGGCTCAGAACCATAGTCTCTCTTCTGCTGTGCAATGACTTTTTCAGCCCATATCTATAGTAAATTTTTCATTATTTACTTGCAATTTATTTATATATAAATATACTTCTACCGTTGTTTAAAAAAAAATCATAAAAAATGTAAGTTTTTGATTTAAAATTGAAAAGTGTGTATCTATTATTTTGATCAACGAATTCGCGCCCGATTTCGATTTATATTCTCTGGCGAAAAAATAGGGGAAGTACCTTCTTTCATTTCTCATTTAAATGCATTGCCAGATTGTATTCTCTAATTTTATAAAAAAAGCTAATGCCAATTTTTTCAAATATGGAATTTATAGAGGATTGAGTGAAAATCTTTTTGGTGAATCTATTATATTAATCATGAGTGTATATAGCAGCACTATACGCCTTTTCTGAAGCAAACACGTGTAATTGAATGCTTTGCTGACCTTGTTTACTGAATAAGTTTCTCTCTACTGTGACATTGTCCAACGCTTCCAGATCATTTTGAAATCGTGAACTTGAAAGTTGAACTTCAAGGGGCAGCTCAGCGACCCATTCAATTTTTTGTTGCCAGAAATGCAGAAAAAAGTTACACAAACATATACAGTGATTTTAAAATAAAATACTCAATCTTCTAATAGAGCATAAGCACGACTTACTGAAAGACAAAGAGATTGAACGGCAAAAAACAATAACTACGATCATGAGAAATTTAACAAACGAAGACTATGAACAGCTGATGAAGAGCGAAAGAATATTATACGAAAAGCGCTGACTCAAAACAATTTTTAAATAAAAATAGAAACATATTACAGTTAAACTTCCTTATAACGAACTTCTATGCAACGAAGTTCTCTCTACTACGAAGTGAGTTCAAGTACACAGCTTTCTCGTTCTATTTTCAGTATATTTTGATCTTCTTAAAGCGAATTTCCTTATAGTAAGATTTCCTTTAAAACGAAGAAATTTTGCTGCTGAAAATCAAACTTTTATGCGTTTCTGATCTCTTTTAAGCGAATTTTTTTAAAATAATTTTCTGTTACGCATGTCAATAAAACTACATACATACAGAGAAAAAAGAAAACATTTTAATGGGATTCCCAAAATATGAAAACAACAATCGAAAAAAAGAAAGTTCCTTCCCACTCGGCATGAAACGTTTCTGAAACCTTTCAGAAACCTTTCATATGAAACCTTACGTCTTTCAGAAACGTTTCTGAAATGTTTCATTTTCACTTCAAAAAGCTTTCTGCAACGTTTCAATGTCCGCTTTTTGCTTCCATTTGAAACGTTTCTGAAAAGTTGCAGAAACCTTTCAACAGGGGGGGAGGGAATAAAAAAAAAATTACTATGTTCGGGAAATTATTATGTTTGTCATTCATTCATTATTGTGATTAAACAACCCAATGTATTGGCGGAGCAGCCCGTCACATAATGTCACATGTTTTTTATATTACCCACAACACTTCACTTGTTAATATTTTTATTGACTTATTTTAAACGAATTTATTGTTGTGACGTTCGTTTTTATTGATTCATATTGACAGTCAATCACACACAGACTTCATATTTATTTATATTTTAGCGCAACATCAAAGCAAAGGGTCAGCCAGGCAGCATTCATATACTTACTGTGTTTATACATTTGATATCACATATATACAATTATGAAAACAAAAAAGTAATAACCCAGCAAAACCTATAACAGTTATAAAACTTAATATAAAAGCGTTAAAGTTCTCGTATTTTACCGGTTAAATTTCTTAGAGCATCGGGAAAAAATTAACCACTTCTGCCCTATTCGTGTGAAAATACATGTGACCGTGCATCCTGCTCTTACCAATAGAATTTTGTCATAAGAAAATCAATGAAAAATCTGTAGTTGCCTCTTTCACGAATCTGAAATCACATTCTTCCCACTGACATTCGCCCAAATAAATAGAAAGTGTTGCCATACAACTTTAATGTATTAATAAAAGTATTGCCGTTTATCCATTTTCTTATAGATTTTTAATTTAGATTTATAGTTTAACACAACATATTAAAACTAACATATGTAAGCAACATATAAATACTAACTAAATGCTAAAATACATCTTAGTATATAAGTAAGATTGAATTACTTCAGCCTCTAGGGAGTCGTAGATAGCCAACTTTTCTGATTTCTTAACATTTGCAGCGCTATAAATGGGCAGTGTAGAGCTTTAGTATGATACAACCAATTTAAACTTGTTATAGACGATGTTTTCTTTAGTGAATTCATAGCCGCATTTAAGGACTTCATGAGCAATAAGTGAAGCGTCCAAGAAAGTGTGTGGCAAACGGCCAATCTCATTAGCAACCACTAAGATGTATTTTAGCATTTAGTTAGTATTTATATGTTGCTTACATATGTTAGTTTTAATATGTTGTGTTAAACTATAAATCTAAATTAAAAATCTATAAGAAAATGGATAAACGGCAATACTTTTATTAATACATTAAAGTTGTATGGCAACACTTTCTATTTATTTGGGCGAATGTCAGTGGGAAGAATGTGATTTCAGATTCGTGAAAGAGGCAACTACAGATTTTTCATTGATTTTCTTATGACAAAATTCTATTGGTAAGAGCAGGATGCACGGTCACATGTATTTTCACACGAATAGGGCAGAAGTGGTTAATTTTTTCCCGATGCTCTAAGAAATTTAACCGGTAAAATACGAGAACTTTAACGCTTTTATATTAAGTTTTATAACTGTTATAGGTTTTGCTGGGTTATTACTTTTTTGTTTTCATAATTGTATATATGTGATATCAAATGTATAAACACAGTAAGTATATGAATGCTGCCTGGCTGACCCTTTGCTTTGATGTTGCGCTAAAATATAAATAAATATGAAGTCTGTGTGTGATTGACTGTCAATATGAATCAATAAAAACGAACGTCACAACAATAAATTCGTTTAAAATAAGTCAATAAAAATATTAACAAGTGAAGTGTTGTGGGTAATATAAAAAACATGTGACATTATGTGACGGGCTGCTCCGCCAATACATTGGGTTGTTTAATCACAATAATGAATGAATGACAAACATAATAATTTCCCGAACATAGTAATTTTTTTTTTATTCCCTCCCCCCCTGTTGAAAGGTTTCTGCAACTTTTCAGAAACGTTTCAAATGGAAGCAAAAAGCGGACATTGAAACGTTGCAGAAAGCTTTTTGAAGTGAAAATGAAACATTTCAGAAACGTTTCTGAAAGACGTAAGGTTTCATATGAAAGGTTTCTGAAAGGTTTCAGAAACGTTTCATGCCGAGTGGGAAGGAACTTTCTTTTTTTCGATTGTTGTTTTCATATTTTGGGAATCCCATTAAAATGTTTTCTTTTTTCTCTGTATGTATGTAGTTTTATTGACATGCGTAACAGAAAATTATTTTAAAAAAATTCGCTTAAAAGAGATCAGAAACGCATAAAAGTTTGATTTTCAGCAGCAAAATTTCTTCGTTTTAAAGGAAATCTTACTATAAGGAAATTCGCTTTAAGAAGATCAAAATATACTGAAAATAGAACGAGAAAGCTGTGTACTTGAACTCACTTCGTAGTAGAGAGAACTTCGTTGCATAGAAGTTCGTTATAAGGAAGTTTAACTGTAATATGTTTCTATTTTTATTTAAAAATTGTTTTGAGTCAGCGCTTTTCGTATAATATTCTTTCGCTCTTCATCAGCTGTTCATAGTCTTCGTTTGTTAAATTTCTCATGATCGTAGTTATTGTTTTTTGCCGTTCAATCTCTTTGTCTTTCAGTAAGTCGTGCTTATGCTCTATTAGAAGATTGAGTATTTTATTTTAAAATCACTGTATATGTTTGTGTAACTTTTTTCTGCATTTCTGGCAACAAAAAATTGAATGGGTCGCTGAGCTGCCCCTTGAAGTTCAACTTTCAAGTTCACGATTTCAAAATGATCTGGAAGCGTTGGACAATGTCACAGTAGAGAGAAACTTATTCAGTAAACAAGGTCAGCAAAGCATTCAATTACACGTGTTTGCTTCAGAAAAGGCGTATAGTGCTGCTATATACACTCATGATTAATATAATAGATTCACCAAAAAGATTTTCACTCAATCCTCTATAAATTCCATATTTGAAAAAATTGGCATTAGCTTTTTTTATAAAATTAGAGAATACAATCTGGCAATGCATTTAAATGAGAAATGAAAGAAGGTACTTCCCCTATTTTTTCGCCAGAGAATATAAATCGAAATCGGGCGCGAATTCGTTGATCAAAATAATAGATACACACTTTTCAATTTTAAATCAAAAACTTACATTTTTTATGATTTTTTTTTAAACAACGGTAGAAGTATATTTATATATAAATAAATTGCAAGTAAATAATGAAAAATTTACTATAGATATGGGCTGAAAAAGTCATTGCACAGCAGAAGAGAGACTATGGTTCTGAGCCTACGAAAAAAGGAAAATCTTTGCGGGACATCGCTAGTTTGATGGATTGGTGTTTGTGTTTTGTGCAAAATGTTCTTATAAGCAAAATAGAAAAAGAAACTAGAGGTAGACCAACAAAAACCTCTCCAGAAGCTGGTCGCCAAATAGTTATTCTTTCAAAAAAAAAGTGCCTTTCAAGTCCTCCAAGGCAATTTCTGCGGAAATCGGAAATTTTGTAAGCACTCCTACAATTCGTCGTCGTTTGCAGAAGGAAAACCTTCCGGGAAGAATCTCTAAAAAGGTTCCGCTGATGCGAACGAAAAATTTTATCATGAGGTTAAATTTCGCAGAGTCTCACACCAGCTGATCGGGCCTTGATGGTGAGAAAAAATGGAGTCAGTGCTAAATGATAATACTTAGCATTAAAGTGAACATACAATGTTCAAAGTCACGAGTGACGCCAATTATGTCACAAACGATTTCGCGACTAGAACTCTGTGCTGCGCCTTTGGCATCTGAGTTAATATCAAGGATAAAGTGTGATTTATTGGAGCGATTCCCAAATAATATTATCCTGGCTTAACAATCATCCCAGTACACTACCAGCATTTTTTGCTCATCGCATAGTAAAATTACTCAACTAACCAACCCAGAGAAGTGGCGCCATATCCCATCAAAGCAAAATCCAGCAGTTATTCTGTCTAGGGGACTCAAACCAAGAGAGCTAGCAATATGCAACATATGGTTCTACGGGTCACTTTTCTGTATCAGCATGAAAAGATGTGGCCAGTTCCCTTCAAAAGAGAATTATCTACCAAAAATATAAATGTAACAGTAACTGTCTCAGCAAAATCAACAGGTTTTGACATGGAGGAATGTTGGATTTATTCAACAAATTCGAAAAATTCGTTCGGATACGTGCAGCGAGTGGTCGGATATGTACTACGGTTTACGAAAAATTCGAGGCAACCAAAGGACTGGCGACCAGAGTACACCCAGCTCTGGAACTCGATGCAGTCTTCCAATTTTCTGAATCTAAAAAAATGCTGATAAAGAACAAATTTGTGCCAAAATCAAATCATTTAAGCTCATTAGCCCCATTCTTAGATGAAGAAGGAATAGTCCGGGTTAGAAGGTGACTAAGTTTGTAAAAAAGCAACAACTCGACGCAACTCATCAAATGATATTGCCAGGCAACGACCCACTCATAAAATTACTGGTGGACAAGATGTAGTGTATCCAACATAGCCACCACCACCGCTTACCATATTCATGCAAAGTGACCATTGCCAACCACAAATTTGTAAAGTGCAATCGAGTGACGCATGGCAAAATCATAAGCAAAAGCACATGTACTCGATTACACTATTGCAGGTCACTCAATAGTAAATTTAATGTAACCAAATCCCTAAATAATTCTGTAAGCTTAGTAAAGCAAATTTGACTCATAATAGAATGACACTCAGATTTATGTAAGTAGGAATGGATAAGCTAAGTTTTCATGTATGTAGAAATAAGATAGAATTAAATTGAGTGTAAGTCAATTATTGTATAAAAGAAATTGTAATTTTAATAAATTCATGATTTGTTCTACAAACATCATCTTGCCTTTTTCTTTTGAAAATATTCGGCATTAGCCTTCTAATATAATTTAGACACCGGCTTCAAGTCCCTAGAATTTACCCTGCTTTCCTTATTAGGATAACAGCAAGGTAAGGATCAATGGCATACTCTGCCTGTCCCAACATAAACTAACAACCTTTAAATTTACCTTTCTTTTACATGAAAATCTTCACTTCACATCACAAAGATACACAAAAAAAAAATTACCATTGCGATCTTCAAGCATTACTTGCACAACTTTTCTGATTTCTTAACATTTGCAGCGCTATAAATGGGCAGTGTAGAGCTTTAGTATGATACAACCAATTTAAACTTGTTATAGACGATGTTTTCTTTAGTGAATTCATAGCCGCATTTAAGGACTTCATGAGCAATAAGTGAAGCGTCCAAGAAAGTGTGTGGCAAACGGCCAATCTCATTAGCAACCACTAAAATGTTCTTGCCATAGAGGCGCGACATGTCAAAGACACAAAATATTTTCGAGTTTTAATCATCCTTGCTGAATTTTGCGGATATAACGGGCGAAACCAGTGTGGACAGCATCGTATAGACCACGATCTCAATTGCGTAATTTTTTGGATGTTCTTGACGGATTTCCGCAGTGAAATCATATTTAGGGTAGCCACACCACGCTGCTGTTGCGCCTGCATTATTGCTTCTGTGGCTCATGAAACCAAAAGCGTTGCACGTTGCATTATTTCAAATTTAATAAAAAAAAAAAATTGAACTTTTTAGATTTAGAAATAATTTAATTTATTTGAGCAGTCAACTTCAAATATTATTTTTGTTGACATTTGTAACGTTGATTTTTTTTCTGTTAAATATGAAAAAGAAGCAATAGCAATAACAATTTTTTTATTAAAATGTTCCTATCGCTTTTCTACTAACGTTCTTTATGAGATTTCGTTTTTGAATGTGTATGTAAATTTATAAATTTTGTTAGTAGTGTTAGTTATGGGGTCAGTCCATAATTTAATATGGTTAGTCATGTTTTGCTGGGAACGAATCATAAAATATTATTTAGATTGTATTAGAAAATTTCAATGTTTACCTGAGCTTGCAGATTGCTAGATTTCCCCAAATTTGGTAGAAAATTTTTAGTTTGGTAGAAAAAAAGATTTTTTTTTCATTTCAGTTGATTTTTTGTTGACAATTAAATGAACCGATGTAAATTAATGTTGTAAATAAAAAGTTGCTTTATTATTATTGAGCTTGTTTTTGAATGCTTTTGTGTGAACTGTGTTTTATTTAAGGAAAAAACATTTGTAATACAAAGCTGACGTTTGAGAAGCTGAGTCCTCTAATGTACCATAAATATTGGAAGGCGACCGATTTGTGTTCATTTCTGATATATTTTGGATATTTGTGGTCTTGCAAAAAGTTTTTAGTAACAAATTGTCGAACTATTTTTTACTTCTGCACGTTGTTATAGCTATTTTAGCTAGTCCAGTTTTATCTAGTGTACATGCTTTTGAACTACTTTGAGTCCCAATTCGAATCATTACGTGGAAAAAGATATATAGATATATATGGATAGCTTCCATTGCAACAAATTCATCGTAAAATCACAACAACGGAAAAATTTTCTCAATTACCTAAAAGAAAGAATGCAAATGATGTTATATTGAGTAATTGTCATAGATTTGGTGTTCTGCCTCGACAGGGATATAGATTTTCATCACAATATCAAATAATGGTAAAAGATAATTATTTTGTGAGCGTTAAAGATGTCAGAAATAATTGTGTTCTTTTGGTTGATGGAACTGTCGTCGAAGTTATTAATTTTGCAAGTATGGAAAAAAAAGCATTGTAATTGGTAAAAAATATGGCTCAATGAGAAATCTGTACACATCTCCGATTGCTTCTTCAAATTTCTCTATAAATATTCTCAAAGAAACAAATGACATTCAGTTTTTGTCTTGCACGGATATAATAGGGAAGATGATTAAATTACCATATAAAAATAACGAATACGCTGTTTTTCCAATTCTTCATACGTTTTCATAAATTTTCGTAAGTCACAAAAGAAAAAATAGTTTTTTCCATCGCATTATAATGTTTTGTACTTTCAGATCAATGACTGTTTTTCATCACCACAACAATAGCATCTTTCAATGTTAAGAAAATTCGTTCACCGTGTAACGTATTTTTCATAATTTTTTCACCGCACCTCACATTTTTTGCCACAGTCAACATTGCGCTGAAAGGTAATTTTCACAAATGATTGACTTTTTCAACCTCGAAATCGTTGTTCGCAAGTCACAAAAAAAATGTTTTCCTCGCATCATAATGTCTTATAATCACTTTTTTCACCGCAGCTCATGTTTTTCGCCAAAGTGAACATTTTTCAACATCAATATAAGATAATTTTTTCATCGCATAACATGTGTGCAATATGTATGAATTTTCAACTCAATGATTTTTGCACCACAGCACGCATTTTTCAATGCTAAACAAAATATTTATGTCATGGATTTTTTAATGCCTTATTTCATCGGTCAAGTGAGTTTTCATCATGCTCAATATTGTGCGAAGACATTTCGACCAACATCAGTATGATATTTTTCAACATTGAACTCGTTCGTAAATAACGAAAAAATAAAATAAAATTTCCATCAAACAATGTTATGAATTTTCAGAGCTATTACTAATCTTCTTTAAGACTCCTATTGTTCATTAAGTGACTGATGAAGCTATATAGCAATAACATATGAAATGGAATTTCTACACTTGCATGTAAACGAAATTGAAAATAGAAAACATTTTGCTCAGTTCCATTTCAATTCACTTATTTCAGTTTCGCTCGGCTTCATATGTCAATTTGAAACATTTCGACTTAAGATTTTACGACGAAGTAGAAACCAGTCCAAGCGCAAGCACTGTTTTCTGCAACATGAATCTTGCAAGACATCAAGTACTTATTTTCGTGTATATATTCTTTTTGACAGAGAACATAAAATATACTCATTTTCGTTCGCACTTACAGGTTTTTCGAGGAACGCATTGTGAACTAAAACCTCTAAAAACCTGTAAATTGCACTAATGCATTATTGTACGGGAACGCAGCTAATATATATTATTTCATTGTCCCATAATTTTTTAATATTTATATGTGAGCTATTTATTATAAATATAATAATAATTTGAATTATAAATTCCTAAAACTTTAAATAAATGTAATAACTGGCATTAATTATATATTGATACAATTATTTTTATAATTAGATAAATAAAAAAAACATTGATTCTATAACCCTTCAGGAGCACTTCAGAATAATTACACATGAACGACTTCGCTTACAATGTGCCAGAAAGACTTCATTTAAAAGGTTCAGGACACGTTAGATTTGAAACCTTCCAGAAACGCTTCATAAAGATTAAATGTGAAAGATTGCATTTGAAACGTGTCAGAAAGATTTCATTTGAAAGGTTCAAGAAACGTTGAATCTGAAACCTTTCAGAAACGCTTCAGAAAGGTTGCAAACGAAACGTTGCATTTGAAACGTATCAGAAAGATTTCTGTAACGTTTCATTTGCAACGTTTCAAATGAAGCGTTTCTGCAACGTTACGAAATATTTCTGAAACTTTCTGAAACGTTACATGCCGAGTGGGTTCACTATTAATGGTGACTATAGTTCAGTCAGTATTCAGTGATAGAAGTGAAAATGTTGCAACGAAGTAGCCTTTCTCTCGAAAAAAAGTTATTGATAGTAAAAAAAGTTGTAGAAGGCGCGACATTTGACGAATTTCGAAACTTTCTGGAGAAAAGAAGCAACGTACCGACTAATATATATGCTTCTCTTAATGTAGATTTTGCTGAAGGAGAAAATTGGAATAGTGTAGTCCAATCCAGAATTACTGAGTTCTTTAAATAAATAGTAAAAAAAAAATTATATCTATATAATGAATTTTCTATGTAACGAATTTTTTTTCTGGTCCCGTGCGTATTAGCTATAAGGAAGATTGACTGTAATTGTAATGGTGGATAAAGGAAATGTGACTGTTATGATGTACAAAGAAGAATATAACGAAAAAATTTACACAATTTTCAGTGATTGGACAAGATACAAACGTTTAAAAAAAGACCCGTCAACAAAAATACAAACAAAAAATAATGAAATTGTTAGCAAACTTTTTAACAACAAACACATAACGTTATGGAAAAAATTATTGATCAAAGCTAACACAGCTTTAGCACCACGAATATTTGGACTACCGAAAATACATAAAAAAGACATGCCTCTAAGACCAATATGTTCCTCCATATTTTCTCCTTCACATGGACTATATAAACTAATAACGAACATTTTAAAAAACTTGACGAAAGACTCTTCATTCAATATTAATGACTCAATGGAATTTAAAGAAAGGGTACATAAAAATGGTATCGTTTAACGTAGTCTCATTATTTTCAAGTATATCAATAAACTTAGCCTTGACAATTATAGAAAAAAAGTGGGATTTAATAAAAACATTTACAGCTATTCCCAAACGATTATTTATGGACATGCTAAAGTTTTGTATAGTTGACAATAATTATTTAAGGTACAATGACAAAATATACTTACAAGCTAAGGGAATGCCAATGGGATCACCGGCGTCACCGATAATATCTGACATTGTTATGGAGGACTTACTTGACACTTTTATGCACGATCTTGACATAGCACCTAGAGTTTTTACGAAATACATAGATGACATTTTTGCTATAGTTAGAACTGACGAAATTCATAAGGTTTTAGAAAAATTTAATAGCTATAATGGAAATATATAATTCACGATAGAAGAAGAAAATGACACCCTGATTATCAGAAAAGCAAATCAACTAAAGCTGAATTGGTATCAAAAACCTTCTGCATCAGGACGACTCATCAATTTTTATTCCAAACATCCCAAAATGACAATAATGAATACCGCAAAGAACTTAATTACAAGGGTGCTAACTATTAGTGACAAAAAATTTTTTAAAGACAATACATATTAGTAAAATAAAAACAATTTGATCCAAAAACGATTTCCCTAAATGAACGATAAATGATTTAATTAAAAAATTTATTAATACTAACAATGATCAAAGGCCAGAACGTAGTAAAACTACTTATAGGTCCATGACGTACATATATAAGGACTGTGCCAGAAAAATTTTTCGGTTTTATTTTCAGTTATAAAAAAATACCCATCAAACTTTTTGGTCTTTTTTCTCTTCTTATTAATAATGGCTAGTGTTAAGAATATAAATGACTAAAAACTAATTAACATTTTTTTTTATAAAAATTTCTTACTCTTTTCTTAAAGCCCTTTATTAAATTTTGTAAAGGTGTTTCATCGACAGTACGGAACGATCTTTTCCACTTAAGTCTTGTAAGTTTTTTGTAGTCTTACCACTCTTTCAAAGATCTCTTTTCATTAGAGCCCAATATCTCTCAATTGGGCGAAGCCCTGGGCAGTTGGGCGAACTTCCTATTTTTGGTAAAAAATTGATCTTTTTACTTTAATACCATTCCATCGTAGCTTTAGAGTAATGAGAGGTTGCTAAGTCGGGCCAGAACGTCACTGTACTTTCATGTGCACGAATAAATGGTAGAACAAGTTTTTCGAGGCACTCGTCTATATGAACATTTGAATTGATTGTGCCTTGCGTAACAAAGAAGCTGCTTCTGAGGCCACAGATATATAAATGTATACATGACCTGCCAAACCATTTATTGCTCCGAAAAATTTCGAAATTGTTTTCTCTTTCAATTTACTAGGCATGTGCCCTTTCTTCAGTGACCTATAATATTTGTGCCCAGGTAGCGGCTTAAAATCTGTTTTGACGTTGCTTTCGTCGTTCATAACACAGCATTCAAATTTAGTCAGGTACCTTTCATACAATTTTCGAGCTCGTATCTGAGCCATCAACTGCTTTTCATAAGAACGGTCTGGTACTTTTTGAACTCTATATGTCTTCGGCTTACTTTTTTCCTTTATTCTTTGTACAGTAGATTTTTATATACCTGCTCTAGCCGCCATATCTCGCAGTGAGGAGCTGGGATTCTGCTTAAAAAGACCCTTCATCTTCGCCACTACCCTTGAAATAGAAAATTCTGGTTTTCTGCCAGAACCTTTTTTTCGTGAAGCAAGTAGACCCTTCTTATAATTAGAAATAACCGTCAAAACAGTTCTATCTGATGCATCAACTATTTTTGCTATAGCTAAATATTTTAATTCTGAATTTTGCAAGTATGTGTACAAGTGTTATACATCATATTAAACTTCACTTTATATAGAACAAATATTGTGTCTTTTTAGACCTATAAGATTATCAGGTTAGTTCTAATTTAAACCTCATTAAGTGTAATGTAAGTTCAAAAGCTTAAAGTTCAAAATGCCGGTGTGATCTCGCCTCGGTCGAGCAAGGAAAATTTATTTTTCCATCTCGTCTCGTTTTCGGAACTGAGAACGAGGTTGTCTCGTAGCCTCGGTGAAACACTAAGCCCCACTCACATCTATAGTTGAGTCCGATGTTACAATGCTAAATATATGTCCTCAGCCGATGGCTGCGGGTGTCCTACCTATAGCAGATTTTTTTGGCAAAAATGGAGTACCGAATACTTGACAGATCTTCAGCAATGAAATAAATAGCGTTCGCAAACAGCCAACATATTTTGTAGAACAAATGGTTCCATTAAAAGACGAAAATCTTTCGGCTTTAATGTGCCTTTTAGCCAGGATAATCGAAACCATCAAAGGCGACGACAATGTTGTTCGTGTGGTAGTGGCATAAACGAGCAGTGGTAAGACTAGGCGCGCCGTTACCAAGATATGTGTTCTTCCTACCGATGATGGTACTGTTGAAAGGTTGGAAATTCCAACGGGGGGACGATGTTCAGAGTAGCAAGGAAAATCTGACATTACTTTTAGTACTCAACATTTTTTTTTTTGTTTTATTGACTTTGTTTTTCTAAATTTTGCATTACATAATTCATTTAATTTTTTGATTGCATTGCATTCGATTTTGTTACTTCGTTGATAGATTTTTGCTTCGGCTTTCGAGCCCTCCAACTTCAGTCTGGTTTATTTATTATTTTGATTCACTATTTATACCATATTTAAACGTATTTTTATTTAACACTATTTGCCTGCATTCTCCAAAACTTCTCTCTTGGTTCTTTCTCTCTTTGAATCGCCAGTCAATTTCATTTTTGGTCGATCACAAATTTGGTTTCCCATATGGAAATGAAATACACCAACAACTAGTACTCTTATTTTGGCGTTGACCTAAATGTGCCAATGGTACTGATGCAACCTAATACTCTTTGTTGCATTTACTCTTGCACATTGAATTCTAGTACCAGGACACCGACCAAGTTCGGTTTTTCGTTTTGAGGTTTAGAAAGTCGAAAAAATATGCAATATTTTGAAAAAGTGAAATGAGGTTAAATTAAAATATTTAAAAAGATGGAAAATGTGGTAAAACGGCAAAAGAGGTTAAGAAAGCTGAAAAATGTTCGAAAATTCGGAAAATATGGAAGACATTGGAGGCTGAAAGAGTCAAAAATCATGGAAAATGTTGAAAAACTCGAATTAAGTTGAATGAGGTTGAAAACGTCGAAATAAATTGAAAGAGGTTGAAAAAGTCGATATAATATCGAAAATGTTGAAAAAAATTGAGAGGATTGAAATATAAAGTCGATAATATATGAACAGTGTTGAAAAATTTCAAAGAGATTGAAAAACTCACAAAAATTGAAAATTTTCAAAAAAGTTGAAAATCTCAAAAAAGTTTGAAGTTTAAAAAGTCGAATGAGGTTGAAAAAGTCGAAAAAATATGGAAAATGTTGTGTCAAGCATTAGGTATGTCTAGCGGCGCAAGCCAAAGAGGATAAAAATAAAGTAAAAAATAAGTTCATTTGTATTAGAGTATATGAAATTTGTTTATCTAAATTTCAGTTCTTAAGAGCACTTAATTATTGAATTTATTTTTGATCGTTTTTAGTTGCATCGATATTTCGTGGAATAATTTATTTTAGTTGAGCTACATATGTAATAAATTAAGATTTCAATTTTACGTGGTGGTCTTTTGGGTTTCTATGAGAAAGTTGATTGAATTGAGGAAGATGTTGCTCAAGGATAAAGTGACCTTACGAGTACACTACACCATAACCCTTAAGCGAAAATTTATTTTCCAAAGTTAAATTTTTAAGATGGTGGAGTTCTGGCAAATAAAATATTAAAATCTGATGGTTTTGATTAAATGTAGATAAGTTTTGTTTCGTACTAATTTGGTATATACAGTCGAACCCGCTTAACTGAACTCCGCCTAATTGAAAAAACCGTTTAACTGAACCACCAAATTTTGCACGGAGCATTTTTTGACAATTTTCTTATAAATTTCTCCGCATAACTGAAACCCGCTCAACTGAAAACCCCGCTTAGCTGAAAAAAAGTTTTGTCAAAAATTAAAGTTTTTCACTTAAACAGCTCCGCATAGCTGAAAAACTTTAAATGAACACGTTTACAAAAAAGTGCTCTTTATTTTTCCTCGTTCACTCTGTCTGCTATGTCAGATTTGACAGTATAATATTAATTGGTTTGTGCTTATATTCCATACTTATTTCACAACAAGTTCTCCATCTAGATAACGGACATTTTTTTATAGATTTTTCAAAAAGGTAGACTTAGGTACTTGCAGCATTGAAAATGTTAAAAAGAGCCTGGTGCATGGTAAGCTTAGAAATTATCAAAAATTATTTTAGGAAGACGGGATTTGCTGCAAGCATTGACGAAATTATTTCGGAAAATAATGATGAAGAAGAATCTTACTTTTCGAACACGCTCAAGCAGGAAATATAATTGCTTGTAGATTTCGATGTTTTGGGGAAATGACAGATTAAGAAATCATAAATGAAGTAATGCATGAATCTGACAATAATCAAAATGAAGTCGATTCTGATACCGAAGAGTTCATAAATTCAGATTTTGCACAAAAGCCTGTGAATGAGGATTTGAATGCTATTCGAACTTTAAAGGAATTTTTTATAGGGATTTCGGAAGTTGATGTAGCTATAGATGAACTTGAAGACAAAATATCTCTCCGTAATATGCATACTCATAATAAAAAACATATGTCCCGTTCGAAGAAAAACAAGTTAAAATGTTATCTTCGGCCAGGCCGAAACTCACATACCCTACACTGCGTTGAAAGTACCTTTTAAATAAATGTTAAAAAGGCGTTGAAGAGGTTGAATAAGTCGAAAAAAATGTGAAATGTTAGAAAGGTTGACAGAGGTTGAAAAATGTTGAAAAAGTCGAAAATATATGCAAAATGTTGAAAAAAGTTGAGAGAGGTTGAAACACTCTAAAAAAGTTGAAACAACTTGAAACAATTCAAAATGGATGAAAAAGTCGAAAAAATGAAGAAAGAGGAAAAAGTCGAACAAATACATATAGGATATATTGGAAAAAGTTACAGGGTTAAAAAAGTCTAAAGAATAAAGAAAATGTTGAAAAAAATCGAATAGAAATGAAAAATTAGAAATATGCCACGCCCACTTGTCCAATTCCGCCCACTTTTGGATCAATAAACTATATTCGTGATCGATATCCTCATATTAAATTTCAGCACAATAGCTTGTATAGTTTGCGATATGTGCCGCAGTAAAATTTAAAATTTAGGGCGGTGACACACACACTGGTACAATCCAGCCCGGTTTTGATCCAGAAATAGCTTTCCATAAGTAAACCTCCTACACCAAATTTTAGTATGATTGCTCACACATTTCGATAAATATGCCACTTACCGTATTTTACTTGTATGGGAGGTGCCACGCCCACTGGTGCTATTTTAGCCAATTTTGATTCAGATATACTCTACAACAACTGAACCACTTACATTAAATTTCATAGCTATTGCTGCAATAGTTATGTTTATATGGGACGTGCCACGCCCACTGATGCAATCCTGTCAAATTTCATTTATTTTTAAAGCTTATAGTAACTAACATCTATAGACCAAATTTTATGAAGATTACTCTCATAGCACACTATCTATAACAATAAACTTTTTTGCTTATATGGGAGGTGCCACGCCCACAGGTACTATTGAACCAAATTTTTGTTATAAGAGACCTTATAGGAAGTATATCTACCTCATTCAATTTCATAACGATTACGTTGTTAGTTCTCTTTATATATCGTTTATAAATATTGTGGGCGGTGCCACGCCCTTGAGCGAGTTTTTTCAGTAAAGTAGCTGAGATTGTATTGATGACTGCTTTCAGCGGCATCATCCCCAAAATTTTTATGGAAATCGTTTTTGCCAATTCTGAGATACATGGAATCAACATTTTTAACAGTTGACAAGTGCCACGCCCATTTTCTCGATTCCGCCCACTTTTATCTCAATTCAAGACATATTTGATATGCATCCGTTTACCAAATTTCATCGCAATATCTTGAACGGCTTACAAGATATGGTAGTTTAAATGATAAAATTTAGGGCTGTGCCACGCCCCTGTACGACCTTTTGGAAACTTAAAACCCAGCCTAATTCTAATTTGGTTCACATGTGCACCAAATCACCAAGTTTCATCAAAATCGCTGCAACTTTTTTCAAAATTGGTCTGGGTAAATTTACATAGAGTGTGGGCGGTTGGCGTGTTCGTCAACCGATATCGCCCATTTTCAATAGCAAGATGCCTGCAAGTGAAAGTTTCATTCAATTAGCTTTCTTGGTTATCCCGTAAACCTGATTTCAACGGACAGACAGACAGACATCGCTAAATCGACTCAGGTGGTGACGCTGATCAAGAATATATATACTTTTCCATACCTGCCACGCCCCCTTAGAGGTGTTACAAACGGAGAGACAAAGTGAATATACCCTCGGTGTAGGGTATAAAAATAATTAAGATTTTGCAATCAAACGATATTTTTTAAAAAGTGATATTATTCCAGGTTTCGTTGCCAGGTTTCGCTGACTTCAGCTTTTCTATAGATGGCCATGAAAAACACTTCCATTTTTTGTCTCGTTCGAATGGCTTTTTTATTGCCTCTATCTTGGTACCAGTACTACGTCGTGCATCAACTTTACCACTAAATATAGTGCTACCAAAGGGCTATTTCTTGAAGTAACAGAAGAAAATAAAAGGGTTTTACTTTGACTTTAATTCCACTTTTAAAGTGTACTTCCGTCCCGTTCAACATGAGAGAAATGCCCATATTCGAATATTAGCAAGCAAATATTAAATTTTCCGGTTGGATTGTTTTTCAGCTATTCAAACTCCATCTAAGTGAATTTTTTTTTCAGTTATTCGAACTCCGCTTTAGTGAAACTTTTTTCAGTTATCCGAACTCCGCTTAAGTGAATTTTTTTTTAGTTAACCAAGCAGGAAGTGAAGGTTTTCAAAAATTTGTTCAAAGGGTGTGTAAGAATTATCTACATGTGGTGTCGAGTTATACGCGAAAGTATAATATGGTGTCCATTTGTCCCATTCAAAGTCATCGGCGAAAGGTAGTAGGTACTATGATTTTTCTCGAGTGCACCAATCGTTTCGTTATGGTAGGGGGTTAAAAACATTTGTTCTATTTTTTAAAGTTTTCATATGTTTTTTTATTAGTTCACTTGTGAACTCAGCGGTCGGATTTTAATTTCTTAAATAAACTAAATTTTAAAATTAACTGTTCAACTTATGTTTGTGCGACTGACCTTGCGTTTTTGTTTTTAATTAGATGTGCACTAACAAATTTTGTGAGTTCGCACTGCATCGTTAATATGTATCGGTATCCGTTTGATATTTTAAGTCAACCTATTGTGTCAATGAATATTCTTTGGAAACTTGTACTTGGTGTGATCATTTTTTCGTTACGATCATATTTTCTTTTGTGTGTCTCGTCTTTTTATTGCAAGCACATTTGTTGACATAGTTTTTTACCATTTACTGCATGTTTTTTCCATGTATAGCGCTCTTTTAATTTGAGTTTCGTTTTTCTTATTCCTAAGTGTCCTCCCTGGGGTGAACGTGGAATTCTTATATAAATGTTTGTTGCATGGTTTTACTTGTTATTCTCTTTAGGGGTTCATATGGCCATCTCCACCAAAAATGTAATTTTAGCTTGTACTCTTCAAACATGATTTTTCTTGAAGTTAATACTATCTTGAATTAATATTCAAAGAGGAACAATTAAAATTCAAAGGGAGACATAGTTAAAATTGCACTTAAGTCAACAAAAAACATGAAAAGTTACACATAAAGTTAAATAAAAAAAACTAGTGTGCTTTAGACCACACAACTGAAGTATATACTTCTTTAGTTCCATCTATATGTATATTAGGGTGGTTCTTAAGAAAAAAAAATTGAGGACACCCTCAATCGTTTCGAAAAAGGATAAAAAAATTAAAGAATGAATTTAAAATTTTTATCTTTAACCCCTACGGACCCTATTAAAAAATTTTCGGCTTAGGTCAAATTCCATTTTGAAATAGGGTCCGTAGGGGTTAAAGATAAAAACTTTAAATTAATTTTTTAAATTTGTTCACCCTATTTCGAACCAATTGAGAGGGCGTCTCATTTGATTTTCGCAAACAAGTATTGTTATAATTCACAATTTTTAACAAAATTATTTTTTTTCTTTCGAGGCAGCCAAGCGAAATAACACAAATATTCGTCCTATTAAAACAAGCATGTAAGCATAACCATGATTAACTATACATGGTTGGAGCGATGATGCTAGATGGTGCCTCTTTCTCGATTATTTGCTTCTTCGCGAACTGTCTATTCGGATATGTAATGTGCAGAGTCCAATATTAATAAAAGGCAAGAAATTTCTTTAAGACTTCAGATGACTTTATTGTTCACACTTTAAACTGGTAATTCATACTAAAATTAAGACAATGTGTAATGATAAAAATGAGTAGGAGCAAGAGAATCAAACGGTTACAAAAGAGAGCGATTTTATCATAAATGTATAACATAGTTACAGTTTCAAGGTTAGAGTCATTCTACTTATGTTTTAAATATACAAACAAAATTTCAATACTCAATACTCCCACTAAATTTTATTTTATTTATTTTAAATAAGCCAAAGTATATTCATTTGATCCAAATAATAATTCCTTAATTTCAAAAAATTGTTTAATACTAGTTTTAATTCATATTCTTATGATTATGAATTATAATTATAATATGTTATTTTTAAAATAAAGTTAATAATATATTTTAATGTATGCAACATATTACAACTCAAATTCTTAATGAAGAATTTGATTTCGTATAAATTGAAATTGCCGTGTTGGCAATGCCTTGGTTAGGAAATCAGCCAGTTGATTTGAACTTGAAATATGCTTTATAATCAAACGATCTTTTGCAATCTTTTCACGTATAAACTTGTACTTTATATCTATATGCTTAGATCGTTTGTGATATACAGGGTTATTTATCAAATTTATTGCAGCTTGGTTATCAACAAATAAAGTAACGTGAATATTTGAAGATTCACCTATATCAATTAAAAATTGTTTTAACCATAAAAGTTCTTTTGTAGCTTCGCAAGCTGCCATAAATTCGGCTTCCATGGTGGATAATGCAATTGTTTGTTGCTTCAAACTTGTCCAAGTAATGGGACCATTATTCAATAAATACAAATAACCTGTAGTTGATTTTCTAGAATCTGTATCACTGGCAAAGTCCGAATCGGAATAACCAACCAAAGCGCTGTCACCCGTATATTTTATGCCAAGGTGTTTTGTCGCGATTAAATATTTAATTATACGTTTAACAGCTTCCACATGTTCACGACTTGGATTGTTGACATAACGACAAACTAAATTTACGGCAAAAGAAATGTCCGGTCGAGAAACAGTGGCTAGAAACAATAAAGAACCTACAGCTTCTCTGTAAGGAAAATAAACAGTATCATCTTTGTTTTTAACTAACTTAATATTTACATCTGCAGGAGTATTTAATGGATTTGCATCGTCCATTTTAAATCTTTTAATTATTTGCTCAATGTATTTCGTTTGAGTTAAATGAATTGCATCTTTAGTTCTATTAATTTCTATACCAACAAAATAATTTAGGCAAAATATCTTAACATTAAAATTAGATTTTAAATCAACAATTACGGATTCTAACACCATTTTACTAGGTGAAAAAATAAGACCATCATCTACATACAAAATTAATATTACCTTTGCATTATTGAAGTTGCCAACAAAAACACAATGATCCGACTCTGATTGTACAAACCCATATAATTTCAAAAATTCTGTGAACTTCGTATTCCAGCAGCGCGATGCCTGTTTCAAACCGTAAAGTGATTTATTGAGTTTACAGACTTTACCTTTCTCTGCAGATACTCCCTCTGGAACTTCCATAAATATGTCCTCCTCCAGCTCACCATAAAGAAACGCTGTTTTCACGTCAAACTGCTGTATTTCATAATTATATTTGGCAGCCAAACTCAGCAAGATTCGAATGGAGTCATATCTGGTAGTTGGAGCAAATGTCTCAGTGTAGTCAATATCCTTTATTTGGTTGAAACCTCGTGCACATAGTCTGGCTTTGTATCTTTCTTTTTTATCTTTGTTGTTGTCCTTAATACGAAACACCCATTTAGAGGTTATAGGTTTCTTGTTTGTTCTATCCACTACTGTCCATGTTCCATTATCTTCATGCGCTTTTAACTCCTCTTTTATTGCGGCTAACCATTTTCTGGATTCTGGGCTCTTAATTGCTTCTGCATATGTTTGTGGCAAAAAAAATTCAATCATATGAGCTTCGTAGTTTCTGTTGATTCTTGGTCTCAGTTCAATTGTTCGTACTGTATGCTGTTCTTCTAAATCCAGTGAGGGTTCATATGTCGGATCATTATTGCTGTCATCAAATGACACTTCTTCATTCTCTGTTTCTGCCTCATGGAATTGCTGAGATGGTAAAGTGGATGTCATTGACCCTTCCGTAGGTTTACTGCAATCAAAATCATCAAGGTCAACAGAAATTGACTTCTTTAATACCGGGACATTGGACTCATCAAAGGTGACGTCTCTTGATATTTTTATTTTATGGCTATTCGGATCGTACATTCTGTAGTTATTATTTTCATAGCCAACCAACAGCATCTTTTGACTTTTCTTATCAAGTTTGGTTCTACATACATCAGGCACATGTACATATCCGCAGGATCCAAACACTTTGACATGCTTTAAATTTGGTTTCTCACCTGTCCAAATTTCAAAAGGAGACCTTTTTGGAGTCTGGCTGGAAGTAGTTCTGTTGAGTATATATACAGCACAATTCACTGCTTCAGCCCACAATGTTAATGGCAGATCACGTCCGTAGAGCATAGATCGAGCACTTTCAAAGATGGTACGAAGTTCTCTTTCAGCTCGCCCGTTCTGCTGAGGGGTGTAGGGCGCAGTACACTCATGTTCCGTTCCATTCCCGGAAAGAAAGCTCTTAAAATCATTATTGACATATTCTCCGCCATTGTCAGTATGCAGAATACGAACATTATGATTAAACTTGTTAGATATCAAAGCATTGTACCTTTTGAAATAATCCAGCACTTCACTCTTATGTTTCATGAAGAATACGTGCCTATAGCTTGAAGCTGCATCTTTAAACAACACAAAATATTTCGCACCTTGAATAGAAGGCTGACTCATAGGTCCACAAACGTCGCTATAAACTAAGTCACCAATATTTGTTTGCCCTCTATGAGATGTATGAAAAGGAAGGCGACTCTGTTTTCCATACATACACGCTTCACAAATAAAATTTTCGTCATCTATATTTTTGCATTCAATAAGTCCACTTTTAACCATGCTTTTTATTTCTTTGACATTCACATGACCTAGCCTTTCATGCCAATTTTTCAGGTTACTGCTTGTTAATTGTACTGCATTGCAACTGTCACTTGTTGAAGTTTTGAAGTTCATTTCATATAAATTATTTGACGTTTGTGTTGCACTCAAAACAATTTTACCATTTTTGTAAATTAGAGCGCTTGTGCTCTTTTTTACTATTTCATATCCCATTCGCACAATAGCACCTTCAGAGAACAAGTTTCTACGTAATTGTGGAACATACAGTACTTCTGTTAAAATATTGTTCTCCCACTGTCCATGAATACATTTTCTTATTAGTACTGTTCCTATTCCAGAAACTTTGAGATCCTGCTGATTTCCTAATTTGACATTTCTATCGGTATCACTGTCATATTCTTTCAAGGTTTCAAAAAAATCTTTTCGAAATGTCATGTGGACTGATGCTCCGCTATCTAATAACCAAACGTCATCACTATTATTTGTCACAAAGTTGACATTTTCAACATTAAATGCCAACATGTTGCTTTGGACGTGAGTTTTCTTCTCCGACTTCTTTGGTGCTCGACATTGCTTTGCGAAGTGTCCCCTTTTGTTGCAATTGTAGCAGACGAACCGATGACGTGTACTTTCACGATTTTTAGTTTCAAATTTCCTTGCAGATTTCTCTTGCTCTTTGGCTGTAACAAGTGCTGTCTCATTCTGTTCTTCTGATGTCAGACTAGCCTCTTCATCGAGAAGTCGGGCAGTAAGGTTGAATACTGTTTGTTGTTTTGCATCCAGCGACATCCATGCTTGACGTAGCGAACGATATTTCATAGGCAGCGTGCTTAATATTTTTGTCATAATGGCTGTATCACTTATTTCCTCCCCGCTCTCTTTCAGCTGCTGAGCTAACCCCTCCACTTTGGAGATATGTAGAGCCATGCTGTCTGACGGGTTCATTCTGTATTGATAAAAACGCTCGTGATTCATCATTTTATGCAACTCCGATTTTTGTTCGTAGATTGAGTCTAGTTTATCCATGATTTTCTTTGCTGTGTCACAATTTTCTATCAAGTTAATTTGCTTGAAATCCATTGCTGACGTAATGATGAACATGGCCACTCCGTCATTTTTAAGCCATTCAGCATCGTTTGTTGCTGGTCTCGATTGATTTATATCAATGCCCTTTGCTTTTAAAGCACACCTTACTTGAAATTTCCATTGACGAAAATTATTTCCATCAAAACGTTCCACATGCATTTTAATACCGGTGGCGTCCATTTTGAATAGCCACGAATTTACGTAATTTTTTTTTTTTTAATTAAAATTATAATTATAAACCGAGTTTTACTGTTCTTTGCAATTTCTTTTATTAATTGGCTGGGCCCATAACCTATTCGGATATGTAATGTGCAGAGTCCAATATTAATAAAAGGCAAGAAATTTCTTTAAGACTTCAGATGACTTTATTGTTCACACTTTAAACTGGTAATTCATACTAAAATTAAGACAATGTGTAATGATAAAAATGAGTAGGAGCAAGAGAATCAAACGGTTACAAAAGAGAGCGATTTTATCATAAATGTATAACATAGTTACAGTTTCAAGGTTAGAGTCATTCTACTTATGTTTTAAATATACAAACAAAATTTCAATACTCAATACTGTCAAAATCAAGCACAACATAACCTGATAACATCAATGCATCGATGTCTACAAAAAGTTGAAAGTTTCCCAACTTCAGGCATGCATATTGAAGCATGCATGCATACTCACTTCTTATGTGTTACTTCATAAGTACACGTGTATTTAAATGAAATGTCTAATACTTTGATGCATGCATGCTTTTTATGTATTTCGCCCTTATGTGTGAACCTATTGTAATTTTTTGTCATTCTTCATTGTTCACAAATTCCGGGTTGTTGCGTTGACAAATTGAGAATGAGAGCGAGAGTAAAATTTGAATATTCTGTTTTTTCTCTTCCATAAATATTTCATGTGAAAGACAAAGAACACACACTAACTAACACATTCAATTCCCATTCAACGATTTGTTATGCTTACATGCTTGTTTCTATAAGGCGAAATACAAAAAAAGCATGCATGCATCGATGCCAGCGTGGTATGCTTTTCAACACGTTAGAAAGCATCTACTAAAATTTGTCACTCTCTTTTCCCATACGATTTTCTCAGCAAAAATGTATTGCTTAGAAATTTTGTTTTTGTCACTCTCTTTTCCCATACGAATCTCTCAACACAAAATCTTTCATGGCTTCGATGCCCATTTCCGTAACATATTTTGTTCGGTCATTTCCGTAACATATTTTGTTCGCTCATTTCCGTAACGCATTCGCCAGATTACCCCCATGCCAACGTGCGTATAGAAGTATATACTTCAAAAATAGCTCCTACAATTTTAATTGAACAACTTTGAATATTAATTCAAGATAGTCTTAGCTTTAAGAAAAATCATGTTTGAAGAGTGTGTTCCAAACAAAAAATTAAAACGAAAACGACTAAAATGACATTTTTAGTGGAGATGGCCGTATGTCAATTTATTTAGAGATTTATTACTCTTTATTTTTCTTTTCTGCTGCAGCTTATTGAATTTTTTACTGAATTCATTTTCATCAAGCATTTCAAATAAAGCATCATCTGCTCCTAGCGCTAGGTCTTTAATATTCTTTTTATACATAAGAGATGATAGCTTCTCCAAAGTCGAATCTAGATTCGTTGGATGGTCGCCACATCATACTTATACGATATCTATAATTTCAACACGTGTATTGTTTTTATTGCTTATATTGAACTTCAATCGTTTCACATTCCTGACATCAGTTATAGATGAGTTGAGATATGAGAGTTGATCAGTCTCATCATGAGATTTGCAGTTCTCTTGTTCATTTTTCATTTGCTAGCTTCTTTTTATTTCTCCATATTATAACCAATGCTTTATTTATTTTTTATCTTCTTCTTTCGGTATTATATTTACTAATAGTTCCGTACATATTTGAATATTGGTGTCGATTTTACCTTGTTTAAATTTAATTTCAAAATCATAATCTGCAAGGTCTAATCTTATCCTTGTCAATTTGGATGAAGGATTTTTGTGGCTGAATAACGAGACTAAAAGTCTATGATCTGCTACGGCGATAAATTTTCTTCCGTACAGATAGGGTATGAAAAAATTTATTCCCCAGTGTATCGCAAGTAATTTTTTTCTATTACTGGCTTGTTGATTTCATGCATTTGAAGGGTTTTGCTTTCTTGGCATGTCTTGTCCAATTTTTCTTCATGATAAAATAGGTCCTAAGGAAAAAATTTAAAGCGTCAGTCGTTACAATAAAAGGTTTTGCGAATTCTGGATATTGTAAGACTGGAGGTTCTATCATAAACATATGAAACACTTAAAACATTTTTGTTTAAGAACCATTTATTGATTCTTGAATCAAATATAAAGAGCAATCCTAAGGCGTTTTGGTCTTTTTTTAAATAATAAAAAGAACAGTAGGTGTTTTCCAAAAAAAATATGTTTTTCTTAGATAAATCGTCTGATGACCTTTAGGAAATAAGCGACTTATTGCACTTTATTTTCAGTCCAATTCCAATCATGAAATTTTCATTATTTTTTCATTGTCATTCATTCATTTCATTTATTATTTTTTCTCATTATGAATTACAGTGGTTCTTAAGATTATTACACAATTAAATTATTAATGAGAAAAAATTAGTGAAATTTTTTATTTTTTATTAGAAAAAAAAATAAAAATAGCGCGAAATGCACTTCATATAAGTAATTAAAGGCTAAATAGATAAATATACTGTGTGGGGTGAACTTGGATTTATAAACTCTTAAAATTAATACATAACATAATATATTGTTTTAAAAAAAAAAATAAAAAATCAAAAAAAAAGCAAAAAAGTATACTACAATAATTTAAAATAAAAAAAAAAAATATGAAAAAATAAGAAAAAAAAATGAGAACCAAATATGTATAAGAACAATAAGAAAAAAATAAGAACAACTGAATCTAATTTAGACTGGATTTAATTTAAAAAATTACTGCAAGATATAGTTGACAGCTATGTTAATTCAATTCAGTAAGCTTTCCACGCTATGAAAGTCTAGCGGTAAAAGCCAATTTTTAAGTTTTTTTAAGAAAATATTTCGAGAATTTATTTGTCTGAGATATAGCGGAAGTATGTTATATAAGCGGCGAGACGTAACATCATAAAAGCATTTAAAAACCGTGGTCCGAAAATATGGTACATTTACAAGGTGCATATTGTTAACACGAAGGTAACGTTCATTAAAAACCCTGTGAATTAAGTAGCCAGATCTAATAAAGAATGTTTTAAGCACTTTGAAACAGTACAAGTGTCGCACAGGAAGAATTTTTAATTTTATAAACAGTGGGAAGCTGTGATGCAAACGATTCATTTTACAAATCTTTCTAATAACATGTTTTTGCATGTTAGGAGAGGCTGTATTTTATTGAAGTACGAACCCACCCAACAAGTTATGCCATACTGTAACATAGCTTAGAGTGGAAAATAGCGTAATAAATAGAGGACAAAAGTTTGGAAGAGCATACATTTCTCAAATAGTAAAAACTTCTGATAGTTGAGCGCAAGTAATTTTGTAAGTAGGCCGTGTGATTAATCCAACTCATTTTGTAGTCAAAAACAAGACCTAAATATTTGATATCTTTAACTGCTTCAATCATAAAACAGTTTTTATTATAACAAAAAGACATGTTATTTGAATCAATTTTACAAAAGCAATCACACAGTTTAAATCGGCTACAATCAGGAGCATGATAAAATAATTCTGCATCAATAAGGTTTTTTGTTGTTAAGTTAAAAAACATTAGTTTAGTTTTATTGCTGATCAAAAGGCGATGTTTACCAAACCAAATACGAAGCTGATTTAAGTCCCAATTGATATCAGCAATGAAGTTTAAGGGATCTGTAGAAGAGTATGCGTAACCTATGTCATCTGCAAAAGCTATTAGTTTGCCTTTAAACGGAAGTTTAAAAAGGGAATTGATGTAAATTAAAAACAACAAAGGTCCCAAAACAGACCCTTGAGGAACGTCTAAGGTATTTTATCATACTTTTTTTGTCAAGTACTTTAATTCTTTGTGCTCTGTTCATTAGGTATGACTTGAACCAATTTAGCATAAAACCACGAATACCAGCTTTTTCAATTTTATTTAATAGAATACCATGATGTACCATATCGAAGGCTTTCGTGATATCCACAAATAGCCCAGCTGTAGATTTTTTTGTTGTCTAAACTTTTTAGAATTTCAGAACAAAAAGCAAGAAGAGCGTCTTCAGTAGTTTTTCCTTTTGTAAATCCATACTGTACAGGGCTAAAAAAATTATTATTGTTCAAAAAATTTAATACTCGAGCACTAATAGCCGTTTCAAAAATTTTACTTATTGTAGGGAGTAACGAAATTGGTCGGTAATTATTTATAATTTTCATATCACCTTTTTTAAAAAGTGGTAAGACATCGGCACATTTGAGCAAATCAGAAAATACACCAGCGAGCACACTTTTGTTAAAAATAAAAGCTCACGGTATCGACCACAAAATAAGCAATATTCTTCAGAATATTATTTGAAATACAATCCGGTCCACAAGAATTTGAGCCTTTTAAATTAAAAATTATATTTAAAAGTTCTTCGGAAGTAATTCTTTCAAAGAAAAGCTATTATTTTGAGATGTTACCTCTTCAACCAAGCAAGTGGGACAACTCGATGTACTCGATAGGATACTAAAGTTAGGTGAAAAACTGTCTGCTATGGACCCAAAATATTTGTTAAATTCGTTAGCTAAGACCAATGGATCGGATATAATATTATCATCGTTTGCCAACATTATCGGATCATTTTGTTTTGACTTATTTGTAATGTCATTTACCACTTTCCATTCGGCTTTGAGATCACCACACACTGAGTCGAGCTTACTTTTGTAAAATTGTTCGCGGCATATAGGTATTTTCTTTTTTAATTGAGCGCATAACATTTTGTATTTGTACTTTAATCGTTGGTTTTGTGGATGCTTTGAACTTTTCATACGAAGCTTATTTTTTAGGACTATTTTGCGTATTAAGCATCTATTAAGCCACGGTTTACGCCTTCGAAATGCATTTTTTTCTATTTTGGAAAAGCTGCAATTCTTTATATGAGAGTTTAATACTCTAACAAAAACATCGTATGCTTTAGAAATATCGTTTTCTGCAAACACATCTTCCCAAAATTCAAAACAAAGACTAATTTTTAGTTTATTAAAGTTAATTTTTTATTAATATTTTCAGAAGATTTTTTCGAACCACCACCTTCAGCTATACTATGAATCAATAAAGCCGTCATAGTATGGTCGGTGATGTTTAGGTCAAAGTTACCTTTTTCACATTGACTGAATTTTGTAGATGAAGAAAAACGACCATAGATATGATCTAAACATTTACTAGAAGCTAATCTGGTTGGCTCATTAGTAAAAGAAGTCAAACCATGTGAAGCAAGTAGTGTCATGTACTTAAAAACTTCGTCATTATTATTTAAGATATTAAAATCAAAATCACCACATATTATTAAATTCTTAGACTTCTCGCTTTCTAACAAACTTGAAAATTCCTCATAGAAGATATTAAAGTTATGCCTATGAAATCTATAAACACAGTAAAAAGTGTATGTTACGCAGTTAATTCTACAAGATATCTTCAAAATGTCAGAGCTAACAAGACTATATTTCAGACATGTACACTCGTAAATATCTTTGACAAAGCATCCGACATCCCCTGCTGCAAAACTTTCATTGGTGTTAGCATAGAAATTATAACCAGGTAATACAAAATCAGTAACTTCGACATTATATATCCATATCTCAGAGACAAAAACAAAATCCGGTACACAAGCAAAATCCTCCAAATTAGACTCAAGTTGAATAAAATTCTCTCTCATACTTCTAATATTCTGATGTACAACAAACAGATCAGTATTAGAAATATAATTACTAGGTTTAAAAACTCTATCACAATTAAGATAAGATGAACTGAAGGCAGTATCCAATGCAGATAGATCTTCATGAATATTCATTTAAATAAAAATTAACAAAAAATTTTATGATAAATAACTAATAAAATTACGGCTAAATCTTATTTAAATCATCAAAAGATCGTACTGCAGTTGGCCTACTACCTTCAATTTTTCTTAAGAAAATACTATTGTTTTTAAACCATAGGTACGTAAGTCCCTTTTCCTTCTTTATAACTTTAGATTGCAAAAACAAAGCTTGCGTATACCTCGTAAAAGAATCATTTATAAAAATTTGACCTTTGTCGCCAACATATTCGCTACCGAGAACAGGTGATGACAGCATATTTTTTCTTTTCCTTTTTTCAAGCATAATACGATGTTTGACGGCAATATCTTTGAATGTGATGCAAATTACGTTTGTTGAAACCGTATCAGAACTTGTGTTGTTATTTCCCTTTTTAATATTTTTTACGTAGCATTTTTCTATTTGGTCATCATTAATTTCAACAGACAAACCATTATGAATTATTTTCTTTGCAATGTTCTTGGAGTTATCATTGCAAACATTCGAAACACCGACAATTTCAACATAGTTACTTTTTTCCTTTTGATTTTGCCAGTTAATTCTGCTTTAAAGAGAATTCACACGCAATTTTAGCTCTTTATTCTCTTCTTGAAGCTCTTTCATAGAGATCAAGAATTTATTGTTAGTCTCTTCTAGGTTGCTGAGTTTAATGTAGAGCATTTGGAGAGTAATTTCGCAGCTGCTATCTCTTTCATTTAGTCAAGACTTACACGTAGAAATTTGATGAAAGAAATTCTTGTCCATTCCCTTTTGTGAATTTGTTTTGCGTTTACACACGAAAACTAGAATTTCTTTCTGCTTGTGAATATCATAGCAGTTACTATGTCGATCCACCACAACAAACGTAGAGTCAAAGCATAATATAAGCTAACGAACAGAACGAAAGAGAATTTGCGGGTACGGAAAATTCTGTACACCACACTTTCGTTTTGCCCCTCTTGCCAACAAACAAGGAAACTTTCCGGCAAGAGTTTCCTCGTGTAAACGCTGACTTACACTAACTGCGTTAGCGAGTACAGAATTGCCAGTTACACTTGGTGATGTAGCGTTGATAATTTTTTTTTGTTTTAATTTGTTTTTATTAGTATTATCTGTTTGTACTGAAGAATTATTTGGCGCGACAAACAGAGGTGACTCATTTGTTTTTTTCTTTTGTTGCATTACGCGGACAGTGACTTTTTGAAATTGCTCCCGTCGGCTTAGCACATACAGAAGACATTTGAAGAGACTTTCTTCTGAGTATATCGCATTTATTACAACGATATGATTGACCACTTGATTTTAAATATTCTAAATCATCTTCTTTAATATTAACACAGCGGCCGTGAAACAAAAGATTACAGTCAGAACACGTTACTTTGAAATTGTCTACTCTGTCAATTTTATCGGAACAAATTGAGCAGTTCATGTTGATTAAATTATTCGTTTAGCTTTCTCACGGTGCGCACCCCACAACGGTCAAAACTGAACTGATTATTCATGATATGACTGTGCGAAACGGTGCTCATGTTACTGACCTAGGCAGTTTATCTTTCTCTGTAGAGGAGGTCTACAAGAAGTTGATGAGCTTTAATGTTAAGAAGAGTTGCGGCCCTGACAACATTCCACCAATATTTTTGAAAAATTGTGTTAGGGCACTTTCACAGCCTTTAACTCTTATATTTAATATGTCCTTAGCCAAAGTTGAATTTTTAGATATTGGGCCTGACAACATTCCACCAATATTTTTGAAAAATTGTGCTAGGGCACTTTCTCAGCCTTTAACTCTTATATTTAATATGTCCTTAGCCAAAGGTGAATTTTTAGATTTTGGGAAAATGCCGGTGATAACACCTATATTCAAATCAGGGTCGAAGCAAAATATTGCTAATTACTGATCAATATCCAAATTACCCCTTATTTCAAAAATATTTGAGTCTGAGTTAAAAAAGTAATTTACGCTAATATTAAAAATGGAATTTCTGATTGTTAGCACGGTTTTATTTTTGGTGAGTCTTTTTTCACAAATCTAACTCTTTTTTCTCACTTTTTGGCCAGTTAAATGGAGAATGGTCAACAAATTGATGCAATCTTCACAGACATTGCTAAGGCTATAGATAGAGTCCAGCATCACGTTTTACTAAAAAAAACTCAGCGTTTTGGGGTTTCATTCCTCTCTGTTATCATGGTACTAGAATTGAAAACATTCAAAAGCGTTTTACGCGTTAAGCAATTAAAAAAATCCGCTGGGCTTAAAACCCTAGAGTTCAGGCGTAAGTATTTTCTCATTGTTTTTGCCCGGGATATATGGATGAATCATATTGTCTTTATACCACTTCTAAGTCTTTTGGAAATATATGCCCCAGAGAGAAGTTTTAGGCAAAGGTAACTATTTTACATACCATATCATAGGACCAATTATGGTAAGCGTGATCCAGTATATAATATGACCCTTACATTCAATTCAAGGTGTAACTCTATTGATTTCACCCGAAATAGGGATGTTTCTAAGAATAGTTTAATGTTAAGGGGACATGACACTTTCAAATTTTCATGAATTAAAAATTTTTTTTTGACTGTTTCTTGCTTGAAAAATATTTAAAAATACGTTTTTAATAAAATAAACCTCAAACTCGGCTTAAAAAATATATAGCGAGCATTTTAGTAACATCGTGTCAAAGTTATAGTACTGGAAAAGCTATAGAAAAAAACTTAAAACGCGTTTTTCTCGAAACCACGTTTTCGAGTTGGCGGGCATGATAAAAAATAAAATACTAGGCCGATCTTTCTGAAATTTCAGAATGCTGCTGTGCACATATAAATGGGAATGAACTACGGACAGTAAGATCGGTAATATGGTTTTTGATTTTTGGCACGATTTTGGCCCGAAAAATTGGCAATTTCCGAAAAAATCACTCCATTTTATTATTTTTGGACCAAAATATTTGCCTGTAGTTCATTCTCTGGCAGCTTTGATGCTGATTAAAACCTCTTATTTTTTCAGATATTTCAGTGAGCTGCAATCATGACCGCCGTGATTTTTTTGGTTTTTTTTTCAAAAAACTCGAGTCGTCTCAAATTTCATAAAAAAATTAAAAAAAAAAATTTTTTAAATATTGTTTTGTGTCAAAATATATGTGTAAAGTTTCAAAATTTTTTTTTTCATGCTTCATATTTATTTATTGAACCAACTCGCTTGGAGACTAACAATAATTATACAAATCTTAAGAAACTAATATAACGTCGGACTTTTCCAAGCCATTGCTTAGAAATGTTATTTTTTCAAATTTTGTCTTCAGTTGTGAAAGGAGTACCCATTATGCGTAAACATAATAGCTACAGGGGTGGCAAGTCTTGTCTCTTCAATCGAGACATATTCGATGTTAGGAGTAGGTTTCTAGCCAGTATGTTTGGATGTTGCTGTAGTTTTTGTTGATACGATCGCTTTATGTTTTCCTGTATCTGCTTAACGAAGGGTATACCAAGATCTTGGTGTATGTTTATATTCTTGACATACCATGGTGCGCCGGAAATAGTTCGAAGTATTTTTGACTGAGACCTTTGCGATATTTCTATATTCAAGGCTGAGTTTTGAATGTTTATGCAAAAGCCAATTATGCTTGATGCTTTCAACTTCCAAGTAAGGCGTCTGTCGAGGTGCATACCTAAGTATTTAACTTCAGTGCTCTGAGGTATTGCGGTGTTATTTAGGTGAACTGTGGGACAAGTCTTTTTATTGAGTGTAAAAGTTACATGTTTACTTTTTTGCTCGTTTACATTTATTCGCCAGTTTAAAAGCCATGTTTCAACTAGACGCATATGTTCTTCGAGGCTATGTGACGCACTATGAGGGTCTGCGTGACAAGAGAAAATTGCAGTGTCATCAGCAAAAGTAGATGTAAGCACAGAGTTGTTCGTTGGCAAGTCAGAATTGTAAATTAGGTAAAGAATTGCTCCAATAACACTACTTTGTGGTACGCATCCAAAAATGTCAACGTCATCTGAAATGTAGTCGTTGCATTTTAACCTGAGCTTTCGTCCTGTAAGGTAAGTTTCAAAATGATATCTTAATTTTTATAAAAATTAAGAACATATTTTTTGAAGGTGTCATGTCCCCTTAAGTTAGTTGATAATTGATACGTAATATAATTTATAATTCATAATTATTATTTTTTTGTAATGTATTCGTTAGATCAAATTCGACACTGTATAACAAAATTGTGAATAGTTGAATTAAATAAATAAATTTTTGTTTTAGTGTTTCAAAGACTAATTGGCATTTATCTAATTCAAATGGTTTATTGTTTTTAAGCAGGGTATTTAGGCATTGTGCAATTGTCGCGAAGTCTTTTATGAAACGTCTTACGTCGTTTGTATGTTTTGGTATTGGTTAATTTTTTATTGTTTCATATTTTGAAGGGTCTATCTTGATACCTTCTTGTGTTATCAGTCCTAGATAAGCTACTTTTAGTCTCAAAAATTTGCAGTTCCTAGCGTTTGCTTTAAAATTATATTTTGACAGTCTGTCGAAAACGTTGGTGGTCTTTTGGGTTTCTGTGGGAAAGTCGGTTGAATTGAGGAAAGTGTTGCTTAATGCAATAGTGACTTTAGGAGTACACTAAAAAAGTGCCCAGTCATACTACATTTACTGCACATAGCATTTCGCGCTGGACAATTCACTTCATCACTTGAGTGCCTTATCTAGCCACATCTTACACATTATTCCCCATTATTTTTTGACCGTTAAGATTCGTTGTATTGTTACACTTTACGGTTTTGGAAACACGCTTTGCGACTGCTTATTACTTTGTTGATGTATTTGACATACTTCGATGATCTCGTCTAAGCTCCGTTCTTTTTCCTGTAGTTTTTTTTTCAATCTCTGTTTGTGTTAAACCAAAAGTGCAATTCGACATTTTGTATCTTAACTGCAATGTAAATTTATTAAAATCTTCATCGTTAAGAGGAACTAAGTTTCTAAATAAATGTCTCTCAAAAGTCTCGCTTTGGAGAAAAATGAGTATTCAAATTTTCGAATAGTACTTTAAAAACTTCATTCTTTTCTTCTTCATTACATTTTTCTAGAGTTTCAGGTATATAGTATATTACTTCTTGCAATGGTGGGCTCCCCAGGTGGAGCAACTTGTTTTTCTTTTTAACTAAGAACATCGTGTATATATTCTGATAAAAGGTATAAACAGAATGATCTATTACATTTTTCGCACTTCCTTCGCAATATCTTATCAATATTGTTGCAAAGGAATGGACGAATTTCATTTATTGTAATTCAAAATTAAATTAGAAAAGAATTAAATGTGCTTTTATGTAACGTCTTGTCCTTTTCAGTTTTTTTATTCACGTTCTATGCGTGCATAAATAATTTAATGTGCCTCAGTTTTACGTTTATTTGTATTTCAATTTTGTTCTTATTTCCAATGCGTTTAATTTAATGTGTATTAATATGTACTGTGAGCGTCAAAAGAAAGCAAACACCTTAATTACTCATATTAAAAGTTTAATAAAATGAAGAAAGTATCACAAAATCAAAAATAAATATAAGGAATTCAAGAATTATTTAATAATAACTGAACTCAATATAAACATTAAACAAAACTCATACAAAAAAAAAATAAATTCACTTTAATAGGAAAAAGACCAAATTTTACGCATCAAAAATAAGTAAACAGCAAACAAAAGGGAAAAGAGTATAAGAGTATAAAAAGTAAACTTTTTAAATTTTTTAATATTTGGTTTGTTTTCCTTTGGCCTTAAGCACCTCGTTTAGTCTCCTACGCATCGACTCGAAAAGTTTTTTTGTTAAATCTAGGGAGATTTCGCTCCATTCTTAACTTAGAGCCTTCTTTAAGTCTGACAGATGATCGATCGCGTAAAGATTTGGGGACTGCGGTGGATGATCAAGTGTTTTAGGAGTCTTGTACAGCAGCCACTCTTTTACTATTTTCGACATTTGTTTTGGATCGTTGTCCTGTTGGAAGATCTAGTTTCCAGCCAAGCCTAATTTCTCGATGCAAGGGTCAACATTGTCATTCAAAATGGTTAAGTAATCCATTTAGTTTATAGTGGAGTCAATAAAAACAAGTTACCAACACCTGTTGCCGCCATACAGCACCAAACCATAACTGAGCCTCCACCGTATTTGACAGTGTTGATAACACAGTTTTCTTTTAAGGCTTCATTCTTAGCACGCCATATATTTGGGGGCCTTTTCGCGCCGAAAATTTCGAATTTGCTCTCATCTGTGCATAATATGTTTTCCCAAAAAGATAGAGCCTCATTTTTTACTTTTTAGCGAAATCCATACGCTTACTCTGATTCACCTTGAATATGTATGGCTTCTTGAGTTGTATCCTTCCATATAAGTCTTTTTTGTGAAGCGCTATCCTAATTGTCTGCTGATAATATAACTGCACTTGAGGCTGGATATTCCTTTACTTCTCTAACCTCAGTACCACTAAGCCGCTTTGGGCGTCCAGATCTCGGTAAATCTTCAACCTGATGGTGTTTGGCGTATTTATCAACTACTTTTTTTATTGTGCAGTGGCTCCTACCTTCACCAATTTCACGCAAGGATTTGCCGTTTTCTTTTAAGTCTAATATAATTTTCCGAGTATCAGACGATGTTTGCTTTCCCAAATGTTGCCACTTGTTTTGATTTCATGTCTTATAATAGTAAATCTCAAAATTTTTTTTAGCCTATATATAAGGAAAAAAACTGTGGTATCTACTCGAGTAGAGCTTTGTCAATGTCACTACATTAATTTCTATTAAAAAAATAAATGTGAAAAAAGATGTTTTAATTTTTGGCTCAAAAATTATCAAAATTAAATTTTTTTTACATATTTTTTTAAAGCAATACATGCACTGTTAGTTAGAATGACTAATTATTGAAGCAAAATATTGTAATTACTTGCTTGTGAAACATTTTTGGATCAAAAATCAAATTTTCTTCACTATTTTGGCTAAATTCCGAAAAATTAAAATTTTGCAAATCTGGTAGCAATCCTAGGACTAATTTTTTTTTATTTTTTTAAACGAGGATCTACTCGAAAATGAATACATTTTCGAAAATCGAATGTTTTTGAAGTATTCTAGAATATGCCATTTATTTGAACATGTGCAATGTACATACACAATTCAATATGCTTCGGTTTGTTTTTCTGAGTCTTCGTTCTCTTATTTTTTTTTTTTTTACAAGAACTTTCTACACATTGTAGTATAATATCGCTGTCTTCTTCTAGCACATGAAAGTCCTATAAAAGCAAACAAAAAAATTAATTAAAATGGCAGCTACACAAGCACAGATTTTTTCTTGAATCCAATTTGTCTGAAATAATATATTTAGCACACAAACTACGATTTCATCCTCGTCGCCGATGTATCAACTTACGTTTTATTACGTGGATCCAGTCGTAAAATAAGCTCAATCATTATCTTCAAAAGCTTTATTGTATTTAAATACATATATCTTTTGTTTAACACGTCACACCTAGGGAAAAAAATGAACTATTCTGCTGCAGGTGTTACCATTAGGCCGCGGTTACACTGGATGCGGATTTTTGTTCGTACGAATTCGTACGTATTCGTAAGAATTGCAAAAATTGAACAAATGCATGTGTGTATATGAATGCGGTTACAGTGGCTACGCATGCTTCGTGCGTATTCGTACGAATCTGTACGACTGCTTTGATGCGAACAAAAAATTTTGTTTTTCATCAGAACAGTCGCACGAAAACAAGGAGAAAAACAGCTGATGGATTGCACTTCAACTGAAAGTATGAACGAAGTCGCGTCTAATGTAACCACTCTGTTCAAATATATTCGCACGAACAAATTATTAAGAATTCGTACGAACAAATTTCCGCATCCAGTGTAACCGCGGCCTTAGCCTCTATTCGAACGGTGTTGCAGTTCTCCACAACTATAAGAGTTTGAAATGATTCATATTTTTGATAAAAATATGAGCCTAAAACTAGTTGCTAGGTACGTATTATTTTGACTCTTTTCTGACTCTATTATATTTCATAAATTCTGAACTTAACACTATGACTCTTTTCTGACTCTGATTTTTTTCATAAATTCTGAAGCGAAATTTGAACTGAAACTGTTACTATAGTAGCAATTTATTTAAATAAATAAACTCATATATAAAAAAAATTTTAAAAAGTTGAAAGTTCACCCAAACCGAGTTGTAAATTCAGCGAAACCGAGTCAACTCGAGTTATCTGAGCCGAGTTCATTTACATGTCACAATGTTAAACTATGGAGGATATACATAAAAATTACCATAGTTGGGTTTTTTGTTTTAAGGTTTAAGAAGTCGAAAAAATATGCAATATGTTGAAAAAGTGAAATGAAGTTAAAGACATATGTCGTAAAATATGGATGATAATTGTAAAAGGCAAAAAGGTTAAAAAAGTATTGAAAATGTTGAGATGAGTTAAAAAGTTGAAATATGTTGGAAAAGTTAGAAAAACATGGACAACATTTTAAAAGATTGCTAAAAGTTGAAAAAGGCTTAACAGTCGAAAAAATGTGGAAAGTACTGAAAAAAGTCGAAAAAGGTTGAAAAATGTTGGTTAATTCAATTAAGTTGAATGCAAATAAAGTTGATTATACAGTGGCGAACATTGAAATCCGGACAAGCAAAAAAATTTAAAAAAAGGGTTTTACGACCCCGTCTCTTTGTTTTTTAGGTATGGCTTTTTTTACAGATATGGCGTAGATAAGGGTTTCTTTAAGAGGTAGGACAATATCTTAGTATAAATGGAAGTTACTTACTTACTTACTTACTGGAAGTTACACTCTTAGTTTTTAATCATTCTTGTGTAATTGTGTTGAAAAAGATGCCAAATTATAAAAAAAATAAGCGATGCGGATAAGAGCGAGATTTAGAAGTTTCGCAGCGATAGATTAACAATTCGGGAAATTTCTGATAAAGTAGGCTTTAGTAAATCCTCAATTGCTGAGTTTTTTAAAAAATAATCTGAAACTGCGTCAACAAGTCGAAAGGAAGGGTCAGGAGCGCGAAAAAATACAGAAGCTGATGATCGACTTTTAAAAAGAAATCGCTTCCAAACGGCTGTGGAAATTAGAAAAGGGTTTGTTGAATGTGGAGGAACAGAAATTACTCCAATGACTGTGCGACGAAGACTCCATGACGCTGGCTCATCAGCACATCGCCCCGCTAAAAAGCCTTTTTTGACCACTTAAATGCGTCGGAAACGCTTGGAGTGGGCCATCCAGCACAAAATGTGGACTATATCTGATAGGCAAAATGTGATCTTTTCAGATGAATCAAAGTTCAACATATCCGGCTCCGATGGAATGCTGTATGTGCGCCGAAGAACTGGAGAGCGTTATAGTGATGAGTGCATCCAAAGAACATTTAGGCAACCGATTAGTAAAATGGTCTAGGTATGCTTTTCTTATTACCAAGTTGGACAACTGGCCTTGATTGAAGGAATTATTAAAGCAGCTGACTATAAAAATATCCTGAAAGAAAACTTGGAGCCTTCTATTGAAGATCATTTTTCGCGTGATTTTTCAAGATGATTCTGCGCCTTGTCATCGAGCGCAATTGGTAAGCATTAGTATTTTGTAAATCTTTATTATATACTTAATAATAATACACAACTTTTATCCAGGCAATAGTCCCGATCTTAACCCCATTGAGAATCTTTGGCACATAATAAAGGTACAGGTAGCAAGCCACAAGCTGAGTTAGACATAATAATTCAAAATGGTTGGTAGGAAGGCATTTCACAAGATCTTCTGAAAAATTTGGGAGGAACAAAATATTGATACCTGTTTTTTCTTAATCCTTAAGATTAGTCCTTAAAATACCTGTCCTAAATATTTTAAAGTTAGTTCCTTAAAAATAAAATTTTATTACATCTTACCAAAAACTCTTTTTTATAAATAAAGAACATATTTTACTTTTTTGCTAAAATGAGACGTTAATGGTGTGGTTTTCCGACCTACGTTTCTAACGTTTTTTTCTACAGCGGCGCATTATAATTGCGTGTAAAAATTCTTCTTCCATATAATATTTTTTTTTCAACACGCCAAAAAACAACTTATATTATCTTAGTTTTTCTAACGTTTAAAATTTAAACAATACAACTGACAAGCTAAAGACCTGCTCGTAGCAGGTCTTTAAATTTGTCTTACGAAGGACAGAAAAAAGCTTTCAAGACAGTTGCCAGAATACCAAATCGTCTTAAGTAAGACTATTAGCTCTGTAATTCAATTAAGTTGAAAGAGGTTAAAAAAGTTGAGAGAGGTGAAACAGGTGAAAAATGCTGATCAGTCGATTATATATGAAAAGTGTTGAAAAAGTGAAAGAGTTTGAAAAGTTCGAAAGAATTGAAACAAGTTGAAAAAGTTGAGTTGAAAAATGTTGGTTAATTCAAATAAGTTGAAAGAGGTGAAAAATGCTGATAAAGTCGATAATACAGTGGAATCCTGATAAATCGTAATCGCAAGGGACCAGCAGTTTTTTACGAATTACAGGGGTTTTCGATTTAACGAGGTTTCGTTTTTTTCGATAAATTTTTTTTTGCTCCATTATCAATGGCTGAAATGATATTTTGCTTTTGGAACACTTATAAAGTCTTATCCATACGCTTGTTTGCCATTTTCACGCCACACTGTTTTTTACATCAAAAACTAAATGATGAACATAGCCTTAGGTGTCTACTGTGATTGATATTTTTTTTCAAACTGCAGTTCCATAGAATTTTGCTTTGCATTACGAATTATAAGAGGTTGTCAAATCCAATTACGATTTATAAGAGAATAAAGAGACTTTATTGCACAAAAAAAAAAAATACGAATTATCGAGGTTACCAAAATGTATGGAATTTTTACGAATTAAAGCGATTTTTTCAAGGGACCAACAGTTTGCTACGAATTATTGAGATTTTCCAATTTACGGGGTACGAACTATCGAGATTCCACTGTATATGAAAAGTGTTGAAAAATTTAAATTTATAAATTAAATAATAGATCTTTTTCAATAGTAAGTAATTTTCAATTGAATTAATTTAAATTTATAAATCCTTTTTCATCGTGCTGGAAATAGACATGACAAGAAAAATTGACCGGAAAAATGCAGAGGAAATCGTCAAATTGTAAAAAAAAGTCTCCGATAGTTAGTTCCGCGATTGAAAGTGCACTGCCTCTTTCCGATATTATTTTAGAAAATGCTAGTTAAATACAGAGCAAAATTAATGCTTTTTTGAAGGTTCTAATGTTGACCAAGACCAAGTACCAAGACAGTAAGAGCGAAACTGTTCGGGAAAGGTTAGCGCGGTGGTCTATAGACTATAGTGATATTAAAAAGCCCTAACTACATTCAACATTTTTTATATGTTAAAAGGCCCTAAATGCTTTTTCTTGCGAAGTAGTTTTCAAAATTTCTAGAGAATTTTGAATTCAAAATTTCCGTAACAAAGTAAGAATTAGTTCATATCTTATGTTGGAACGCGTATGTGGCCTTCGTTTTAATTTTTCGCAATGAGTGTTAAGGAAAATTTTATGTGTGAGATCTATGCCTCTGATTCGATCCCGGAACAATTAAAACGTGATCGGATTTTAAATATGAAAAAACGAATGCGAAAAGTTCAATACATAGGCGTTTCGATTGAAAATGGTTTGTGTCAAGGAGCCGAAAGACGGCTTGGACCACCTTGTACATCAAAATATTGCGAGCAAAGACGTAACCGGTACTGTTTGCTTTTTAGGACAAATGTAAGGAAAGCCATCTTTGATGAATTTTGGAAAATGACATGAGAGCAAAAAAAGTTAAATGTAATAGGCCTTGTTGATCCGGTAAGCAGAAAACGAATTTCGTCCGAAAACTCAGCGCGTACTCAGTCTCTAGAATATTTCTTAAAACACAATTTCCAATGTTTGCAAATATGTCGTTAAATGTTTTTATCAATATTCACCCTTATCATCGTAGTCGTATACGACAGAAAAAAAAACGATACGACAAAATTGGTATCATGCGAGTCGTTTTATAAAATCGACAGTCGCAAAAACGACAATCTATTACAAATAACGACAGTTTATTACAAATTTCGAATCATCGTATAAAAAATTGACATCTCAAAACGACAATTTTTGTCGTTGTAAAATTTATAGACGACGACAATTTTGAATTTATTTGAAATTTTACTGATTGTTTTTTTTTTTAAATTTTTGAACAAAAACATCAACTTTTTGAATGTTCCCTGATTTTATACATATAACAATTCTGACTTTGAATATTCTTTTAAATATTTTAAATGAACAGATACATGGGTTACCTTCCGATGCAAGTACTTTAAAAAAAACTACAAAAGATATTGTGCCTTATCCGAGTTTTTGGAAAGCAATATATTTGAGGGTAGTACTATTTTCCTCAACATCAATATAGATGGTTTACCGCTTTCTAAGAGTTCCCAGTTACAGGTGTGGCCTATTTTGATTAATGTGCATAAAACATCTGCAGTCTGGGCGGTGGGATTCTAAGTAGGTCTAAAGCCTAAACAAAAATATACGAGACATAACGAGTAAGTTCGAGTGTATCTAAACCAATGTTGATAGCCAAAATGAACCTACGTAATTCATTGAAAGTGAACGAAACATTTTGACGAGACGAGTTGTTCCGTAAGAACCGAACTTCAAAACGTTGCTACTCGTCGTAACAGCTTTTTCGGTCCGTTGGCTAGCGTAACATTTTGGGTTAAATGTCAAAACAGACGTTAAGGTTAAGGCTTAAGTAAGCCAAGTAATGTTAATGAGTATTTGTGTCAGATCTTCTAAAGTTAATTAGAGAGGGATTTACTTACAAAATGGTTGCATATGTAGGGTTACCAGATGACGTACTTTAGTAGTAAATGCAAGGCAAAACTAGTTTTCACTTGAAATGGACTACTTTTGGGTGAAATTACATACGTTTCACTACTTTCGATGCTTGCATTGTTAAATAAAGTAGCCCAATTCACGATCCGGTGCAAATGACATTGCAAAACTATGCAATTGCAAAACTTTGCAGTGAATTGTGAGCAATTTTTCATGTTTACTTTGCAATGCTTGTTGAAAAACAAACATGGTGAGAGAATTGTATAGGAAAAAGAGAGTGACAAAAACCAAAATTTGTAAACAATAAATTTTTGCTATTTTGGTGAGAGAATTGTATAGGAAAAAGAGAGTGACAAAAACATTTGCTACATGCAATTGCATTTGCTACAAATGCTATAGGGTTTGACTGTAGCATTTTTGCATTGCAAACTTTGCAATAATATTTTGCATATGCTCTTTTGCAAGACCATATGCACGGGATCGTGAATTGCGCTAATGTATTTCAAATATTGTTTTCATTTTGCTGGTATTTTTCGCAGAAAACAAGAACATTTTTTTTTTGTTTGCTAATCAAAAATATTTTTATGGAAATCAAAAAATGTTTTTTATTAGAAAATTGTAATTTTTTCACCTGTACTACTTTTGTAGGCAGGGCATCTGGTAACCCTATGCATATGAAGTAAAGGTGAGAGCTTTTATAAGTGATGCTCCTGCAAGAGCTTTTGTTTTGGGCTTAAATATCATAGTGCTTTTTACAGTTGCACCCAATGTAAGCAGCGAGGTGAACATTTCCAAAGAAGAATTATTTATAAATTGGAAAATAGTATGATAAAGATGACAGATGAACAATTTAGAAATAGATCAGACGTGAACCATCATAATGTCATGACACCCTTAGCTGTTGAAACATTACCTATTGACACTTTTAATCAACTTGCAAATGACTACATGCATATAGTATGCTTAGGTGTAATGAAAACTTTGTTGAAGTCATGGATAAAGGTCAGAGGTAAAACTTATTCACTTCAAAAAGATCAAATTGAAATATTAGAGCAACGATTGGTGTTGTTAAGGATATTATAAATATTTTAAAGGAATTTGCAAGGAAACCACAAGGATTTTTAGAACTTGATAGATGGAAAGCTGCTGAGTTTCGACAGTTCTTACTCTATACCAGTCCCATCGTTTTGAAAAGAATTCTTTCAAATCTTCGTTATGAAAATTTTTTGAAACTCAGTATTGCAATTAAAATTTTGTTAGATAATAAAAATTGCATCGTTAACAATAAATGTGCTAGGCAACTTCTAACTGATTTTATCAATGAAGTACCTACACTTTATGATACAACATTACTAAAATTTATGAATGAAAACAATGAAGAAGCGAATAAAATTCAGACACGCTTGCTGACAGAAATCCTGAGCATAAAAAGAAGCTTGACTGTTAACAACATCACTCAGGACAAGAGGTGCATTCTTTCAAGAAATCTATTTTCTTCGTTAGAGGAATTTTGAGGAGATTCAAAGCTCCGCCGAAAAATCTGAAATACTTGTAAGTACAAATTATTTATGAAGACACATTTTATAACTGTTTTTTTTTTTTTAAATGAACCAGCCAAATTTGTAAGGTCCGTCTGGAAACGGATTGTCACAGACGACGTTGCTAAGCAACTAACGTGGACAAAGGCAACGAACAAAAAATCGTTGCAATATTTGGCAATCACAGCAGCATTTAAAGGTATTTGTTTAACGTATGTAAATGTTAAAGTTTTTACATTTAATATATCTGTTTAGTTTATAGGCGCATACTGCATGAAATTCAGGAATGATCTGGATTTTAAAAAGGTTTCAGCCAAATGCTTCCAGACGGCCAATGACCGCATTAAATGTAAGAACAAAATTACAAACTAAAATTAAGTACATATTTAAAATAACACGTTATTTGTTTCATGTATAATTTTGTTAATATTTAATAATATCCATGTTCATTTTCATCATATCAACATGTACTCTTTAAAATAACACGCTACTTGTTTTATGTATAATTTGGTACTATTTAATTAATTTTCATCATATCTACATATACTATTTATCACGTATTAGCATTTACAGTGGCAAACACTGAAATCCGGACAAACAAAAAAATTTTGAAAAAAGGGTTTTACGACCTCGTAACCTCTTTGTTTTGTAGGTATGGCATTTTTTACAGGTATAAATAGAAGTTTTACTGTTAGTTTTTAATCATTCTTGTGTTGGAAAAGATGCCAAAGTTGGTTTCGTCTCTTTGTCGGTGTCGGTAGTGTTATTTTTGTTATTTTATAATATTATATATTGCTATGTGTTATTTTAAATTTTTTTATTGTTAGTTCTGTTCAATTTTTATTTAAATTACAATTGTAAATTTTGTCTTTTAAATATTGTTAGTTAGTGTTTGATTGTGTTAATAAATTCGTTTTAATCGTGTATTTTAGTTATTTATTACAAGCTAACCAAAAAACAAAAAAATAAAATAGCATAAAAACAGTGCAAGCAGTGCAATTGTTTCTTTCGATTTCCTTTTATGCTTTGTTTGTTTACAAAGTTAGAGTTAAAATCTCTTAGGCCTGTTAACTTATCTCTTTTCTTAATACCACTTTAATCGGAGATTTTATAAACTGCGATTATATCTCGAAATAAATTTGGTAACTTAAAATGCAACACTTAAAGTCAATTGTGAATTGTTCATATAGACATTTGAGGTTAATTGAGCATAGTACAGGGTGTTTTTTTTAGAGGTATAGAGCTTCGAATTGAAATAAAACACAAGAAAATCGTTTTAATGTCCATCAATTTGGCTTTATTGGAAGGATAATTTTATGCCATTAATGTTTAAATATGATTTCGGACAAAGCTCCAATTGCTGTGCACGGTGGCGAATCGATTCATTCGGGTCCTCTTCAACATTTTGCTCTACAGCGGCAATTGTTTCTTCGGTGCGCACTGTTCGACGTTTCTGCGGATGCGTATTATCACATAGAATAAACGTAGTGCGAAAACGACCCATGGTTAACCGAATTAATTGCTCTGATGGACGATTATGTCGACCATAAAATGGACGGAGCTTGCGGTAAACTTCGCGAACTGAACCATTATTTGCAAGCGTTGTTCTTTTGTCAACCTGTTCATGATGAAATGGCAAACCTAACTGAACATAAATGACATTAGAGTTGCCAGATTTGACCATAAAATGCCAGTTTTATCTCTATTCGAAAAACAAACCTCTAAAAAAAACACCCAGTACATTTGGCAGATAACAAAAATATTTCAAAACAGAGAGATGCAGACATGGAACAAAAGCCAACACAGTTCGCAGCGGCTTCCAAAATGCTGCTTATTGCATAAAATTTCAATGTCATAAGCAACTTACTCCGAGCTGATAAGTCCTGGACACTAAAATTTGAATAAATGCTAATAAATACAAGAAAATCAGCACTGTTTAGCTCCTCTCTGACTGTGTGTTTTGATATGTGAAAGCGTTGGAGGAACTGTTTTTCAGTCCACTTTGTCTTTTTATTAGATCGCGGAAAACATGCATTTCGCTTCCTTTTGCGATTCTGTATAATTTCAACTTCATAAAAGTTTCCACAAAATCCATTTGAGAGAAAAACTTTTTAATTTCAATAATTGAGTAAAACAAACGTCAAACGTAGTCGAGTTAACTTTGTTAATCTGAGAAATTTCTCGTATTAACTTTAATCGACGATTTGCTAGTTAATAGCCGATACACGACACAAGTTATCGATGTTTGTGACTAATCGGCGATTAAGACCAAATCGCAGTTTAAACTACGATTTAGTTGAGATAAGTTAACAGGCCTTAGTTATATTGTTGTTTTGGCTTAGCGGGTGTAATATTGGAAATATTAACTCGTTTTCTTCCATTCTAAAAATACTAAGCCAATTTCTAAAAAAAAAAAATTTTAATATCTTTTAAAGTTTTTTACTTTCGATCTACTGATTTCATGATAGATTATTTTTCTCTGAAAATTTATTAGCTTGCTCTCTAAGAGATCAGGGCAAAAGTCAAAATATATTAAATGCAATGTTTTCCTGTTCAGGTCCCTGCGAAGAGATATTTAATGCTTCTTGTGCAAACCTTAAAAAATCTATTACAGATCTTTTATGTTCTGAACATTCAGGCCTGCATTGGTACTGTCCATCTTGCAGGGCCCTGTCCCCTTCCATTTTTTTCGATAAAATTAAGAAATTTGGGGAAAACCTTAAGAGATATTCTTAATAATTATCTTGGCATAGCTTCACAAATTGAAAAAAGCCTTAATGAGGCTATTTCCACGAATGTAAGTTTGCTTCAAAATCAAGCTATTACCGAGGCTTCTATGGTTTTTGCTTCCACCCCTTCGATCTCTGCATTACCTAAGCAAGCGATTTCCTTGAAAAAGAAAATCTAAACGGAAATTAAAGAAGAATCTGGGTAATATGTAAAGGGCGACTGGCACGACCGTCAATCGTGCCAAGACTTCGTGGGTTCCTCTCAAAACACCTCTCCATCTACTTCCAACTTTCCTGCTAACATTTCTGTAAGCAAGCTTCCTTCTCCTTCCTACACTTTACATACTCCTCTATCAACTTCTGTTGTTCCCAATCCTCAGGTCGTTGATGCGAATGGTGGCTCTGTATCTCTAGGCAGGCATTGCCTAGGCTAAAATCAATATATATATATAAAGACTACAGTCTAAAACTACCATTGACCATGTTAAAAACTTTATTAAACAAAATCAAATTATTCCTGCCGACACACAGTGATCAATTAATAACTTTTAGCTGGACGAAATTAATTTTTCTCTATATAAGGGAAGTGAGAAAAAATATTGCATTATACTTGTAATTCTTTATTACGTATTGTGGCAAAATATTTTCGTCGAAAGTGACGTCCGAGAAAAGATATTAAGCGACAAAGTTATAGCCCTAGCTAATTTCATTATTTTAGTTTTTTTTTCTCGAGTTAAGTGAGCGCCATTGATCATATCGTGCTGTTTATATAATTCACTTTTGAACTATTTAAAAATGGTGCACATAGTTGAAGGTATAAGTGATATTTTAAGCTTATTCGATTAGATTTATACAATACAAGTGTATTAAAAAAAATAATTTTATTTGATAGTAAAAAAATAATCTTAAATTTTTGCTTTACGTCCCATATCTTTAGAGGCACAAGGAAATTTTATTATCTATATAAGCTAGTGTACTTAAGGTCTTTAAATATGTTCGATTTTTTACTCCCTACTTGCCCTTGCCGAACAAACTTTTTAATTTTGCAGGTAACGACGCCATCGTAAAAAAACATCGACATGTTAAATGTTCTTAGAAGGTACCCTCCAATTAAGCCTTGTTCAAAGAAATCAAAAGATATTGTTTTTAATTATGTGTTAGAAGTGATTGGAGTAGAAAACTTTGAATCACCAGTTGAATCACCCTCTTCGTCGTTGACCGGGGACCTTCCCTTCGAATACCTTTTTCGCTGGAGCTTCTTTATCCATACGATGGACATGAGCCAGCCAGCGTAGTCGCTGTATTGTTATACGCTTAACTATATCAATGTCGGCGTAGAGCTCATACAGCTCGTGGTTCATTCGAATGCGATAGTCGTCGCCAACTCGAACAGGACCAAACATTTTGCGTAGAACTTTCCTCTCGAACACCCCAAGAGCGGCTGCGTCTGTTGTCGAAACCACCCATGCCTCAGCGCCATAAAGAAGCACAGGTAGAATGAGCGTCTTGTAGAGTGTTAGCTTTGTCGATCGAGAGAGAGCTTTGCAACGTAATTGCTTACTGAGACCGTAGTAGCACCGATTAGCAATTGTTATTCTCCGCTTAATCTCCGGACTGACATCATTGTTGCTGGTTACGGCAGTGCTAAGGTAAGTGAATTCCTTGACAACTTCTAATTTACGCACTCTCTTGCTGTTGTTAGTAGACTTCTTAACACTTATTTTCCACTAAATAGTTGCGCAGATGTCTACGAATGTCTTTCGATGGCCGTAGAATACATTATAAATTAGCTAGACGCTAATGTCGACATTTTGTTGTTAGGTGAGTTTAATCTGCCTGTCCTAAAATGGATTTCTTCGGATGATGGTACATATTACTATGCATCTTGTCCAAAAACTCGACAACAACAAATTCTTGTTGACAAAATACTTTTAAATTTACTACAAGTAAGTTGTGTAACTAATTGCCACGGACGACAACTTGACTTAGTCTTGGTTACAAATACATAGTAGCAATGTTGTTGTAAGAAATGCTGTCTTTGACCATGGTCTTTCTACGGTAGATTCCTATCATCCACCTTTGAGTGTTGTGTACCAATCTGACAATGAAAATTTGACTAAGGGGCCGTTCAAGTATTACGTAACGCAATTTTCGAAGATTTTTGACCCCCCCTCCCCCCTATGTAACGCGCCGTAACGTTTTCCTCTACCCCCCCCCCCCCCCCCCCTTAAACGTTACGTAACACCCAAGTGACCATATTTACCTAAAAGGCACAATTATGTTGCGAAAAGTACCGGAAATACATGCGTATGTTGTTTATTTTCTTTATTATATCCTACACCGAGGGTATATTCACTTTGTCATTTTGTTTGTAACGCATAGAAGAGGGCGGTGGTAGGTATGAAAAAGTATATACTTAGATATATTCTTGATCAGCGTCACCACCTGAGTTGATTTAGCTATGTCCGTTTGTCTGTCTGTTCAAATCAGGTTTACGGAAAAATCAGGAAAGCTAATTGAATGAAATTAGCATACTCAGGTCAGACCTTCTTGCAGGCATCTTGCTATTGAAAATGGACGTAATCGGTTCATGGACACGCCTACCGCCCATACTCTATGTATATTTGCCCAATCCCATTTTGAAAAAAAATGCAGCGATTTTGATGAAACTTGGTGATTAGGTGTACATTTGAACTAAATTAAGATTAGGCTAGGTTTCAAGTTTCCAAAGATTCGCGTGGCACGGTGCTAAATTTTAACCTCTATACCACCATATCTCGTAAACCGTGCAAGATATTGTAATGAAATTTCTTTATTTTTTCGACTTTTTCATCGATTTTAAATTGTTTAGACTTTTTCAACCTCTCTCAACATTAACATTTTGCATATATTTACGACTTTTTCAACAGTTTTCAACCTCTTAAACATTTCACACTTTTTTCGAATTATTTAACCTCTTCAACGTCTTTTTTTACTGAAATATATGTACCTACTTTGAGTGCAGTGTAGGGTATGTGAGTTTCGGCCTGACTGAAGATAACACCTTAACTTGTTCATATTGTTATTTAATAAAAATCACACATAATGTAATAAACATTTGCTTAAGCTTAAAATATGTTAAAATGGCGAAAAATGAGACGAACATATTTTATTAAAATGATAAAAGTTGATGGGATCTAGAACAGCTACAGCAATAAATGAGAAAAATAGGAAATCTTTCCACGCTTACATCTCTGGTTTTGGTTAACCAATCTCGAAGATGATAGTTTTAGGACATTCTGCTTGATAAGTGCTTTAATTTAACATATCATTTATTGCTGTAAATTATCTAGATCCCATCAACTTTTATCATTATAGTAAAATTTTTTGGCTGTAGCTATTCAATAAGCATACACATTAAGAAAGCGTTTCATTATACATACCTCATTTCAAATCACCACCCGCTAAAGTAGTTTCACTTCTAAAACAATGTTACGTAACGCGTTGTTCGAACCCCCCCCCCTCCCCTGTAACGCATCGTAACGTTTCACAAGACCCCCCTCCCCCCCTAATTGCGTTACGTAATACTTGAACGGCCCCTAATGCATGTTCATCCATTAATCTTTATGAATTTAATTTTGAGAAAGGTGACTTTTTAAGATTGAAAATTTAAGAAATAAATTAGACGACTTATTTATTTATTTTAATAATAATACATTCAATGACTGCATTAAATTTTTCTATGGTGAAGTTTTTTCGGGCATAGCATTGTCGGTGCCATATACAAATAATTATTCGTACCCTTGGTAAACAAAAGATTTGAAAAAAAATTCGCAATGGCCGTAATAGGGCATGGAACAAAAACGTTTGTAGCCAGGACCGAAATGACCTAGTTGCTTAGCAGCGACTGTTTTTTGAATTTAAAGATATGTCAGCTTTAGTTTATTCTGAATATTTGAATAAAATTAGGCTAAATATTCTTTATGACCCCAAGCATTTTTGGGGATTTATTACTTCTAAAAATAAGTGTGACGGGTTTCCATCTGAATTTAGAACAGTTGACTAGGCTAGTTGACAGTTCACTAGCGACCCCCAAATTATAGCTGGGTTGTTTGATAATTTGTTTAAAGAATCATTTCCAAATGAATTATTTAGCCCTGAGATCAACTATTTTGAATATATGGATAACGACCAAAGGGTTAATGAAATATCTTTCTCACCTGACCTCATAGAGAAATATATCTCATCTACTGATGATGACTTCAGCTCCAGACCCGATGGTACTCCTGCGACAGTTTTAATTAACTGCAGCTCTCTGCTGAGTCAGCCACTCAGTTTTTTATTTAATAAATCTATTAGAGAAAGTTATTTTCCTAAATTTTGGAAAAAATCATATATAAGCCCCATTTTAAAAAAAGGGTGTAAAAATTATGTTTTGAACTATGTACAGGCCCGTGGCTAAGATATGATCAATACCAAAACTTTTTGAATGTATTGTTTACGATCAAATTAAGGTGTGCTGCGGTGAAGTCATAACAACTCGTCAGCATGGTTTTGTTAATGGAAGATTTACTGTTTCTAACCTTCTTCATTTTACTTCTCTTGCATTAAGCCCTTTAGACTCTGGTGGGCAAAGTGATTGCATCTATACTGACTTCAGTAAAGCAATTGATTACCACCTAATTTGATTTTGTTTAAATTAAAGAAGCTTGGATTTCCTTTAAGTTTTGTCAGCTGGATTGAATCTTATTTATCTGATCGTACGTATCAAATAAGATTTCGGAGGGAGTTTTCCTCCCCATTTAGCGCGACATCAGGTGTTCCACAAGGAAGCCACTTGGGGCTGCTCATGTTCATTTTAGCAATTAATGACGTAAAACATGTTATCAAAAACTCCCGTCTATTAGTATATGCAGATGACATGAAAATTTACAGAAACGTAAAGGGGGTTGGTGATACTTTTCCACTTCAGTCTGATTTGAAATCCTTTGAAGTTTGGTGTTCTAAGAATAACTTACATCTTAATTCTAATAAATGCCAAGCTATGATTTTACCACGAAAAAAAATATTGTAGAGTTTGACTATAAATTGAAAGATAAAAATATTTGTCGTGTCGATGTAGTCAAAGGCCTAGTTATACATTTTGATGCTAAATTGACTTTTAATGAGCATATTTATTAAATTTGTAAAAAATCCTAATCTCTGCTTGGCTTTATTAAGTGGTGGGGAAAAGAATTTGATAGCCCTTTAGTAACGGTGATTTTATATAACACAATTGTAAGTCCTCACTTAGAGTACGCCAGCCAGGTATGGTCACCATTTTGTAATATTCATATAAATAGAATTGAAAGAATTCAAAAAAATTTTATTCGTTTTGCTCTTAATGGTTTAAATTGGATTGACTCTTGAAACTTTCCTCCTTATGAAGATCGTTTGAAGTTATTAAATATGCAGTCTTTGAGCTCTCGTAGAAATATTGCGGATATACTTTACCTGCATCAACTTGTAACTGGGTCTATTGCTGCACCAGAGCTTCTTGATTACATACATTTTAATACTAATCGGAGGAGTACTCGTAACTCTTTTCAATTATTTTATCAACCGGTTAGTAGAACTTATTACATGGCTACAGCTCCTTTTAATCGCATGATCACTCTTATTAACAATTGGGAAGTTTACAATATTAGCTTGTCAAAAGGTCAACTCAAACTTAGATTGGAAACTAACTACCTGTGGCTAAATTTGTAGCTTAATGGTGGTGTGTATTTTTATTTTTGTGTTGTCCGGGCCCCACAGCATGCTGGGTAAATTTCTTCTAACATTTATGCCTTGGACCACGTAAATTTATACATACACTTACTCACAAAACTTTGTGAAATTGGCTATGAGATTGAAAAAAACAGTATTTTGTTCAAAGTTTTTTACCAAATCAGTCATATTTATTTACTATTATACTAAGGGAAACAAAAACTAATAAATCACATTTCAAAAACTTAAAAAAAAAAATTATACTTGACTAAACAATGCATTATATGGAAAAACTTAGAAAATTCATCTCACAAAAGTATATGAATTTTCGGATTAATGTCTTTTACAACAAACTTAAAACAATATTTGTAAAAAAATTAGTACTTTCTACGGTACCTTCTATTGCTATGGACTGCTGCTAATGTCTGGGGCATTGATTTGACAAATTTACGGCAAAACTCTGGTGTAATTTTATCCTATTTTTCTTGCAAAACATTTCTAAGGATCCTCCAGATGCGACCACAAAATGAGTTGTTTTGTGATACGTAATATCCATATTTTAACGTCCCAAGTCGTGTGCTTGGGATCGTTATCTTGTTGGAATAGTAGTTATTGGGGAGCTACCAAGAAATAAGCCACTGCTTTCAAAAATAAATGCCACAAGCGTCTTACTTTTGCCAATACCTATGGAATGAAAAATTATGACTTTTGGGAGAACGTAATATTCAGCGACTAAAATATGTACAATAGTTTTGGCTCAGATGGTTGACATATGGTGCGGCGAAAGCTTGGACATGCGTTGCGATTATGCAATATTAATGCAACTGTGAAGTACGGTGGCGGTTCCGTTATGGTTTGGGGATATATGTCCGCTAATGGTGTTGGAAATTTGAATTATGGGCAAGAAAGTATATTTGTCAATTTTGAAGGAGAACTTACACGCTAGCGCCACTAAAATGGGTTCAGCTCCCTAATAACTATTATTCCAACAAGATAACTATCCCAAACACACGACTTGGGACGTTAGAATATGGATATTACGTATTACAAAACAACAAAGCGCATAAGCGCGATATCTTGGCGTTTCGAAGCGATAGATAAACAATACGGGAAATTTCTACTAGAGTAGACTTTAGTAAGTCCTCACTAGTCAAATTTTTGAAAAAGTATTCTGAAACTGGGTTGACAAGTCGAAAGGAAGGGTCAGGACCGCGAAAAAAGACTACAGACGCTCATGATCGACTTTCAAAAAGGATTAGTCTCAAAAATAGCTTCAAAACGTTTATTGAAATTAGAAAAAAGGTTGTTCAATGTGGAGGAATAGAAATCACTCTAATAACTATCTGACGAAGGGTTCATGATGCTGGTTTATCTGCACATCGCCCCACTAAAAAGCCTTCTTTGACCACTGGAATGCGCCGGAAACGCTTAGAGTGGGCCAACCAGCAAAAAATGTGGACTGTATCTGATTGGGAAAATGATCTCAGATGAATCAAAGTTCAACATATCCGATTCCGATGGAATGTTGTATGTGCGCCTAAAACTGGAGAGCGTTATAGCGACGAGAGCATCCAAAGAATATTAAGGCAACCGATTAGTAGAATGGTCTGGAATTGCTTTTCATATTACCAAGTTGGACAACTGGCCTTGATTGTAGGAACTATCAAAGCAGCTGACTATAAAAAACATTCTGAAAGAAAACTTAGAGCATTATATTGAATAGCATTTTTCGCGTGTGGACTGTAATAAATGTAAACATTGCCTAACACTGAATTAGTAACGCAACTCAACACTAGGCATATGTCATGAGTACGATGTCAAAAGATGTTGAACATATAGTCAGTTGAACAAGGTTTATAGAAAGAAGCAGAACAAATAAGAAAACGCATAATAATTAAATAAAGTATTTTATTCAATAAATAGGACATGGTGGCAGAAGTTAAAAACTTCTTTTAACAATAAAAACAATTTAACTAAATTAAATTATTTTGATACTTGTCCTATTATTGGATCTCAATTGTGCAGTGCAGTTTATCAAAATGGCGACAATGGTCACGTGTATCACAGCCCTTGGATTTTTCGGATTTATTAAGGGAGTGCCCAAAATGGAAACAAACTTTCCAGATTTATTTAATCGCAAGTAATAAGGCGCAAGAATCGGAGCAAAATAAGATCGCCACATTTTTATGGTTGATTGGTCAATGTGAAGTAGAAATTTTCAACACATTGTTCCCGAACAATGGCAGTTGCGAAAGCATGTTTGGTGTGGTTCTTCCACAGCAACAAAATATACAAAATCAAGGCAATGAAAATGTAAACGATGCGGCTGCGAATGAAAATGAAAATCAAGATGCCTCAAACGAAAATCAAAATGGCTCTCGAACATTGAACGACGTCATCAAAGTTTTTGATGCGTACTGTTTGCCTAAAAGGGATGCAGCGATGGAAGCATTGAAATATAATAAAAAAGCAATCGTATTGTGAGTTTGAGTGAAAATAGTGTAAGTCGTCGTATGCTGAACGTATGTTGCGCGATCGCATTGTCATTGGAATACAAGACAAAAAGTTGCAGCATAATATTTTGGATGGAAAGGAGGAGTCATTAGAGAAAATCATTGAAACTTGTAAAATTTTCGAAGCTGCATCAGCAAATAAGTTGTTGTTGGATCGTAGTGGTGGACCAGCTGAAATAAAATCGATTTCTGAAGAAAAACAAGGGTCATACCATTGTTGACGGAAAAATTAAACCGGGAACTAAATACATTCAAGCTATTACAGATATGCCAAGGCCAACTAATAAATCTGATGTTTTGAGATTATTGGGTTTATTTAAATTTCTTGCACGTTTTATACCAAACCTATCGCAGAAATCATCTGAACTGCGAAATTTAACCAATAATAATGTTAAATGGAATTGGACATAAAAACACGATATGGAGGTCAGTGAACTTCTCAAAATTACAAGTAAGCCTCTGCTTGCCATTTATGATCCAAAACCACCTGTTGTTGTTCAAACGGATAGTTCCAAAAATGGGCTGGGGAGTGTTTTGTTGCAAAATGGATTGCCTGTTGCATATGCATCTCGAACGCTCACAAAAACTGAGCAGCGATGGGCTCAGATAGAGAAAGAATTGTTGGCAATTGTTTTTGCATGTGGACGTTTCCATTATTTTTTTATATGGCAGAGCTTTTACAGTTCACTCAGACCATAAACCATTGGAAACTCTAATTAAGCGCAACATAGACGATGTCACGATTGCAAAGAATGTTTTTGCGCTTATTAAGATATCCTGCTATGTCAATTATTTATAAGCCTGGAAAAGAAATGTTGGTGGCTGATTGCCATTACCTGAAGAAAATGAGTTTGAGAATGACATGTCACTAATAATTCATTCATTAATGACCAAAATTTGCTTATCTCAGGAAAATTATGATCTCTATGTCAATGTTATCAAAAATGATGAACGTCTCTGTCGTGTTATTAAATATGTTATTACTAGTTGGCCATCTTATCATCAGCTTGATAGTTTTAGTCAGTTCTTTCACAAATACAAAAGTGAACTGCATTTCGAAAATGGCCTGTTATTCAAAGATCATCGTTTGGTTATACCAACAAAGTTACAGGAAAAAATTTGCAATTGGATGCATGCTCCTCGTTAGCTAGAGCACGAAACCAATTTTTCTGGCCTGGAATGACTAATGATATCACTGAATAAGTCAAAAGTTGTACAATTTGTGAAAAATTCACACGAAATAACGCAAAAGAACCGTTGGTGCAAGAATCACCTCCGGAGTATCCGTTCCATAAAGTAGCAATTGATATTTATGAGTATGCAGGGTATAATTTCATTGCACTAATTGATTCATATTCTGGCTTTTTAATATCACGAAAATTAAAAGAAAAGTCTGCTACGCATGTCACTGAAATTCTTGATCAAATTTTCTGCATTTATGGCTATCCAACAGAAATTAGAAGTGATAACGTTCCATTTAATTCAAGGGAATTTGAAAACTACGCTAATAAAACAAACATTGTTTTAAAATTTTCCAGCCCTAGATATCCACAAAGTAAAGGAAAAGAATGGAATTATGGCAAAGTTGTAAAGAAAAAAAATGATAGATCGTATATAATTGTTGATAATTTTAACAATCGTTATCGAAGAAATAGACGTTTTATAGTTAAAACTAGTAATAACGAATGTAATGCTAGTGAATTATTATTAGAAAATCAGCTATTTGAATTGCTTAACAAGCAAATTAATCTGATTGTTAATCCTAATGTTCAGCCTTCTGCTGACAATCAAGTAATTAAAAATCACAGTTTCGAAAATGTTAATAATAACAATTTGGAAAATTCAGTTGAAACTAATAATAACCCGGGACCAGTACAATCTGAACGTTCACTTGAGCGGTTGGAAGTTGCTAATGGTAATGATTCTAGTCAAGATCCGCAGGTCCCCGCTGTTGAACGTGCAGACTGTGGGTCTGCGAGTAGCAATGAATTGTTAGAAGCTACTCATAGAAATAGTACAGCTACGCTGCCACAATATGTTACTAGAAGTGGAAGACTGGTTCGATAACCTAAGTGTTATGGATTTGAGTAATTGTATTAAAGTATGATTAATTGGCTTAGTAATTAATTTATTATTATTATTAAAAAAAAAAAAAATGCGTGTAATAAATGTAAACATTGCCTAGCACTGAATTAGTAACGCAGCTCAACACTAGTCAGTTGAACAAGGTTTATAGAAAGAAGTAGGGCAAATAAAAAACGCATAATAATTAAACAAAATCTTTTATTTAATAAAAAGAACATGGACAACGTGATTTTTCAAAATGATTCTGCGCTTTGTCATCGACCGCAATTGGTAAGCATTAGTGTTTTTTAAATCCTTATTATGAACTTAGTAATAATCCACAATTTCCATCCTTATTTTCTTCTTCTTCTTAGGTAAAGAATTACTTGAATGAACTTGGCATTCATCGTGGCCGGGCAATGGTCACGATCTTAACCCCACTGAGAATCTTTGGCGCATAACTAAGGAACAGGTTAGCAAGCCACAAGCCCAATGATTTAAGTGAGTTAGACAGAATAATTCAAAATGTTTGGTACGAAGGCATTTCGGAAGATCTTTTGAAAAATTTGATCTCTTCCATGCCGCAGCGAGTTATGGTGGTCATAAAAGCGAAAGGAGGAACAACAAAATATTGATACCTGTTTTTTTTTAATGCTTAATATTAGTTCTTAAAATATCTGTAAATATTTTAGAATTAGTTCCTTAAAAATAAAATTTTATAACATTTTACCAAAAACTTTTTTTTATCAATAAAGGATATATTTAACTTTTTTGCTAAAAATAGATGTTTGTTGTGCGGTTTTCCGACCTACAGCAAAATATTTTTAATAAAAATTATTTCCTTCTCTGATCCTTGCTCAGTTTTTTGAATCGATAAAAAATTTGGATTCTAAAGGATTTTATTCAACTGTCCTGCTGGTTCTTTTCATTTTGCGTAAAGGTTTTGGTGAAAACAAAGTTCACTGACTTCACTGACTCGTTCTTAATATTGGTTATGGTTTCATATATTGACCCGTATTTCAACGACATCACATTAAGTTATTTTGCCTATCACTTTAGCTGCATTGCTTACTGTCGTGTTGTGTCTTTTATCTGATGCAGTATAGGGCCTCGACAAAAATCTTCCAACATGCACGATGAGGAGTAAAAGCCTTCAATATTTTATCGATTCACGTATTTCCTGCTCTAGCGAATATTTCCACCATAATCTAGGACGGCCGCGTTTTCTGCTTCCCTGAAAGTTCCAATGCTTGCCAACAGACTTCAGTTGCTGATTTTTAACCCGTGTATCTAATCCATTTTCGTTTAATTTTCGGATCTTGAGCGAATCTGGTGGGCAGTTAGACATTGGAAATGGTACTAGGCCACCAAGATTTCAGAGTTCGGCGAAGACAATTGATAGTTAACACTTGTAAATTTGTTAAATTGTTTAGCCGGTTTCACAGCCGTACAAAAACTGATTTAACGTTTGACTCAACGATTTTGAGCTTTATTGTCGTTCTTAAAAACGTAGACTGGCATACTTTACGAAGCTGAGAGAAGGTACCTTTCATTTTATTGATTCCAGCGTGGATGTTCTTCGTGGTACTGCCATCAAGTGTTATTACGCTGTTCAAGTAAGCAAATGTATCCACTTCTTCTATGCTGGATTCGCCTATCATGAAGCTATTACTGCCACTGTTTGATAGATAGACATGATTTTTGTTTTATTAATTTTGATGGATGGAGCTGCTTGTAGAAGTCCACGTAAGTGGGAAAAGTTCCTGATTGCCACTCACTTGGGAGTGGCCAGGGATGATTCTTTTGCAAGCAGTTCAAGCAGCTCACAAACTTCCGGCCTTTTTGGCCAAGTATCCTCTGGAGATCCCTTGGACACCCGTCCGGGGGTGAGCTAGTTGTGAGAAGGCGAGTCTCTCCTGGACTTAAAACTTGGAATGTGTGCGTAGGGTTTGGGTCCCACCACACATTATCATCATTTCCAATGAAAACCAAATCAGCCTCGGATAATAGCCCCCACTACGATGACGACCACTGCAAACGAAAAACGGACAATGATTTACGGATATGCACCTGGAATGTCCGGACCCTCCATAGGGAAGGTGCAACTATCCAACTGGCGGAAGCCCTCGTAAAAATAAAGGCTGACATCACCGCCATCCAGGAGAAGCGATGGAAAGGACAAGGCTGCTCTAAACGGACGAACTGTGATATCTACTACAGCGGCCATGCGGAGAGGCGCGAATTTGGTTGCGGATTCGTTGTAAGTCGAAAATTACGCCACCTAGTTTCCCGGTTCATGCCAATAAACGAAAGGTTGGCTACGATCCGTATCAAGGCAAAATTCTTCAGCATAAGCCTAATTTGAGCGCACGCCCCGACGGAGGAAAAGGACGATGCCACCAAGGATGATTTCTACGCGAGCCTAGAGGACGTGTATGACCGTTGTCCGACCCACGATGCAAAAATAGTCCTCGGCGATTTTAACGCGAAGGTCGGAAGAGAAGGCATCTTTGGCGCTCAGTCTCCACGAGACCACTTCAAACAACGGTCTGAGACTGATCGACTTCGCCGCGGCGCGAAACATGGTAGTTAGTAGTACCAGATTTCAACACCTCGACATACACAAGGCCACCTGGCTATCCCCGGATCAAAAAACGAAAAACCAAATTGATCATGTTGTGATCGACGGAAGGCACGCTTCAAGCGTTCTGGATGTGCGTACATTTCGGGGGGTCAACACTGACTCCGACCACTATCTTGTTGCAGCTAAGATCCGCATGCGGCTATGCAATGCGAAGAATGTACGCACGGGCATGCAACGAAAGCTCGACGTTACCAAGCTGCAATCAAAACGGACTGCCGAGGCGTACTCCGCTCAACTCTCGGTTAAGCTCAACCAACCAACCTCTGAAACCGACGACGCCGGTGGACTTTGGACACACATCTCCCACTCCATGCGCGCTGCTGCCGAGGAAGTCATTGGTTTTCAACGTCCACAACCTTGAAACCAATGGTATGACCAGGAGTGTCGCGATGCGACTGCTGAAAAAAACGCCGCATATAAGAAGATGCTGCAGTCAGCCGCAACGCGAGCCGTGCGAGAAAACTACCGCGAAAAGAGGAAGGAAGAGAGGCGCATTTTCAGACGTAAAAAAAGGGAGCAGGAAAAGCGTGAGCGTGAGGAACTCGAGGCCTACCAGGGCAAGAAGGATGCACGAAAATTCTATCAACAAGTTAAGCGTCTAACTCAAGGTTTCAAGCCCCACTTGTAGAGACGAAAATGGAAATCTGGTTACAGATACACAGAGTGTACTGAGGTTATGGAGGCAGCATTTCTCCAACTTGCTTACAGGCGATGATTCCACCAATTCCGCCCAGAGAGAATGCAGTACGATACCACCAATCGATGATAACGCAGTGGAAGTACCATCACCTAGCCATGAAGAGGTTAGAGTTGCTATCCAGCGACTCAAAAACAACAAAGCAGCGGGTGCTGACGGCCTGCCAGCTGAGTTGTTTAAAGCTGGTGGCGATGAATTGATAAGATGCATGCATCAACTCATCAGCAAAATATGGCTAGCGGAAAGCATGCCCGACGATTGGAATCTCAGCGTGCTTTGTCCTGTAATAAAGAAAGGAGACCCGACAATCTGCGCCAACTACAGGGGTATCAGTCTTATTTCCATCGCATATAAGATCCTCTCGAGCGTATTGTGTGAAAGATTGAAGCCGTATACAGAAACGCTGATCGGATCCTATCAGTGTGGCTTTAGACCTGGTAAGTCCACCATAGACCAGATTTTTACACTACGCCAAATCCTGGAGAAAACCCATGAATATCAAATCGACACTCACCATCTCTTCGTCGATTATAAAGCTGCGTTCGATAGCCCAGTGCGGGATTGCCTATACGCAACAATGTCTGAGTTCGGTATACCTGCAAAGTTGATAAGGCTCTGCAGGATGACGTTGAGCAATACGTGTAGCTCCGTCAAGGTAGGGAATGACCTCTCCGGAACTTTTAATACCGATCGAGGTTTCAGACAAGGCGACCCGCTCTCGTGCGATCTCTTCAATTTCATTATGGAGGGGATCGTACGAAAAGCCTGTGTGCATCATAATGGCACCATTTTCTTCAAAGGTGTTCAGCTCCTTGCGTACGCTGATGATATTGATATTATCGGTCGGAGTAAGAGAGATGTAACTGCTGCTTTCACTGCTATTGAAAAGGAATCAGCCAAAGTGGGTTTGACGGTAAACGAGGGCAAGACGAAATACATGATGTCTACTAACAACAACAAGAGAGCACGGGATCTAGACTCTCATGTTACAGCGGGCAACTGTAAATTAGAAGTTGTCAAGGAATTCATTTACCTTGGCACTGCCGTAACCAGCAATAACGATGTTAGTCTGGAGATTAAGCGGAGAATAACAATTGCTAATAGGTGCTACTACGGTCTCAGTAAGCAATTACGTTGCAGAGCTCTCTCTCGATCGACAAAGCTAACACTCTACAAGACGCTCATTCTACCTGTGCTTCTTTATGGCGCTGAGGCATGGGTGGTTTCGACAACAGACGCAGCCGCTCTTGGGGTGTTCGAGAATAAAGTTCTCCGCAAAATCTTTGGTCCTGTTCGAGCTGGCGACGACTATCGCATTCGAATGAACCACGAGCTGTATGAGCTCTACGCCGATATTGACATAGTTAAGCGTATAACAATACAGCGACTACGCTAGCTGGGTCATGTCCATCGTATGGATAAAGAAGCTCCAGCGAAAAAGGTATTCGAAGGGAAGGTCCCCGGTCAACGACGAAGAGGGAAACCATGCCTCCGGTGGATAGACCAAGCTGAGGAAGCCCTAACCGCGCTAGGCATTAACGATTGGAGAAGGCGCGCGCAAAACAGAGGCGCCTGGTGAGAGCTAATGAAGTCGGCCGTAACCTGACAACGGGTTGTTATGGCCATCTAAGTAAGTAAGTAAGTAATTTTGATTTTCAGAACTATTTCTTCCGCAGAGAACTGACAGCAGTGAGGTTTTCTTGCATGTAATTTCTTGGTGGCTAGGAAGCATACATCATCGGCATAAAGTCTAATTAATTCACCCGGCAACAGATTTTACATACTACATATGAACATAACTTCTCCATTATATTTTTTTTGATAATTTTACAAACATTCAGCGCAGGTATTTTCACAGCATTATTCGAGCAATCGTGAAGTCTTGGGTAGCGTAATAGCATTGATCCATTTTATTCCTATAAAGAAAGTATTGTTACGAAATTCCTGTCTCTTTGACGATAATTTCGATCTCTTACACTTTTCTGAGTTCGATCACTGGATTGTGTAACAATTAAAAAAACACACAAACTTATTTAGTTATAAAATGGTTTATTTAAATCATAATAGTTAGTTTTTACACGGTACAATTGTTTATCTCATTAACATTCAAATTCTAACATTAATTTAACACTGTATAGAAAACTGTTTTACTTTACTACGGATCACACTGTATTCTTTTTATTGCTTAAATTGACTGTTTAAATACAACTGTTCTGCTTCACTGTTCTAACTCAACTGTGTCACTCAACTCAGATGACAACCCTTTTATACTGCAGTCATCACTCTCTCGAATAATCCAGTACCTTCTAATTGGCGTGTATTCTACCATAATCCATAATTTACCAGTGCTTCTAAGTGGCGTGTATTCTACCATAATCCATAATTTTATCAGTATGGCGTATTGACGTTGAGTTCACAATTATCCAGAATCTAGATGGCGTTGTACGACGTTGAATTCACAATCTAGATGTCTCTCGGTTATTGACTTTTATAGTGTACTGCAGCGTCTGTTCGGTTTATTGTTTGCCGCTAGATGGTGCTAGTATCGTTTAGTTTCTTTTGTTGGTTTTATTTCAAGAATTTTCTAGCATAAATCAATTTTCGCTACAGTATGTAGATCAGAATCAGGCGAACCTAGATAGATGCATGTTTCCAATGTGTACGTGAACCACACTAGGACAAATTAAGAAAGAACATAAGCTTAGAATGCGTAACATTATTTTTTATGTTAATAGTCACTAATCTGCTGCGGGTAAATGAAGCAAAGGTCAAAAAGAGGGTGTGTGCATTTATGCTCGTTGAGTACGCTGCGAATTTACGCATGCAAGCATTTACTTTAATATCAATAATGTAGTTTTTTCCATTCATAAAAAAAAACAACCGAGCGAAATCGAGTCAAGCTGAGTTTACACGCAGTCTCTATTTGAGTTCTGCTGCAGTTACTGGTGTGTAGCAGAATGCCTGATACTGATGTAGATGCATGTAAATACAAGAGATATTAGCCGTGTCTTTTTCGCTTTAGTAAAATCAAAATCTCATACAAATGTGTAACCAGTTCAATTTCTAGTTCAATTGATTCAACTTTTTTTGTCTTTGCTAAAGTTTGAACCATCATAGACACAAACCTAAAATAATCAAAAATATATGGAAACTTTGCTGTAATTTTGAAGAAGCGTTCTTAGGTCACGCGAGGCCTTGGGCACTCAGTGAGTGCTAGGCCCAAATATTAAATTAGAAACACATAATAACAATAAAAACAGTGATGAAACAACAGAAAACGAAAAGAAAACTTTGGTATTAGCGTCTGCGATACTACAAAAACAGTTTGAAATCATTTGCTAGCAAGAATTTGAAAAAAAAAATTATGTACGGATACGTGAGGCCCCTTACCGTGCTAGGCCCCGTTCAACCACACGACCATAAAGCCGGCTCTGATTTTAAAATAGAATTTCTTTCAAACACTATCATGCCACCTATTGGTCAAATGCAGAATTATAAAAGGTTAAACTTATGCGTTTTATTCACTTCTAAGTTTGACCAAAGCGAATAAAACACTGCTATTTTTTTTTATGGACAGAAAAAAGAATTATTTTATTTCAATTGACCATAGGGATTCTATGATATTCATGTTCAAAGTTAGACTTTCGAATAGATGTACAAATTATGAATATGAAGTTCTCCATACAAGTGATTTTTTTTCAAAAAAAAATATTAAAACCATGAATTACGATTAATTTGCGGTTGTTTTACAAGTCCATAGTAAGTTAAAATTTTTTCTACACTAAAAACAAAAAATTCTCTCAGGACTTTAAAAACACCGCAAATGGATGTCTTTTGATCTTCTAAACGAATTGAGGTATCTCTTTTTTTTTTTTTCTATGGACTAAAAAATAAAACAGCTCTGAAATTTCAAATTTTCATTTAAATAGACGTACAGGACGCAAAGGAATTAATTTTTATAGGTAGGCTTTCTGAAGAGTAAAAATCTATTAAAACGAAATTTTCAGTATATAGTCCAGTAGAATTAGTCGTGAAAATGAGAAAAAAAAATAGTTCGTTACAGCACTCTGGAACCGAAAAATTAATGAACAAGCTCTTGTAAAAGAGGACAAAATAAATCGAGCCGACAGCAGCTGTCCTGGGTGGAATGGGGTGCATTTTTAGAGGTCGAACACAGTTTTTCACAATTTCTGGCTAAACTGTACATCCTATCAAAAAAAGTTTAAGGTAAAACTTGTAGGAAATAAAAAGATCTACAACTTTTGTATTAATTATTTTGACCTTAACCTCAAAGTTTTTCCAAAAAATGGCTGAAAACTGGGTTTTTTGGTTTTTAATTTTTTTCTTTGACAAAAAAGTTTCTATGAAACTAAACTTGGGCAAAAGATACTTTTTAGTGTTACACAAGGGCAGTAATTTTTTCAGACGGAAGTATTTAGAGGTTGTTAAATTTAATTTTCAAACCAAAACAACCGAAATTTTTGACTGCGATTCCTCTTAAAACTACACCTTCTAAGGAGTTCTGTTTTGGCTCACTTACTTGTTGCTATGTCTACTTTAGATAAATGTTAAAAAAAGGTATACTCCAAAGGAAAAAATGATCGAAAAATTGAAAATCTGTGGTCTCTCCGCGAGTAGAGCTTTGGTGTTTCTTGTGTAAGAGCTCAAATCCTTTGTTGTTTTCACTGCATTCACCTTAATACACTAGTACCAGGAGACCGACCCTAGTTCGGTTTTTCGTTTTAAGGTTTGGAAAGTCGAAAAAATATGCAATATTTTGTTCGAAAAGTCGGAAAATATGGAAGAGATTGAAAAAACTTCAAAAAGTTTTGAAACAGGTAAAGGCTGAAAGAGTCAAACAACATGGAAAATGTTGAAAAACTTGAATAAAGTTGAATGAGGTTGAAAACGTCGAAATAAATTGAAAGAGGTTGAAAAAGTCGATAAAATATCGAAAATGTTAAAAACAATTGAGAGAGGTTGAAACATGTGAACAAGACTGATAGTCGATAATATATGAAGTGTTAAAAAATTTGACAGAGATTGAAAATCTGGAAAAAATTGAAAATTTTGAAAAAAGTTGAAAATCTCAAAAAAGTTTGAAGTTTACAAAATTCGAAAAAGTCGGATGAGGTTGAAAAAGTCGAAAAAATATGGAAAATGTTAAGGAAAATTGAAAGACGTTGAAAAATGTTGCAACAGTTGAAAGAGGTTGAGAAACTCGAAAAAAGTTGGATAAGGTTGAAAAAATCGAAAAAATATGGAAAATGTTGAAAGACGTTGAAAAATGTTGAATAAGTTGAAAGAGTTTGAATAACTCGGAAAAAGTTTAATAAGGTTGAAAAATTCAAAAAAATATGAAAATGTTGAAAATAGTTGAAAGAGTTTGAATAACTCGAAAAAATTTGAATAAGGTTGAAAATTTCGACAAAATATGGAAAATGTTGAGAAAAGTTGAAAGAGGTTGAAAAAAAGTGAAAGAGGTTGAAAAATAATGAAGCAGTTGAAAGAGGTTGAAAAACTCGAACTAAGTTGAATGAGACTAAATATATTGAAACCAAATTTTGTTAGGATCACTCATATAATATACAAAATATAACATAAAATTTGTTAAGCTTATATGGAAGGTCCCACGCCCACTAATGTAATGCCGTCAACATTCATATAATTTCAGATATTATAGTGACCGACACTTCTACACCAAATTTAAAAAATATTACTCCAATCGTACACTTAATATGGCATTTAACGTATTTTGCTTATATTGGAGGTGCCACACCCACTAATGCAATCTCGTCGATTTTCGTTTAATTTCAAAGGTTATAGTAACCGACACCTATGCACCAAATTTTAATGAAATTACTCCCACAGCACACTTAATATAACTATTAACGTTTTTTGCATGTATGGGAGGTGCTACGCCTACTGATGAAATCCCATCAAAATTCATTAAACTTAAAAGGTTATGGTAACCGACATCTCCATACCAAATTTTATTAGAATCACTCACACATAGCACTAAATATAACCTTAAACAGTCTTAGCTTGTATCGGAGGTGCCACGCCTACTAACGCAATTCCGTCGAACTTCATTTAATTTCAAAGCTAATGGTAACCGACACCACTATACCAAATTTCAAAAACACTACTCCCATAGCACACTAAATATAACACTTAACATTTTTTGCATGGAGGGAAGGTGCCCCGCCCACTGATACAATCCCATCGAAATCCATTTAGTTTTATAGCTTATAGTAACTGACATCTCTACACCAAATTTCAAAAAGATTACTCTCATAGCACACTAAATATAGCATTTTACTTTTTTCGCATGTATGGAAGGTGCCACGCCCACAATTGTCGTTGCGCCCACTTTTGGTTAAAAGAAACCAAATAGCCATTATATATACCGTGTTAAATTTCATAACGATTGCGTTGTTAGTTCTCTTATTATGACGTTTATAAATATTGTGGGCTGTGCCACGCCCTTCAACGAGTTTTGCCAGTACAGTGGCATAACTTGTTATGATAACTGCTTTCAGCGGTATTGTCTTCAAAATTTTTATGAAAATCGAAGGCGCCGTTTTCGAGTAATATTGAATCAAAATTTTCAATTGTTGAAAGATGCCACGCCCTCTTCTCCGAATCCGCCCACTTTTAGTACTATTGAAGATACTTATGATTTGCATCAGTCTACTAAATTTCATCAACATATCTTAAATGATTTGCAAGATATAACGTTATAAAAATTAACGTTTAGGGCTGAGCCACGCCCCTGTTACAGTCTTGAAAAACTTTAAACCTAGCCCAATCTTAATTTTGTTACCATATGCACGAAATCCCCAAGTTTCATCAAAATTGCTGTAGCCGTTTTCGAAATAAAGTTCAGTCCTGTACATACATATATACATTAGGGTGATTCAAATTTTTTTTTTTTTTGTTTTTTTCGAGGTGCTGTTGCTTAAAAAGTAAGTTTATGATATGAAGATAGTTTTCACCAAATTTCAGTTCTGTATCTCAATTTTATAAGGTGGCGCCGAAGCCAGTTAATTTTACATGTAAATTGTATGGGAAAATTTCATTTTTTGATCAAAGCTTCTTTTGATACCTTAAAATAATTGGGAAATAATTTTTGAATAGGTTTATTTTTTAAGAATTATCTGCTTTACAAAAGACTCCACATGGTCGAATCGCCAGTGCCAACCGATTAAAAGTTATATTCATTTAACTTTCACTATATCCTACACTCAGGGTAAATGCACTTTGCCGTTCCGTTTGTAAAGCATGGAAGGGTGCGTGGCAGATATAGAAAAGTATATATATTCTTGATCAGCGTCACCTCCTGAATAGATTTAGATATGTCGGTCTCTCTGTTTATGGAAATCTCGATTACGGGAAAACCAAGGGATAAAACTGAATGAAATTCAGTACCTTATAAATAAAGCATTTTAAACGCTATATTGCTAAAATTACGATTGTCAATATTTATTGTGCATAAATTATAATGGTTCAATGTTATTCCATATATGTATGTATTGAATTGGATAGACATGAATTTTTCGTTTATTAAATTATTGAATTTATTGAGTTTTCCAATGGTCCTTATGCTATTTCTATCCTTAATTATTAAAGATTTTTCTTATAAATATATAATAAATATCCGAAAAGTTAGACGATATTTCATTTAATTCACAATTATAGGTGTCAGAAGATTCAGTAATATTTTGGGATATTAAGCAGGCAGAAAGACTTTGACTGAGTTCTAAAAAATAAATTTATAAATGGTTAAACCGAAAAAAAAAAGTTTCCAAATAAAAAATTAAATAAAAAACCCGGCCATAGCTAAATTTATTGAGAATTTAATTAATAAACAATGATGATAAATTACTTAATTTTAATATACATATAATTTTAACTCACCGTCTACTTCCATGAGTTCGATTGCACTTTGTTCATTATGCAAATTAATGTGATCTGGTACATTACGCAGTTGAATTCTCTTCTTCTTTTTCGTCAATAGTTCTTCTTGCTCTGGAGTTAACACGTGCTTAGTTTTTACGAGAGTAATGTCAAACAAAGCATTTAATTTGAGGTTAAAATCGATTTCCTTTTTTTTTTTTTGAATAGCCGATTTTTTTTTGGATCGTGACTTCATGACTCCTTTCCATTTTTTATATAGCTTTATGATTTTGGGAATAAGATTTCTAGATTTTACTGTCGGAAATCCAGCTAAATTCCATATCATTACAACTTTGTCAACTACCACTTGCGCACTTTCACGAATACTTTTTTTGAGAATTTTATGTTCATAAAAAAATAAACTCATAATTTGTCGATTTGTTGGAAGTTTTTGGTTGTAAATTTTATTAGTTGGAAAACCAACCATATATATGTAATCTTTTTTTGTTATCATATTTATATTGAAAACTGCTATCAGGAAAATTAATTATTAATTATTCAAAAGCCACTTGATGTGACAACAATATTCTGCTACCTTTGATGCACTGATAATAACGGTAAGCACAATCAGATGATCTGCTTTTGGCTCTGTTAGCATAAAAAGTTGAAGAGTTGCCAGAATATTTCAATTCATTTTTTGGAACAAAAACTTGTTTTATCAATTACAAATACGCCTTGAAATTAAATCTGCCTGCATTTTAATAAAAAATGAAAGTTAAATGGAAAGAACTTTTCATCGTATTGCTGAAAAATACGCAAGTTGTCAATGATATTGCTGAGCGAGTTGTAGCGTTAGTTGAGAAAGTTTGACTAAAGACGAAGAATAAAAGCAGTATATTTTGCAGCTTGTTCAAAATCACTATAAAGAATATCCTAATTGCAATAAAAAAAATTTTTGTGTACCTACATTGAAATAATAATAAAATATTTATTATTATATTTTTTAAGTGAAGTATACATATTATTTATAAGAAAAATTTTTAATAATTAAGGATAGAAATAGCATAAGGACCATTGGAAAACTCAATAAATTCAATAATAAACGAAACGAAAAATTCATGTCTATGCAATTCAATACATACATATATGGAATAACATTGAACCATTATAATTTATGCACAATAAATATTGACAATCGTAATTTTAGCAATATAGCGTTTAAAATGCTTTATTTATAAGGTACTGAATTTCATTCAGTTTTATCCCTTGCTTTTACCGTAATCGAGATTTCCATAAACAGAGAAACCGACATATCTAAATCTATTCAGGAGGTGACGCTGATCAAGAATATATATACTTTTCTATATCTGCCACGCACCCTTCCATGCTTTACAAACGGAACGGCAAAGTGCATTTACCCTGAGTGTAGGATATAGTGAAAGTTAAATGGATATAACTTTTAATCGGTTGACACTGCCGATTCGACCATGTGGAGTCTTTTGTAAAGCAGATAATTCTTAAAAAATAAACCTATTCAAAAATTATTTCCCAATTATTTTAAGGTATCAAAAGAAGCTTTGATCAAAAAATTAAATTTCCCCATACAATTTACATGTAAAACTAACTGGCTTCGACGCCACCTTATAAAATTGAGATACAGAACTGAAATTTGGTGAAAACTATCTTCATATCATAAACTTACTTTTTAAGCAACAGCACCTCGAAAAAAACAAAAAAAAAAAAATTTGAATCACCCTAATATACATAATAGTAGATAACTTGGAATTGTGAATGTCAATACATGAATTTCCATTAAAAATATTAATGATATTATGGATTAAATCAGCTGTTTTTGTTGCATATATCCCATACTTTTCTGGGCTTACGTTTTCGTTGCAGTTCAAGACATTGAGGATGACTTGCAACCTTTTGATGATCTCTCCGTCAACAGCCGTTATCTCTGCAGTTATCTAATATCTATCGAACAATGTCCTAACTGTGCTTCCATCATTCGTATTTCCAAATCCTTGTAGGGGCTGGTGAACTCTTATCCCAAGTTTGTTGCGGAACTCTTCCTGAATTATTTGTTTCCTCGCAGCTTGTTTGTCCTTATTTGCAGTGTTTTCATCAAAATGTTCGACAATTCGTGGAAGAGTGTACGAAAGATTTAGGATAAATTGCATACATCTTATTTATTTTTTACCTACCTATTATCACTTATTGCCTAATAAAAAATGTGAACTTCTGGAATATATTCGTGGCACCCTATAAATTGACGTTGGCATAACAAGAAAAAAAAAAGTTTATAATGTTGATTGCTACATTATTTGTGTTTTTACAATAAAAATAATAATCCAAATATTCCAATACGTTCAGTTATTACGAACTATCATCAAAAGTGCCAGAACACGAGCAGTGCAAGTTCAATTGCAAGAGCATGAAAAAAGTCACAGGTTTTCTGATAAAATTCTTTATAACTCATTTTTCCAACATTTCCCGACAGTAAAAATATTTGCATTGTGTTTAGAATTGTTCAAAAAATTTCGTTTAGTCTTTTTTTTTTGAAAGTCCATTCGAAATTGAAAAATGGGTAAAAATAGTGTTTCGGAAAAGTACAGTCACTCCCTACATAAAAAAATCACTTCTTTTTGTTACGCGCTGCTTATAAAAATAGTAAGAACGAAAAATTTTCGGATGGTAAGTGTCGTCGGCATGTTTTCCTCGACTAGCTCAGGTCTGAATGGGTGTGGTTCTTTCACCTACCATCACGATAACGCGCAAGCATAAAAAAAAGAAATTGACTCATGCCATAATAAACCCCGAAAATAAGAGCCTTTCAAATGAGAAGCAAAGAAAAAGATCTGTAAACTTTCTAAATCTATAAAATTTTTCTCACTGCGTAAGCATACTTACACTTCCGCTCATCTCTGTTCCTCAGTTTAAAAAAAAATCAGTGGTTCATTTTAATTCACATTTAATGACTAAATTATAAACTTACAATCAAAGTATTGTACATTTTTATTTTCGGTTGATTATATTAACGTAAGTGAGCAGATTGATATTAAACAATATTAATATTTGGTATTATTAAACTGACAAAATTGTAGACCTACTGGTTAGAATTCTAAATAATAGTTATTGCATATAATTATAATTTTCTTTTTTTTGCGATGTAACTTACATATCTATTATTTAACTGCTTTTCATCAAAAATCAGCGTATTATGTAGCTTTTCCTTCTTCTTTACTTCGGCATATGTAAAGAATATCTGGCATATGTAAAGGCTTTTTGTTTTTTTAAAAAAAATAAAATGTTCTCTGACTTTATTAAGAGTTTATTTTAATATTAAATTTTCATTTATTTAAAGCGGAATTGTGTATACACGCTTTTTCTTTTGAATTGGTCATAATAAACTGTCACAATTTTAGTTTTAAATTTCATCAGAAGTACAGCACCTCTTAAACTCATCCTGGTTTTATTGTTAAATCCTTTTGCGTTTAAATAATCCGATCAGGTTGTTTTATTGTATATGGATAAATTTTGCTTTAAATCCGAACCGTGATTTTGTTTTTAAATTATGTTCCCATGGTAGAACCTCACAATATTGTTTTTCTTTTAATAACTTTTTAAATTCTTTACTCAAGTTAAACTTTAACAAATGAGTTCTTTTTTGTTTTTTTGCAAATTAAACAACAATTTTAAATTCATGTTACGAAAATCGTCCAATTCCTGGCTATTTCAGAAAAAACTTGAGCGTAAAAAATCTTGCACACAGGCGTAAAAGCATTTGGGAGAGGCTCTGATGATCTTATTCTAAAATAATTATCGATTTTCCAACAAATTAGAAACCATAGACGGACGACGCGTGCCCACATCACAAGAAACAGAACAGGCAACTGACTTCTCCCTACAATGACACGTATGACATCCCACCCATCTGAATAAAAATCAAAATGTTCTCCCCTTTTCCTTAATCAGCCAATCAGAATTTGCTGATGCAATAGCAAGCTGTCAAAATTTATTCTACCATCCATATTGCCAACTGTGGCGAATGAAATGGAATTGCACAGCTGTCAAAGCTTATTTGGTAGGTTGCAGCAGGTATGTTGCCAGAACACAATAAAATCTGTTACATTTTTAGTGTTAGTTGACAGTACATAGACCGCTTATGTCATATATGCAAAAAGAAAAAAACTTTTCTTTCATAACTTGCAAAAAAAATTGAACCTCATCTTTAACTACAAAAAAAAAAAAAAATAAAATTAAAAAACTGGAAAAAACCATAAATTTTCACCAGGTCTACAAAGCGAATATTTTACATCCATGAGATTAGAGCAAATGTTTATCAAAATGATTCATTATTTAATTTGCGAATTTTCATCACACCAAAATTGATTTTCGCAACCACTTGTTGGAAATGTCGCCACTGTGGCACTTGCCTGCAATTAAGTAAGTTGTATAAAAGTGAAACCAGTGTTCAATAAGTTTTACCCTAAACGCTTACATCTTCTTTCGAAGTGATGTTTACATTGCACAAATACAAGAAGGGACTATTTCGCAGATAAGGTTTTTCGATCGTAATGTATAAACAAAAAATGATAAGTTTTCCACGTCGATAGTCTTAAGATTAGGTTTGTTCGAACCAGAAAAAATAGGTAAATATTTATAAAGTTTTACCACAAAAAGGGTTCGAACCAGAAAAAATGTGGTGTTTGAGAGAGAAAAAATGAGAGTAAGAAACAGCTGATCACTTCCCCTCCCAAAAATAAGTTAAATTTTCACCCAGACAAATTTTTTGTGGCTAAAAATTGAAGACTGTCAAAATCGTAGGCAACGAGACTGGCGACTCACTTTTTGCATGCGAGGGAAATGAAATTTCCTGTCTGAATTATACCTGTAAAATACTTTCCATATAAAATAATTTCAGCGTTGATTTATTTTCACTTCTTATAAGGTTGTGTTGAGAAGGAGCAACATAACAAAAGCTTGAAATCAAAACATATCTTGGTAAATGCTCATTTATTTACTTAAATAGCAGAGCGATTTTTTATTGAAAAGGAATCGTAAAGCTGAATGTCACCTTAATTGTTGTACGGTAGTCAACCAGATAATTATTTCTAAAATATTGCTAAATCAAAGTTGTTCCAATTTTTTTTTTGTTTTAACAATTCCATCGAACATAACTCTTTGTTTGAACAAAAAACTTGGTACAGAACTTTTGTGGACTAACTTGCTGCATTTTGAACTTTTTTAAAAGTTCCTGGAGAGCAAGTTACGCTTATATCCTGTACTTTTCTGCATTTTGCTCCATCTCAAACTAAAAAAAATTTAATAATATGTAATTTAATTTACACTTCAGAATTTAAGTAAAATGTTACCTTTTTTTAAATAACACTTTAATAATTGCACTCTTTATACTCACATGAAATAAATTAAATAATTAAATGCGAAACACAAAATTTAAACTTAATTACTTTTCGGCAAGAATTCCCGCTTGTACAACTTTAGTGTTTTTTTTTATGCTTTGTTTATAAACACTTAATTTTTTTTTTCTACTATAAGTAGTGTTCAGTAGAAATAATGCAACAAAACTGTTTAACTCAAAATGTAAAACAATTTTGGCTAAAATTTACTCAACGTCAAACCTCTTATTTTTATCCTAAGCATTGTTTTAAAATGCATTTTATGCATTTAAAAAAAATCAAAGTTCAAAATAATTTATGAAGCTAAAAATCAGGCAGAAAACTTTAAAATCGAACATTTACTTTTTAAGTTATTTCAATAATATTCTCGAAAATGCTTCACTCGCCTTGCATTCAGAATGTCTTAACCAAACGGTTATGCAACTATGGTGCGGTTTTAGCTCCTAAACTCTGCCATTGTTTATTTACTAAAGTACGCGCAAGTTTTTGACAGTCTTCAATTTTTACCTACTTTTCCGTTCGAGCCAGAATTGTGGTGATTCGAGTAGTCAGAGAAATTTTAGCTTTTACTCTCTCGAAAATCGCGATTTGACACTTTTCAATTTTTACCACAAAATCAGGTTCGAACAAACCTATTGTTAACAACGTTTGATTTCCACCAAAACTAAATAGGTACATGAGGTTTTAAGGTGTAATTTTATTTATCATTAAACATTCTCTTTCGAGTGTTATATTTTGCAAGATATTGTCCACAGTGTATGGAAAGACAAATTAATTTAAGTTTTGAAGATGTTGTACTTTGGTCTAACGAAACCAAAATTAATTTGTTTGGTTCTGACGGAAAAATCTTCGTTAGGCGACCCAGAAACGCGGAATTCGATTCGATATACACTGTTAAGCACGGTGGCGAATCTATAATGATAAGGGTGTTAGGCAAATTTTTTGTATAAAAGACAAAATATGCGCTGCAGATTACGTAAACATACTAATATAATCTTTTCAGAAGAGGAAATGCCTCTTTAATGGGAATTTATGCTCGACAATGATCCAAAACGTTCGTCAAAGTTGGTGAAATCTTGGATTTCTTTCTCTGCTCTCTCTTTTTGCAACTGATTTCAGATCATTGCAAGTCATATTCTTAGAGCACTCTATTATACTGGCCATATCTCGAAATTTTGGCCTGATTTTCCCAATTTTTTAAAAGCATCTCTTTAAGCTTTGGAACAATGTTTTTCACGACCCATTTCCAATAAATATCGATTAAATCTAGCAAGTAAAGGGTCCCCATATATAGTCTTTACTATATCATTCTAAAGTACAACTTACCACTTAAGATCATTTTTAATAACAGACTTTGTCCAAGGAACTCAAAATTATATTTTGTCCCTATTATTTTTTCCAGCTAAAAAATGAACTGTGCCCATTCAAGACGCTCCTATGCAAAATCCGTGCACTTTCATACTTGTTTGATTTTGCTTAATTGAGACCCATTATATAACGTAACTTTACAGTTAATTCCATTAAAAACAGATTGTAGCATAAAAAAATATGCCAATAATAAATATTTTGCAGCGTTTGTCCCTATTATTTTTTCCAAAACACTGTACATATGTATATCCAAAGCTTCGATGTTGATGAAAACTTTGTAGATGTCTATTAAGGGGCACAAACATACAAAATTATTTTTGTGGGCAAAGCTCCTCCTAAAAATTTAGATTAAAATGTATATCTGCAGAGCTACAAAAGATATTTTTAATAAATTTGGTGGGTAGATAGCAAATATTATTTGGACGTTCTTTAATACGAAAACAAAATTTGAGCATATGGGCATTTCCATTCTGGCGTTACGTTACGTTCGTACGAAAAAATATTTAAAAAAAAATACAAAATGGCACATTTTTAAATTTTATATTAAATAAGAAAATTGACAACAATCGACCATATGGATTTCAAGATATAAGCAAAAATGTGCACTGGCGTTACGTTACAAAAAACAAGTGGGTTTTTGACTTGGATTACAAAATTGCAAAACTGCGAATTGGGCAAAGCTTTTAGTATAAAACTTTTTTTAGTAGAACTTGATATAGTATAGGTTTATTTTCCAAGTTGTCAAATTTAAAAACTTTCTTGATTTTTTTGTTATTAGCCTTAATATCTGACGTTACGTTACTTGGCGTTACGTTACTTAAATTTCCATTGGAAAATTTATAGCAAAAATTGTTTTAAAAAAATTATTTAGCGCAAATAAAACACCACTTTTAGCTATTATATATTACTACCAAGAGATCGGTATTTCGTTTGGAGGCTGTAAAAGTCAAAAAATATGAAATATGTTGAAATAAGTTGAATAGTATGAATTAAATATTATTATGGTCAAAAAATATGAAATATGTTGAAATCAGTTGAATAGTATGAATTAAATATTATTATGGTTAAATATATAGAAAAAATATGGAAAACACTTAAAAAGTTGAAAGAGGTTGATAAAATATGGAAAATGTTAAAAAACGTCAAAAAAAAGTTAAAAGTCGAAAAATTTAAAATAAACAAAATATCATACAAGTAAATTACTGACAATCTGGCGTTACGTTACGCACTTTCGAAATTTATTATAAAATTAACTATTTGTTTAGTAACCGAGTTTTTTATTAAAATTAGTTCAACTTATTAACCTTTGTTAACATACAAAATTTCACGGACTTGCGATCGTCAGAGTAGAGATAATGAGAATAAATGGATTTTTTCTGGCGTTACGTTATCTTAGAATTTCATTGAAATCAAACCAAAATTTTACTATTAATTGATATTTGTTTGCTCTTTTGCATTTAATTTACGGTTAGTTGTCGTTCGCCAAGGTTTTGCGATAAGAATGTAATTGCGCAAATACTCTTAGAAATGTAAATTGTAATGAGAAGATGCTCTTAGAAATAAGAAAAACTAACGAAAACGTGAACTTGAACTTTATAGCCCGATATATAGCCATCGTAACTAAGGAAAGCTTTGAACTCTTTAATTTAATTAAATTTGAATATCTCTCTTTAATAATGCAAGTAAGAAAAAACTGATGGTTAACTTTAAATTTTTCGGTCAGGGTAGACTTTTCTGTGGAAATGCCCATATCTACTGATTCATGACTAATTATTTTTGATTCATTGAATTACTCAATAGCTTTTTTGATGTAAAAGTCAATATTTTATTGCCTGTATGGGAGTTACCGCGCCCATTAGTGAAATTTCATCCATTTGTCGTAATGGTAACCAAAGACCTGACATCAAATTTTTACACAATAGCTTTTGAAGTTTAATATTTATGGTACATTTGAGACTATTTCTTATTTATTAAAACATTGGTGATCCACAAATGGTTTAGTTATTGCATATAGTCCGGGAGGTAAAGTTGCATTTTTCATGGTCATTTCATCCTGCATAACTTTTTTGTAATAGTTTAAGTATGGGTAATAATTGACATAAGTGTCAGTCACCAGAATCTTGGTGGGACTGGTTGAGTCTCTCGATGAAATATGCAACGCTCCTCCCGGTCTAATAGGATTACAAATTGCTAAAAAAACTATGTAATACAAATAATCTTGATTAAATCCCATTTTTGGGTCTTAACGACTTGTACACTTAAAATTTATTAAAACTTGAATCCGATTTTCTTTGTATAAGAGGTGTAACGCATGCTTTTGTATGTATGTAGATATATTAACAAAATATTTTTTGCCAAGCCAGTGCAAATGGTGTTTTCTACCTAACCAACAAGCTCTGCAACAATATCTTAATATTTTTTATAGTTTTCGAAACGTTAAACATTCACGCGGTGCTCTTTATTGAGTGATTTTGAATTCGTATAACAAAACAAAATAAAAAAACTAAAAACTTTCTGTATTAATAGATACATCTTGACTGCGTAATCAGTTTTCGTGCACTTTTTTGCTTCACACAAACTTTCTTCCCACAAACTGCGTCTCATAAGAGTACTTATTTGCTACAGTACTTTATTATTAACTTAAAAAGATAGAATAACTTTAATTGATTTTAAATATTTATTATTGTCAATGCCTAAAAAGAGTGCTACTCCTTACAAAGGTCCGAGTGCTCATCCCAGGCAGAAACCTAAACGAAAATATTAAATAATTTAAGGAATGCATAAAATATTATATATAAACTTTACCTGACACCTTCTACTGCAATACCACTGATTTCCACACCCTGCACAGACAAACCTCGCTTCATTAGTTTGACATGCCTGACAAAAGGGTACTTCATTTTCGTTGAACTCTCTTTTCCTGCCTATTAAGCACATGCGATTTTCTGGTTTATTCAACAATTCATCCCTTTGAAGTATGGAAATACTATTGTATTGCTAAAAGTAAAGTAATAAATTTAAATTAATAACCAGTAAAACATTAAAAAATACAAAGAGTTCTTTATTTAGGAAGTGGACATTTGAATATAAGGCACAAATTGATTATTTTTTATTTGTAAGGCAAGTAGCGTTTTAAGGGTAAAAATGTAGAGAATATAGCTCTTCTAAAAAGAAGTATAAATTGGGAATCTCTGGAGCGATTTCCGCAATATTGGAGTCATATGAAAGGTAATTTAATAAGATATAATAGTGGTGTGCAAAAGTTTGAAATCTGTTGAATGATTTTCAACATATAACGATTTGTTTGTAATTCTCACAGATTTTTTGTTTTTTAATAAAAACCCTATTTTAACAAAAAAAAAATTGTTATTTATCTGTAATTCAATTCTTTTAGAATGATGTGTCATAAATGTGATTTATTTTTTAATTTACTTTTCATATGACTTCAACTTTGTGAAAATCGCTCCAGGGGTTCCCAACTTACACTGCTTTTTAGAAAAGCTATATCTGCAACCTCCGATATATGTATGTACATACATATGTATCTCCGAAACAAATTCGAACAACACTTTTTGAATACATGTTTTTTCTTCGAATTCAAAATCACTCAATAAAAAGTATTTTGGAATGTAAAAATAGATTGTCAACAAACTTGATTTAAGACGAAAATAAATGAGTCACTACTGATGTTTTTTTGCTAAACCTACATCATAGGCTAAAATTAACAAATACATTTTCCTTGATGTACATAATTATTAATATGTAATTATTATTATTCTGTTACGGGCATTACAATGTTGCAAATATCAGATTTGGCTTCGAATTGAAGTAAGTAGTAGACTTTGCTTCAAATTTTCAATATAAATGGCATGTTTTGAACCTAAAATCAGTTATCTAAAAATTCAGAGTTCAATGTTTCAAAACAGATCAGACACATGATCACTTGATCACTTTCGGCTACTAACAAGTTCAATTATAGATAGAATTCAATGTTTTAAATCAGATAATACAAAATACTTTGATATGAAAATGTAATATAGTCTATGAGAAAGTCTTGTTTTAAATAAAAAAATGTTTCGTTCGAATGTAACGGAATAATGTGATCATGGTACAAGTGTATTGCATTTGATATGCCACTAGTTGTAATATAGCGCATTGTTACCTAACTCATTTGCAATACTCCTTCTTGCAGAATCAACGGAAATTGTCCAATTAATAAGTGTGCTAAAACAGTTCTTATTACATTGCTGGAGAGTTCAATAACTAATGCAAAAAAGAGAATGTGTATAAGAATAACAAAAATTGTTTTAGGTGCAATATATGCATTTTTCTCGATTGAGTTTATTTGATGTTATTGAGCGCAATTGCACAAAAGGGGCGGCGTTTAGAAATGCTATTATATTATAATATGTATGAATAAGAGAATTTTAAGTTTTTAAGACTCAATAAAAATCAAGAAGCTAGATTACAGCCAATGCATTATAGGTCAAACAGCACACTTGTCTGGCCAAAACCCAATTTATACAAGTATCGCTATTTAATTTTTGTTAATGTAGTATAACGGAGAATACCTCAAAATAAACAAAATTGCATTTGGTTTTTGAAAAAAATAATTTGCCGTTTTTTAGCGACATGTCAAAGTTGATGCATTTGCATTCTACTGTTATAACGCAAACAAGTGGTGGTTTTTACTCCTTTTTTAACTATTGTGAAGTAATTTAAATAATTTTTTCTAAATAAATATGGAAAAATATATTTTGTATGTAAATTTAATAAAGATCACTTTTTAAAATTTATGACTATGAAGACGTCTTCCTTAAAGGAAGACGCCCTGATGAAGCAGTCAAAAAAACTGCGAAACGTCGGCAAATAAAAAAGAAAATTATTTTTTAAAACTATAAAAAAAGTTTTTTTTAAAGTTTTTTCCATTTTTATTTTTTCGGTCGCTAAAACAAGCCTTTTTTAATCATATAAAATATATTTTGGTTTTCTTGGTTTAAATATATTTTGGTTTTCTGTGAAAAAAATCTAAAATTGAAATGAGACCCCTGATTCGTCAAGTTTTTTTAAATTTCCAACTTTGTGTAAGCTTTTAAAATTTTGTTGATTTGTTAGTCTTATGACACCCTAAATTAATTAGATGTTGCTATTGTGAATATTGTTTAGAAATTTGGATGCCCGATTTTGCACGTTTTTTTAATGAACTTTTTTGTCAGGTAACTTATTTTTCAGCAATTCTGATTTATCCGAAGTCTGGTTGCAAAAGACAGACAAAAAGAAAAAAGAAGAGGCTGTTTTCAATTACTTATTGGAAAATACCACGGATGGTACTGGTCCAAGTTATTTGTGACAAAGTGCGCATAATTTTTGCATTAGAGCTTAGGAAAAATGCCACTGGAAGTTGCCTGATTTTTTATATTATATGCAGGTTACAAGTGTGGCATCCAAAAGTGGCAAATCAGAAATGAAGATGGTAAAAATACAGAATCAGAAAAAAATACAAAAATACAAAAATTATTTTTCAAAAAGCTTGGCCTCATAGTAGATAAGCCGAAAGTATGTGGTTTTAGGAGTACAAACGATGGCAACACTGCGCGCCGAGTTTTTACGGAACATGAAATGTTTTCTCAAATTACCGGCAAATTACAAGGACTTGATTTTTCGCCTAAAAATAATTTTAATAAGCATGTCTTGTCAATTTCCTTTAAATGTAAACAAATTTCAAGTTTACTGCTTTAAAACCGCAAAAATTATTCAAAACATGTATTCCTGACTTCAAATGACAGCAACTCTACAAAAAATTCTTATTCATTCAAAGGAAATTATAGAGGGCTTAGTTCTTCCTGTAAGTTGTTTTCGAAAAGAATCAGCTGAGTCTCGACATAAATTATACAAATCTGATAGACTACATTATGCACGCAAAAGTAGCCACGTTAATACACTTTTAGACGTGTTTCATAGAGCAATGGACACATCAGATCCAATAATTTGTTCGCTGACTTTAAATAGGCGCATTCAGACTAAAAAGCGTCTCCAATTTCCTACAGAAGTGATCCGATTATTAAGGTGTGAAATCCCAGTCGAAGAACTTAACTAAACTAGCTATGAAACATGCGAGAATGAAGAAGAGTAAGATGAAATTGGGGAAACCGAAATTTTAAGTTCAATAAACTTAAACATTTTAACTAATTTATTGTTAGAAAGTGATACTTAAGTAAACGTTATGTATTTTTTAACCTAATACGACAATCTAAAAATAAAGACATCTTTTATTTCATTAATTATGGAATTTTAAAAAATGTAGTACGTGCCATTTTTGACCCGGTAACACAAGGGTTAAGATTTTTCTCAGAGTTCTTCTTTTAGCCTAGAGTCAACATAAAAAATACATTTCTAGTTAATCACAAACGTTATTAGTTTTGGCCAGTGAAATGTGCTATTTGACCTATAGTGCAATGTTTTAATTTTCTTTTGCGGCAATCTAAGTGCTATAAGAAACACCGCATGGCACGCAATAGTCAATACGTCAAACATAAACAATACGAAGACATCTTTCTTTTTTTTATCCCTACATGGCGATCCTGCCCAATCAAACGGGCGATTAAAAGATCCTGCCCAACTAAACGGAGCATTAAAAGATCGTGCCCAACTAAAACTTAAACAAAATGCAAATTTTTATTGCGCGAACTTTTATTTTACTAAAATTTGATATTCTTTTAACAATTGTATTTTAATTTTTGTTATTTCAAACAAAAAAAACTGTTTGTTTTACATTGAAATAAACTGAAAAAAATAGAGAACCGAACGATTTTTTGAATTCTTAAACCAAAGAAAAGCAAAGACGATTTGCTAATACTCAAGCAACTGGGATGGTTTGGTAGAGGAATAGTAACCACTAACAACAACAACAGCAGCAGCAGCGGCAACACTAACAATTTCACCACCACTGTAGCTATAATTTCAGTTATTTTTATAAAAGTTTCAATTTTGTACTACATATATTATTAGGTATTATAAAAACTATGTACAGTGGACACACAGCTTATTTGGCCCATATCATGGTTTTGTTATACAAAACGGTATTTTTATACAAAACGAAAAAAAAATTGAATGTAGTTTTTTTTATTGAAATCTTTTCATTTATTATACACAACAATTGGCAGCGTTATGAATACATTAGTGACTGTAACGAAATGAAAATTTTAAGCCTGATAATTCGAGAAGAAATAGATCTGAAATCTTAGCAAAATCATTTGCTTCAAACCACACGATATCTGCAAACCTCAGTGACCCCACTACTACTAGCCAGGTTATAAACACTTTAGATTGCTTTCGATTGCAAAATCCAATTCATTGCGGCAATATTGTGACAAGTATTTCTGAGGTATCAGCCATTATACAAAAATTTAAAAAATAGAAAATCGCCAGGTGTCGACGGAATAAACAATAAATGCCTTAAAGCACTTCCAAAGAAAGCAGTTAAATTTCTGACGATCTTAATAAATGCTTGCTTTATTTTCGGTTATTTTCCCAAGACTTTTAAGGAATCTAAAGTCATACCAATACTCAAGCCCAATAAATCACCAAATTGTCCTTTTTCATACGGGCCAATTAGTCTATTGTCGTCGGTGAGTAAAATATTGGAAAAAGTCATCAAAGAAAAATTGATTAATTTTATAGAGGCCAATAATATTCTTCCGTCCCATAAAATTGGTTTTCGCCGAGATCACAATACTGTTCAAGCGTTAATAAGAATCAAAAACTTAGTTAATTCCATATTTAATGAGCAAAATTCAACGGGTATGATACTTCTTGATGCTAAAGCATGACGGCCTTATTTTTAAAATGATTCAATATAATTTCCCTCAAGACATTATAAAAATAATACAAAGCTTCTTTTCCGAAAGGTGTTTTAAAGTTCACATTAGTTCATATAGATCTCAGTCATTCCCTGTCACCGCTGGCTACCCTCAAGGTTCTTGTTTATCGCCTGTTTTGTATAATATATACACTGCTGATTTTCCTGTTTTAAATAACTGTACCCTATCCATTTTTACTGACAATACAGCAATACTCTGCTCAGATATTATGGCTTCAGACATAATTGCTAAATTAGAAAGAGCATTAACAGAAATCGTGGACTACTTCAATAAATGGAAAATAATGCTCAATTATGATAAAACTCAGGCAATATATTTCACTAGAAAGCGAAAACCCTGTTATAGACCACAATCGAACATTAACATTAGCAACTTTGCTATTGCTTGGGATCAGAAGTTCAATATTTAGGCATCATTCTTGACCCAAAGTTGAAATTCAAAGATCACATCTCGTATACAATAAATAAGGTAAACCTATTAATTAAACTTATTGATCCTTTTATTAATAGGATGTCAAGTCTCACTATAAGCAACAAGAAACTAATTTTATCATCTATTTCCACGCTGTTATGTTATATGCAGCACCAGCCTGGTCTACTAGCGCTTCCTGTCATATAAAAAAATTACAAGTTTCCCAAAACAAGCTTTTAAAGCTTATGTATAACCTACCATGGTTCTATTCCACCAATAGACTTCATGCCTTGGCTGACATTGAGAAAGTTTCTGACAAGGTAAATAGGCTCACTCAAAATTTTCTAATCAAATGTATGGGTTCTGATTATAGTTATATCAATGAACTAGTTTCATCTTAGGTAGTATAAGTAAGTAGTTTAAGGTATTTTATCTAAAAAATATTCAAATAGGTTTTTATAAATGTTTGCCTCCATAAGACTTCGAGTTTAAATCAAAATATTGTATATCTAAATTAAAATGTAATAATTAAGTAGAAAAAGAAAAAAATCTTAAACTCTTTGAATTATTATTATAAAAAGAATGAGTTGTAATATTATAAATTTTTTTTTTTTTTTTTTTTTTTTAAAGAATCATTTTATTTGCAATCTATTCAATGAATAATAAGCAAATATAATAACAATATTCATCTTAACTTAATTTATTGATCTCCAACGAAATCAATACAAATTATATACATTGAATTGACTTATACGTATTTTTTTTTTAAATATCAAAATATTTCTTAATACTGCCTGTAATTATTGCCTAAAAGGGAGATCAAGAACATGCAATCTTTTCAGTCTTCTAATTTCGTCTGTTTCATCGAGAAGAGTTATTGCTAAAGGGTTCACATGGTTGCTTAGTCTATCGAGATATTTTGTACTAAATTTTTTAACTTCTTCTTTTATAAATGGAATGTCAAGATCATTATGTATTGAGTTGTTAGTTACAAACCATGGTGCATTAGTTATTGATCTTAAAGTTTTTGACTGAAACCGCTGTAAAATCTCTAAGTTTGAATTACAGGTTGTACCCCAAAGTTGAATCCCATATGTCCAAACTGGTTTTAACAAAACTTTATACAATAAAAGTTTGTTTTCAAGGCTTAGTTCTGAATTTGGTCCCATTAACCAATAAAGTTTTTTAAATTTTATATTCAAATGTTGTCGTTTGGCATTTATATGTTCTTTCCACGTTAATCTTCTATCGAGATGCATACCAAGATATTTTACACATCTAAATTTTGGAATTTCATTCCCGTCAAGCATCACTGGTGGACATTCTCCCCTTTTTAAAGTGAAAGTGACATGAGCAGACTTTTCTGTATTAACTTTAATTTTCCAACGCCTTAGCCAATTCTGAATTTTGTCAAGTTCTATTTGGACAAGGTTGGAAGCCTCAATTGAGGACTCATGACAAGCCAACAGAGCGGTGTCGTCAGCATATGTGGCCATTAATACACCTTCAGTTTCTGGCATATCAGAGGTGTATACTGTGAAGAGAACTGGTGCTAAAACACTTCCTTGTGGCACACCTACATTTATTTCACGGATGCTGGATATTTCGTGTTTTATTTTAACATAAAACGTACGCTGATGCAAGTAAGATCTTAATACCAGAAAAAGTGGTGTAGGTAACAGCTTTTTTAATTTAAATAGCAAACCTGAGTGCCAAACCTTGTCGAAAGCTTGTTGTACGTCAAGAAATACTGCTGAGCAATACTTTTTGCTCTCCAAGGTATCTGTAATAGACTTAACAATGCGATGACATTGTTCAGGCGTGCCGTGTTTGTGACGAAATCCGAATTGATGGTCAGGAATTATCTTTTCTTTTTCTAATATTATCTGCATTCTGTTCAGAAATATTCTCTCAAATAATTTGGAGAATGTTGATAATAAACTGATAGGTCTATAGGAGCGTATTTCATTTTCTGGCTTATTCGGCTTGGGAATCATTATTACTTCAGCGCATTTCCACTGTGTAGGAAAGTAACTGAGTCTTAAAATAGAATTGAATATTAACGTTAGAAAAAGTATACACTTTTTTGGCAAAGATTTTGCCACTTTTGCATCAATGTTGTCGTACCCAGGCGAGGTTTTGCTACTTAACTTTGTTATTTCATTTAGTACTTCCTTTGGAGTTATATGTTTGATTGGCCTTTCCATTTGACAAGCCACGTCAAGAAACCGCAGAATTTCAGTGTCATCGGTGTTACTAAAAACATATTATAAATGAAATGAATAAATAACTAAATTATACACAACAAAAAATAAAAGTATTCAGTTTTCACAATGTTACATGAAAAAAAGGAAAAATTCAAACAAACTTCATGTCACAGCTTAAATGGACCATCAAAAACATATAGTAAAAAAAGTAATTATTTCACATAAGATTTGTAAAAAAATTAATCGCTCATATTTTATGGGATAACCTTTTTGATCCAACACGCGTTTAAGGCGCTTTTGCATCGAATACACTACTATTTTTGTATATTCAGGAGAAATTTTATTCCATTCGACCATGAGCAAATTTTTGAGGTCCATTTTATCTCTTATGTGGTGATTTCGAATACCTCGTTCCAGTACGGGCCACAAGTTTTCTATAACAATCAAATCTAGGTACTGTGGAGGTGTTGCGATGATATGGGGACATTTTCAAGTGAGCCATCTTCGCACTATTGATGACTTGTATTTGGGTTTTTGTCTTGATAAAATCGAAAATTTGCTTCTATATTTACATTTTTGGCACCTGTATCAAATGGTGTTGTAGAATTTCCAAATACATCTTTTTGTCAATATTTCCTTCAACAAAAATGAGATTACGAACCCCAGAAGACGCCATGCTACCCCATACCACCACATGCCAAACGCCATGCTTAACTGTTTCTCGTACATTTTTTGGTATGAGCTCTGTATTTGCTTCCCTCCAAGTTAATTGAAAATGAAGAGTTCTGGAAAACAGTAATTTTTTCTGATGAAAGTAAATTTGGCCTCTATGGGTCAACTTTGGTGAAAACTGAATACTTTTATTTTTTTTTGTGTATAATAAATGAAAATATTTCTATAAAAAAAACTACATTTAATTTTTTTCGTTTTGTATAAAAATACCGTTTTGTATAACAAAACAATTTTATAAATGATATGGGCCAAATAATCTGTGAGCCACTGTACGTAGACAACTACGTAGTACTGCGTAGTTGTCACGAATAATGTTTCAATAAAATTCAAATCAATAACACATGGGATTTGTAGAGCTAGAACAATTATTGGCCAAATTAAAAAATTAACTAATAGGAATATTCACAAAAAAATAAAGACACTACAAAACCCCACAAAGAATACATTTGGAATTTAGAATTAGAAGAAATAGCACTCAAGGACTTATAAGAGTTAAAAACCAAGTTCGAAGATATTAAAACAAAAATTTACCAATTCTTAGTGGTCAAGAAACAAGACGATAATACACTAACAAATGGTACAGTAGAAAACACAACAATATCAACATTAAACTTAGAAGTCGCTTATCTGTCTTCAGCGGACAATACAACATCGAATCTTTTCTAAAAATTACCGAAATTCTATACAAATCATACAATACAGATGAAAAAAACTACTTTTAGATTTCGTTCTAAGTGTAAAACTATGTACAACGGTACGCAAATGTGTAATTTGGAATTTTATTTTATTTTGATATTTAAAAATAACTTGAATTAATATCAAGAATTTTGTAAGCGAGTATATATATATACATATGATAGAGTTTAGATTGATATATTCCAAAAGAAAATTAATTTTCAACTCATTCACTAGCAATTCTGCACACGAACGTTTTTCTTTCTTCCAAAATCTACCCAAAAAGTCTTCTTCCTCCTTTTCTCAATATCCCGTGTGCAGATCTGCCATCTCGCTCTTACTTCAGAAGATTCATGAGCAAGAGAAAAATAAATTTTATTAAACGAAAATAAAATAGTTCATAATTTCCATCAAATCATTTTTTTTAATGACATTTAATTCATAGATAAAATAATTGATAAGCTAGAAACAGTATTTTGCTCCAACACGGCCATCCTGCTTAAACATCGCTCTCGATGAATATGATCTAGTTTAAGTCCAAGATCACAAAATAAGCAACAGTAGGCATTTAACAAAAAAGAAAAAGAAAACAACATTTTCAAATATAAAAACAACAGAATCGAAATATTTATTAATATTAAACTCCATAACGGTCATCTAATCATCTGATATAATCAGCCAATGCAACACATCAAATTCTGTAACAAGAATCATTAGATTATTTTTCAGACTTGACTTTTCGAATCGCAACTCAGAGGCAATCTTAAGCTTGTTTGCATGTCAACACTACATCTGTCAACGTTATGGCTCAGAGGCAATCTTAAGCTTGTCCACAACTTCAACCGAATGCTAAACTTAATTCCGAACAACATGTCTCAGAGGCAATCTTAAGCTTGTACATGAACTCGACGTCAAAATAAAAATCATTAAACAGAGGCAATCTTAAGCATGCTTATAAATTCGACTCTTATTAGAATATAATAACTGAATGTTGTAAAATTTACCTTTTTTCACTAACATGCTTTTCATCTTCGGCTTCAGGTATGGGACGAATGACCTCTCTTGCAGCAACAACAATGGTATTGCAGTTCTCTTTCTTCAACTTGTATCGATCATTGGAAAGAACGCCCACTATTTCATAATGGCCACGATAATAGGCTTGCAATTTCGATTTTCGAATCTGGTTACTACAGTATACAACTTTTTGGCCAATTTTTAATTGAGTTGGTTTACATTTATTCCAATCAAACCTTAGTTTCATCCGCTTAGCGTTTACTTCTGTTCGTTCACGGGCTATATTGCGTATTGACTCCACGTCGTCAAATTGTGGTTCAATTTCTAACTCTGTTAGAAGAGCGCCAACATCTGGAGAGCGACCTGTAATTCCTGTCAACACCTTCAATGGAGAAAACCCGGTTGTCTTGTTAACTGTAGTGTTAAGAACTAATTGTATACGACTAACATAGCTAGTCCATTCGACATTAGTTCGTAATAAATTGGCAACAGTATCCACATACCGTTCTACTTGCCCATTCGCTCTACTGGCACCGGGTGCTATTAAGTGATGTGTTATTTCCAGAGATATGCAAAGATTTTTGAATTCAGAACTGGTAAAATTAGTGCCTCTGTCACTAATGAGCTTGCTTGGAGCACCAAACAACATTACATAGTTATAGAGCATCCTTACAGTTTCAGTAGCTTTAATCGTTTTACAAGGAAATAATATTACAAATTTTGTAAATGCATCAACTAAAATGAAAATATATCGATGATCTTTTCCGTCGAAAGGTCCCATAAAATCTGCGTGCACCACATCAAATGGAATTGGCTTCTTTTCAATTGGATGAAGCTCGCACTGTTTCTTTCCTGACGGTCTTTTAGCTACAAGACAAATTAAATAAGATTCAACAAATTTTCTTACATTTTTAGTCATGTGTGGCATCCAAAAATATTCCTGCATTTTAATCAGAGTCTTTTCCCATCCAACATGACAGTTTTCTCCATGAAATCGCCTCATTAGAGTCAATCGGCATTGCTGTGGTACATAAATTTTGTAAGTATTTTCCAGTTTTTTATATAGAATTCCGGTTTTGAGTAAATACTGCGCTAATATGTTAGAATCTCCACTCTTGATTTTGTCAATAATTTCAAGTGTAGCTGGATCTCATTGCTGCTTAATATGTAACCACGTCTCCGACAGACCATTTATTTGGTAACATGGCTTTGCTGGCATATTACGACTGAAGTAATCCGCATGCAATAAAGCTTTTCCTTTTCTATAGACAATTTCAAACTCAAAATCTTGAAGAAAAATCCACCAACGAGCTATACGAGGCAGTAAATCTTTTTTCTCTTTTGTTGCCTTCAGAGCGTTGCAATCAGTGACTAACAAGAACTTAACACCTAGAAGATAGTGCCGAAAATGTTTTACCGCATTTACAACGGCGAGCGTCTCCAATTCATAGCTGTGGTATTTAGTTTCATACGTTTTAGTTGCCTGGCTATAATATGCAACAACATGCAATCTTTCGTTAACGCGCTGAAATAAAATAGCTCTATACCAAGAGTACTCGCATCAGTGTGCAGCTCTGTTGGAAGCTCAGGATTAAACAATACAAGTAACGGTCGAGTAGTAAGTTGTTCTATTATATAACGCTTTGCGGCTTGACACTCTTCACTCCACAAGAATTGTGTGTTGTTTTTTATTAACGAAGTAATGCATGAAGTTTTTGCTGCAAACTCAGGGACAAATTTTCGAAAGTAATTAGCCAGGCCCATAAATTGGCGTACTTGCTTAACATTACTTGGAGAAGGAGAACTCACTAATGCATTAATTTTAGATTTACTTGGCCTGACACCATCTGCAGATACTTCTCGTCCTAAATGCTCAATAGTTGTTTGAAGAAATTTGCATTTGTCCATGTTTAGTCAAAATCCACTATCCACTAATGCTTTTAAAACAACATCAAGCTTCTCAAGGCCCTCATCCTTAGTTATCCTAATGCCACGTTGATTGCCCTCTGAAAAACAGCAGGTGCGTTAACGAGACCAAACGGCATACAGAGGTACTCATAATGCCCATCAGGTGTAACAAAAGCGGTTTTTTCAATAGAATCTTCAGCAATCGGAATTTGATGAAAGCCGGAAGCCTTATCCAATGATGTGAAAAATGTATTTCCAGTCAATTCATCAAGCTGATCCTCAATTCTTGGTAGCGGATAACGATCTCTCACAGTGATTTTGTTCAGCGCCCTAAAGTCAACGCAAAGGCGATTCTGGCCATTTTTCTTTTTCACTAGAATCATTGGACTCGCAAATGGAGATTGGCTTTCCCTTATAATGCCATTAGACTTCAAATTTGCAATAATTTCTTTTGTTATCTCCCGCTAACTGTGCGCCATTCGATATGGTCTATAATAAATATTCGAACCCTTGAGTAAACGAATTCTTAAAGAGCCAGTGGTTACCCTTGAAGTAGGAAAACCAGTTATAAAGTTTTGCGAATATTTTGCTAACACAATATTTAGTTTTTCCATATTAGATTTCCACAAATCTGTGGTTGGGGTTAACATTTTTTTTGTTTTTGGAACACAAAACAGACTTACTGCGGTGTAAAGTTGATCCATTTACATTTGCAGTAATTGTTAAAGTAGGATCTTTAAACACATCTCTACCAATAAGAATTTCATTGTGTAAATGTTTCTCATCGATCACGTAAAAAGATCCTCAAATTCAACAAATGTTTCAAGTCTCTCGGTGAATAAGACAGGTTCTCTTCCAATTCCTTGCACCGATAGAAAATGAGCCTCCCTTCTTGCACATATCTGATCAGCAATATCAGATCTTATTAATGAGCAATCTGAACCAGTATCAAGAATACAGCGATACAATTTCCCATTAATGACCACTGGAGTGTAATTGTTTGAAAGCACTGTATCTTTGCAGAGATTAACATTTTTACGTTCAGCCTAGCCCAGCAAGTTGTTTCCTCATGACCAGATTTTCCGCAAAAAGAGCACTTGAAATTTTTTTCCATAGCTTTCTTCGATGTGCTCTGAGCAGCCAGTTCTTTTACCTTGCATTTTTCGGTGCAATTAGTCCTAATATGTCCTTTTTTTCCACACTCAAAGCATCGTCTTTCATCCTCCATTCGTTTACGTTTCAGTGGAACAGGTAACTTAGCATGTACTCCTATAGTGGAAGGTGAACCAAAATGTAAACTATTTTCCTCATGTAAGCGACGTGCTGAAAATTCTTGTTTTCGTAGAGGTTTTTCTCGGGTAGAGGACAGATGGTCAATTAAACTTTGTACTGAAGATGGCATCACAAACGTCAATGAATTTCTCAAACTTACTTCAGATATGCAACCGATGATGATTTTGACGATTTTGTCTTCCGGAATTTCAAAAGGTAGTCTGTTAATTTGGCACACTTTATTGATCACGAAATCAGTATATGAAACGAACTCATTGCTATCGGCATTGGCAACTCTCCGCAATCGTACAACCATATCTGCGTCATTAGAAAATGCATGAACCAAAGAAGCACGTAAATCTGCCTAGCTATAATGTTGATACCCATATTTATCATACCATGATTTTGCTCTTCCAAGCAAAGAAACTTTAATTCTGGGTATGACATCAAAATTTTCCATGCCATCACGCTGTACTCTCGCATCAATATCCGTACACCACTTAAGAATATCAATGCTAGAATGATCTGGGTCAAAACTTGGAAAACCGACCAACTCTTTGCAAGTTTGTTGACGTTGAGTAGCTTCTAATATTTTATTTACAGCGTCCACAGTAATAACAAAATTTTCAGATTTTGTGCTTATAACAGGCTCAGATTCCATTAAATTCATTCAGATTCATTTAAATCATCACTTACCAAACTTGTAGTATTCATATCATGCTCCGCCATCTTGAATTTAACACCAAGAAAAAATTTTCGTTTCTTGAATTTCAAATTCGTTTTCTTGAATTTATTATATAAATCTATTTTTTGTTTTTGTTAATAGACTGGTGAGCAATCCCACTTCTGATGATAGAGTTTAGATTGATTTATTCCAAAAGAAAATTAGTTTTCTACTCATTCAATAGCAATTCTGCACACGAACCTTTTCCTTTCTTCCAAAATCTACTTTTTCTACCCAAAAAGTCTTCTTCCTCCTTTTCTCAATATCCCGTGTGCAGATCTGCCATCTCGCTCTTACTTCAGAAGATTCATGAGCAAGAGAAAAATAAATTTTATTAAACGAAAATAAAATAATTCATAATTTCCACCAAATCATTTTTTTTAATGACATTTAATTCATAGATAAAATAATTGACAAACTAGGAACAGTATTTTGCTCCAACATATATATGCTTTTGCAAATTAGTACCTAGCATTAACAGTTTCATATTCAAATAGCTCTTTTTAATTTGTTGTTTGCTTAAGATAACTGTTTTCTAACTTTATGCAAAAGTAAAGCTTAAGGATTAAATTTATGAGTCCAGGCAATGTTTGAGCCTGTACTTGTTTGCTGAGCAGTAAAGTCGGTATCACGTGATAGGCAATAAAGTGCATATAAAGTTGAAGACGAGTTTATTTTTAAAAGATTTTTTACTTATATTTCGGGGGCGTAAGAACCATTACGTCCTAACATTTTGGTGCCGAAACCCGGGACAGTGGTCCATTTTGAAATATTAAAATAATTCAGCTTTAAAGAAAGTATAAAAGGACAGTGGTCCATTAATTTAATATTACAAATAAAAGTTATTGCTTTGAAGGAAGCAAACGCGGATTATAAGTAAAATCAATCGCGTGACTTATGTCTCCCCTTAACGTGGGAAGTAAATTTGGAATCAGTGAGACTATACAGAAATATCAAGAATGAATTCTGATATTTCTTTATAAAATCACTGTGTTTACTTACATTCAAGGTGTATCATTTAAGTAGAAACATTCATATTTACGTAAATACCATATAAGTAAATAAGTATGTTGCTGTAATGAATACACTGTCTGCAATATCGGTCGAAGTCCCAAATGCAAGATATGCTGAATAACATATTTTGCATTTCAAGGCCAACTGAATTTGAGCTAGAATCGTAGCATAAAATAGAATAAGAAAACTTTTTGTATTCAGTCTTAAGATTCAAGCAGAAAATAAATAACTCTTTTAAGCTGAAGCTTAACCGTGTTTATTATTAAACAAACATAATTCGTGTGTACTAAGCTAATAATTGCAGAAATACTGCAACATTGAACATCGTAAGAGAAGATCTCTTCGCAATAATTTTCTTCGCAACATTCAACTCTGTAAAGCTTCGAAACAATAAAAGTCAACATAACTGCACTGAAAGCTGCAAGCGAAAGAGAACCAATTGAGTTCATCGTGAATATTGCAAGTGGCAAATGAGTGTTTCCTCTAAAGTATTTTCACAGTTGAGAATAAAATGGTTTCTGATGATAAAAGAGATGCTACATCGGAAGCAGAAATTAAAGCAAAGATGGATCAAAAGTTAACAGAGCTAAAGTCATTAAGAGCGTCGACGAAGGGCAACATTTCGCGTATAAAAAACTTAATTGCAAAAATAGGAAATGTTTTGCTATCTGAAGAATTGGAATCTTGGAGTCATATTTTAAGCAAATATTGACGGTTTAGGCAAGTATAGATAAAATTTGCTTTGAAACTGAGAAAGCTGCAAATGTAATTTTAATAGGTGAAGTCGAGGATATTTATATAAGTGCAAAGACGCGAATTATGGAGCTTAGTCCAAATCGACATTCAACTACAACTAATATTAGTATTCTAAATAATGCGACAAGTGTTGCTGTTCCATCTTTGCGACTCCGACGTGACATTGAAATTCCAAAGTTCGATGGAAAATATTCGGAGTTCCCCAAATTCAATACATTATTCAGAAAAATGGTACATAAGGATGAATCGTTGGATAGTTGGGAAAAGTTTTTGATACTTAAAGAGAATTTAGGTTCAATGCCACTTTCAGCAATAGCTGATTTCGATAAAACTAATGAAAATTATCCAAAAGCATTACAACGTTTAAAATAATGCTTTGATAAAAAGGCTCTTATGTTTGAAGAACATATCGCAGCGCTTTTCGAAATCCAAAGGATCTGCGGAACATTTGCGTAATGTTATTGGTACCACTCATGCGCGTTTGAGCGCGATGCTTGCACTTGGAAGCTATGAAGATGTTGCTAACGCTCTTATAATTTTTTTGGTGATGCAAAGGTTAGACGATGAATCGCAAGCCAAATGGGAAGAAGCTGTTGATTATACGAAGCTGTTTTCATAGGAAGAATGTTCAGCGGTGTTATCTCGGCGGTGTCAAACTTTAGAAGCACCAGAGACGAAAACCGTACGAGTGGATACTAAGCAAAATTAAATAAAAGACGTTCATCGAGAATTCAAGCAAAAAACCAATTTCGCCAGGCGAAACACGTCAACTTCTCTTGCTATCGAGCAAATATATTGCAGCATTTGCCACAAAAGTGGACACGATATTTTTGATTGTTCGAAGTTTACGCGTATGACTGCAAGGGAGCGTTATTAAGTAGCGCGCGCTTCGAAGCTGTGCATTGTATGTTTAAAAAAAGGGCATTGGTCCAAACAATGTAAAGCCACAAAGTGTACAACATGCAAACTGTCTCTTCATGTATTGCTACATAGAACCGATGACGCAGTTGCAACTTCAAAGGAAGCAAATGAAATAGAAAATTTAGAATATCCCTCAACGTCAAAGAAACCTGCTATATGTGCGAATTTAAATACCTCAGAACCACAGGAAGTGCTGTTGGAGACTGCGATTATAATGATCAAAAATGTAAGCGGACAATATCATCTGGCACGGGCTATTTTGTATTCGGCCTCACAGGTAAATCTTATGTGTGATTATTTGGAACAGCTTCTAAGACTACCCAAGAAAAAGTGCGCACTAGACGTTAATGGCGTTAGTGGAAGTTATACGAAAAGCACTAAAAAGGTTGAAGCCACTATAAAATTACGAGTAAATGAATATCAAATGGCTCTACAGTTTTATATTTTGCCAAAAATAACAGGAAAAAAGCCTGATGAATTTGTAGATATTTCAGCATGGGATAAACCAAAAAATATAGAACTGGCAGATCCGCGATTCAACATTCCAGCTTTTATTGATATTTTGCTCGGTGCAGAAGTATTTTTGGATTTACTAGCTGTGGGTCAAATTAAGCTTAAAGATGGCTTACCGCGGTTGCAAACAACTACACTTGGCTGGGTGGCATCAGGACTGACGACGGCATATAAAGGTGAACGTGGAAAAGCTCAAAGTCTGATATGCAGTGAATTACACGAAGATTCTCAGGACATACAGCTTAATTATTTGGTGGAACGATTCTGGGAGATGAACCAGATGCCAATTAAAACAGTGGTAAATTCGTAGTAAAAATTCCGTTTAAAGAAAATGTCAATATGCTAGGCGAATCATTTCGTACGGCAGAACGCCGTTTTTTAGCACTAGAAAGGCGACTTAACAAAGATCCAAATACAAAATGAGCGTACGCAGAATTTATTGAAGAATATGTCAGGCTTGGTCATATGTCTAAGGTACTGCCAGGGGATAGTAATAACTTGGAGTATTTTTCACCACATCAATATGTGGTTCGTCCAGATTCTAAATTTACAGTTATTATTAAAAAAGTTGATGTTTTTTTTATTGTTCAGAGGGAACAGAGGGAAGTATAAATAAAAGCGAAGAAACAATATATTTATCATATTTGTTCTTAAGTTTAGAGCACGTTTATATCCAACAAAGTCTTGCCCGATTATGCGATAGAGCCACTGTACTTGGTAAAAAAGGCCAGGAGCACATAGGAATGCATGGGTTCGCTGACGCGTCTGAGAGAGCCTATGGATGCTGTATATACGTATTTTACGTGGATGAAAATAATGGTGTCACCGTACAACTATGGAGTGCAAAATCAAGGATGGCACCCATTAAACCGAAATCCTTGCCGAGATTGGAGTTGATGGCAGCTTATTTACTTGCCACATTGGTGGTAAAAACGCAAGAGAATTTTCCAATCAAAACTGATGCTTTATATTTATGAAGCGATTCAGAGATAGTGCTCGAATGGCAGAGCGCACATCCGTCAACATGGACAACCTTTGTGGCTAAAAGGGTGGCTTCAATACAAGAGACGACTAAACCCGCTGTTTGGAGACATGTTCCATCGCGAGCTAACCCTGCTGATACTATTTCCAGAGGTGCATGTATTGAAGAAATGCTAAACTTTTTTTGGTTCTCAGGTCCGCCATTTCTAAGGGAAAACTGTGAAATATGGCCAGCCAACAAGGTCCGCATCAAATCAGTTGAAGTTAATGAAGAACGACGTAAAAGCGTTACGACGTTACTCATGAACAAGCAAAAGAATTATTTTGTCAATTAGCTAGAAGAGCGAGATAAATTCGTCAAGGTACGTCAAACATTAGCACGGTTACTGACTATCGCTCGGCAAATGAAAGGTTGCCACGGTGAATTGCCCGAGCTTACCACAAAAATGTTAGACGAGGCAACTATCCGGATTGAATATTGCTTGTAGCAGCATTTCTTTGGTACAGAATACCGCGCATTAAAATTAACAGGCTTAAGCGTTTATATTGACAGTTATTATGACGTTGGAATCTTACGAGTTGGAGGACGCTTAAGGAAAGCTGATTTGCCCTATGATGTAAAACATCCAATATTGTTGCCTGGTAACAGTAATTGGGTGCGCTGTTATAATCGCTATATTCATGAAACGAATATGCATGTTGGTACGCAAGCATTGATGGCAATTATTCGACAGCGCTTTTGGATCGTGCATGCTAGAAATATGGTGAGATCGGTAACGACAAGGTGTTTGCGATGTTTTAAATGCCGACCACATCTTGAGCAACAAGTAATGGGAAACTTACCAATCGAAAGAGTTAATGTGGCCAAACCTTTTACGTCGACTTTTGTGGTCCAGTGATGACAATAGCGAAGCAAAGAGGAGTACGTATCACTAAAAGCTATATTGCTGTATTTATATGCTTTGCAACAAAGGAGGTTCATATGGAGGTGGTTTCCGACTTGTCTTCACAAGCATTCATCGCGGCATTGAGGAGATTTTTAGCACGTAGGGGCCTATGCCAACACATATTTTGCGATAACGGCACCAATTTCGTTTGAGCTCGCCATGCATTAAAATAATTCCGCGAAACATTTTATGAACAACAATCCCAAGGTAAAATTTCAAAATATTGTGTTACTAATAATATTGATTTTTGCCCCATACCACCACACTCCCCCCACTTTTGCGGACTGTGGGAGGCAGCGGTGAAATCAGCCAAATACCACTTGACACGTATATTGGGTGAGTCGTTCTTGAGTTTCGAAGAGCTGGCTATGGTAGTTGCAGAAATCGAGGCGGTTTTGAATTCGCTACTATTGACGGTGATGTCCACTGATCCGAATGATGAAGTTGCCATAACACCAGCGCACTTTTTAACAGGTGGACCACAAGTTGGTATAACTGAGCCAACTGTTGAAAGCGAGAAGATATTTTTGCTGAATCGCTGGTCACGTATACTGAGTGAGTCGTTCTTGAGTTTCGAAGAGCTGGCCAGGGCAGTTGCAGAAATCGAGGCGGTTTTGAATTCGCTACTATTGACGGTGATGTCCACTGATCCGAATGATGAAGTTGCAATAACACCAGCGCACTTTTTAACAGGTGGACCACAAGTTGGTATAACTGAGCCAACTGTTGAAAACGAGAAGATATCTTTGCTGAATCGCTGGTTACGTGTCAAAGCCATACAGCAGCATTTTTGGAAGCGATGGTCAACTGAGTATCTGCACGAATTGCAGCGAAAAACAAAGTGGACTTCAAGAAGGCGGAATGTAGCAGAAGGCGAATTAGTATTGGTGTCAGAAGAGAATTTGCCCCAAAACAATGGTTAATGGGGAGAGTAACAAAAGCAATTGCAGATAAAGCAGGTCATGGTCGATGTCCATACTAAAAAGGGATGTTTTCGACGCGCTATATATAAAGTAGCTCCAATTAAAGTCTTCGAGTAAAGGTGGTTGATGTGTTGGCAGACACATCAAGGGCGCCGGCATATTGCGTATTGAAAATTGTTTCAAAAAACCGGCATTTCCAACTAAATCAAAATAATTAACTTTTGGTCTTTTGATTTTTATAGAACTTCTTATTTTCTGTTAGAATCTTTAAAAAAAATTAAAAATAGTTGAAAATTGGCAGAGCTATAGCGCTTTTTATGAGAAAAAAACAAAACTAATTTTCTGAAAAACCCCACCTTTTTTTTGGCTTGAAAGTTTATTTTGGACTTGTACTAATATAAGAAAGAGATGATATGAGTTTAATGCTCGACTAGAGAAATTTGAGGTGAGGAGAATTTTTTTTCCAAAAAAAAAATATACTTATTTGTTTCAACCTTGCAAGCCATCTCTGATACTACTACTTTCAGCTTGTTTTTAATAAATACATCATTTAGTACCGTTCTTTCTCTTTAAAATGAGCTTTCAAGTGGTAATCTGCGATGTTTCCTCGCAAAGTTACAGCCATTCGAAAAATACATGAATTTGGTCCCCAACGATCGAGATGAAATAAATTTGTATCCGGTTGGTTAATATTGTTTGGTTCTTCTCACCTCAAATGTCTCCAAGCGCGCATTAAATTCATATCATCTTTTTCTTATATTTGTACAAGTTCAAAATAAAATTTTAAGCGAAGAAAAAGGTGGGGTTTTTCAGAAAATTACTTACTTACTTACTTGAGTGGCCATAACAACCCGTTACCGGGTTACGGCCGACCTCAAAAGCTCTCTCCAGGCGCCTCTGCTTTGCGCACGCCTTCTCCAATCATTCACACCAAGCGTGGATAGGGTTTCCTCGGCTTGGTCTTTCCATCGGAGGCATGGTCTTCCTCTTCGTCGTCGCCCAGCGGCTTCCGCATCAAACACCTTTTTCGCCGGAGCTTCTTCGTCCATACGCACAACATGTCCCAGCCAGCGCAGACGTTGAATAGTGATGCGCTTGACTATGTCAATGTCAGCGTAGAGCTCGTACAGTTCGTGGTTCATTCGAATACGGTAGTCGTCGCCGACGTGAACAGGACCGAAGATTTTGCGAAGAATTTTTCTTTCAAACACCCCAAGCGTGGCTGCATCAGTCTGCGACACAACCCATGCTTCTGCGCCGTAAAGTAGCACGGGTAAGATGAGCGTCTTGTAGAGTGTCAGTTTTGTCGGGCGAGAGAGGTCTCTACTACTCAATTGCTTACTGAGACCATAGTAACACCTATTAGCAAAAGTTAGTCTTCGCTTTATCTCCAGGCTGACATCGTTTTGAGTGTTCACGGCGGTGCCAAGATAGGTGAATTCCTTGACAACTTCGAAAGTATAGTTGTTCGCAGTAACAAAGGATCCAATACGCCGCGTCTCCCTGTTTGTGGACAGCATATACTTTGTTTTGCCCTCGTTCACCGTCAAACCCACTTTCGCTGACTCTTTTTCGATAGCAGAGAACGCAGCAGTAACATCTCGCTTACAACGTCCAATGATATCAATATCATCGGCATATGCAAGGAGCTGGACACTTTTGTAGAAAATAGTGCCACTACGATGTACACTGGCTCTTCGCAACACCCCTTCCATCACAAAGTTGAAGAGGTTGCAGGATAATGGATCGCCCTGTCTGAAACCTCGTTCGGTATCAAATGGTTCGGAGAGGTTCCTTCCTACTCTGACGGAGCTGGCTGTGTTGCTCAACGTCATTCTGCAAAGCCGCACCAGCTTCGCAGGTATACCGAACTCAGACATGGTGGCATACAGGAAATCCCGTATCGGGCTATCGAAAGCTGCTTTAAAATCGATAAAGAGATGATGGGTATCGATCTGTTTTTCGTGGGTTTTTTCCAGGATTTGACGTAGTGTGAAGATCTGGTCTATGGTGGACTTACCAGGTCTAAAGCCGCACTGATAAGGCCCAATCCGTGTGTTGGCAAACGGCTTAAGTCTTTCACACAGTACAGTCGACAGGACCTTGTAAGAGATGGCAAGAAGACTGATTCCCCGGTTGTTAGCGCAGATTGTCGGGTCACCTTTCTTCAGTACAGGACAAAGGACACTGAGATTCCAATCGTCGGGCATGCTTTCAACTAGCCATATTTTGCAAATGAGTTGATGCATACACCCTATCAGCTCATCGCCGCCGGTCTTGAACAATTCAGCTGGCAGGCCATCGGCACCAGCCGCTTTGTTGTTCTTAAGTCGTTGGATCACAACTCGTACCGCGTCATGGCTAGGTGGTGGTACGTCCACACCATCGTCGTTGATTGGTGGCATCGGGTTAATTTCTCCAAAGGCGGGATTGGTGGAGTCATCGCCAGCAAGCAGCTTGGAAAAGTGTTCCCTCCATAATCTCAGTGTACCCTGCGTATCCGTAACCAGATTTCCATGTTCATCTTTACAGGTTGATGCTCCGGGCTTGAAACCTTGGGTCAGACGCTTGACTTGTTGGTAAAATTTTCGAGCATCATTCCTGCCCCGTAACACTTCGAGTTTCTCACGCTCGTGCCTTTCCTGCTCTCGCTTCTTGCGTCTGAAAAGGCGCCTCTCATCCTTTCTCTTTTCCCGGTAGTTTTCGTGCACGGCTCGCGTTGCTGCTGACTGCAGGGTTCTTTTGTAGGCGGCGTTTTTCACTGCAGTAGCTTCGCGACACTCCTGGTCATACCATTGATTTCGCGGAAGTGGGCGTCGGAAACCAATGACTTCCTCAGCGGCAGACCGCATGGAGCGGGATATATGCGCCCAAAGTCCACCGGCATCATTGGGTAGAGAGTCAGGTTGAAGGAGCAGTTCTGAGAGGCGAGCGGAATAGGCTTCGGCCGTCCGATGTGATTGCAGCTTAGCGACGTCCAGCTTTCGTTGCGTACCAGAGCATACATCCTTTGCATTGCACAGCCGCATGCGTATCTTGGATGCAACAAGATAATGATCGGAGTCAATATTGACTCCCCGGAACGTACGAACATCTAGCACGCTGGAAGCATGCCTTCCGTCGATCACAACATGATCGATTTGGTTGCGTGTTTCTGATCAAGGGACAGCCAGGTGGCCTTGTGGATATCGAGGTGTTGAAATCTGGTGCTACTTACTACCATGTTTCGCGCCGCGGCGAAGTCAATCAGCCGTAGACCGTTGTTTGAGGTGGTCTCGTGAAGGCTGAACTGATCGACAGTGGAGCCAAATATACCTTCTCTTCCGACCTTTCCGTTGAAATCCCCGAGTAAAATTTTAACGTCGTGGGCCGGGCAGCGGTCGTATACTTCCTCGAGTCTCGCACAGAAGGCATCTTTGACAGCATCGTTCTTTTCCTCCGTCGGGGCGTGCGCGCAAGTCAGGCTGATGTTAAAAAATCGAGCCTTGACGCGGATCGTAGCCAACCTTTCGCTCACAGGTGTGAACCTGGAGATATGGTGACGACGTCTCATGCTTACTACGAATCCGCATCCCAATTCGCGCCTCTCCGCATGGCAGTTGTAGTAGATATCGCAACTTGCTTGTTTAGAGCAACCTTGTCCTATCCATCTTATTTCCTGGATGGTGGTGATGTCAGCCTTAATTTTTCCGAGGACATCCGCCAATTCGATAGAAGCACCTTCCCTATTGAGGGTCCGGATATTCCAGGTGCATATCCTTTAATCATAGTCCTTTTTTCGTTTGCAGTGGTCGTCAACGTTGAGGGGTTCTGTATCCGAGGCTTTTTTAGTCTTCATTGGAATGTTTTTTTTACGTGGCGGATACCAAACCCTGCCCACAACCCAATATACTTCCAGGGAGGACACGCTGCACACATTCGCTCACTATCTCCGCATCCGCTAAGATAGCTACCCAGATGGAGCCGCGGGGAGGCTGTGTGTCAACTTGCTAATGGTTGGCTCAGAGATCGCTCTGGCAATCCCCAGGTGGAAAGCAATCAGAAACTTTACTCTGATCAACCAAAAGCCAATCCATCCATTCAGAAAATTAGCTTTGATTTTTCTCATCAAACGCGCAATAACTCTGCCAATTTTCAACTATTTTGAATTTTTTTTAAAGATTCTAACAGAGAATAAGAACTTCTATAAGAATCAAAAGATAAAAGTTAATTATTTTGATTTGGATGGAAATGCCGTTTTTTTGAAACAATTTTCAGCCTAAAATGGGCATAACTTAAGATGGCCATAACTTCATAAAAAATTTTTTTTAATCAAATCGGGGAAATATGGGTCCCCTTATATCCTTTGAAAATGAACATATTTAATCGGCAACCAATTCCGTAAAATGAAATAATCCACGTGCATGGTTTGGGATGGATTTGGTCTTTTGTAAATTAGTACCTAGCATTAACAGTTTTATATTCCAATAGCTCTCTTTATTTTGTTGTTTGCTTAAGATAACTGTTTTTTAACTTTATGCAAAAGTAAAGCTTAAGAATTAAATTTATGTAAAATCGGTATCACGTGATAGACAATAAAGTGCATATAATGTTGAAGACGCGTTTTATTTTTAAAAGATTTTTTTATATTTCGGGGGCGTAAAACCATTACGTCCTAACAGTACGAACTACACTCGGTTTCGCAAAGGATTTAAGTTCTTTTGGAGTTCTAAAATCCGCTCTAATAACAAAATATAAAAACAATTTAACGGTAGTCAGCTCCACACTCAACTTTCAGTTTTCACCCAAAGAAACTTATCCATCACTAATTACAAAGACAAAATACTAAATTTAATCACACAATTAAATAAAATTCAAATAGGAGAATTGGGAGCGTCAGCAACATCAGGTCAGAAAACAGCAATATCAAAAATTAATGAAAAATATGCCTTAACAATATTTAAAAACGGATTGGATGATCACTACAAAAACAAGTTATTTGCAGCACAACCCACTGATTTTGGTAATGCGGTAAATTTGGCACTAGAGTTGAAGCAAAACAATAAATTAAATAGCACAAGAGTCTTTACCTACAACAAAAATAAAAGCTAACGTTACAACCAGCAAACAAACAGTAACCAAAGTCAAAAGAAAAATTACCATCCTCATAGAGAAAATAGAAACATTAACAATTTCAACAGATACAACAATTTTAATAGAAATAACAACAACAATTACAATTATAGAAGTAATAACAATCCCCAAAGACGGAACAGCAACAGCAACCGAAACAATTTCAACAACAATAGGAATACCAATTTCAAGAACAATAGGAACAACAATTTTCGATATAATAACCGAAACAATAATCACATTAGACACATATGTAAATGTACAGGGAAAAGCAAACGGTCCGAAGTACAACCAACAACCTCTGGAAGGCCATTAGTAAAACAGACTAAGATAATTTACTCCCTACCAGCACATCCAACAAATTACATTACACTGAAATGTGCCAAGATGAATAAAACCCTAACGTTCTTAATCGATATATGGTAAGCGCAGACATTTCAAACTGAAAATCACATATCTAGACCAGGGGTTCTTAAACTTATGTAGTCCGAGGATCCCCTATCGAGCTAAATTTTTTTTGCGGACCCCATTCCAACTGTAGACATTTGACGTCGTTCCTAAACCTACTTTCTGGCTTTCTTGCCAACCGTTCGGTTTTCACCCAGACAGTCTGGTTTTTTAAAGTTTTGTCCGGTTGTCAAACTCAATCAGACATAAAATGTCCAGTATGACACTCATACCATTACTATATTTCTCTGTATTTTAACAAATCTTGCGCAAACATTTTTTATTTGGATTTTCATGTCATGTAATGCAAATCTAAATGTAAAACTCAAATGAATACAAATTGTGGAAATGTTAAAGAATTAAAATAGTTACAAGTAAAAATATGTACATTAAACTCAGACAAATATTTCTTGGTCAAAATAGAGCTTAGAGAATAGATTGTTTTTTTTCCAATTTTTTTTAATAAATAATACATACATATAATAATAGCTTATAATGAAAATTATTTTTTTGGTGACTATTGATTATTTTATAAACTAAATTTGTTATATTTTCTTATATAGAAGTTTTTATTTAATGAGATGGATGATGTTGTTTTCTTGAAACCAAATCCACAATGTCCGGCTCTATATTCGAAATTTTTATCCTCAGGTCTGCTTCTACATTAAGCTTGTTTCTATACTTTGATTTTACACATAAAAGTACCGAAAAAGCCTGTTCACACAAATATGTTGCACAAAACGGAATCAAGTTTTGGAGGGCCTTATTTGCAAGTGCAGGGTAATCGAGTTTTAGTAGTAACCAAAAGTTAGTTAGTTCAATTTTATTGAACTTTATTTTCAAAGACGTATCGCAAGAGATATCCAGAAGCATATCTTGCTCTAATGTCAATAATTGCTTAGCATTACTAACATCCGTATTGAATGGGTCCCTGATCCAGTCGTTGCCAGAATCAGGACAGGGAAAATACTTCCGGAAGCTGCTTTTTAGAGCCAATAAATGTTCGACAAAAAGCAACCGCGTTTCATTATCGACCTCTTTATTAGAAAATTCTAAGTTGCTGAGTGTTGGAAAAGACTCATACACACAATTTTGAATGCGTATTGACCATAATTCAATTTTTTTTTATAATCGCTTCTATTTTATCTTCAACTTTAAATTTATTTGAAGGTGCACCTTGTAGGCTCAAATTTTGCTCATTCAAATAACAAAAAATATCAGTCAAGAAAGCAATCTTAGCTAACCAGAGAAAATCATTAAAACATTCTTTCAGTTCAAATTGCGTTTCCATTAAAAATAATCTTATTTCGTCACGAAGTTCAAAAAGGCGATTGAGTACTTTCCCTCGTGACAACCAACGTCTTTTCTGTGTAATAATAGTTGTTTATGTTGACTCCCCATCTCCTCGCACAAAACTTTGAAAACACGGGAATTAAGTGGGCGAGCATTAATGAAATTGACAGCTTTAACTACTTCATCCAATATTTTTTTCAAATCTGTTGACATATTTTTAGAAGCTAATGATTCCCTGTGTATGCAGCAATGGTTCCAAACGACCTGAGGTGCTACATCTTTAATAAAAGCAATCAATCCAGTTCTTGCACCATCAGTGCAAATTCCAACACATTTTGACCACTGAATTCCATTTTCAGTTATAAAATGGTTCAAAGTGTTAAATATGGTCTTAGCTGTAGTACACGATGGTAGGGAATCACAAAATAACAAATCCTCTTGAATTTTAAATTCAAATTCATATCTAATAAATGCTAACAAATTAGCATTGGTGACATGGTAGAGACATCGGTACTCTCATCTAATTGCAGTGAGTAATATTGACTGTTCTTGACCGTATCGTTCGATAAGGAAATCAAATTTAAATCTTTTGTTGCTTAAGTCCCAAACATTGTATTTGCTATTGCTTTTGCAGCAGGAAGAATTACTTGTTCTGCTATATTGTGAGGTTTTCCAGCTTTTGCTACTAGTAGGGATACTTCATATGATGCTTTTACTGCTTTTTTGCTGATACTACCAGTTGCGGTATTTTGCATAAGATTTTGACTTGAAACAAGTTCTTGTTTTCTGATTTTTAAAAAATCGATAGACTAACTAATGTGCTCACTATGCTTTGTTTCCAAATGACGTCGGCGTTTGGCGGGTTTCATGCATTCATTTGATAAGCCTTCGCGACATAACACATATAAAGGCCTTTCTAAATCTTCTTTGCTTACAGTAGTAAATCCAAATGATAAATACTCATCACAGTACTTTCTAGTTTCACGTTTCTTGATGGAGGTTGATGGTCTCTCATCAGAATCGCTTTCACCTATATCTTGTTTGAGTATAGATCCAGTTTTTAGCCAACGATCGATTTTAAGGCTCAAATTCTGAATTAACGTATGACTACAAAACTATAAATGACAAATAGCGTTTTTAAAATATATAATACAAAATTAAAGTTGGATAAAATACTTTTTAAAAGGATTTAATATGGTATACTAAATGTAACAGCTGCAGAAAAGTTTGATTTTGTAAAATTGTATGATGCTAAAATTGTTTCGCGGACCCCTAGTTCAAGAATCGCTGGTCTATATGAATAATTCACAATTAACTTTATGTGTTGCAATTTGCTGAGCCCTGAATTAGGAAAATATTTGTAACCCGATATTTTTGCAGAAAGCTGAGTGTCTTGAAAATCATGAATAATTTTAATGTTGACATTTCTTTAGCTGTCCTCTGTTCGCGAATCATTTATTACCGTGTTGAAGAAAAAAAAAAAACCCAAACAAGTTAAAAATATTAAGCTCATAAGCTACTTTTTAATCTCAATGTGGTCATTGAAACTTGTATGATAACATTGTCTAAAATTTTCTTTAAATACATTATAAATAAAATTGACCCCTTTAGACATATAAACTCACTTTCAAATCATACCTTAATACTTACAGTTTTTTCCGTGTTATGTTTTGAGTTTATGTCTTGGTCATTCAGTTTTATCCTTCGACCACGTCTTGGAGTAATATCTGGATTTCTCTGCCTAAAATCTGCTATTATCCTTTTAACATCTTTAAACACTCCTTGTCGTCCAACAGATTGATTTTTATATTCAGTCTCGGATTTTGTAGTTGCTGATTCCAATTCAGGATGAAACTGATACTTCTCCATAGCATGGTTGCTTGGCAAAATATTTCCAGAAACTAAAATACTACAAATAAAATAAGATTTAGTATGTACATTAGACATGTTCAAAAAAATCTCATGTTTTAGAATTTTTCGGGAACACTCGAAATTCGAAAATTTATTCCTCAAAAGTAGAGTAACTTCGGGTATTGTTATATGGGTATTTTTTTTTACATTACTCGTAACTTTTATAGCATAGCTTCTACTTCTTCATGTATTATATTTTGTTGATGCATTGCGCAATATATAACGACTTTGGAGCTTTATATTGTAAGCCAGTCTGAAGCTATTTCAACAAAATGGAAAAAAGCCTTTATTTATTTTGGGCTTAATTTACACATGAAATGCACACAAATTAAATCTCGACTTGTGGCGAATTCAATTTCACCACACTGAGATCACAAACAGTGAATGCGAACGCACAAAACCTAGCAGCACGTATCTTTTCCCGTTACTGCTATGTTGACAAAAAAATTTCTGTCGAAAGTTGTTTATTTAAGGAAATATGATGGCATATCACATTACCCGACCATATCACAATGTCCGAAGTTACTCTATATAATTTCCACTTTCACGAAAAAGCGTGGTAACATACTTTAAAACCCGTTATCTACAGAGTTCAACTTTTTGAATCGATTTTTTAAAATAATTTTTATGTGGAGTTTTCTAAGCTACAAATTTGATTTGAACTATTTTTCGATATCAATGACCGTTAACGAGATTTTCATGAAAAACTGTTTTTGGCGACCTTTGAGACCGTGTAAAACTTTTAGCGGCACACGTATCGATGGGAACATTTTGGATATTGTTTAGAGCCACAAAAGGCAGGTTCATACGAAAATCCAGCTTTCCACTAATTTTTCCAAAGCTAAATGCTTTATTCCCTGGACTATTTCCCATGACTATATCTTAAAATTATAAGCCACTCAAGAAAAAAAAAAACAAGTGTGCTTTAGACCACACGACTGAAGTATATACTTCCTTAGCTCTATCTATATGTATGTATATTAGGGTGGTTCTTAAGAAAAAAATTGGGGACGACCTTCAATCGGTTCGAAATAGGATAAAAAAAATTTTAATTTTTCATCTAGGTATAATAATAGCTTTGTACAAAAGAACTTTATATTCAAGGCTGAGTTTTGAATGTTTATGCAAAAGCCAAATAATGCTTGATGCTTTTAACTTCATTTGAATTTTTTTCTTTTCAATGTGACTTTTCCAAGTAAGGCGTCTGTGGAGGTGCATACCTAAGTATTTAACTTCAGTGCTCTGAGGTATTGCGGTGTTATTTAGGTGAACTGTGGGGCGAGTCTTTTTATTGAGTGTAAAAGTTACATGTTTACTTTTTTGCTCGTTTACATTTATTCGCCAGTTTAAAAGCCATGTTTCAACTAGACGCATATGTTTTTCGAGGGTATGTGACGCACTATGAGGGTCTGCGTGACAAGACAAAATTGCAGTGTCATCAGCAAAAGTAGATGTAAGCACAGAGTTGTTTGTTGGCAAGTCAGAAGTGTAAATTAGGTAAAGAATTGGGCCAAGAACACTACCTTGTGGTACGCCTCCAACGTCAACGTCATCTGAAATGTAGTCGTTGCATTTTACCCTGAGCCTTCGTCCTGTAAGGTTGGATCCTAGTAAAGCATGTGTATTTTAAGGGAGTCATTTTTTTATTTTGTGTATAAGTCCATCGTGCCACACCTTATCAAAAGCTTGAGCTACATCTAGAAACACTGCTGAGCAATATTTTTTTTCTTCATATGTCTTTCCAATTTTTGCTATTATCCTGTGAACTTGCTCTATAGTTCCATGTTTTTTGCGGAAACCAAATTGGTGCTGAGGTTTTATGTTGAGTTGGTTCATGTGGGGCAAAATTTTCGAGAGCAGCATCTTTTCAAAAAGTTTTGATGTGGTTGGCAACAAGCTTATTGGCCGATATGATGAAACTTGTGTGGGATTTTTCCCAGGCTTAGAAATCATTGTGATTTGAGACATCTTCCAGCTTTTTGGGTAGTGGCCCAATCGAGTAATAGCGTTAAAAATTATGGTTAGGTGTCTGACTGCACAGTAAGGTAATTCAATAAGCATATTAGCAGTTATTAGGTCATGACCTGGTGCTTTTTTCTTGTTCAGTTGAGTTTTTATGTATGAATGAACGTCTTTAGTTGTGAAGCGCAACAAAATTTGTCTCATATTTTGAGTTGCTTGTGGTTGCTTGCCCTCTTTCTTCGTTACTTCTAGCCCAGCAACCATTGCTTAGTCTAATGGGAGAATCTATGTCAGTAGGTTTTTTCATACTTTTGATGGCCTTCCATAAGGAGTAGTTCGAAGACTCTAGCGGGCTCAGCTTTTTTATGTAAGAGTCTATGCCTCTTTCAGACTCTTCTCGGAGGGCATTTCTCAATTGAAGTTTGGCTAAGGTTAGTTTATGTTTAAGTGTAGGTGACCCGACTTCTTGCCATAGTCGCCTGAGGCGTCTTTTTTCCTCCACTAAACGTTCTATTTGTGAGGAGTTGAGGCGTTGCTTTATATAGATTGGTTGCACAGGAGTGACATGAAGAGCAGCTGATACAAGCATGCTGTTATATAATTGTATGGCTGATTCCAGCTCCTCCGAGTCTTTAAGGCTAACATCATTACGAAGATGACTACTAATGTATTTTTTATATTTAAGCCAATTCGTTTTATTTGTTGTAAGCCCTTTGGGTGTCTGCATCAGCTCTACATATTTATGCAGATGCAAAATGACAGGAGAATGGTCTGAGCTCAAGTCAAAACATGATTCAGCAGAAATTTGCCTCTTGTTGACTCCTTTTTTAATTGCAAAATCCATAAGATCTGGAGTCTTTTGAAGGTCTGATGGCCAATAAGTTGGCTGACCAGTGGAGACATAATCAAGTCCATTGCGGCGGTTGGCAAGTGAAAGCCAAAGTGCTTTGCCTTTTGGATTGATAAGTCGTGAACCCCATATAGTCACCAGCAGCTACGAATTTTGATCCTAGTGAATTAAAAAAGTGGTCAAACTGGGCTGTTGTAATCTTATATCTTGGCGGACAGTATACAGCTGAAACTGTTACTTTGTCATCCCAACATTGTAAGGAAATCGACGTAGCTTGAAGGTAGTCTCTCTCATACTGCTCGAATTCATAGTGCTTTATACGATTTTTAATGAGTATTCCTGTACCTCCTCGTGCTTTACCATCAGGGTGACAGGTTTTGTAGAATTTATAACCTTCAATTTTAAAATTGTGCATGAGAGTCAGATGTCTTTCAGAAATTAGTAAAATATCAATTTCGTTGTTGCAAAGAAAGTTTCTAATTTCTAATTCATGTTGGCTTACGCCGTTTGCATTCCAATGACATATTTTGAGTGTGTTCATTTGTTTCCAATCAAAACTTTCATAAGTTGGTTTTGATTGTTCATCATCTCATGCATCATTGTCTGCATTGTTGTCATGAACTGGGTCATGCATTGCGTGAGCGTCATATGCAAGGTCTCAATATTTTGAGAACTACTTATGATATTTGCAGGTTTATCCTGACTAGATTTAAGCACGTTAGCGTAGGTCTGACCCGATATGTTGGACAAGTTGGTAGGTACTATGTTATTTGTAAAAGTCTGCATGACTTGGGTAAGTGGATTTCGAACTATTTCCGTGTGTAAGAGCATTTTGTTTTTTAATTCAGCATATACGAGACAACCCCTGTAGTAAGCTGTGTGGTTAACTCCGCAATTATTGCATTTTTTTGTAGTAGCGTCTTTTTTGTCGGTAGTGCATGCGGACGAAGGGTGAAAGTCGCCACAAGCAACACAAATAGTACGAAGAGTACAATATCATTTGGTGTGGCCAAACTCCTGGCAGTTTGTGCATTGCACAGGACTCATGCGTTTATGGGGCTCCTCAACGGATATTCTGCGATTTATTAAGTAGCGCAGATTATAAATAGGATAGACATTGTTTTTTCCCATTTTTCGTGCGTCTGGTTCAAGTTCCACACGAAAAAGCGGCTGGGGGATTTTATTTTTATTCATAATATTGAAAATTGATTTAGGAATAAATCCGGCATTAATTAGAGCTTCTTTAATTTCAATTTGTTCTACGTCGGGTTCTATGCCTTTCAATATAACTGTTAGACTTCGACTGTTCAGTCTTCGACTAAATGCCAATCGTGACGGTCGATAATGTTAAGATCGCGTTGCTCTGTTTGCTCTAATGCAATCGCGAAAGAAAGTGCACTAAACTGCAATGTTTGCAAAAATTATATTCATACTGCCTGTTTAAATATAAAAGACAGTAAATTTCTTGATATATTAAAACTTCAGCCTAGTTTTGTGTTTAATTGTAACACTTGTCGTGACTCGGGAACGAATTTGGTATCCGTTGTTGTTGCCTTAATTGCTGAAGTCAAAGAACTTAAATTAAAAATTTGTGAGTTTTTGCCTATTGAAGGTGACGTTGTTGGTGTAGCTCGCAATATAAGTAAAAATATGAAGCTCAATTATAAACAGTTGACAAATAATGCATTTCATACTGGTGTTTCCAGGATTGCTGTTGATGAATCATCCAACAATGCATCACTTGCTGTTTTGCCTATGCTCAATTTAAATAAAATTGCAATGCTAATAAAAAATTGGTTTCGATGTCTGCGCCTACACAGTCTATTGCTGTTGCTGTTCTGCCTGTTCCTCCTGCATCTTCTCATTCTAAAACCGGTTTTGAGAATACAACTGATTGTGTTTTAAATGAAATTACTGATCTGACTGAGACTACTGCTCCAATGTCTCTTCATTTGCATGCGGCTGCTGCTATGCCTGATGTTCCTGCTTCTTCTTCTTCTTCTATAACCGGTTTAGAGAAATCTAACAATGTTGATCCCGCAATGCTCTCTCCTGCTCCTATGCTTAGTGGCTCTGCTTCTGGTTGTGATGTTGATGATAATGCTGCTGTTGTTGCTAATTCTAATGGTTGGATTAATGTTAGAAGAAAATTAAAAAATAAACGCAAATTTGTTATGGGCCAAGCTGAAAATGCTGATCTTGAAGTTGTGGTTAAAAAAAAAATGGGTTCATCTTGCATCTTTCAAACCAAACATTTCAGTTAAAGATATTACCTCGTATGTTGAGAAGCACACTGGTATCTCTAGCAATTTCATTGATTGTAGAATTTTAATTAAAAATGATGCATCATTTGATGAACTAAAATGGGTCAATTTCAAGCTTGGTGTGCCACAACAATTTTTTGGCAAATTGCTTATTCCTGATTTGTGGCCTACTGGTGTAAAGATTCGTCCCTTTGAAAATTTTCGAAGAGTGAAGGACTCCCAAATAGTGAAATAGTACCTGCTTCACTAAATTTAGTGACTCAATTTGATGCGAATTCGTTAAAGATCTATTTTCAAAACATGTCTGGGATACGAACTAAAACCAATGCTGTTCGTGCTGCTAGTTTGCATTGTGACTACGATGTATATGTCTTAATTGAAACTTGGCTAAATGCTGATTTCTATGATTTCGAAGAGTGAAGGACTCCCGAATAGTGAAATAGTACCTGCTTCACTAAATTTAGTGACTCAATTTGATGCGAATTCGTTAAAGATCTATTTTCAAACATGTCTGAGATGCGAACTAAAACCAATGCTGTTCGTGCTGCTAATTTGCATTGTGACTACGATGTATATGTCTTAATTGAAACTTGGCTAAATGCTGATTTCTATGATAGTGAGGTTTTTGATTTAAATTTATTTATGGTTTATAGTAAAGATAGGGATCCTATCAAAACTGGTTGCCTAAGAGGTGGGAGGGTTTTGATAGCTATTAGGCGCTCTTTAAGCTCTAATTATGTTAAACTTGATAATGCTGATTCCCTTCTGGATCAGCTTTGTGTGTCCATTCAGAATGGGAATAATTTGCTTTACATTTGTGCTTCTTACATTCCACCAAATAGCTCTTTGGATCTTTATGCGGCCCATATTGACAATATTTTGCAATTGCCTATGGAAAATGAATCTCATATGTGTATTTTGGGTGACTTCAATTTATGCGATATTAATTGGACATCAATGAATGATGATCGGTATTTAATTTCAAAAAACGTAAACAAATTGCATGAGATTTATGCAATCGATGGCTTTTTCAGCCTTGATTTGATGCAGATAAACTTTTGCAGCAATAAATTAAGTAGGATTCTTGATCTCATTTTTATTAGTAACAATGTTAAATACAATTTGATTGAGTGTCCTTTCCCAATTTCAGAATCGGATATGCATCATGTTCCGATTATTTTAAAAAGTCCGTGATGCAAACCTAAGAAATTTCAATTTTCATAGTTGCAATTTTGATATTTTGGAAAATGAATTTGAATCCATAAGCTGGTCTAGCATTTTTGATTGCAATGATTTAAACTTTTGCTTTAATAGTTTTAAAGATAATATTTTTACTATTTGCTCTAGACATATCCTTTTTGTTCCCAAAAAAGTCCATAAATTGCCATGGTATTCTAAGGGACTGAAAAGGTTGAAAAATTTACGTAATAAATTTTGGAAACTATTTAAAGAGACAAATCATCCATTGCACCAAAGTAAATACCTCCATCATATGAAAGAGTTGAATTTTTTAAATAAATTTTTATATAAGAAATATGTAACAAATTTTGAGGCTAATATAAAAAGTAACCCAAAATCATTTTGGAATTTTATAAGCTTTAGGAAAACTCGTTCTTCTGTTCCTTCCAGTATGTCACTTAATGGTGTTTCATCAAACTCGCTGAATGACTCTGTGAATCTTTTTGCAAAATTCTTTGAATCAAATTTTGCAATAAAAAATTCTGTCTTTGGTCCGATAGTCCTTGAGAAAATCTAACCATTGATTGATTTTGGCACGCTCCAGCTAACGTTGGAGGACATTATCTGTGGTATAGCGGACTTAAAAAATTCCCAAAAATCGGACGTTGATGGCATATGCCCTTATCTTTTTAAAAAATGCTTTAAAACTTTGTCCGTTCCTTTATGCATGATATTTAATAAATAGTTAGAAATGGGTAACTTAATTGATGCCTGGAAGGTAGCATTTGTCAGTCCTATCTATAAAAGTGGCAACAAAAACAATGTTTCCAATTATCGACCGATATCAAAATTGTCGACAATTTCTAAACTATTTGAAGGTGTTGTAAAAAAGAAAATTTTCTTCGCTGCTAAGAGCTCTATTAGTCAAATGCAACATAGCTTTTATCCTGGCCGCTCTACTGTCACTAATTTGGCAGTTTTCTCCAATTATTGCATTTCTGCATTTTCAAATGGTCTTCAAGTTAACACGATTTATACGGATTTTTCGAAAGCTTTCGATAAAGTTCCACATAATGTGCTTATTGCGAAATTGTCGAAGCTTGGCTTCCACTCAAAATTTTTGAATTGGCTTAGTTCTTATCTGTCAATTCTAAATCTTTTATTGCGACATCCGGTGTACCACAGGGTAGCATTTTAGGCCCGCTTCAATTTATTTTATTTCTAAATTATATTTGCTCTTGTTTTACGAAAGCGAAATTCTTACTCTATGCTGATGATCTGAAATTATTTCTTGAAATCCGTAGTAGTAGTGATATACAGGGTGTTTTTTTTAGAGGTATAGAGCTTCGAATTGAAATAAAACACAAGAAAATCGTTTTAGTGTCCATCAATTTGGCTTTATTGGAAGGATAATTTTATGCCATTAATGTTTAAATATGATTTCGGGCTGGCTCGAATAAAGCCAATTCTACAGGTCCAATTTTGAACCACTTTTTCGAGCATATGGGGCCGTATGTCGGCAATAACGCCACGAATGTTGGCTTCCAAGTCCCCTAACGTTTCTGGTTTGTTGGCGTAGACGAGCGACTTCACATATCCCCAAAGAAAATAATCCAATGGTGTCAAATCACACGATCTTGGTGGCCAATTGACAGGTCCATTCCGCGAAATTATGCGCTCATCGAATGTTTCCTTCAATAAATTGATTGTGACGTGCGCTGTGTGGCATGTAGCGCCGTCTTGTTGGAACCACAACTCATCCACATTCATGCCATCCAATTCGGGAACAAAATAGTCGGTTATCATGGCTCTATACCGGTCTCCATTAACGGTAACTGACTCTCCAGCATTATTTTGGAAGAAGTATGGCCCAATGACTCCACCAGCCCATAGAGCACACCAAACAGTCAGTTTTTGTGGATGTAATGGCGTCTCAAGGGTTTCATGTGGATTCTCTTCAGTCCAAATGCGGCAATTTTGCTTGTTGACGTAGCCATTCAACCAAAAATGAGCCTCATCACTGAACAAAATTTTGCGATGAAAATCAGCATCGAGATCAATCTCATTTTCGGCCCATACACCAAAATCACGACGCATTGCATGGTCTCGCGACTTTAATTCTTGCACAAGCTGGATCTTGTAAGGTCGCAAGCCAAGATCTTTGCGCAAAATCTTCCATAAAGTTGATGGACAAAGCTCCAATTGCTGTGCACGGTGGCGAATCGATTCATTCGGGTCCTCTTCAACATTTTGCTCTACAGCGGCAATTGTTTCTTCGGTGCGCACTGTTCGACGTCTCTGCGGATGCGTATTATCACATAGAGTAAACGTAGTGCGAAAACGACCCATGGTTAACCGAATTAATTGCTCTGATGGACTATTATGTCGACCATAAAATGGACGGAGCCTGCGGTAAACTTCGCGAACTGAACCATTATTTTCGAAATAAATTTGCACGATTTGCAAGCGTTGTTCTTTTGTCAACCTGTTCATGATGAAATGGCAAACTGAACATAAATGACATTAGAGTTGCCAGATTTGACCATAAAATGCCAGTTTTATCTCTATTCGAAAAACAAACCTCTAAAAAAAACACCCAGTAGTTGATCTTCAAAATGATTTAAAAAATTTATCTGATTGGTGCATTAAAAACCAATTATATGTAAATACTTATAGTGTTACCAGGTTACTTTTTGTAAGTCTGCAATTTCCTTTACATCTAGTTATTTTTTCAGTAATACCAATTTAAGAAAAATTAACAATGTATTAGATCTTGGTGTCTTATTCGATTCTAAGTTTACATTTGTCAGCCATATCGATTACATTGTTCCGAAGTGTTACTCGATGCTGGCATTCGTCAGGAGTAATAGTTCAGAATTTATTGATCCATATACACGGAAAATTTTGTATATGTCGTATGTTAGATCTAGACTCGAATCTGCTGCAATAATATGGTTCCCGTTTTTCTCTGTTCACTGCAATAGATTAGAGAGAGTTCAAAAAAGGTTTCTTAAGTTTGCACTTAGCACTATTAACTTCTCGGAACCTATTCCCTCATATAACTCACGCTGCGTATTAATCAACCTTAAATCACTGCAGTAGAGACGAATCATTGCTTCCTTGATGTTTGTTTATGATATTGTATCTGGGCTTATAGATTGCTCATATTTACTTGAGTGCATAAATTTCAGGGTTCCTTTTAGAACTTTGCGTCATTGTAATTTGTTCTCAGTTCCTTTATGTAAAACAAATTATTCTTTGAATGAATCAATTACCAGAGCTCTTACTGAATTTAATAAATTAGCTGTAAATAATATTATAGATTTTTCTATGCCTAGGAATGAATTTGAGAATATGTTAACTAATTTGTATTCTTAAATCAATTTTATTAATATTAATTTATAAATAATTTTATATTCAATTGTTATATTTTTACTTAGCATGTAAGTCTGTACGAACTATTTCATAGACTGAATTAAATAAATAAAATAAATAGACCTTTACTGCTTTTAAGCTGGTAGGTGTAGTAGCTTTTATTATTTTTATCCAGGTAAGAAGCAATTGTTCTATAATTTTTTTCTGCATAAATTTGTATTTTGGTTTCGGAAACATTGCCTTTCGTAAGAGGAATTATATGAAAGGCATCTTTTCCAATTAGAGAAACCAAATTACAAACAAGCGCATTGGAACTACGTTCACGTAAGTAAATGGGAGGAGGCTTCAGCGTTTTATTGTTTGAGTTGTTCATGTTGTTGTTATTCAATGCAGGTGGGTCGTTATCAAGCAAAGCATATCGATTTTGGCTAAGTGGGTTGTTTGAAACTTTTTCGCTTTCGCTCACTTTATATATCTTTCTTGAGTTATTTGCGTTTGATTGGCTTAGCTTTCGCTTGATTTTAATATAGCGATCCAATCCAGTCTGGATCGCTGAAGCTACAATCTTGTTGGAGTTATTATCGGTGGTATTGGTCTTTCTTTGATTAGAAATACTAAAAAAATTGAGCAATTTTATACTTGCGGTTTTTGCATAATTTTCCTGATGGGGTGTTGAATTTAGCATCGGTGACACATTTCCCTGCTGGGGGATCAAGGGAGAGCGCAACTGTACGTGGTGGGCGACACTTTGGTGTTGGTACCCGCGCTTGCATGTATTTTTGCTATCCGAATTCACGGGAGAACCACTTTTTGTATTTTTTTTGCACACAATTTTTTTTTAGACTCGGCACTGACCGATGAGTCTTTTGGAGGTGAGCGCTCAACTGGCATGTTTTTCTTTCACTTGTTTATTATCGTGAGATAAAATAAACAATTTACTATTTTTATTTGTTTTGCCACTAAGGGCAGGGAAGCTGCCGTCTTTAAATTGAACTTGTTTTAAAATTTATATGTGCGTCTCTGTCGCAATTTTTAAAATTTTTAAATTCACGGTTTCACTATAAAAATCGAATTTATACACGGAGCGAGTTTTTATACAGCCCGACACGGAGAGTGAGCGAACATATGAATATGAATTATGAGCGAAAATATGAACTTTAAAATTTTATTCACTTTAAACCAGTGGTCGGCGCCCCGTATGCTCGCGAGCAAACCAAGAGAATAAGCGAGAGTAAGCAAACTACAAAATGAGATGAGTTATTTCGTTAATGCACTACATAAATGTTTGAAATCAAATCGCAAAATAAAAATTTTTTCGCCGAAAATTTGTTTGGCAATGCACAACGCTTAGGGGACGCCCATAAATTATGTGAGGTGTTTTTTTTGAAAATTCGGACCCCCCCCCCCCCCCCTCTCTTCATGGCGACATTTGGTGTGTTCTGTCAGTACTCCTCCCCTCCCTTCCGTTCGACTTTCCTTATAATTTTTAAATGTAATCTGCTATAATAATGTATACTCTCTGCATTAAAAAGTCGACGATATTTTCGTTGACCCCCTCCCCCTTGGTGAGATTTTGCCGGACCCCCTCCCTCTCTATTTCGACTCACGTAATTTATGGACGGCCCCTTAATATACAAGCGAGTTTTAGGGATAGTTAATAAATTTTAAACGAAACGTAGAAGCATTTTTCACAGTGATTGTAGCTTATGTCATTTCTCTCTCTTTTGAGGGTAAAAAAATATTTGGTATTTGCGTTCTGCCGACGACTGCTGTAAACACTTTTAATAGCTAATGCCCGCGACTTTGTACACGTAGCATGTGAAAGACAAAAATCAAAGCTCACACACTAACTATCACATTCAATTCCCATTCAACGATTTGTTGCTTACATGCTTGTTTCTATAGGGTGAATCATATAAAAAGCATGTATGCACAATGAAATATTTGACATAATTTTAGTTCAAATATTTCGGTTTCGCAAAAGAGCTCTTATCTTATTATGCTAAGAAAAAAATTACTGTAAAATTTTCGGTATAGTTCCGATTTCGTAAAGTTATAAAACCAGGCAAATTGTGCAATGTTAATGGAATGCGTTTTTGTTTGATGTTTTCCTCGAATGAAATGTCAAAATCAAAATAACAAAAACTATTCGGTTCCGCTATTTAGCGATGTAATTGTTGTTCCCGTGGGTCTAAGCTATTCAGCCTTTTCACATGATTTTTAAAATGTTGAATTATAAAAAAAAATACATTGAAACTGGAAAGGATACCCTTACAAATTTGTTTTCGATATGGAAGACCGAAAGTTATCTATTGTAGACAGCAAAAGATGCAGCAAGGATTGTCAAAAGAAGAGTCTAAAATTTTATGAAACTTTCTTAGCTTTTAATGAAGAAAGCATCTATTAAAATTTGTCACTCTCAATAAAAATGTATAGCTTACAAATTTTGTTTTTGTCACTCTTTTTTCCTCATACGATTCTCTCACACAAAAAAGCTAGATCCAGTGTTACCATATTAGCAGTTTTAACTGCAAATTCAAGTTTTTTAGACACACTTGTAGTTTATTTTTGCAAATTGCAGTTTTTTTTTTTATAAAATTATGACCAAAAAAAGGTCATCAACTTTTAATTATCACTAAAATTTCATATTTGCCAGACCAGTCCATCACAGTGATGTTTCTATCACCTAAAAACTTCCGGATTGTCTTGCTCTATGGTAAGGAGCTATATCGTGCATAAAAATTGGTTCCTCTCCATCACCACACCATTTACAGAGCAGAGGCAAGTGTCGCTTTTCTAAGATGTTCTTGTACTGGTCTTGTTTCATAGTATGTACCTCGAACAATTTGTAGACGACCAGTAACTCTTAAATGTATCACAGACGATACCAGGATAGATGTGGGATGCTTAACTGTCGAAGCAATACAGTCAGAATGAGTTTTTTGTCCACACCTTCTTTCTAAAAAGTGGGACTTTCAGTCATAACTTGGAAAACGGACACGTCTAAAAGGCAAACTTGAGGAAAACGAAAAATATTCCTTAAGACTTAAATTTTCTTGGCATTGATAGAGAATAATAACTAACAAAATTCATATTTACCCATTTCCAATCATACGCTGAAAAGTTTTTGTAATTCCGGGCCCATTGCAACCATTTTTTGATCATAGCCTGAGTAAGCTTCGGTTTGCATTGTGGAGTTCTTGCCAGCAAACCAAACTCTGCAAGTCGTCGGTTTAAGGTACGCTGCGAAACTTGAATACTTCCGTCATAGATATGTTTAGCTAATATGTGCATCACGATTTTTCGATTTTCTAGGCATTCATTACTCATTTTTATGTCTATTCGTGGGGTTGCTATACATTTTCTCCCAAGACCAGTTAAAAAAATCTAATAAAATCTACCCTTTCTTCAGCTCTCTGGATGCTTTGGTGATGGAAAGGAATCAATTTTTATGCACGATGGAGCTCCGTGTCATAGAGCAGTCACCAAGTTTTTAACTGATAAAAACATCACTGTGTTGGACTAGTTTGGTGACTCGCCAGAAATGAGCCTTATAGAAAGAGTATCGAAGCGCGAGATCAGTAAAACGGCATTAACAACAAAACAGTATACCATAGGGAAGTTGATTGACGTCAGGTATCGTAATGGACATATTCAGGAAGTTGTAAAAAATTGCGCAGATAGCATACCAAAGAGAATAGCAGCTCTCAGGCCCATGCGCAGGAATCATCCAGGGGGGGTTTTAACTCGAACATTTCTTGTTAGATTATGTTCAAAGAAAACGTCAAAAAACGGTTTTCTTTTAATATAGATATTTATTGGTAATTAAATACATATATACATACATATTTACATGTATTTATTAGACATGTTCAAAAAAATGCCATGTTCTAGAATACTTTAAAAACACTCAATTTTTAAAAACCTATTCATATTCGAGTATATCCTCATTTAAAAAAAACAAAAATAGTCCTATTTAGGGCTAAAAGTAGCACATTTGTAAAATTTAAGAATTTTCAAAAAACACAAACAAATTTCGTAATTTTTTTTACAAAAAAAGTATAGTAATTAGCAAAAAAAAAAAAAAAGGTCCCCATTTCTACTTTCCCATAGCACATAAAACATTTTTTGTAAAATTTTGTTTATTGACCAAAAAAAAAAATAGGTCGTAACTTCGAAAGTAGTGAAAAGTAGCACATTTCAACCAAAAGTAGTACATTTCAAGTGAAAAGTAGCAAAGCCTTGCAAAAGTAGCACTTTTGCTACTTTAGTATGCCATCTGGTAGCCCTAGTCCTATTGTTGCTACCAGAGCTGCAAATTTTTCACTTTTCGGAATTTGGCCAAAAATACAAAGAATATTTGATTTTTTTTCTTATTTTTAGTATTTTTTTCTTAAATTTTCCTTATTTCCATTAAAAAAATAAATGAGAAAAAAAAATAAGATTTGATTTTTGGTCCAAAAATTTTCAAAGTATTTTATAAGCAAGTATTTACAATATTTTGCTTCTATAACTAGTCACTCTAACTAACAGTGCATGATTAATTTAAAAAAACATAAAAAAATATAATTTTGATAACTTTTGGACCAAATATGCAAACATTTTTTTTTTCTCATGTATTTTTTTAATAAAGGTGAATGCAGTGAAAACAACAAAGGATTTGAGCTGTTACACAAGAAACACTAAAGCTCTACTCGCCGAAAGACCACAGATTTTCTCCTTATGTATAAGCTTAAAAAATAGCGGTCAACCTTTTTTCCGATACTCGAGAAAAAGTTCAAAAAAAAAAAATTATAAATAAGAAAAAAATCAAATTTTCTTCATGTTTTTTGGCCAAATTCCCAAAAATTAAAACTTTGAAGCTCTGGTAGCAACCCTAAGACTATTTTCTTTTTATTTTTATAAAAGAGGATATACTCGAATATGAATAAGTTTTCGAAAATCGAGTGTTTTTGAAGTATTTCAGAACATGGCATTTATTTGAACATGGTTAGCGTTAATGTTATAATTCGATATTCAGTTATAATTACGTAAGTAGCTAATTCTGCGAGGTACTTGAAAAAACTCGTCCAAAACTCTTTCCACTTTGATTTCGATATCTCGATGAGTATTTAGCGAGGCTAAGCCGTTCAGCTGATCTTCGGACATAGTTGATGTCGAGGTATGTCTTTAGACAACGTAGCGCTGAAAAGGAGCGTTCATTTGTTGCTGTTGTCACAGGCGAAGTTGCCATAACACGAAGCATTTGAAGGACATTTGGAAACGCGTCTTCTTTGCAAAAATGCGTCCACGCCAAAGTTGAACTTAATTTATCCACATGTCACGTGAACTATCATGCAAAATTGAAATATATGGCGCGAATAGATTTGTGCATAAATTTTCATTGAAGCTGATTTTATTAATGCCGGAGCTATGCTTAAGCGCGCATTGAAAAAACGCTCGTGTTACTTAGCCTTAGCGATGCGCAGTGGTCCCAAATCGTATTTTTTGGTTCAAAAATAGCTAGAGTGAGCAAATCTTGTCGAAAATTAAAAACTCGGGCTCCGACGATTTATTGGCATTTCAGTTCTTTCATGATATAAAAATTTGTTGTGTCTTTTTGATTTTTCATTCAAATGTCAATAAAAACCTATGTACGAAAATTCCCAATAGGGGGGGGGGGGGGGGGGCAGCTCTCATCGCAGCAAAAGGACGAAACACAAAATATCGATTCTGCATAAACAATAGACTATTTTTTGAAGTTTTTTTTTTTAATATAATTAAATGCTTTAGATCAAGTAAATGTTTCATTCTATACGTTATGATTCCATAATTAATAATAAAATGATTGAATACCATTTGCATGGCCATATTAAAATTTATAGCAATATAAATGTTGTTATATGGAAATTTCCGCAATGGGTCAAATATGGCACACCACTGTACTTCAGAAATTTTAAAAAATGACAAATTTCACTTTGAAATAGGGTCCGTAGGGGTTAAAGATACAAATTTTGAAAATTTTTCTATCCTATTTCAAACCAATTGAGGGGGCGCCCCATTTGATTTTCGCAAAAAAAAAAAACTAAGAAAGGTCAAATTTCACTTTTGAAAAATGACAAATATAGTAGGGGTTAAAAATAAAAATTTTAAATTAATTTTTAAATTTTGTTTATCCTATTTGGAACCGATTAAGGGGGCGTCCCTAATATACATAGCCTCATCAGACCAGTTTGGGTTAATTTTTTATAAGATTCGAACCCCGACCATTCTATGAATTATATGTGGACAGCCGCTCTTAACACTTGAGCCATGGAGGTTCTGCTAATCACATGTAAAAATTGCACTTTTATATGCACATGCGCCATCTGTCATCTATATTGTCATTTCTAGTTTGCTACATAGCCTTGTTTAACCGTCGGTTCAAAGGCTTGCTATGATGTAGCTTTTATATTTTCGAATTTCGGGCTTCCGCCACTTATTTACGAAAATGGATGGACTTATTCTTCCGGATGTAGAAATTTAATTTGTTTTTAGCCGACATGTTATTAATTAATTGAAAATTATTTAATCGAATTTACAGTCATTTTCAGTTACCGATATTCATGTGAAATTTTACAAATCGGTTTAAGCTTTATGAACAAACATGACAAAGATAACAAATGGAACAATTTAACCCTAGGATGTTCAGCTACCTATGAGGCGGTAAGTGACACTGCTGGGCCTCGGCTTACTATATTTTTGTCCAGCTAGAAGGGTCGCTGGTACTTGCGTTTGGTTATATATGTTGTGTATGGCTGTAGCTATGTATGTGTCTACCTACATATATATATCGTTACCTTAATATAGAAAGGCCCTAACTAACATTTTTTTCAAAATCGAGATTTTTATAGATTTCGGTAGGTCGCCCACTAATACACCATTGACAAAAAAATGTGTGTGCTACGATTTAAAATAAATCAATTACAAGCAAATAAAAAAAAGCCATTACTCACTTTAACTCACAAAAAATTTAATTTTTATTAAGTTTTTTCGTTCTCCTGTAAAATAATAAAAATGTAAGATAGGGCCTTTCTATATTAAGGTAACAATATGTATGTTTGCATGTGTAAGAGAATGGACATAGTCAATACATAAAACCGTTTTTTTTTTTGATGGGTCAGTAAAAATATCACGTCAACATTTTAATGCAGAGACTATACATTATTATAGCAGATTACATTTAAAACTAGCAGATGCCCGCGACTTTGTACGCGTAGCCTGTTTTTCTGCGAAGGCAAACAATTTAATTTTTTTTCAATAGAACTACAGTCAATTTTGATTCTTCTTCACAGATCTAGAGTTGTTGTTGTTTTCTCTTCTCTTCGCTTTTGCTAATTTAATGTAATTACAGTTTTTATAATTAAAAGTTGAGCTAAATATATAAAGAAAAGTAATTAAGGAATTAATAATCTGACCAAGTACTTAAATGCGCAGAATATTTCACTTGCCACCACTACTAATTTTCGATCTATTATAACTTTATAAGTTTCTTAAGTATTAACACTGCTGATACTTTTTTTTTGTTTTTTCTGCGAAGGCAAACAATCTGATTTTTTTAAATAGAACTCCAGTTAATTTTGATTCTTCTTCAAGAGTTCTTGTTGTTTTCTCTTCCATAATATTCTATTGCATTGGAATCTGAAAGACAAAAAACAAAGCACACAGACTATCTAACACATTCAATCAGCCCAGTTCACATTTTTACACATGATGTCCAACATGGCTTGACAACATCAATGTTCGATAATGTGAACTCTAGGAACACACACACATGCTGGCTTGTCCAACCATACAACCTGTGTGAACTGACTGTCAAGCCTAGTGAACATTTTTCATTTTATGCAGTTTATTTCGATGTGACGCTCATAAATTGTTCTGCAATTGATCTTTGGTGGCATGCTCGATAATGTGAACGAAATATTGACAGTGACAGATGTTGTCAAGTCATGGACAGCATGTGTGTTTTCTATGTGCGAACCTACTGTAATTTATTTTCATACTTAATTTTTCACAAATTCCGCGTTGTTGCGTTGACAAATTGAGAGCGAGAGTAAAATTTGAATGTTCTATTGTTTCTCTTAAATAAATATTCCAAGTGGACACGCTATGGGCAAAGAGAATGTCAAAGAAATGCAACACTGATCGGACGGTGAAAATAGAATTAAATCTAAATCGACGGCAGGTCCCCAGTCGTACTCCGCAATTCTGTTCAATTTCACATGATCAAGTATGGTATAATTTTTGACAGCGTATATTCGTCGCCGCTTTAACACCACGCTCTAATTCTGGGGCTACCATAATTCTGTTCAAAGCATAACACATTCCATTCCATTCTCATGTGTGAACAGACTGTAATTTTTTTTCATTCTTCATTGTTCAAAAATTCTGCGTTGTTGTGTTGACAAATTGAGAACAAGAGCGCGAGCGAGAGCGAGAGTAAAATTCCGTTTTTTGTCTTCCATTGCATTGCCATATAAAAACGCACACACCCTTACTAACCCACTGACTTGCCATTAAACGATTTCTTATGCTTACATGCTTCTTTCTATATGTGAAATTCATTTTCTTAGCAATTTTAAAACTTTAATATTTTGATATTTAAGAGGAATATCGTAATAACTTTGATTCTATGTAAAGACCAAGCGCCTAAGAAAAATAACTAAAAAAATTTGATCGAAATTGATTCAGTAGATTTTGCGTGAATCCCGTTCATCGAAAACAGCTATCATTTTATTTATATAGATTATAAGGCAAGACTCACTGACGGGAGGGGGAAGGGGGGTCTCGTCAGAAGTCACTAAATCTCACCAAGAGTCCGAATTTTTTTAAAAAACACCTTACGTAATTAATGGACGGCCTCTAAACATGAATTGTGAGGTTACATGTGTTGATATGATATGTTATATTTATTCTGCTTCGGCTGCAACACAGCCGGAGCATAAGCAAATTTTCATCATGGACCCATGTTCAAGGCACATGTATGTAGGATTCAATTAAATTCACTGTGTTTATTAAACATAACTATTTATTTCTTTTATTATTTTCTTTGTTTAATCCTTATTATAATTTTGTTACACATTTTAGTTTCACAAATTCTTAAGTTCAAATTTCTTTCATTTCACATTTTTGTTTCCTTTTAGTTCGATTCTTTTTCTTATGTTTTTTATTTTAACTTTGCCCGACAGCTTCCTCACAACGACTGTTTTGTCTGTCCGTTTTCAAATATAATAGCGTCCAGCTCTTGTTCGTTCTTTTCAGTGATGCCTACTTCGTACATTTCAGCTGTCAAATCCTATCCCACGTATGTCAGTCTGCAATATACAATCAGTGTCAAATCAGGTCCCACATATGTCAATCTGTCGAATCCTATCCCACGTATGTCAGTCTGTCAAATCCTATCCTACATTCGGCCCTCCTGACGTCACATTCGACCCGAATAGCGGATTCCATTTTTTTATATTTTCTGCCACTGTATTAGACTTTCTTGGCCCTTCAAAATCCCCAACTTTTTCCACGGAGTAGCGTCCATGATTATTTATTTCAGTTATCTTATAAGGTCCAAGAAATTTCAGCTTAAGTTTCAATCCTGATCCAAATTGAGTACGTTTTATTGCAACGAGCTCATTCAAAAAGTATTTTGGTTCTGCTACTCTATTTTTGTTGAATGTTTTCCAGTTCTCGTTTTGTATCTTCAGAATATTTTCGCAAGCCTCCTCTCGGATCTGGTCACGCTCTTCATTTAATTCCTCTATAGCGGCTTCGTCTATTAGTTCTCTAATCTCGCTGATAGCGTTAGTGCGCATTTCCAATCCAGTCAAGATTTTAAATGGTGTCACCTTTGTACTTCGTGGTGGCGTATTGTTAATTGTCTGTTGAATACGATCCAAATGCTTATACCACATTTGTGGTTTCTCAGCGCACAGTTTTGAAAGCATTGGTATCACGATTCGATGAATCCTTTCAACCTGCCCGTTCCCTCGTGGAACACCAGTTGCGATTAGCAAATGCTGAATATTCGCTTGGTGGCAATATTCTTCAAAAGCAACGGATGTAAAGGCAGTCCCTCTGTCTGATATAATCCTTTGTGGATTTCCAAAAATTGCTGCTTGCCTCTCAAGTCTTTCAATGACCTCACTGGAACCTGTACTTTTCGTTGGATAGAGCCAGACGAACTTTGAAAAGGCATCAACGACAACCAGTATATGATTGTAGCGTTTATTAGTTTGCTCTAACGGTCCTACATGATCGATATGATAAGTGGCCAATGGTTAATCTTCTTTATTGATCGGGTTCAAGAACCCCTCCTTTTTGCCCGACTTTGCCTCAGCTATTATGCATTCCACACAACTTTTTACAACGCTTACTACTTTTGGAGTAAGGTTTGGAATATAAAATGTCTTTTCTACAATGTCCTGTGATTTTTTCGAAGCGAAATGACCTTGACGATGAGCCATCTGTATTATTTCCAGTTCCATGGCAGTTGGTATCACGATGAGTTCTTTTACAGAGTCCTTGTAGAGTATTTAAAAAAATAATCTTCAAAACTGTCCTTCTCTAGTACCTTCCTTACAGCCTTAATCCATGTATCCTGCTATTGTGCTTCGCTTATTCTGTGTTTCAAGGAATCCTCCATGATAAGGCAAGACACTCTGCTCAATGCATCTACATGCTTCATTTTAGTCCCTGAACGATGCTCTATTTCGTAATTAAATTCTTGTAGAAACATCGCCCATCTAGCCACCCTCAATGGTACGTCCGTTTTCCGCATCGTCATTGCAAACACATTGCAATCTGTCACAATTTTGAATTTGCTTCCCAATACATAAGTTCTCCATTTTTTCAAGGCCTCGATAATTGCCAGCACTTCGAGCTCGTATGAGTGATATTTTTGTTCACAAAATTTCGTCTTTCTACTCATAAACTGAATAGGGTGAAGCTGCTGATCATCGTTATCTTTTTGAAGAAGAACAGCTCCATATCCATACATGCACGCGTCAGTATGAGCTTCGGTTGAGGCCAAAGGGTCATAAAGTTTTAGCACAGGCGCACTTATCAGTGCTGCTTTCAGTTGCTGACATGCGGCGAACTGCTCATCTCCCATTTTAAATTCTTTGTTCTTCGCCAGTAAATCTGTTAATGGTTTCGCCACAAGCGCGAAATCGGGTACAAAGCGCCTAAAATATGATGTCAGGCCCAAGAAACGTTGAAGCGCTTTCTTGTCCCTCGGTACTGGGATATCTCGTACTGCCTTAGTTTTCTCAGCTGACGGCTGAATTGAAGAGTTCTCGATGACATAACCTAAAAAGTTGACCTTTCTCATGAGAAATTGACATTTTTTCCATTTTATGCGAAGGCCATATGGCTCGGCCACCGCTAGCACTTTCTCTATCTTTTTTAAGCCCTTCTTCTCATTATTCGATGGAATAATTAAATCATCCATGTAGATGACGACCGTTCCTTCTTGTATCAGTTCTCTGAAAATCGCAAAGATGTATCTACAGAAGACCGCCGGTGAATTGGATGTACCGAATGGAACATATTTGAATTGATATTGTCCATTATGGGTGACGAATGAAGTGTACTTCCGACAGGATGGATCCATAGGGACATGGAAAAACCCATTACACAGGTTTAGTGTAGTAAATACTTTGGCTTCCTGTAAACTCTGAAGAACGTCATCGATCCGAACCATAGGAAAATTGTCCCGTATCACCTTCTCATTAAGCTTACGATAGTCGCAGCAAAGCCTTTTGGTACCATCTTTCTTTGCTACGAGTACCACCGGTGAAGCATATTCCGAAAAACTTTACTCTATGATTCCTTCTTCAAACCATTCTTTTACCTGTTGGCTGACTGTACTCTGGTCACTAAGCGATAATCTTCTTGGTCTCTGGAAAACTGGAACTTCGTCCTTTAATATAATTTTCATGTCAACTGGCGACTCTTTTCCTTTCACTGGATTGTAACTTGATACAAGCTGCATGACTTTATCGGCATTTTCTTTGTCAAGGTGAGATAAATCGCAAAATGAGTCATCTGCGTAAGTTGATGCACAAATTTGAGGGAACTCCTTAGCCAAAGTGTCTATGCTAGAGCTTCCATTATCTACAACTACCTGTCCGAAACTTTTGTCTTGCTTACTTTTCTGTTCAGATTTGTTACTGTCTGTTTCTACAGTCGAAACTTTTTTGATGAACCTAGCTCCCTCGGAATCAATCAGAATATTGACTTGCCCTAAAATATCGTTGCCGAAAATTGCCGAACATAAAATGTCTTTTTCTTTGACCACATGGAACTCTATTTCCAAAACAATTTCATCGATTTTTACGATCACTATAAAGCTTCCCATCGTCTTAATTTCTGACTAACCAATTCCTATAAAATTTCTACATGTCGGCTTTAATTCGATATCCCCAAGCATCATTAACGTATCATATCTGATAGCGCAGATATCACTACCAGTATCAAGCAAGGCTGATACTTTAATACCTTTAATTTCTAAATCCTTGAATATCCGATTGTTTAATGGCAAAAAGGGTTTTTTGGTGTCTATTCTTGATGATGTTAATGTGTTGACATTTGTGTGCTCTACATTACCAACATCTCTTTTGGTTGCTTCCTTACATTCGGATGCAAGATGGCCAAGTTTATGGCATTTAAAACAGGTTATATTCGTTGCCTTACAAGCTCTTGCCAAATGACCCTTATTTCCACACTTAAAACATTTTACTTCTTGACGATCCGGCTGAGGATTCTGATTTGGCTTAGCTAAAATCTGTGGCTGGCTGCCTCTTGAGTTTGAAGACTGCTGGGTGGCTCCCCGAAGTTTTTCATACACAATGATTTGTTGCTTCAGCTCATCGACCGACCGTGCCTGATATAATGTGCTTTTGCTAAATTTTGAATCAGGGATTCCTTCTATAAAGTATTCAATAAGACTTTTCTCGTCCAGCTCTATAGGCTGACCAATCTCCAAAAGACTATAAAGGTATTCTCTGTAGCTTTCTTGAGGCCGCTTACGACGATTTCGATTGATGACAAACTTTCTCCAAATTCTCTTTTCAGCAATGATTTTAAAGTCCTCCAGTCCGATATGCCAGGCTGGCTCCTTACAAAAATTTTTGCTGCTCCTTTAAGCAGTTGTTTGGCGTAAATCAAACTTTGGAGCTCATTCCAATTGACAGTCAGTGCATTGTTCTCAAACTCTTCAATCCACTTATCCACGCTTGGGTATCCAGACCCAGTGAACGATGACAAGGAATCCTCAATATCTCTTAGTGTAAATGTAGACCGTGCAACTATAGCTGGCTGCGATACGTTTGAAGCAACGTCATCGTACTGCGACTCATCTTCCTCGCTTGCATCCCTAGTAATACCGAAATGCTCAAAGAGCCTGTCCTGTAAAGTAATTTTCCGTCCATTTATCCCTAACCCCAAACTTTTCAATTTGTCTTTCAGTCCATCTACGTTCATCGCGAGAATGCTGTTCATATCCATTTTTTAAAATATTACTAAATAAGTGAATCAATATGATAAAAGAATATAGTAAATATTTTATAATATGATATTATAGTAAATTATCAATTTCTAAAACAAGTATCAGTAAAATCATATTCAATTAAATTTCTGTTTTGATTTTTTTTTTTTTAACAAGTGTTTGACGCTTAAATTTTTAAGGATAACAAACTCTCACTTGCCCTTGGCATGTAACTTCAAAAATTTTCCAAAAAAAATAGTCAAGTTTGGCGTTTAAAACATTAAAGAAAACAAACTCAATCGCCCTTGGTATGAAACTTCAAAATTTCTCAAAAAAAACTAAACAATATTTGGCATTAAAATGTATTTTCACTCTGAAAATTTATCTTCAAAATATTTTCTCAAAAAGTAAACAATAAACAAGCTTGACGCTTATAATTTCAAAATGACACATTCTCACTTGCCTATGGCAACAAACTTCAAAATATTTTTCTCAAAACAAACCAAACAATAAATAAATTTGACGTTAAGTTTAACAATTTTCTATTTTTACTTTAAGCATTTTACACTGACAACTATAGAAATTTTACTCAAAATCTATTAATTGAATTAAATCAAAATCTATGCTATTTTATTTTATTTGAATTATCAAAATATAATTGTTTGAATTGTATAAAGTTTATCTCTTACTCTATCTGCTTTCGTTGTCTCATTAAATCGATTTCAATTTGTATGGTTTTTATTCTCTTTATCTCTGCTCACTAGGTTGAAAATAAGGGTGGTTTTCTTGTTTTCGCGTTGTTTATTACTCTGCTTTCATTTGCCTCTCTGTGCTGTTGATCTTCTGTTCTTTTCGTTCTCACTGTTTATTCCTCTTCTATAATTAGCGTCTCTGTGCTGTTGATCTTTTTTTCTTTTCGTGCTCACTGTCTATTCCTCTTCTATCATTAGCGTCTTTGTGCTGTTGATCTTTTGTTCTTTTCGTGCTCACTGTCTATTCCTCTTCTATCATTAGCGTCTCTGTGCTGTTGATTTTTTGTTCTTTTCGTGCTCACTGTTTATTCCTCTTCTATCATTAGCGTCTCTGTGCTGTTGATTTTCTCTGCTATTATGAGCGTCTCTATGATGTAGAATTTTCTCCTCTTTTCGTATCCTCTTGTTGTATGCTGCTAACAAAGAAGTTGAAGCTTCTTGTTCCTTCTTAATTTCTGCAACTTGAGGACGCTGTCGCTTTGTAGTTCGATGAATTCAAAATGGAGTTAAGTCTTCTCGAAATTTCGAAATAACTGAAACTTGAGGACGCTGTCGCTTTGAAGCCTAATGCGTACATAAGAATTTTTTTCGTCACTTTAAAATTATACTTTTGTGTTTTCTTTTTATTAAAAATGTTCACAATTAGCATAACACTGGACTCAATTTTAGTGTTTTTTCCAGTTGCACTCACTTAGGATTATCCCGGACGAGCCCCCAAAATTGTAGGATTCAATTAAATTCACTGTGTTTATTAAACATAACTATTTATTTCTTTCATTATTTTCTTTGTTTAATCCTTATTATAATTTTGTTACACATTTTAGTTTCACAAATTCTTAAGTTCAAATTTCTTTCATTTCACATTTTTGTTTCCTTTTAGTTCGATTATTTTTCTTAAGTTTTTTATTTTAACTTTGCCCGACAGCTTCCTCACAACGACTGTTTTGTCTGTCCGTTTTCATATATAATAGCGTCTAGTTCTTGTTCGTTCTTTTCAGTGATGCCTACTTCGTACATTTCAGCTGTCAAATCCTATCCCACGTATGTCAGTCTGCAATATACAATCAGTGTCAAATCAGGTCGCACATATGTCAATCTGTCGAATCCTATCCCACGTATGTCAGTCTGTCAAATCCTATCCTACATGTATTTTTGTGAATTTTTCACAGTATAAAAATGTTTTGCGTAGTTTCTTGTTCTGCTGAGGGTTGCACCATAGTATTTCCGTGTTTTCAACGCTGATTCTGCGGAGGTGCCTGGCGCTCTTGTTTTTTTGCAAATACATACTTACAAACACATTGAGTTTTGCCATAGCTGTACTGATAGTTGCTGGCGGTGTACGTGGCTAATCATTACTCTATTATTCATGTGCGCGGTCAGCAATTGCGACGTCAGTAGCGTCAGGAACACTTAACGTTCGCCGTTTTATGTGATGGTGCGAATGCCTCATGAACAGTAAATGATTCCAAGCCAGCAACATCCAATATATTATAGAAAATGGCTAGTGGTCAGCGGCTTGTGCTACGCTTGCAGAAGTAGCCACTGAGCATCTGGTCCATCGTATCAACACCTGCCTTATTTTCATTGCAATCTAAAATTTGATACGGTTTCTTTTTGTACGCATTGTCAACGTTGGACGCATAATGCTCGGTCGACAGAAAAATGACGGCCTTGTTCTTTCTTGGTACATAAGAACACAAAGAAACTTCTTCACTATTATAACCAAACAACGTCTCTTCCTGCGGTCGGTTTCTAGATTTTTTTAAGTCCTTCCGTCACAAACCGTTTGTTGTGGCAGACAGTGCCAACAATTTAGAGTCTCAATTTACACAATTATTTAGCCAAGTCCAAAGGAGTGAATAAATTCTCACTATAAATTGTTCGATCGGTATGGTAAAATTTTTGTGCCAACAATAACACCACTCATTTTCTTTTTAGTACATATTGAGCCAATTAACTGGTGTAGATTTCACCCTTCAGCGGATAGTTGCTCTTCGAGTGTCAAATACTTTGATAACATATTTGGCCGGCTTCGAAGAGATATAACATTTTTGAAATAACGAAAATATGTAGCTAACGACTCGAAAATTTTTATAAAAATAGAACTGCGGACATTCGATTATTTTCAACCCGAATAACGCATCGAATCGCAATGATTCAGTTCAGAAAACCTAATTAGAACGTATTGTAAGATGTTTTCTTATATGTTTACATATATTTGCCATACATTTAACAGCTAGGCCTGGCGAGGCCCAGCAGGTACACTTATGATGTTACAATATCAACATAAAAGTTTTTTTCTGCAAAGTCAGGGGAAACGACCCGTTTCCGGTTTTATTGCGTTCAGAAACCATGAGCGGTAGTTGTCAAGAGACAGTTTGGCGCTCAGACCTAAGAAACAATTTTGCCGACGACTCAAAGTCAAAATTGGCCTCGAAAAGCCCAGCTGCACATCCAAGGGTTAAACTTGTTATTGGTGACATAGGTTTCGGCTATTACCAAATACATATATACAAATTCATATGTGTATATATAGCCTAATCAGACCAGTTTTCGTTAATTTGTAATGAGATTCGAACCCTGACCATTCCATGAATTATATGTGGACAGCCGCTCTTAACACTTGAGCCATGGAGGTGCAGCAAACAAGAAATGACAAAATAGATGACAGATGGCGCATGTGCATATAAAAGTGCACTTTGTACATGTCATTAGCAGAAACTCCATATGCAGGATCTGGGTGCTGTATTATTGTAGTAAAGTGATAGGCCCCATCGAAAATTCATGGGTACACTGAAAAAAAAAGTTGTAAATTGGACTCCAACAAATAAAAACGCTCTAAAAAGAGTCATTAAGGACGAATGGACAAAAATACACCGGAAGAATATGATTTTCAAAAACCTTTTGCATCTATTCCAAGAAGGATATAAGCCGTGATTGGTATTTGAGTTCAAGTATTGAAGTTTTTCTTATAAGTCAATTAGTTTCTTCATATGTTCCTTACATTTAGCATTTGACACCATGAAATGGCTGGATGGGCTTTTGGTTGATCAGAGTAAAATTTCTGACTGCTTTCCACTTGGGGATTGCCAGAGGGATCTCTGAGCCAACCATTAGCAAGTTGACACACAGCCTCCCTGCGGCTCCATCTGGGTAGCTATCTCCGCATCCGCTGAGATAGTGAGCGAATGTGTGCAGCGCATCCTCAATGGAAATAAACTGGGTTGTGCGCAGTGTTTGGTACCCGCCACATAAAAAAAAATATTCCAATGAAGACTAAAAATGCCTCGGATACAGAACCTCTCAACGTTGACAACCATTGCAAACGAAAAAAGGACTATGATTTAAGGATATGCACCTGGAATATTAAAGCTCTCAATAGGGAAGGTGCCTTTACCGAATTGGCGAATGCTTTCAAAAAAAAATTAACTGATATCACCGCCATCCAGGAAATAAGACGATAAACAAGCAAGTTGCGATATCTACTACAGTTTCCATGCGGAGAAGCGCGAATTGGGATACGGATTCGTAGTAAGCAAGAGACTTCGCCACCATATCTCCAGGTTCACACCTGTGAGCGAAAGGTTGGCTACGATCCGCGGCAAGTGTCGATTCTTTAACATCAGTTTAATTTGCGCGCACGCCCCAACGGAGGAAAAGGACGATGCTGCCAAAGATGCGAGACTCGAGGTAGTATACCACCGCTGCTTGGCTCACGACGTTAAGATTGTACTCGGGGATTTCAACGGAAAGGTCGGAAAAGAAAATATATTTGGCCCCATTGTTTGTCAGTTTAGTCTCCATGAGACCACCTCAAACAACGGTCTGATCGACTTCACCGCGGCGCGAAACATCGTAGTAAGTAGCGCCAGATTTCAACACCTCGACACCCACAAGGCCACCTGGCTGTGCCCTGATCAAAAAACACGCAACCAAATCGATTTTGTGATCGACCGAAGGCATGATTCCAGCGAGCTAGACGTTCGTACGTTCCGGGAAGTCAATATTGACTTCGATCATTATCTTGTTGCAGCCAAGAAAAGCATGCGGCTGTGCAATGCAAAGGATGTACGGTCTGGTACGCAACAAAAGCTGGACGTCGCTAAGCTGTAATCACATCGGACAGCCGAAGCCTATTCCGCTCGCCTCTCAGAGCTGCTCCTTCAACCTGACTCTCTACCCGATGATGCCGGTGGACGTTGGGCACATATATCCCGCTCCATTCGCTCTGCCGCTGAGGAAGTTATTGGTTTCCGACGCCTACCTCTGCGAAATCAATGGTATGACCAGGAGTGTCGCGAAGCTACTGCAGTGAAAAACGCCGCATACAAAAGAACCCTGCAGTCGGCCGCAACTCGAGCCGTGCACGAAAACTACCGGGAAGAGAGGCGCCTTTTCACACGCAAAAAACGAGAATAGAAAAGGCGCGAGCGTGAGAAACTTGAAGTGTTACGGGACAGGAATGATGCTCGAAAATTTTACCAACAAGTCAAGCTTCTGACTCAAGGTTTCAAGCCCGGAGCATCAACCTGTAAAGATGAACATGGAAATCTGGTTACGGATACGAAGGGTACACTGAGATTATGGAGGGAACACCTTTCCAAGCTGCTTGCTGTCGATGACTCCACCAATCCCGCCTTTGGAGAAATTAATCTCATGCCACCAATCAACGACGATGGTGTGGACGTACCACCACCTAGCCATTACGCGGTACGAGTTGTGATACGACTTAAGAAACACAAAGCGGCCGGTGCTGATGGCCTGCCTGCTGAATTGTTCAAGACCGGCGGCGATGAGCTGATAGGGTGTATGCATCAACTCATCTGCAAAATATGGCTAGTAGAAAGCATGCCCGACGATTGGAATCTGTGTCCTTTGTCCTGTACTGAAGAAAGGTGACCCGACAATCTGCGCTAATTACCGGGATATCAGTCTTCTTGCCATCTCATACAAGGTCCTGTCGACTGTACTGTGTGAAAGACTTAAGCCGTTCGCCAACAAAATGATTGGGCTTTATCAGTGCGGCATTAGAAATGGTAAGCCCACCATAGACCAGATCTTCACACTACGTCAAATCCTGGAAAAAACCCACGAAAAACAGATCGATACCCATCATCTATTTATCGATTTTAAAGCTGCTTTCGATAGCCCGATACGGGATTGCCTGTAAGCCACCATGTCTGAGTTCGGTATACCTGAGAGGCTAGTGCGGCTTTGCAGAAATGACGTTGAGCAACAGATCCAGCTCCGTCAGGGTAGGAATGGACCTCTCCGAACCATTTGATACCGAACGAGGTTTCAGACAGGGCGATCCACTATGCTAAAACCTCTTCAACTTTGTGAAGTGTGGCAACACTAAAAGTGGTGACAGTTCTTTGTGCGAAGTTTATTTTTCTGCTAATATAGCAAACAAGCAGGTAACTTTTGCATTTAAACTGCAACAACAAATTTAACTAAGTGTTGAGAATTGGCGCTCCGCCAAAAACAGCTGTTCGTGAAAAAAAGCTCCAGGCTACGCTTTTAAGAAACCAGGGAAACCAATTTTTCTTTTTTGTTGACAGATCCTAAAAGTCTGCAACAAATTATGTGGATGACAGAAGTGGCTAAAAAAAAAAAGTTGCTTCTGTTTATTCACATAATATTGGGTACTGGAACTTTTTTTTAAAAAAAAAAATCCTAATAGTAATATTGTTTTTATTACATTATGACGTTGAGCCGCTCTCCTCCATCTGGAGGGAGTCAACAACAGCAACAACAACCGCAACAGTTGCTTCAACAACAACAGTTAACACAACAACACTTGCTACAACAACAACAGTTACTACAACAACAGTTGTTACAACAACAACATTTGTTACAACAACAACAACATTTGCTACAACAACAACAGTTTCTACAAGAAGAGGAGCAACAGAGCAGGCAAAAAGCTGAAAAATCTAGCTCTCCTGCTATGAAGAAAAATAGCTATTCGACCCAGGTGGTTGTAAATAATGATTCAACATCACAATCAACCTCTACCGGTACTATTCCTAAGGCACGATCAACTGAAGTAAAAAATAAAGTTCAAACAGGTATAGATCGTTACATAACTTTGAATTCAAAGCGAAAGCTCAGCCCTCAAAAAGGAAATGTAGGAAATTCAAAGATAAATAAAACTAACAATTTAGTTACACCTTCAAATGTTCTATCTGGCAATCGATTTGCACCATTAAGCGAACTTAATGAAAACAAGCTAGCAATGCTAACACAGCTTATAGGGAAAGATACCTTTTTTATTGTTCCCTTAACTAGAGGTAATCTTCATGAAACGAAGATTCAAGTAAAAAGCGAGGAATATTTCCGCACTATTGCGAAAAACTTTAACGACAGTAATAAATCTTATTACACATACCAGCTTAAAAGCTACAAAAACATACTGTACCCTTCAATCTGTCTGTGTCGCTTGTGGAGAACTTCACCACATTTCTAAGTGTTCAAACAAGTTGAAAAAAGATATAAATTTAAAGAAGTGCGCTAACTGCCAAGGGGATCACACTGCAAACTACAGGGGTTGTCCTATTTATAAAGAGCTAAAAGCTAGAATCTCTGAAAAAAGGAAAGTAAACCGAAACCCAACTCAAAATATATTCCCAACCCATAACTTTGTCCAGCAACAAAGCACTGCGCATCCAGTTAATCCAGCTATTTCATATGCAAATGCGCTCAAATCAGGAGCAACGAACCCTCAACAAAGTAGCTTGCGAGCGTAGGTTAAGGCGAGAGTGGCAGGTCCAAAGATCCCCAACTTTTAAAGCGAACCTAAAAATTGCTACATACAAACTTAAGTCTGCATTAAAAAACAAAGAAGACGTGGAACAGCAAAAATATGTCTCAAAACTTGCCCCAAATGCTAATGGACTAAAATCCTTGTGGAGAGCCAGCAAAAAAATTAGAGCACCCACTGAAAGTGAATCTCCGATAAGAGATTTACATGGAAATTGGGCTAGAAGTGATGAAGAAAAAGCTGAAACTTTTGCCAATCACTTAAGTACAGTTTTTCAACCAAATCCGTACATTCAAGGTTTCATGCCTTCCCAACTGCCAATAAACACAGATACTATCCAAATGACTTTCCACAGCAGTAATTTAATCATTTTAATTCAAGAAATGTGTCCTAAAAAAGCCCCTGGGTGTGATAACATCACTCCCAAAATGATTAAGGAACTGCCTCACTCAGGTGTCATCTTTCTGACCAGGCTTTTTAATGCTATAATTCATTACGGATATTACCCAAAAGAATGGAAAAACTCGTTGATAACCATGATACCAAAACATGGGAAAGATCGTACACTACCGTCATCGTATAGACCCATAAGCCTTTTACCTTGCTTGTCAAAATTATTTGAAAAATTCAAGCAAAATTAATGCCATATATTACTGATAAAAACTTATTACCGCCTCACCAATTCGGTTTCCGAAAACAACACGGCACAATCGAACAGGTTAATAGGATCACAAATGAAATAAGAAAGGCTTATGAGCGCAGTGAATACTGCACTGCAATATTTCTCGATGTCGCACAGGCGTTTGATAAAGTATGGCATGAAGGCCTTATCAAAAAAATTGAACACCTATTGCCTCTTAATGTTCATACAATATTTACTTCTTACCTCGAAAGCAGGCTTTTTAAAATAAAATACAAGAATTTTATTTCAACTCACTTCAATATAAGAGCAGGTGTCCCTCAAGGTAGCGTACTAGGACCGTTTCTATATGTATTGTATACCTCAGATTTGCCAATCAGTGCCAACACTACCATCTCAACATTCGCAGATGATACCGCAGTCTTAAGTTGTAACCGTTGCCCTTTGGAAGCTTCTCGAAACCTCCAGTTTCATTTGAAATCAATTGAAAAATGGTTATCGCTATGGCGCATACAAATAAATGAGCAAAAATGCAAGCAAGTTACTTTTACTCTTAGGCGTGGTGAATGCCCTGCAATTGTACTAAATAATATTTCAGTCCCACAGGGTGAAATTGTTACATATCTAGGTATTCAATTAGATCGACAATTAACATGTCGTAAGCATATTGAAGCCAAAAAAACGCAGTTAAAGTTAAAAACCGCCAGTCTTCACTGGTAAATTAATCATCGTTCCCATTTGAAGCTTGAATATAAAATCCTTTTGTACAAAACAATCATTAAGCCAATTTGGTTATATGGTATCCAACCATGGGGTAACGCCAGCTCCTCAAACAATGAACTAATACAACGGGCTCAGTCCAAAATCTTAAGAATATTTACAGGTGCCCCATGGTATATACGGAATGAAAACATTCACAGAGATCTATGCATCCCCATGGTAAAAGATGAAATTAACAGAATCAAACAAACCTACGCCATAAGGTTGCTGCATCATCCGAACCCATTGGCTCGTAATTTAACAAACATAGAAAGTCGCTCCAGATTAAAAAGAAAGGATCGCCCTTCTATGCAAGTCACTTACACCGAACCAAACTAAACAGCTCAAACGTTCACCCTTCCCCCGAGGCACTACACGTAATCATCAAGAATCATATGAGGACTTTGTACCGGGACCTAGTTCATCTCGGCCACTTTCCGGTGAATTGGAGAGAGTAGCAGGAAGAGAGTTGAAACAGTGTCTTCTCGGTCTTTTTTGGTTGCTAGACCGGGACCTAGTTCGTCTCGGCTACCACCGCAAGAACGTCCTGGAGGCACTAATCACTCCCAAAGTGGTCGACCGGGACCAAGTTCGTCTCGGCGACCACGAAGACAATCGTTTTTGTGGTACTCAAAACCCCCATTCGGGTAGACTGAGGCCTAGTTCGTCTCAGCTACCAAGCCAAGACCGGGACCTCGGTCGTCTCGGGTGGTAAAGAATATGGGGAGAAGCGATCGTCAGCTGCATCCACACCTATGCTCCAATGAGTTATTCGATCTTGTGCACTCGCTGTGCTGAGCCATACACAAGCTGCACCTACTACACAAGAAGTATAAGTCCCTGCTAACTTTTGTTTCTGGAGACAAGTTCATTATTAAATTATATATTCATTATTCACAATAATAATGTATAATAATGTTACCTAGTTTAAGATTTTAAAACTTATTGTTAGTCTCTTAAGAGAAGATACAATAAAAGAAAATGAAGTTTAAAAAAAAAAAAAAAACTTTGTGATGGAAGGGAAGTTGGAAAAGCCAGTGTACAATGTTACTGCAAAAAACTATACTTTCAAAGTTGTCAAGGAATTCACCTATATTGGCCACGCCGTGAACACTCAAAACGATACCAGCCTGGAGATGAAGCGAAGACTCACTCTTCGTAATAGGTGTTACTATGGTCTCAGTAAGCAATTGAGTAGTAGAGACCTCTCCCGCCCGACAAATCTAAAACTCTACAAGACGCTCATCTTACCCGTGCTACTTTACGGCGCAGAAGCATGAGTTGTGTCGCAGACCGATGCAGCCACATTTGGGGTGTTTGAGAGAAAAATTCTTCACAAAATCTTCGGTCCTGTTCGCGTCGGCGACGACTACCGTATTCGAACGAATAGGTAGAACTGCACGAGGTCTACGATGACATTGATATAGTCAAGCGCATCACTATACAACGTCTGCGCTGGCTGGGGCATGTTGTGCGTATGGACGATGAAGCTCCGGCGAAAAAGGTGTTTGATGCAGAAGCCGCTGGGCGACGACGAAGAGGAAGACCATGCCTCCGATGGAAAGACCAAGCCGAGGAAACCCTATCAACGCTTGGTGTGACTGATTGGAGAAGGCGCGCGCGAAGCAGAGGCGCCTGGAAAGAGCTTTTGAGGTCGGCCATAACCCGGTAACGGGTTTTTATGGCCACCCAAGTAAGTATAAATACGTTAATAAAAAGTATGTTCCCCGATAGATAATTTCTTTGTAGTTTTGTTTGAACAGAAAATAATTTATAAATGTTATTTTATTGAGCTTACTTTTCGATATGTGTGTGTTGTTAACACCAAAAAAATTACACTTAATAATGCGTTTGCCCGCATTATTTTTTCCAACACTATAAGTAAATCAATTTACATAGTTGCAGATAAATTTTTAGATAAAATTTGAATTATTACTACTTTATAGATATAACTTTGTGTACAGGAACAGGCCTTCTAGTTTTTCTACCAATTGGCAACAGTGATTGACAGCTTGTCAATACCACTTTGTATTTCTCATATTGGTATTCTGGACATCTTTTAATTCAGTTTTTGAGTTTCTCATATTGGTATTTTGGAAATATTATTAAGTCAGTTTTTTATCGTATTGTGTGAGTAGTGGGAAATAATTTCCTTCTTCGTTTTTTGCTAGCATTGTAAAATTATAAGTGGTTGAGATAACATTGTTAATTTTTTGTAGTTTATATTCAACAGTTCAGTAAAAGAATTCATATAAAAGATCTGCATTTTTTTAATATAAATTGAATAAACAAAGTTACACGTAATCAAGTGTAAATATCGAAAAGGGGTGTGAAATAAAGATTTTTATTAGAAAGTAAAACCGTAGAAATCTGTTTCATAAAGTAACGCAAAATTCACAATTAATGCGTGAAAAGAATAAATGTATGGTGGAACATAAAGTTTGCAAAGCAACTAAAATGGCGGGCCCCAATTACGATGTGGATGCATCATCCCACACACTTTGTGTGTATTATATAGACGATGCATCGTGAGCTAAAAATCAAGTGAGTTCAATGACATGTTTAAGTTTTAAAGTTTATGACTCATTAAGTGTTTAAATTTTAAAGTTTATGACTTAATGGACTTTGCTTACTTGCACAAATAAAAAATAAGTCAAAAATCTTAGGTAAATAAAAACAAATTAAAAAAATTACTTGCATAAACAAAAAATAAGTCAAATACTTAGGTAAATAAAAACAAATTAAAAAAAATACCATAACGAAATATAATAAAATGATATAAAAATAAAAAACGGTGTAAATGCTGTAGATATGTTTATATTTTTATGCACTATAAAATAATGCATACACATACGTATATATAATTTACATATTTTAGGTTTATGAAAGTCTACAACGAGCTTCGAAAGTTTTGAAAATAATAAAGCAGATAAAAACTGATATAATTTGATAATGGTAAGCTGAAGACCATTTCTGGCACAATAAACGAAATATCCAGCGTTAATAGTTAAATTGTTGTCAACCCCTACGTGGTGACATCCAAGCAGCTTTTGCTGTTTGCAGCAAACGCCTTCCCTTTTAAGAAGAAACTGTGGTATAAGCCATTTCATCATGAATTTGAAATAACAGTTGCCACAGGAATGACGTGCAGCCGGTCATATGTTAATTTAAGACATTCAATAAACACTAGCTTTGCTCCTTTAATCAAAGCACAAATTAAGTTCTAGTCTAATTTAGCCAAACATTCAAAGCCTAGGAGCTCCAACCAAGGAAGACAAGCGGCGACGGAGAAAAGTAGTGCCATGAATTAAGTAGGATTATTTAAAAAAAATTTAAATTGTACTTCTAAAAATTGCTTGCATATACACCAAGGCCCCGCTATGCGTCTCTTCGTTATGCGTCTATTCGCTCTTGCGTCGGTTTAATAAAAACCAAATCCCCACTTTGCGTCGGCTCTTCGTTATGCGTCTTTATTTTTTGTAATTTTTTTTTTTCTCGTTGCCGATTTTTAATAAATAAAGAAGTGGTAAGGAATGGTAGGTAATGTATGGAGAAAAAAAAGACAAAGAACATGCAGTACAAGCCATTCTGCACCAATTTTTTAAAAAGTAATCTTTTTTGGTTATTTATTTATATTTTTCGCTTAATTTATGTGTTTTTATATTGTTAATAAATTTTATTGGAATAAACTTATTTTATTTCTATTATCTTGGAACCTATTTGTTTTATTTTGAATTTTATTTATATAAATAAGTTGTAATGATTTCTCTGACCAATATATTTTAAGTTGTTGCCTTTGCGTCAAAATTCAGTTCGCGTCTCTACTGGTGGAACCGAATAGCGACGCAAAGCGGGGCCTTGGTGTAAATAAAATATAAATTTCAAATAAATTTAGTAGAAAGAAAAATAATAATACATAATAATGTGTTATTAAGAAAAAATTATGGTAAAGAATTAACAATAATGTTTTCTTATCCAAAGGAGTGAGGAATGTTGTGGGTTTATTACCACATAGATATATCATAATACGTTGTTAAAACAAAACGACATATTATAGTATATTTTTGAGATAATGATTAACATCATCCAATAACATTAAATTTCTGTTGTTATGATACGGCATATTTTTGGGCATTTGATGATTTGTTGGTCAGTTTAAGTTGCTATGTGCAAATTCTGCTTGTTGAAAAGTAACAAAATGAGAACACAATGTACTTAACTGCAACAATAAATCAGCAAGTAAACGCCAACTGTCTGATCCGGAAATATCTAAACGCCACTAGGTTTGTAAGTCATGGTTCTTGTAAACCAAATACTGCAAGCTATAATTAGTTTTTGTAAACGTAAGTTTTTGTTATTGTAATTGTATCAAAATTAGTATGTAATTGTTTTTGAAGTTTTTACTAAGAGAGGTGTTAAGCTATTTAAAATGTTAAATAAAATGGAGTTTGTTCGTAACAGCGAAAGGGTCTAGTGTTTCCTTTTAACATTTTTTACACATAAATTAAAAGCAGGTTCTATTTTTGGATCCAAGTAAGTATACTATAGATTAAACCAAGGAATCCTTCTACTTTCTTACAGATTCAGCTCCAACCACCAAGTGATATTTCTAGGAATGAATATTCAGCTATCAATGCCATGATGTGCAGTCAGACATCTAAACATACTTTTCAATGCTATTATTGGATTGGGCCACTACACAAAAATATGGAAGATGTCTTAAATCAAAATGATTTCTTAGCCTGGGAAAATCCACACAAGTTTCATCATATTGGTCAATAACCTTGCTGCCCACATCAAAACTTTTTGAAAAGCTGCTACTTTTGAAAACCATTTCGCACGTGAAAGAACGCAACATAATACCTCATCACCATATAGAGCAATTTCACAGGATAGTAACATAGACAGCAGTGCTTCTTAATGTAGTCCAAGCTTTTGACAACGTGTGACACCATGGGCTCTAACGCTCTAAAAACACCCATGCTTTACTAGGGTCCTAACTTACAGGACGAAAACACAGGGTGGATTGTAAAGACTACATTTCAGATGATATAGAAAATTTTGGAGGCGTCTCAGAAGGCCCAATTTTTTACCTAATTTACACTTCTGACTTGAAAATAAACAACTCTGTGCTTACATCTACTTTTGTGATGACACTGCAATTTTTCTTGCTACGCAGACCCTCATAGTAAGGCACATACATTATAAGCACATGCGTCTCGTCGAAACATGGATTTTAAACTAGTGGCTTGGAAAGATCACATTGAAAAGAAAAAATTCAAAGGAACTTGAAAACATCAAGCATTATTTGGCTTTTGCATAAACATTCAAAACTCCGCCTTGAATATAGAGTTCTTTAGTACAAAGCTATTATTATACTCATAAGAAAAAGAAAAGTTCTTACAATCAAAGAAAAAATTGACTTAACAAAAACTAAACGTAATTAACAAACAACATTAAATGAATATTATAACTACTTAAATACTTTTGTAAAACAGTCTTCTAAACATATTATGTATTTACGACTTTGAAAATTGATAAGGAATAATATAAAATAGTGATTCCATTATCAGGGATTTTCGATTATCCGGGATAAGCTCAGTCCTAACCATCACGGATAATCGAAGTTCAAATGTACCAAAATCTTGGTACACCTTTTGTTAAGCAGAGACAGAAAAACATGAAGCGATCGTCTCAACAAAAAATACAGCTACATCGAAACATTCTGGCCAGGAACCTACTCATAATATCGAATACGTCTCGACTGAAGAGACAAGACTTACCACCCCTGTAGCCATTATGTATACGGATAATGGGTACTCCTTTTACAACCTGAGACAGAATTTGAAAAAACAACATTTCTAAGCAATGGCTTGGAAAAGTCAAACGTTCGTTAAAAGCTCAACGAGGCCAAGTGAAGTGAGAAATCTTTGTTTTCAAAAATATACTCGTAATAAGCCAATTCGTTTGTAAGCCATTTGGCAAATCAGAAATGAAGATGACAAAAAATGCAGTATCAGAAAAAAGAAAATAATACAATATTTATTGTTCAAAATGTTTGTCCTCATAGTGGCTAAGCGGAAAGTATGTGGTTTCGGGAGCACAAACGATGGCATACTGTGCGCCGAGGTTTTGCAGAACATGGACTATTTTACAAATTACCAGCATTGACAAGGGCTTGATTTTTTGCCTAAAAATAATTTTAATAAGCTTATTTATTTATTTATTTTTAAGCTTATAATTACAAATTGAAAGCTTAAAATATTTTACAGCTATGGCCTTAAGCTAATTTTAATAAGCTTGTCATGTCAATTTCCTTTGAATGTAGATACATTTCAAGTTTATTGCATTGAAACCGCAAAAATTATTCAAAACATGTATCCGTGGCTCCCAATCACAGAAACTTAACACAAAACTGTCATTCATTCCAAGGAAATTATAGAGGGTTTAGTTTTTCCTGTTGGTTGTTTTGAAGATGAATCAGCAGAATCTCGACACAAGTTGTACTTATCTGATAGATTACGTCATGCACGAAAAAGTAGCTGCGTAAATACACTCTTGGACGTGTTTAATAGAGCAAAAGACACATCAGATCCAATTATTTTTTCGCTGTCTTTAAATAGGCGCATTCAAACTAAAAGTGCCTCAAACTTCCGATAAGTGATCCAATTATTAAGGTGTGAAATCCCAGACGAAGAATTCAACTTAACAAGCTATATTTAAAAGTACGCGAGAATGAAGAGATGACGATAAAACTGGGGAAACAGAAATTTTAAGTTCAATGTATTTAAACATATTAACTAATTTATCTTTAGAAAGTGATGTTTAAGTAAACGTTATGTATTTTTTAACCTAATATAAGAATCTAAAAATAAAAACACATCTTTTATTTCATTAATTATGGAGTTTTAAAAAAAATGTAGTATGTACCATTTTTGACCCTGTAGCATAAGGGTCAGAGTTCTTATTTTAGTCTAGAGTCAACATAAAAAATACATTTGCAGTTAATCACCATGATAATATAGGCGATATTAGTTTTGGCCAGAAAAATGTGCTATTTGACCTATAGTGCGGTGGCGATATTTTGAGATAATCTGGCCTGACGTTCACGAGTTGAAGACTTTACAGCTCTAATCAGTCCTAGTCTATTCACTATTCACTATTTTTGTAGGGAGACTATTTCAATAAGTTGTGCCAGTGCATATTGCTCTATATTTAATAACCTAATATTTACTTATCAAAAGTCATAACAATGAGTGCTGAGTGTTGACAGTTCAAAAATGGCGCAAAATTAAAAATAACAAATCTTGTTGGACCCATTATAAAAGTAGATATTTTGTCAAAAAAAAATTACGGTTTTAATGGCAAATTTCAAAATGTTGGACCCATTATAAAAGTAGATATTTTGTCAAAAAAAAATTACGGTTTTAATGGCAAATTTCAAAATGTAGCTTCATCAAATTTTATATCATATAGAACATTAACTGAAAACAAAGCCGACGGTGAAAATATGCATTTTTGTATAAGTTATAATTCTGCATTTTATATCCTTTCATTATCCCAAAAATAAAATAAATACGATCAACGTCCAATAATACGAATGATATAATGTCAGGCCTATTCGTAAAATCGAAAAATTCGTATTATAGCAACGGAATTTTGCCGTCTTTTTAGTAAATTATACATATGTATGTTAGTCCAGGAGAAATAGGGTTTGAACAACAAAATAATTCGTTACAGCAATCTGACAACGGAATATTTTTGAACAAGCTCTTATAAAAGCGGACAAAAAAATCGAACCGACAGCAGCTATCCGGGGTGGAATGGGGTGCATTTTTAGAGGTCGAACACGGGTTTTCACGATTTCTGGCTAAACTGTGCATCATATCCAAAAAAGTTTAATGCACGAGTTGTAGGAAATAATAAGATCTACAACTTTCGTACTGATTATTTTCACCTTAACATCAAAATTTTTCGAAAAAATGGCTGAAAACTGTTTTTTGGTTTTTAATTTTTTTCTTTGACAAAAAAGTATCTATGAAGCTGAAACTTGAGCAAAAGATACTTTTCAGTGTTACACAAAGGCAGTAATTTTTTCAGGCGGAAATATTTAGAGGTTGTTGTTAAATTTAATTTTTAAGCTAAAAAAACCGAAATTTTTAGCTGCGATTTCTCTTAAAACTACACCTCTTAAGGAGTTATTTTTTGGCTCATTTACTCGTTATGTCTTCCTTAAATTAATTGTTAAAAAAAGGTATACTGCAATGGAAACAATTACCGAAAAATTGAAAATCTGTGGTCTCTCCGACGAGTAGAGCTATGATGTTTCTTGTGTAGCAGCTCAAATCCTTTATTGTTTTCACTGTATTTACCTTACTACACTATAATTTGACATTCTCAATGCCACTACATAAATTTCCATTAAAAAAATAAATGAGAAAAAAAATTTTGATAATTCTTGGACCAAAAATTAAAAATTTTTTTTTCTCATTTATTTTTTACTGAAAACTTTTCTCAACAAATGAGCTAAAAAACGATGATAGATTCCAAAAAATTATATAAAGATTGAAGATATAAACAAAAACACAAATCCTGCTGAGGAAAAAAAAATCTCATTCGTACTATTGAACAGTCAAATTTACTGCTATTCGTATTTTAGAGACACATGTGTAAAAAATATTGCATTCGTATAAAGGGGCATTCGTATTATTCAACGTAGACTGTAATGATTTTCAAGCATACATTTTTAATTGTAAGCATTTTTATATCGGGCATTTCACGCGAAGCGGACAAATAAAATATCAAGTTAATTATAAAAATATCAAGTTATTCTTATGAATATCAGCTCGACTCGGGTTTCGGCATTGCAATACATATAGCTCCAAAACGGATGGGCGGACCATTATTAAACTTGGCACGAAGCTATTTTTTAATGCACTTAAAAAACAAATATATTAGGCGAATATTGTAAAAAACGATAAAAAAAATATTTCTCATTTTTTCATTTTCTTTATTTTTAAAATCCAGTTATGAGGTTAAAAATGCCAATAAATGAAGTATAAAATCCAGTGGTTAATTCATTTTACCAAACATTTTTTAAGCTGAATAATGGCATTTGAAGTAGTAAATGCCTTACGATTTCTCAAATTTTCAAAGGCCCATATTTTGTAAGCCAGTGTTGCCATTCTAAAAATATTTTGTTTCTGTGTCGAGGACATATACAGGTACAACATATTCAAGTATATCTGAAATTGGAAGCATGAACCCCATTTCCCCTGTCCGCTTCGCGTGAAATGCCCGATATATGAAGTAAGATCTAAAAAAAAAATTATTGGAATTCATTCAGTATACCTAGGCAGTTATAAGTCTAATTGACTGCAGTAATTTTTCAATCACATACAAACATAAAATTAACGAGGTTTGTATTGATTGGTGAAACAAAAAAGTTTCGGCTTTCACCATTAAGTTGAACTAAACTCATGCTTGGCCTACCGTAAATTCTATAATTTTTGATTACTGTTTTTACCTGTGTAGTTTATTTATATTCAATTGTTCTTTCTCTAAATCCTTTTTCCCCATGTTCGCTCGGTTTTCAACCAGTGAATGAACTGTTGTTGCAAATTTTTTTTCGGAATATGCATTAGTAGATGATCTGGTCGTGTCTAACTCGACACTATTAATATCATATGAATTGAGGTTTGTTTTATTAATACGCATTTCCTTAAGTTCCATGACATTTTTTTTCCTGACAAGATGTAGTATTATCTCTTCCTTCACTTTCCTTAAATGTAGCAGCTTATTCCACTCAAGTTCCTTCGTTTGAATCATTTCACTAAGAGCTTGTATTTCCAATAGTGTTTGAGTTATTTTATGCTCAATTTTCCCAGTAGTATCGCTGGATGATCTCACAATGCTTTCAAGAGCTTTATTGTGTTTGGGAAATAATTTATTGATTTCTTTATAAAGCATTACATTATTTATAATATCGGTTTCAGAATCAATAAATCTGGCGCTTGATTTTAATAGCGTTGGGGACATGGAACGAGACCTTTTAACGTTTTTTGGTGAGCCATTCTGAAAATATAAATTTATAAAGCTAATTATATTCATATGCCTAATCAATCATTTTTTCGTTAGCTAAATTATGCATTAGATACAGTAGATCAAAGCCAAACTCGTACATATAAAAAAATATTTTTCAATTCCTCAAATATAGCTATGCAAAAATAATTTTAAATACTTGAAGTACGTTTTTAAATTGTTAATTTAATCCTTTATTTAAAAAAAAACGAAACTTAAAATTTCGCATTGTTTTTAAAAATAAATAAAAAGATACAAAAAATTAAGCATATTCAGTGCCAAAGCCAAAGTCGTACTCTTTAGAAAATCTTCTTCATTTATATGAGTTTAATATTTAGATGAATTCCGTTATTTTTTATTATCATGTTTAGTCTTTTTGGCATGCTTTGAACAATTTTTTCGCAGCTTATAAAAACGAAAAGTTTGGAGTTTTGTTTTTTTTTTTTAAAATCGACGGATTAAAAATACTATTTATAAAAATACTTCGAATTTTTTAATCCTTTTTATTTAATAATTTTGGAACAGATTTACTTTTTAATTACTTACTTACTTAGATGGCCATAACAACCCGTTGTCAGGTTACGGCCGACCTCATTAGCTCTCGCCAGGCGCCTCTGTTTTACGCGCGCCTTCTCTTATCATTAATGCCAAGCGTGGTTAGGGCTTCCTCAGCTTGGTCTATCCACCGGAGGCATGGTCTCCCTCTTCGTCGTTGACCGGGGACCTTCCCTTCGAATACCTTTTTCGCTGGAGCTTCTTTATCCATACGATGGACATGACCCAGCCAGCGTAGTCGCTGTATTGTTATACGCTTAACTATGTCAATGTCGGCGTAGAGCTCATACAGCTTGTGGTTCATTCGAATGCGATAGTCGTCGCCAAGTCGAACAGGACCAAAGATTTTGCGGAGAACTTTCCTCTCGAACACCCCAAGAGCGGCTGCGTCTGTTGTCGAAACCACCCATGCCTCAGCGCCATAAAAAAGCACAGGCAGAATGAGCGTCTTGTAGAGTGTTAGCTTTGTCGATCGAGAGAGAGCTCTGCAACGTAATTGCTTACTGAGACCGTAGTAGCACCTATTAGCAATTGTTATTCTTCGCTTAATTTCCAGACTGACATCATTGTTGCTGCTTACGGCAGTGCCAAGGTAAATGAATTCCTTGACAACTTCTAATTTACAGTTGTCCGCTGTAACATGAGAGTCTGGATCACGCACTCTCTTGTTGTTGTTAGTAGACATCATGTATTTCGTTTTGCCCTCGTTTACCGTCAAACCCACTTTGGCTGATTCCTTTTCAATAGCAGTGAAAGCAGCAGTAACATCTCTCTTACTCCGACCGATAATATCAATATCATCAGCGCACGCAAGGAGCTGAACACCTTTGAAGAAAATGGTGCCATTATGATGCACACCGGCTTTGCGTACGATCCCCTCCATAATGAAATTGATGAGATCGCACGAGAGCGTGTCGCCTTGTCTGAAACCTCGCTCGTTATTAAAAGTTTCGGAGAGGTCATTCCCTACCTTGACGGAGCTACACGTATTGCTCAACGTCATCCTGCAGAGCCTTATCAACTTTGCAGGTATACCGAACTCAGACATTGTTGCGTATAGGCAATCCCGCACTGGGCTATCGAACGCAGCTTTATAATCGACGAAGAGATGGTGAGTGTCGATTTGATATTCATGGGTTTTCTCCAGGATTTGGCGTAGTGTAAAAATCTGGTCTATGGTGGATTTACCAGGTCTAAAGCCACACTGATAGGATCCGATCAGTGTTTCTGTATGCGGCTTCAATCTTTCACACAATACGCTCGAGAGGATCTTATATGCGATGGAAATAAGACTGATACCCCTGTAGTTGGCGCAGATTGTCGGGTCTCCTTTCTTTATTACAGGACAAAGCACGCTGAGATTCCAATTGTAAGGCATGCTTTCCGCTAGCCATATTTTGCTGATGAGTTGATGCATGCATCTTATCAATTCATCGCCACCAGCTTTAAACAACTCAGCTGGCAGGCCGTCAGCACCCGCTGCTTTGTTGTTTTTGAGTCGCTGGATATCAACTCGAACCTCTTCATGGCTAGGTGATGGTACTTCCACTGCGTTATCATCGATTGGTGGTATCGTACTGCATTCTCTCTGGGCGGAATTGGTGGAACCATCACCCGTAAGCAAGTTGGAGAAATGCTGCCTCCATAACCTCAGTATACTCTGTGTATCTGTAACCAGATTTCCATTTTCGTCTCTACAAGTGGATGCTCCGGGCTTGAAACCTTGAGTTAGACGCTTAACCTGTTGATAGAATTTTCGTGCATCCTTCTTGTCCTGGTACGCCTCGAGTTCCTCACGCTCACGCTTTTCTTGCTCCCTTTTTTTACGTCTGAAAATGCGCCTCTCTTCCGTCCTCTTTTAGCGGTAGTTTTCTCGCACGGCTCGCGTTGCGGCTGACTGCAGCGTCTTCTTGTATGCGGCGTTTTTTTCTGCAGTCGCATCGCGATACTCCTGGTCATACCATTGGTTTCGAGGTTGTGGGCGTCGAAAACTAATGACTTCCTCGGCAGCAGCACGCATGGAGTGGGAGATGTGTGTCCAAAGTCCACCGGCGTCGTCGGTTCCAAAAGTTGGTTGGTTGAGCTTAACCGAGAGTTGAGCGGAGTACGCCTCGGCAGTCCGTTGTGATTGCAACTTGGCAACGTCCAGCTTTCGTTGCATGCCCGTGCGTACATTCTTCGCATTGCATAGTCGCATGCGGATCTTAGCTGCAACAAGATAGTGATCGGAGTCAGTGTTGACCCCCCGAAATGTACGCACATCCAGAACGCTTGAAGCGTGCCTTCCGTCGATCACAACATGATCAATTTGGTTTTTCGATTTTTTATCCGGGGATAGCCAGGTGGCCTTGTGAATGTCGAGGTGTTGAAATCTGGTGCTACTAACCACCATGATTCGCGCCGCGGCGAAGTCGATCAGTCTCAGACCGTTGTTTGAAGTGGTCTCGTGAAGACTGAACTGACCGACTGTAGCGCCAAAGATGCCTTCTCTTCCGACCTTCGCGTTAAAATCGCCGAGGACTATTTTTACATCGTAGGTCGGACAACGGTCACACATGTCCTCTAGGCTCGCGTTGAAATCATCTTTGGTGGCATCGTCCTTTTCCTCCGACGGGGCGTGCGAATTACGGGTTTGGTCTAGCCAAACTGCTTTAATTTGGTTAAATTTTATTCTTCAGAATAAAAAACACAAAAAAAAGATTTTATTTTCAACTTGCTTTATTGCAATGGATCTTAAGACTGATTTGAAACATTTTCTTTATCTTACTTTTAATTATTTTGTGTTTCACATTTAGTTGGCCTTGAAATGCAAAATGTGCAATTAAGCAGATTTTGCATTTGGAGCTTCAACTGAATGTGAAACTTATTTTGCCATACTACAACGGAAGCTTTGTAGACGCTTACGTTGCAGTATGCAATAATTTAATTTGCTTATGATATCTAAGTATTTAGGGGACGGGGACGTAACTCCTCCACCCCTTGATTAGAGATACTCCTGGATCTCGGCTTAAAGTTTATTAGGTTATTTTATTTGGCAAATACACAACTATTACTTAATTCTATATTTTTTTGCAATTTCTTTTAATTCCACATCGTTTATGTTGCTTTCCTGAGCATTGTTTACAATTTTGATCTGAGTTTTCCTCTTATGTAAGTATATTAAAATGACAATGATTGCAAGAATTATTATGGCCAGTGTGATACTTATTCCATAAGACATTTTTTTGTGGAAATGTAGTTCTTCAATTTGATTTGAGTTTTCAAAATTTTCTAAGTTAATTTTTTCTAATTCTGGCATGTTTTGCTCAGGAAGATCATTTAATTGTATCTGAAATTTCTCATAAAATTCTTTCTTTTGATTTATATATTTTTTATTTAGAATATTAATTTTACAATTAGCAAAGTTTATTATATTATTGCCATTTAAGGTTATATTTCTCTTTGTACAATTTTGGTATACGTTTAATTTTACAGCGTTTTTGATTAATAAAGTATCTTCGTCTATTTGTAAAATTTCAGTTTTATTGTTTATTCTGTATCTACATGTATTATGAAATATGCAGTTATCACTTAATTCTAGTTCCTTTAACATGGTGTTCTCTTTGAAGACATAATTTTTATCATTTATATTTGTTATCATTTCATTTTTTTGATCGATTTCTAAATAGTGCTTGTTTGGCAACGGAGTTATTAAAATCAATGTCGTAGTTACTTAGTTTTTAGGAATTTTTATACAAATGACTATTGTATCGTTTTTATAAATAAGAAGGCCCATTCTAGCTAATTTTAGTTTGTAAAAATCGATTTTAAAATAGTCGATTTCTTCTTTGTTTAATATGCTCGGGGACAAAATGTTATACTTAGCCGAGGCTACATTGTCTTGGATCTGATCTATTTTCCTTTCTATAAATATAAGTTTATACAATGCTTCATTAAATATTATTTGTTCCTGTAGTTCTTTGTTTACAGTGTTTAATGAATTTAAAATTTTAGTTCTGTCCTCTTCTATTATTCTTTTCAAAGTAACAATTGATTTATTAAAGCTACTGTTTATGATAATCTGTTTATTAGAGTTTACGATAAGGTTGTGGTTATTTTCACTATTTACTTTCAAAAATTCTTCTATTTCCTGTTTGTCCGAGTCGTCCATCAGTCCAAAGAGCCAACTATAAACAAAACCAATTCCGTTAAATAACCCTCTCTTTTGCCTATGCATTTTTTCCGGGGTAATAGACTTAACTTTTGCTTCTAGTAACCCTAACTCTGAGAGAAGGATTCCTTTTTTGCTTTTTTCCAAATCGGTCATTTCTATATTTTCCCTAAAGGTGTTCAGGATTTTTTCAATCTCCTCCGGTTTTACCATGTGTAAAATTGTGCTGGTTTCGGTAACGACTTCTACGGTCCTTAAGTGAATTGCTGTATAGCCTTCTTCCTCTGATACAGGATTTACTATTATTAAGCCCTGTGTTGCTGCTATTATCATTATGAGTGTGAGTATAATGAGTTTAGGTGTCTGTAAATTTATAAGGACGTTTTATATTAGTGCTGTGAACATTTTCAAGAGGATATTTCTTAAATTTTGGTTGCTCTTTATGCCTCAAGTTTGTGTAATTTTTTATATAGCCTTCTTGTCTGCTCTCGACATAAGACTCTCTTTTTTTATTTAGTTTCTCCAAAACATGGCGTTTTCTTTCCTCCAACCTACTTTTAATTATTTTGTGATCAATTTTATTGTTGATCACATCGAAAGAAGTACATTTAATGGAGCTATGAAAACTATTGTTGTAAAACCTAATTGCTTTTGACATTTGCTCCTGTATTGGCAATGTCTCTTCTACGTTAAGTGCTCTGATTCTCTCCGTAAGAGTATTGTTCAGCCGCTCTATGTCGGAGTTTCCAGTATGGCTGTTAGGTTTAGTTGAATGGAATTCAATTCCTTCCCTAGTCAAAAAATCCCTAACATTTTTTGTGTTAAATTCGTTATCAAATACAAACTTCCTAACCTTGCCTCTTATTGCTAGATAATCTCTGATTTTTTGTATTATAGTTACATTATTTCTATCGGTTAAATGAAAGCAAACAGAGTGTTTAGAAAATTTATCTATAAAAATGATAAATGAACTTTTACTATTAACGTATGTATCAACGTGTACTATATCGTTTATAGTAGAAGGTGTTTCTGTATGTTTGAATTTGTTTCTTATCGGGTTTCTATCATATTTTGCCGATGAACAAACATGACAATTATTTATTAGTTTATGTATTGAAGTTTTGAGATTAGGATTAAAGATTTTACTTTTAATGCCTTCATATGTGGCTACTATTCCAGAATGTCCACTTTCATATTTATGGAATAAGGCTAATTGTTTTTTCAGTTCGTCATGGTTTTCTATGTCTCTAGCAAGGTAAGAACACTTTACGAATTTAACTTGGTCGTTCCCTGAAAATTCATCAATTAAAATTTTTTGGACTTTGGTGTACTCATGGTCATTTAAGTCGCAATATACCCCAATTTTTCCTTTTGAAACTCCTCGTCTAATAATATTTATGACATTTCCGTTAACAATGTCATTTTTTTCAATAAAAATTCTTTTGTTATTGAACACTCACTGTTTCTATTTCATGTTCCTTTGTTTCTTTAATGACTATTTGCGTTTTGAACCGGTTGACTACTGTTTCTAATATAGGTATATGGTTACCTAAATCCTCCTCTTGGGAATGTACTGTTTGTACTTGTAAGGATTCATTTTCGCTATCTGTTTCGTCACCTCCGGTTTCGTTAATTATTACATTAACTCGAAAATCTGCTGGTACCCTTTCACCTGTATTCGTGAAATTAAGTATATTAATTTCTTTGGTTTCTGAATCTATTCTGCTCAAGAAGTCTGCAATATAGTTGCATTTTCCTTTGATATATTCTATCTTAAAATTATATTCTCCTAGATCAATTAAATATCTTTGGAGTCTGGGACTAATATCCCTTCCTGAATATTTAGTTATTAACCACTTGAGTGGTTGGTGATCGCTCTCTAAGTCGAATTCTCTTCCAAAGACATATGGCCTAAAGTATTTAACACCCCAAACTATCGCCAACAATTCTTTATCAATTGTTGCGTAGTTTGTTTCGTGTTTGTTCAACGTCCTAGATGCATATGCTACTGGGTGACCGTCTTGAGTCAAGACGGCTCCAATAGCGAAGTTACTTGCATCTGTTATGGTCTTGAAACGTTTAGCAAAATTTGGGTATCTTAGGATAGGAGAATTCGTTACGAGCTCCTTTAATTTTTCGAAGGCGGTAATATAATCCGGGTCATAAGTATTGACTTTTTGATCCTTTTTTAAGAATTTAGTCATAGGATGTGCAATTTTTGCGTAGTCTTTAATAAATTTTCTATAAAACCCGGTCATGCCTAGAAATGATTTAATTTGTTTTTGGGAAGTAGGGAGCTTCAGCTCTTGTATTATTGCGATTTTGCTAACATCAGGCTTAACTCCATTTGTAGTTAAAACATGCCCCAAAAACTGCGTTTCTTTCTTAAGAAAGTCGCACTTATCGATTTAAATTTTTAATTTAGATTTTCTTAGAGCTTCAAATATCTGTCTAATACTATGAATGTGCTCTGCCAGTGTCGTGCTAAAGACTAAAATATCGTCCATGTATACGACACAAATTTTGTTTATAAAATCTCGAAGAACAGAGTTCATCATCCTTTGAAAGGTTGATGGTGCATTCTTCAATCCAAATGGCATACGAATGAATTCGTAATGGCCAAAAGGTGTAGAAAATGCCGTTTTTTTTTCTGTCTTCTTCTCTTACAAGGATTTGATGAAATCCTTTCGCAAGATCTATCGTGGTAAAGTACAGCGACCTTCCTAATTTATCTAAAAGATTATTTAAATTTGGAATGGGAAACTTGTCGTCGACCGTAAATTCATTCAGTTTACGATAATCGACTACAAGTCGCCATTTTTCTTTACCTGAATTATCTAATTTTTTAGGTACAATCCATAATGGACTGTTGTAAGGGGAATTGCTGTCTCGGATAATGTTTTGCTTCAACATTTCTCCTATTTGTGTTTGGATCTCTTGCTCATGGATCTGAGGGTATCGGTATATTTTAGAATAAATAGGTTTATCAGTGGTAGTCACAATTTCGTGCTGAGTTGCACTTGTGGCGGAAAGATTGTCCCCTTCCTTATACAAAAGGTCTTTGAATTCTAACAGGATATTTGTAACATTTTGTTTTTCTTCTTGATTTAAGTAACCGAAGTCGAATTTATTAAGAATAATTGTGTCTTCATTTGGTTCGACGACGCTTATGTTTTCCACCATATACGGAAAGTTATAGTCTTCAAAAAATATTTTATTTCCTAATATTTCAATGTACTTATGTTCATTGTCAATTTTTGTTTTTAAAGGTATTAAAAAATTTTGTCCTATAATAGCCTCGAATTTTTCATTAGAAAAGTCTATTATTTTCCAATTTAGCGTACCTGTGCAACAGAATTCCTCTGGGAAATGCGTTACTACTTTGAACCTAACTTGATTTATTCCGTTTAGGGTTTTATAATAAAGAGGTTTTACTACTTCTTCTTTAGGGTAATTTTCGATTAATATATCTGGTTTTAAAACGCTAGTTGTAGAGCCTGTGTCTATTAGGCACCTAATTCTTTGCTTTCCTATTGTGAGTTTTATTATGGGTAGTTGAGCTGCCGAGGCAGGGTTAAAAAATTTACCTCACTATTTCCATTTTCTGTCCCTACTTCTTGTATAGTTTCTATATCCATTGCATTATTACTTGAATTCTTAGATACACGACTTAACTTTTGTTCGCTATCCACACTCATATACGAACCTTTTGTCTGGTTCGAAAGGTTTCCCCCATTTCGATTCGAAAAATTATTGTAGTTGTTGCTATTATGGCGATTATAGTTATTAGCATTACTGTTGCTATTTTTATAGCGTTGTCTAAATGTCTGTTGAGTTGCACTTTCATTATTGACAGGATGCCTACTGGTATAGTTTTTTGTATTATTTTCAATATTTGACTTATTTTTTCCGTCATATTTCCTATGCTTAAAATCTATTGTTCTTCTGTCCTTTAATAATTTTAGCTTAGTGTACTTCACAATAATAGAATTTAAAGTTTCACTGTCACTTATGTGGGCTCTAATAGGACCATCAATTTTCTCTAACATAATGTCCACTAAGTCCCTATCTACGTATTCCGGTTTGTAAATGGCCGGTTTTAGTGGATCAGATAAATAAATTTCGTGAATTTCAAATTTAGATCTTTCAAAAATTTGGAATAATTCATTCAAATCACTTACTTTTACACTTCTGCAAAAATTAAATATTTCAGCATAACTCCTCCTGGGTCGAGATTCTTGTAGTAGCTTTTCCTTTATGTCCTCCCAAGTGGCGTTTTCTTCCAGTTCCCTCACTCTGCGGCCAGCACTGCCCAATATTTTTTCGTTGGCTACAATTTTGATGCAGAATTGTTGTAGACTTTGATTTGCTCCGCAAAGGACAATATTGCTTTCTACTGCATTGATGAAAGCTCTAGTATTGTGGCTTACATCTAAGGATTTTAACCGACGGAATTGTTCAATTACATCCCTTGGTGACATGTTGAATTGATAACTCCGATCTAGTTGATTATGCGGTTGTTGTTGCAGTATCAGTTGCGCTTGTTGTGCTTGCAACTGTTGTTGTTGTATCTGTTCTTGACCTTGTACTATGTGCTGTGCTTGTTGTTCCTGCAATTGTTGCTGAAGCTGTTGTTGCTGAAGTTGATGTTGCTGTTGTTCTACTCGTTGCTGTAATTGTTCTTGCTGGTGCCTCAATTCGTTAATTACTTCCTCCTGTCGTCGAATTATGACTGCAAGTTCCTGTGGATCCATAATTGGTCGATTTCTATCGAACACTCTTTGTCTCTGCATATACTTTTTACTATTATATTTATATATATTTTTTGTTGTTATTTATAGATTTTCTTCTTTAATTTGCAGTGGTTCTTTTCTCACAAAAAAAAAAAAAAATCTTTAGATTTTTTTGTTCCGCGACTGCGCCAATTACGGGTTTGGTCTAGCCAAACTGCTTTAATTTGGTTAAATTTTATTCTTCAGAATAAAAAACACAAAAAAAAGATTTTATTTTCAACTTGCTTTATTGCAATGGATCTTAAGACTGATTTGAAACATTTTCTTTATCCTACTTTTAATTATTTTGTGTTTCACATTTAGTTGGCCTTGAAATGCAAAATGTGCAATTAAGCAGATTTTGCATTTGGAGCTTCAACTGAATGTGAAACTTATTTTGCCATACTACAACGGAAGCTTTGTAGACGCTTACGTTGCAGTATGCAATAATTTAATTTGCTTATGATATCTAAGTATTTAGGGGACGGGGACGTAACTTGCGCGCAAATTAGGCTTATGTTGAAGAATTTTGCCTTGATACGGATCGTAGCCAACCTTTCGTTTATTGGCGTTTATTTAATATTATAATAATATAAGTAATATAAAAAAATTTGCTACATCTGATACACCATTTTAAAGCTAATGAATTGAGCTTTCTTATGGTGCTAAAAAAGTTACACGAAATCATAAACTTTTTTGGAAAAATTAATGTTCTTTAGAAAAAAAGGGTCAACATTTTACAAAAACCGTTATATCTCGAAAACTGTGCAACAAATTTTAAATAGTCATATGCCGATTGTATACCTTATTCAATTACCTTTCATATGATACCAATATTTTGGATATTTATACAGGATTTTCCATTTCATACGGATTTTTATAAAAGCTATATCCGCAACTTCCGATAGCTACAGCTGCGGTAAAAAGAATAGAACCGCGGCATTCATGAATTGAAAAAAAATATTTCGAACAAATGACGTTTTTTTTCTTCTAATATTTTAAAGTATTGTTCCTTGATAAGTACACAAGATAAGCACATGACATTTTGTTCCCAAAAAATAACGGTACTTTCTAGGTTTGCTATTATATTGAGTAATATGTAATTTTGAGCGGTAAAAATAATAGCACTGTTCAACTCCTTTACTTCTCAAGATCAGGTATTTACTCTTATTAAAAAAATTTGATCGTAACAAGTAAGCTCCATTATTTTTGTATAATACTCCAATGATTTTTTCGAGTTTTTTCATTTAAGTGGGCCGTGGAAAGCATTCTTCGACAGAGCAAAGTAAAATTATTAAAAATTCCCTTTCGCAAGGTAAAACTTTTAATAAAATTGAAAATTTTACCAATGAAAATGGTTTCGAATACGATAAAATACACAAATAAACGAAAAACACGAGGCCGAATGCCTTCCATGTTCCTCCGGGACGTGAATTGTTCGAAGTGACTTTCGATGCATATCCGGTTTTGCCTGCTACGGAAAAAAAGAAAGTGCGTTATAGCAGTCATAATTTTTTAAGAATTGGAAAATAGTTCTTTTGATGTACGAGTTTGGCTTTGACTTACTGTATATGCACATTCGAGCGATTCAAACTTTAACAAATTTCGAATTTAAAAAATCTGATTGACAAGACGAAGTTTCCTTCAGAGTGTCATGGGGTGCGCACGTTCTAGCCGCAACAGAAGTTAAAGAAATCTGAAATAAATTGCTTAATTCGTTCGAAAAATTAATTTTAAAATGTCTTGTTGTGACTAAGTTCCCTGCTAAGCAATGGGCCTTATAATGAATGAACATTCTCGCGAATTTTTTCCCGAAATCACTCGCAAAAAAAAAAATTCTGAAAACGAAAAAAGTAAGGTTATCGGCAATAATTTGCGGAGGGAATATTTTGACATCTGTGGTTAGAATATCTTCTCCAATTCTTTAAAAGGGATTTTGAAGCGTAAATAAGAAAATAATGTAAATGTAAAATACATTTTTATTTAAGAGAATTATTTCTAAAAATTTTCAAATGTGGACATTGCGAGAAGCTTCACCAAACAAAGCAAGGAATGCTGTTTTAAATTTTGACAGGAACTTGAGTTTTGAGTTCAACAGCCAAGGACCACCAACAAAAACGTCTATATAACGCTTAAATGATTTTTATTCAATATACACTATACATGTTTAAATAAATGGAATGTTCTCGAATATTTAAGAAAACTTAATTTTCGAAAATTTGTTCATATTCGAGTAAAAACTCACTTAAAAAAATAAAAAACAAGTTAAGGTGTTATCTTCGGCCCGGCCGAAAATCACATACCCTACACTGCACTGAAAGTCGCTTTTAAATAAATGTTAAAAGACGTCGAAAGGTCGAAAAAAGTTGAAAAATGTTGAAACAGTTGTAAAAGACTGAAAAGGTCGAAAAACTATGGAAACCATTGAAGAAAGTTGAAAGAAATTCAAAATGTCGAAAATATATGATAAATGCTTAAAAATTTCGAAATAATATGAAAACGTTTAAAAAAGTTGAAAGAGTTCAAAATCGCTGAAAAAGTCTTAAAAATAAAGAAAATTATGAAGAAAAATGAAAGAGGTTGAAAAAGTCAAACGAATACATATGGGATATATTGGAAAAAGTTAAAAGGTTGATAAAGTCAAAAGAATATGGAATATCGAATAAAAACTAAGAAATTTAAATTTTCCACGCCCACTTCTCCAATTCCGCCTAATTTTGGGTTACTAAATCATATTCGTCATTGACATCCACATACCAAATCTTAGCCCAATAGGTTGTACAATTTGCAATATATGCCGTAAATAGTCTTAAAATTTAGGGCGGTGACACACCCACTGGTGTAATGTTGTCCGATTTTTATCCAGAAACTGCTTTTTATAAGCAACACTCTTTCACCAAATTTTAGTATGATTGATCACATATTTCGAAATAAGGTATTTTACTTGTTTGGGGAGTGACACGCCCACTCGAGCTATTTCGCCCACTTTTGATTCAGGCATACCTTATAACAAGTAAACCACCTAAATTATATTTCATACCAATTGTTGCAATAGTTCAATCAATATAGCGATTGCAACTTTATGGTAATATAGGAGGTGCCACGCCCACCACTGCAATCTCATCAATTCTCATTAATTTTCAAAGCCCATAGCAGCCGATACCTCTAAGCCAAATTTTATGAAGATTACTCTCATAGCACACTATCTATAACAGTAAACGTTTTTTGCTTGTATGGGAGATGCCACGCCCACATGCTCAATTGCATCAAATTTTTGCAAAAACATACCTTCTAGCAAGTATATCTGCCTTACTAAATTTCATAACGATTACGTTGTTAGTTCTCTTAATATAACGTTTATTAATATTGTGGGCTGTGCCACGCCCATCAACGAGTTTTTTTAGTAAAGTGGCATAGCTTGTGCTGATGACTGCTTTCAGTGGCATCATCTCTAAAATTTTTATAAAAATCGTTTGAGCCACTTTTGAGATACATGAAATCAAAATTTTTAACTGTTGAAAAGAGCCACGCCCACTTTTATCACAATTCAAGATATATTTGAAATATACGCGTTTACCAAATTTCATAACAATATCTTGCACGGCTTACGAGATACGGTGGTATAAAGGTTAAAGTTTAGGGCTGTGCCAAGCCCCTGTAGGAAGCTTTGAAAACTTGAAACCTAGCCTTATCCTAATCTAGTTCACATGTGCATCAAATCACCAAGTTTCATCAAAATCGCTGCAACTTTTTTCAAAATTTGCCTGGGTATATATACATAGGGTATGGGCGGTAGGCGTGTCCGTTAACCAATTTCGCCCATTTTCAATAGCAAGATGCCTGCAAGAAGATGTGACCTGTGTGTGAAAGTTTCATTCAATTAGCTCTCTTGGTTTTCCCGTAAACCTGATTTCAACAGACAGACAGATAGACGGACATCGCTAAATCAACTCAGGTGGTGACGCTGATCAAGAATATATACACTTTTCCATACCTGCCACGCCTCCTTCTATGTGTTACAAACGGAAGGACAAAGTGAATATACCCTCGGTGAATAAAAAATAGTCCTAGGGTTGTTACCAGAGCTGCAAAATTTTAATTTTTCGGAATTTGGCCAAAAAAATTAAGAAAATTTATCTTTTTTATTTACAATACTGTTTTTTGAAATTTGTTTTCGCTTTTCCTTATGTACACATAAGGAAGAAGCATCAAATTACAGTGTATTGAGGTGAAATTAGTAAAAACAACAAAGGATTTGAGTTGTTACACAAGAAACACCAAGGTTCTACTCGCAGAGAGACCACAGTTTTTCTCTTATATATAGGCGGTACATTTTTTCGAAAATCGAGTGTTCTTGAAGTTTTCTAGAAAATGCCATTTATTTGAACATGTGTACCTTACAATAAATTTGTTTCAAGCACGGGCGACCAAAAAAAAAAACATAGAAGGAAGCGGCAATAAATGCTCAACAGCGAATTGGAACAGGTGGTGGTTATAAGCAGAAGATTAAATAGAACAAGCCATTATTAATAAAACGATTATGCAACAAAATCTCAGTTAGAAGCACCTAGCACTGGAAGAGGATCGAGAAAATCGACACACAAAAAACATCCTTACACTAAAGGCCTACAAAAATTGGAGCTCAACAAAAATAAATGGACGCAAAAATGAACAAACGGGTCGGTCCTTTAATTTTAATTTGTAGCGTGTGCCTGCTATTCTGCAGCAAATAACTAATCAAAATAGTAAACTGGCATAAAAATTTTATTTGCAATAAAATTCAAATCCTTTGCATATGTTAATATTATTTTGGTTCACACTACCGCCAGTCAAAATTTTATTTTTTTACCCAAAAGGACTAAGTAAATAAAATCAATTTGTATTTAAATGTGTTTGACTTTGTTTAATATTAAGTTGTTGTAGTTGGGCTCAAGTCAAAAGATTTTTAAATAATTAAATAAAAGTTTCAATTAAGCTTTTTTGGTAGGTACTAATTTTATATTTTTTAAATATTTATAATTTTAAAAATATGGTTGCCGACGTTTCGTCGCTATTTGGCGACCTCTTCGGGGCACTTTTAAACAATATACAGAAAAACAGAAATATATTAAAAAATAGCGACGAAACGTCGGCAACCATATTTTTAAAATTATAAATATTTAAAAAATATAAAATTAGTACCAAAAAAAGCTTAATTGAAACTTTTATTTAAAAATTTAAAAATCTAAATTGGTCTTTACAAATCCTATTGTTATTAAATTGGGGAAAGCTTGCCGCCTAATAAACTATTAATCTAAAACAACTATTAATCTAAAGGATCACATAAATAATAACAGAAAAATTGCCAACAAACACTCACAACTTAAATTCTTACTAACATGTAAGCAATATGGAATTTTTCCTAAACATATTACAAGCAAAACGTCCAATTTCAAACATTTTCTTTCAAATGGCTCGTCAACTAAAAAACTCACAAATATTCTTAATACTTTTCACAATAAAATTTTAAAATTAGAAATAACTGATACAAATAAAACAATAATAAAAACAAAAAAACAATTACAAGGTTTAAAAAAAATATTAGAAAACTCTATAAGTGAAGATGACTATATTTCTTTCATAGAAAAACAAAAAAACAACTATATAGCAATAATAAACATCAAAAAAGAAACACATTACAATAAAATCAGGGTTCTAACAAATAATTTAAAAATACATGCTGGTATAATTTTTAATAAAAAATGGCTGATCAATTTAACAAACATTGAAATTCCAGAGGAGTCAAAATGGATACTTTCCCTTGGACCCAAATTTGCATTACCGACAAATAAAAATAACATAAATAACTTACACATATGTAATAGCTGATTTTGAAAATGGCCTTTATCACCTAAAAGATGAAAAACAGAAAGAGATAGCGAGGTCGAAAATTGCTCAACAAATTACATCGTACTTAAGACTAGCAACAAATAAGCCAATTGAAAAATACATACTAAAAGTATACAAAAATACACAAAGTTTTTTTAAAAAACACGACAACATTATAATAACACGTTCAGACAAATGTAATAAAACTGTTATTATGTATAAAGATGAATACAATAACAAAATAAAACTATTACTAGACGACAAAAACACTTACAAAATCACTAGAAGTGACCCAACAGATACTCTTCAACGGAAAAATAATAACATTATCACCGAACTTTACAAAAACAACTACATCGACATCTTCTTACGTCATAAGCTTTTATGCTCTGCAGCGAATGCACCAAAGCTATATGGTTTACCAAAGCTCCATAAACATAATATACCCTTACGTCCAATTGTTTCATCATACGAAGTTCCGTGTTACAACCTTGCAAAATATATTGGAAAAATTCTTAAAAATTTAGTTTCAAAAAAATTAAACATTAAAAATTCTGATGAATTCAAAAAACTAACAGAAAAAATTACAATAAAACCCGACGAAATCATGATTTCATTTGACGTGGTGTCACTCTTCACGAACTTACCGACACATTTAGCAATCAAAATTATCATGAATAAATGGAATGAACTTCAAAAATTCACTGCTATGCCGAAGAAAAGTTTTTTAAACATTTTGGAATTCTGTCTTAAGGAAAATAATTATTTCCTATACGACCAAAACATATATATTCAAAATTACGGAATGCCAATGGGAAACCCAATTTCTCCAACTATTGCTGATATTGTTTTGGATGAATTACTAAACACAACTATAAAAAATCTTATTTCACAAAATATAGAAATCCCGTTTATAGTGAAATACGTTGACGATTGCTTCGCTATCATTAAATCCAAAGATGAACATATAATACAAAAAGAACTAAACACATTTCACAACAAACTGAATTTTACTACAGAACGAGAAAATAATAAAAAATTAAATTTCCTAAATATGTCCATTTACAATATCAACAATAACATAGAAACTAATTGGATATAGCTTCAGGTCGAATAATAAATTTTCTTTCTAATCACCCTCCCCAACAAAAATACAATACTGCAAAAAACCTTATAAAAACTGCACTAAATCTAAGTGAAACACATTTCCACAACAGCAACATTCTAAAATTAACAAAAACTTTACAAAAAAACAGCTTTCCCGCCAATATAACAAAATCCCTAATACAACAAGCAACAAATGAAATACAAGAAAATAATAGCAATCGCTTAGTACCAGAAACAAATAGAGTTGACAAAAAATATTTCTCTTTACCATACATCCCTTCTCTAACAAACAAAGAAAGCATCCAAAACATTTTCGATAATAACATAAGCACGGCATATAAAACAAACAGAACAACTAACTCTCTTTTCACTAAACATAAAACCAAAACAAAAAATAACAAAAACTTTAACGTTGTATATAGAATAGAATGTACTGGCAACAATACTGAAAACTGTAATAAAATATACATTGGACAAACAAAAAGAGATTTAAACATAAGACTAAAGGAACACAAAAAATCAATAGAACTCAAAAAATCGACTACAGCTCTGGCTCAGCATATAAGCGAGAAGAATCATGTTGCGAACTTCAACACGGTAAAAATTTTAGAAAAAGAAAGAAAAACAAACAGAAGACTTATGTTAGAGAGCCTTCATATAAAAACACATCAAGATACAACAATAAACAAAAAAGAAGACTCAGAAAATATAAGCTCTCTCTACAACTTAGCCTTAGTTGAAAAAAGAAATAGACAAAGCAACATCAACGGATAAAGTGTTTCTCTTAAAAAATTTTTTTTTTTTAGAATCTAATTTAATTTAAGTACTTAAGTGTTATCATTAAGTAAACAATGTGTTAATTTAATGTATCTTTTTTCTTTGTTGTTTCTATTTTTGCTTGTGGTTTTTTAATATATTTCTGTTTTTCTGTATATTGTTTAACAGTGCCCCGAAGAGGTCGCCAAATAGCGACGAAACGTCGGCAACCATATTTTTAAAGTTATAAATATTTAAAAAATATAAAATTAGTACCAAAAAAGCTTAATTGAAACTTTTATTTAAAAATTTAAAAATCTAAATTGATTTTCAAATAATTTTTCGTGAAAAAAAAAATTTAAAACTCCCAAAAATCCAACATCGCTTTGCGGCGGCCTTTGGCCGTCTATAATGTATCCAACACCTAGCTTATTAGTCACAGTACTTTCACATAAGAGTAACGGTTAGTGGGCGGCCTTCAACAGCTGCTCAGTTGTTTTTGTTGCTGTATCGTTGTTGTTGTTGTATATGTCGTTGTAGTCTTAGTTGTAAATATATATATGAATGCTGGGAACACGTATGACAGAGCATAAAGCCGACATTAAGAAACAAAAAAACAACAGCTCTTGCACAACACACTGTAGAATTGGGACACTAAGCTGACTTTACTAAAACAAAGATACTTGACAAAGAGAAAAACTTAGTACGACGGTATACTCTTGAGAGTACGAATTCAAGAAAAATTAAAAACTACAATGAACACCAAATAAGACAAGGATAAACTAAGTTTAAGCTACAACTTGATTCTCAACTAGCAATAGCCATAGTGTGATATTTTTGAATTTTATTTTTATTTTATTTTATTCTAAGTGTTAATTTATTAAATTATGCTGTCTGTAATTATTTTTATACTCATTTTTGTGCAATATTTATGTTTTTTCATCTAAATGTTTGTGCAAGTTCCAGTAATGTAAATTTAAAAACAAAGAAACAAAAAATTTTGTAAGTTAGCATTTTGTTAAAAATATTTAAATTTAAAAAAAGTGTCACACATCTTTTGTTCTACTGTGTTTTGTTAGATTAAAAGTTGTCCCTGAAGAACGTGGAAACCCCCCACCGAAACGTCGGACAGAAAAAATGAAATAAATTTGTTTTATTTGCATTTTAAAATTTATTGACCAAAAAAGCCATATTCAAATTCACATCATTTTAAACTTGGTCGAACATCAACACACAAAAAAATTTTATTAATTTATTTTTTTTACATTCGAGTAAAGAATGGGTTAATAAAAAAAAATTGATACAACCGATACATCATTTTAAAGCAAATGAATTCAGCTTTCTTATGCATTTATGCTAATAATGCATTTTTTTTTTGGAAAAATTAACATTTTCGAAAAAAAAGGGTCAAAATTTTACAAAAATTTTCATATCTCGAAAGCTATACAACAAATTTTAATTATTTATGTGCTAATTTTATGCCTTATTCAATTACTTTTCATATGGTTTATAGAGTTTTCCAACTTATACTGATTTGATAGCTATATCTCCGAAACTAGATCCGTCCGATCCTCTTTTTTTGCATATTTATTTCTTATTCTTATAGCGCTACTTCTCAAAAAATTGGAAGAATTGTACTAAAGTAAGCTTAAGCCTTCAATTCTAAGCTACAAATGAAGGACGTGATTAAGGGCCCCCGCGAGTTTTTCGAAAATAAAAATGACACTTTTTTAAAATTTTTTTTAGGAAGTTGCATTTTATTTGAGACCAAAATATTTTTACATTATTAATGTGTAACTATTCAAGATTTATTCCTGAAATTTTGGTCCAAAAATATTCGTCAATAAATTAGAAAAATGCAATGCCGTGAAAGACCTTAAAATTTGCGGTGAGCAAGATATCTGGAAACTGGTTCATCCGAAAAAAATTTTTTTTTGTTAAGTAGACGGTTCTTGAGCGTTCGATCATTAGATTTTTTTTTATGCATATTTTTTTATTTGTAACCTAAAACAACTTCAATTTTGTGCACAAAAAATAAAAATTTTCTTTCCATTTTGTCAAAAATTAATATTTTTCAAAAATCAACGATTAAACGCCAAAAAACTGTTTACTTAACCGAAAAAAAAATTATTGGATGAAACAGTCTCCAGACATCTTGCTCACCGCAAATATTGAGGTTTTTCACGGCATTGCACTTTTCTAACTTACTGACGAATATTTTTGGACCAACATTTCAGGGATAAGTCTTGAATGTTTATACTTCAATAATGTAAGAAAAATTTTAGTCTATTACAAAAAGCAGATTTAAAAAAAATAAAAAATAAAAAAAGTGTCTTTTTATTTTTCGAAAAACTCCTGGAGGCTCTTAACCCATTTCCTGACGCTGTTCGAGTTTTCGAACATCAAATTTGTTCATTTTCATCCAATTTATTTTCTATGTCGAGGCGTAAAAAGAGCTTTATGTTACCCAGCATATTATGTATGTAATAGTTGAATTGACCTTATTTGGATTTGCTCTGTACTTAGCTAAAAAGAATAACAATAAAAACTTTGTGCATAACAATTAGGCGCATCTTAACGAATTCTCTCATCGTTAGTATAGAGACTAATATTGTTTTAGTTTACATGCATATTTTTTTTTTGCAAAACTGGTTTCTAAGAAATGAATTCCCGTAAAATCATTCGATTTGGTTTGGTTTCAATGAAATAACTTTAAAGGGGTTAGAGGAACAACAGAACACACATTGTAGTTGTGTCAACTAGCCAGCGGACGGACATCAGTGGGTAAGTGATCTTTTATATCTATTTTGTTTGTTTTAGTGAAATATAAAGCACATCCTTATAGACATGATTTTCAAAAAAATAACTTTAAAATTAATTCAAATTAATTTAAGAAAAAACGAATAAATAATAGTAAATACCACTTCACAACTTTTGATTAAAAATAAAAATAAGATAGCAGAAAGAAACATTTTAATAAAAGTTAATAACGTAGTTAGTAATTGCTTGTAAAACAGAAAAGAACACGCAAAATGTTAACTAACATTTTTTTAGTATCACTTAACATAATTATAATTCGAAAATTGAAGTAGAATAGGGAGAGAACTAGATTAAGTTAGCATACGCTCTCATTCTTTGATTTCTTGTTTTTTTTTTTTTCAATTATATGAATTTTTTTCCTCTCTCTCTCTCTATCGTTTGATTTTATTTTTATCATAACGGCAAATTCCATTACAATCGGTTGCTTAGATGGGCGGGAATTTTTTTCTTCTCTGTCTGATCGAGCACTTAATTTGGCGGGAGTTTTTCACAGAAAGATTTCCCAGCTGGCATTTCGAGTGGACTTGGTGACGAACTTTTAACTAACGCCTGAAGAAAACGAAGGCCAAGACGTCGCGATAACATCTGATTCGGACAAAGAGAACGAACATTTCATAGCTCATCCATTTATACGGATCGCGGGAAATCACCAAATAGTTGTGCAGCCCGAAAATAAAGCAAAACGATAAAAAGTATGTTAATTTGTGAGAAAACTCTTTTCTTGAGCTGTTTATGGTCTTTAAGTTAGTGAATTAAAAACAAAAAATTTTTTAAATCATTTCACCCGACGTTTCGCCCGTTGGATTCAGTCTTCTTCAGGGGTTTTGTATTTTTTATTTTAAAAACTGTAATGAACATAAATTATTTTTTTAAATTGTCGTATATAAAATTGTGATCAATTTGACACTTACATTATTACATAAATACATTTAAAACGACTTAGAATTTGTGAATTTAAATTAAAATTAGACATATTGTCAAAGTCTTCCTTCTTGTTAACAGCTGTTTTTTGTTTTTGTCTTATTCGTAAACTTTCTAATGTAAATCTTACATTTTCTCTTCGTTCTCTGTCTAGTAGTGTCGTGCTGTCGAAGTCTGCCGTATGATTTTTCTCTGTTAAATGTTTAGCTAAAGCCGTCGTTTCTTTTTTGTTTTTAGCGTCTGTTTTGTGTTCGTTAATTCGTGTCTCCAGCATTCTTTTTGTCGTTCCTATGTAGATCGCATCACAAGGTTCTCCCGCTCTGCCCTTACATTTTACCTCATAAATAACATTGTGCTGTTGCTGTTTTTCTATCTTGTCTTTAGTGTTAGTGAATAATGTCGTAAGTGTTTTGTTAGGTTTATGTGCGAAAACTATGTTCTCTTGTTTTAATTTTTTGAGTGATGCGTCGTCTGTTAATGTTGGTATGTATGGTATACTAAAGTAACTTATAGGGTTGCCAGCTAATATTTTTTGCGGTGGTTTTTGTGAGCTTAAGTTTTTTAAAATTAGGTACTCTATTAATTTACATGGGTAGTTATTCTTGTGAAGAATACATCTCATTTTATTGATAGTTTGTGTCTTAAATGTTTTGTCGCTTATCGTTAGTGCAGTTCTTATAAAGTTGCTGGCTGTGTTTCGTTTTTGTTTGTATGGTTGTGTCGAGTTGAAGTTCATGATCCTTCCAGATCCTGTTGGTTTCATGTACCAATTAAATATTAAGTTTTCATTTGTTCTGTGTATAGTTGTGTTTAAATACGGCAGTCTGTTGTCTTTCTCCTGTTCATATCTGAATTGTAGTTTGCTATGGTATTTGTTAAGTGCTGTTAAAATTGTGGTCAAGTCTTTTTTGTTAATGATAGCAAAAATGTCATCTACATGTTTCACTATAAATGTGAACTTAATTCCTATTTTCTCAAGGTCTAGTATTGCGTTTTGAAAAAGGTCGTCTAAGACAATATCTGCAATGGTCGGTGTCAGAGGATTCCCCATGGGCATTCCAAAGATCTGATTGTAGAATTTATTGTCATATCTAAAGAAATTATTGTCTTTTAATAAATTCTAGTATTTGAAGAAATGTCTTTTTTGGTATCGTAGTGTAGTTTTCAATAATCGTCCATTTATTCATTATTATTTTGATTGCTAAAGTTGTAGGGATGTTTGTGAACAGTGAAATTGCGTCAAAAGAAAAAAGTTGATCGTTATTGTTAAGTTTAATGTTGGCCACTCTGCTTTGTAGTTCCTCTGTGTTTTTGATATTTAGACCTTTGGAGACTAAGTGTTTTAGTATTGTACCAGAATATTTTGATAAGTTATAGCACGGTAAGTCAACTGATGAAGAAATTGGCCTTAAAGGTAAATTTGGTTTATGGATAAAAAGTATGGCATGAAAAAAAGTGTCAAGTACATTTACACATGAAAAATTGCTTCGCAGCCCACCTTAACTAGGAGCAGAATAAATAAAATTGAAACATAATCAAACAGTGTTTTTAGTAAATAAAAATAACACATTTATTGTGTTTTTATTAAATTTATAAGTATCTTTGACCAATACTTGAAGAAAATATGCAAATCTAATGTTTAAGTTGGATTGTGCCCAATCGCCATTGTTCGACTTTTCGAACAGTCTCACCTGGCGAAACAATAACAGGTAAAACATTTTGGACAACGGATTCGAGTTTTTGGGGTCCTAATTACTCTAGAAATATCACTTTTATTTATAAATTCGAACTTTCATTTAGCGCGGCAGAAAATGGGTTAAACGAAATATCGTGGAAAGTGTTGAAACTAAATAAATTATATAAAAAAGACAAGGTTTATCAAAACTTAAGCTTATGTTTGTGCGGCATAAAAATTAAACAATTAAAGAAATTGTTACAAGTTCATTTCTTAATAAAAACATTTTTATCATTAAAAATAATAAATCAAAAATGACATAAATTATAAAAAAGTAAGTGCCACGCTAAGGCATTTTGTCACAAAGAAATACAAAAGTTTGAAAAAAAAAGTTGAGAATAACATCAACTTGTAATCGCCATAAGCGATGAGTGCCTTGAGTGCCATAAGCGATGAGTGCTGAGTCCCTTGATACTAACAGTTTCCGGATGTTGGTATGGGATCGCTGCTGCCCATGGTGTACCTGCACTAAGGTGGTCCTTATTTTTCATGAGAAAAAAATTTTGATAATTCTTGGACCAAAAATTCAAAATTTTTTTTTCTAATTTATTTTTTTTTAATGAAAATTTTTGTAGTGGCATTGACAATTTCAAATTAAAGTGTATTAAGGTGAATACAATGAAAACAACAAAGGGTTTGAGCTGTTACACACGAAACACCAAAACTCTACTCGCGGAGAGACCACAGATTTTCAATTTTTCCATTGCAGTGTACCTTTTTTTTACCATTTAACTAAAGAATACAAAACAACGAGTAAGTTAACCAAAACAGAACTCCTTAGGAGGTGTAAAATTACTGCCTTTGCGTAACACTGAAAAGTATCTTTTGCCTTAGTTTCAGCTCCATAGAAACTTTTTTGTCAAAGAAATAAATTAAAAACCAAAAAAACGGTTTTCAGCCATTTTTTGGAAAAATTTTGAGGTTAAGGTGAAAATGATCAGTACAAAAGTTGTAAATATTCTTATTTCCTACAATTTTTGAATCAAACTTTTTTTGATATGAAATCGTGAAAAACTGTGTTCGATTTCTAAAAATGCACCCCATTCCACCCTGGATAGCTGCTGTCGGTTCGATTTTTTTGTCCTCTTTTAAAAGAACTTGTTGAACAATATTCCGCTGTCAGATTGCTGTAACGAATTATTTTTTTTCCCATTTTCTCGACTAAATTTACTGGGCTGGTATGCTTAAATAATATAATTTTGAGCTTAATTTTGTTGAAAAATATTTAAAAATGTGGCAAAAGAAAAGTGGTGTTCAGAGATTCACCGGTAACTGATTTATGAAATGAAAAATAATGGAAACACAGTTGCAGAAATTAGTCGGACCATTAAATGTTACAAAAAGATGGTAAAGAATGCATTACAACACATACAGCAGTATGGGAGCACTAAAAATATAAAACAGTGTTCCAGAAAGCGCAATACAATAGCGAAAGAGGACCATTCAATTCGTAGATCTTCACTAAAAGACCCTTTTAAAAGCTCAAATAAACTTAAAAATTAATTTTCGTCTGAATTCGGCATTAATGTGTCCTCCAGAACCATAAGGCGTTTAAATGAAAAAAATTTCCGTGGATGCATAACCCAACATAAGCCACATGTGTCAGAAAAAAATATTAAATCAAGAATCGCGTTCGCAAAAGAACATTTGATCAAACCGATTAATTTTTGGAAGAATATATTTGCCATACATATTGCTTTCCATCAGAACCGAAGCCACAAAACCCAGCTTCATCACTCCAAAATATATTCTTCCAAAAATTAGGTTGGTCAAATGTTCTCGGTTAAGCTCAACCAACCAACCTCTGGAACCGACGACGCCGGTGGACTTTGGACACACATCTCCCACTCCATGCGCGCTGCTGCCGAGGAAGTCATTGGTTTTCGACGCCCACAACCTCGAAACCAATGGTATGACCAGGAGTGTCGCGATGCGACTGCTGAAAAAAACGCCGCATATAAGAAGATGCTGCAGTCAGCCGCAACGCGAGCCGTGCGAGAAAACTACCGCGAAAAGAGGAAGGAAGAGAGGCGCATTTTCAGACGTAAAAAAAGGGAGCAGGAAAAGCGTGAGCGTGAGGAACTTGAGGTGTACCAGGGCAAGAAGGATGCACGAAAATTCTATCAACAAGTTAAGCGTCTAACTCAAGGTTTCAAGCCCGGAGCATCCACTTGTAGAGACGAAAATGGAAATCTGGTTACAGATACACAGAGTGTACTGAGGTTATGGAGGCAGCATTTCTCCAACTTGCTTACAGGCGATGATTCCACCAATTCCGCCCAGAGAGAATGCAGTACGATACCACCAATCGATGATAACGCAGTGGAAGTACCATCACCTAGCCATGAAGAGGTTCGAGTTACTATCCAGCGACTCAAAAACAACAAAGCAGCGGGTGCTGACGGCCTGCCAGCTGAGTTGTTTAAAGCTGGTGGCGATGAATTGATAAGGTGCATGCATCAACTCATCAGCAAAATATGGCTAGCGGAAAGCATGCCCGACGATTGGAATCTCAGCGTGCTTTGTCCTGTAATAAAGAAAGGAGACCCGACAATCTGCGCCAACTACAGGGGTATCAGTCTTATTTCCATCGCATATAAGATCCTCTCGAGCGTATTGTGTGAAATATTGAAGCCGTATACAGAAACGCGGAGAAAACCCATGAATATCAAATCGACACTCACCATCTCTTCGTCGATTATAAAGCTGCGTTCGATAGCCCAGTGCGGGATTGCCTATACGCAACAATGTCTGAGTTCGGTATACCTGCAAAGTTGATAAGGCTCTGCAGGATGACGTTGAGCAATACGTGTAGCTCCGTCAAGGTAGGGAATGACCTCTCCGAAACTTTTAATACCGAGCGAGGTTTCAGACAAGGCGACCCGCTCTCGTGCGATCTCTTCAATTTCATTATGGAGGGGATCGTACGAAAAGCCGGTGTGCATCATAATGGCACCATTTTCTTCAAAGGTGTTCAGCTCCTTGCGTACGCTGATGATATTGATATTATCGGTCGGAGTAAGAGAGATGTAACTGCTGCCTTCACTGCTATTGAAAAGGAATCAGCCAAAGTGGGTTTGACGGTAAACGAGGGCAAGACGAAATACATGATGTCTACTAACAACAACAAGAGAGCACGGGATCTACTCTCATGTTACAGCGGACAACTGTAAATTAGAAGTTGTCAAGGAATTCATTTACCTTGGCACTGCCGTAACCAGCAATAACGATGTCAGTCTGGAGATTAAGCGGAGAATAACAATTGCTAATAGGTGCTACTACGGTCTCAGTAAGCAATTACGTTGCAGAGCTCTCTCTCGATCGACAAAGCTAACACTCTACAAGACGCTCATTCTACCTGTGCTTCTTTATGGCGCTGAGGCATGGGTGGTTTCGACAACAGACGCAGCCGCTCTTGGGGTGTTCGAGAGGAAAGTTCTCCGCAAAATCTTTGGTCCTGTTCGAGTTGGCGACGACTATCGCATTCGAATGAACCACGAGCTGTATGAGCTCTACGCCGACATTGACATAGTTAAGCGTATAACAATACAGCGACTACGCTGGCTGGGTCATGTCCATCGTATGGATAAAGAAGCTCCAGCGAAAAAGGTATTCGAAGGGAAGGTCCCCGGTCAACGACGAAGAGGGAGACCATGCCTCCGGTGGATAGACCAAGCTGAGGAAGCCCTAACCGCGCTTGGCATTAACGATTGGAGAAGGCGCGCGCAAAACAGAGGCGCCTGGCGAGAGCTAATGAAGTCGGCCGTAACCTGACAACGGGTTGTTATGGCCATCTAAGTAAGTAAATGTTCTTTTGCGAACGCAATTCTTGATTTAATATTTTTTTCTGACACATGTGGTTTATGTTGGGTTATGCATCCACGGAAATTTTTTTTAATTTAAACGCCTTCTTATGGTTCTGGAGGACACATTAATGCCGAATTCTGACGAAACTTAATTTTTAAGTTTATTTGAGCGTTTAAAAGGGTCTTTAAGTGAAGCTTTATGAATTGAATTGTCCTCTTTTGCTATTGCTTTGCGCTTTCTTAGACACTGTTTTATATTTTTAGTGCTCCCATACTGCTGTATGTGTTGTAATACATTCTATGCCATCTTTCTGAAACATTTAAGGGGCCGACTAATTTCTGCAACTGTGTTTCCATTATTTTTCATTTCATGAATCAGTTGTCGGTGAACCTCTGAACACCACTTTTCTTTTGCCACATCTTAAAATATTTTTCAATAAAATTAAGCTCAAAATTATATAATTTAAGCATACCTTACGAAATAAAACAAATCAAACAAAATTTAAAAAAAAATCAGCGTTATTTTTAAATTATTCTAAATTCGCTTGAAAGGCGCGTTGATTTCAAATTTTTGTAATATGTGGAAAATCAGAGTAAAAACAACCATTTAAAGTAACGGTACTTCATCGTCTAGAAGTAAGTAACAGTCACGAAAAAATATTAGTTTACAATTCTTAGACTATACTATAATATTAATATTTTCAAAATAAAGTTACCACTGCAGTATGTGCTAAGTTCGTGGCCACCACTGTATGTACATTAGGGTGTTTTATTTTCAAACTTTTGGAGAGGGATTTTATTTATTTTTTCCTATATTATAATAGCTTGAGGAACAAAAATAATTGTCCCAACATTTGAGCTTCCTAGCTCAAACCTGTAAACGGCGGGGACAGAGTTTACGTCCAATTTCGTTGAAATTTAACGAAAAAACCGACTTACTAAAACGTAGAAAAAGTCTGTCTTAGGTGCCAAGATATAGAATTTTGTGATTTTTAGTTGAATGGGGGACGCCACCCACTTTTGTAAAACCACGCCCACATTTTTCGTGTGACTAAAAATGCGGAAAAAATACAGCCGAAGGAGATATTTTTATTTTTTTTTTAAAAAAAATTGCGGTCCTATATGCTCATATAATAGAATCGGATTTGAAGAAAATTCTCCAAAAATTTCAGCTTCCTAGATCAAACCTGCGAACGACGCATCCACTTTGTTTCCTAGTACAATTCATATGAAAAACGGAAAAGCAAAACAACGAAAAACAGAAAATTTACTAAAATGCAAAAAAATAAATAGTTTTTCCTTGTTTTGCTTTTTCGTTTTTCAAATGAATTGTTATAGGAAACAAAGTGGATGCGCCGTTCGCAGGTTTGATCTATGAAATTTTGGGAGGATTTTCTTCAAACCCGATTCTATTATATAGGCATATAGGACCGCAAATTTTTAAAAAAAATACCTCCTTCGGGTGTACTTTTTCCGCATTTTTAGTCACACGAAAAATGTGGGCGTGGTTTTACAACAGTGGGTGGCGTCCTCCATTCAACTTAAAATACCAAAACGCTATATCTTGGCACCTAAGGCAGACTTTTTCTACGTTTTAGTAAGTGGCTTTTTTTGTTGAATTCCAACGAAATTGGACATAAACTCTGTCCGCGCCGTTTACAGGTTTGAGCTAGGAAGCTCAAATGTTGGGACAATTATTTTTATTCCTCAAGCTATAATATAGGAAAAAATAAATAAAATCCCTCTCCAAAAGTTTGAAAAAAACACCCTAATGTACATATTTCTGGTCATGCAAATATTCAAAAATAAGTATGCATTGCATTTGTTAGAAGCTGTAGTGAGTCAATCGTTCGGTCCATCTAGTGGTCCTGTTATTCAGTTGTTTAAAAGGTTTAAGAAGAATTGGGACACATTTGACCAAAGTGATTGTAACAAGTGGATCAATTTAACCTGGTAATTGTTGACAAATGTTTCGGCTATTACCACGTATATACATATTTATATGCATATACATAGCCTCATCAGACCAGTTTTGGTTAAGTTGTACTGAGAATCGAACACCCGACCGTATGCATTTTTGAATTGCGACGGCCGCTCTAACACCTGAGCTATTGGGTATGTGACCTTGATGTGTACAAAGTGCGTATGTTCAGTTGACATAGCTCTTTTTAAGCTTATTTGGCTTATACATGTGCTATGATTTTTCATATAATTTCAAAGTTGTGGAAAATTTTCCAGCTACTTTTTTTATTATTATTGAAAATTTGGCGGGTTCTCCATATTAAGAATTTTTTGGTTTGTTTTGAGACTAATAATTATTATATTAATAATTTTTGTATTGAACTTTTTAGTCATTTATACAACCAACATGACAAAGATAACAAGTGGATCAATTTAACCTGGTAATTGGTGACATATATTTCGGCTATTACCACGTATATACATATTTATATGCATATACATAGCCTCATCAGACCAGTTTTGGTTAAGTTGTAATGAGAATCGAACACCCGACCGTATGCATTTTTGAATTGCGACGGCCGCTCTAACACTTGAGCTATTGGGTATGTGACCTTGATGTGTACAAAGTGCGTGTTTTTTTTTTTTGATTTCGCAAGTATGGTTCCATTTTTCTTGTTATCTTTCTGAGTTATGTTCAGTTGACATAGCTCTCAGAAAGATAACAAGAAAAATGGAACAATACGTGCGAAATCAAAAGAAACACGCACTTTGTACACATAAAGGTCACATACCCAATAGCTCAAGTGTTAGAGCGGCCGTCGCAATTCAAAAATGCATACGGTCGGGTGTTCGATTCTCAGTACAACTTAACCAAAACTGGTCTGATGAGGCTATGTATATGCATATAAATATGTATATACGTGGTAATAGCCGAAACATATGTCACCAATTACCAGGTTAAATTGATCCACTTGTTATCTTTGTCATGTTGGTTGTATAAATGACTAAAAAGTTCAATACAAAAATTATTAATATAATAATTATTAGTCTCAAAACAAACCAACAAATTCTTAATATGGAGAACCCGCCAAATTTTCAATAATAATAAAAAAAGTAGCTGGAAAATTTTCCACAACTTTGAAATTATATGAAAAATATAATTATAAAATCATAGCACATGTATAAGCCAAATAAGCTTAAAAAGAGCTATGTCAACTGAACATAACTCAGAAAGATAACAAGAAAAGTGGAACAATACTTGCGAAATCAAAAGAAACACGCACTTTGTACACATCAAGGTCACATACCCAATAGCTCAAGTGTTAGAGCGGCCGTCGCAATTCAAAAATGCATACGGTCGGGTGTTCGATTCTCAGTACAACTTAACCAAAACTGGTCTGATGAGGCTATGTATATGCATATAAATATGTATATACGTGGTAATAGCCGAAACATATGTCACCAATTACCAGGTTAAATTGATCCACTTGTTATCTTTGTCATGTTGGTTGTATAAATGACTAAAAAGTTCAATACAAAAATTATTAATATAATAATTATTAGTCTCAAAACAAACCAAAAAAAACAAAGTGATTATAAACATTGCTGAGCACCGTTAATCAAATAGTTAACTTCGTTAATCGCTAATTCGTTACTAAAAAATTTAACTTCGTTAAACGTTAAAGCGTTACATTTCGGAAGATTTACCGCAAGTTAACGTTAATCGTAAATCCGATAACACGTGATGAAGATTGCGTTTTTTATATCATTGCGATCTTTTTATAAAAACTGTTGGTTTTTGTTCTGGAAGTTAACAGGTTAGGAACAAAAAAAAAGACGTGTATAATTGGAATGTGTAATTTAGTCATCTGGCATAATATGGATATTGCCCTTCATGAACGTTAACATGTTGAAATTCTCGTCTGAAAGTGAGGCTCGTTTCGGCGTTAAAATATCTTTGCACGTGGAAAAAAGATTTTCAACTGCAGCGCTTGAGGGTATATCTTACTTACTTACTTAGATGGCCATAACAACCCGTTGTCAGGTTACGGCCGACCTCATTAGCTCTCGCCAGGCGCCTCTGTTTTGCGCGCGCCTTCTCCAATCGTTAATGCCAAGCGCGGTTAGGGCTTCCTCAGCTTGGTCTATCCACCGGAGGCATGGTCTCTCTCTTCGTCGTTGACCGGGGACCTTCCCTTCGAATACCTTTTTCGCTGGAGCTTCTTTATCCATACGATGGAAGTGACCCAGCCAGCGTAGTCGCTGTATTGTTATACGCTTAACTATGTCAATGTCGGCGTAGAGCTCATACAGCTCGTGGTTCATTCGAATGCGATAGTCGTCGCCAACTCGAACAGGACCAAAGATTTTGCGGAGAACTTTCCTCTCGAACACCCCAAGAGCGGCTGCGTCTGTTGTCGAAACCACCCATGCCTCAGCGCCATAAAGAAGCACAGGTAGAATGAGCGTCTTGTAGAGTGTTAGCTTTGTCGATCGAGAGAGAGCTCTGCAACGTAATTGCTTACTGAGACCTTAGTAGCACCTATTAGCAATTGTTATTCTCCGCTTAATCTCCAGACTGACATCATTGTTGCTGGTTACGGCAGTGCCAAGGTAGATGAATTCCTTGACAACTTCTAATTTACAGTTGCCCGCTGTAACATGAGAGTCTAGATCCCGTGCTCTCTTGTTGTTGTTAGTAGACATCATGTATTTCGTCTTGCCCTCGTTTACCGTCAAACCCACTTTGGCTGATTCCTTTTCAATAGCAGTGAAGGCAGCAGTTACATCTCTCTTACTCCGACCGATAATATCAATATCATCAGCGTACGCAAGGAGCTGAACACCTTTGAAGAAAATGGTGCCATTATGATGCACACCGGCTTTTCGTACGATCCCCTCCATAATGAAATTGAAGAGATCGCACGAGAGCGGGTCGCCTTGTCTGAAACCTCGCTCGGTATTAAAAGTTTCGGAGAGGTCATTCCCTACCTTGACGGAGCTACACGTATTGCTCAACGTCATCCTGCAGAGCCTTATCAACTTTGCAGGTATACCGAACTCAGACATTGTTGCGTATAGGCAATCCCGCACTGGGCTATCGAACGCAGCTTTATAATCGACGAAGAGATGGTGAGTGTCGATTTGATATTCATGGGTTTTCTCCAGGATTTGGCGTAGTGTAAAAATCTGGTCTATGGTGGACTTACCAGGTCTAAAGCCACACTGATAGGATCCGATCAGCGTTTCTGTATACGGCTTCAATATTTCACACAATACGCTCGAGAGGATCTTATATGCGATGGAAATAAGACTGATACCCCTGTAGTTGGCGCAGATTGTCGGGTCTCCTTTCTTTATTACAGGACAAAGCACGCTGAGATTCCAATCGTCGGGCATGCTTTCCGCTAGCCATATTTTGCTGATGAGTTGATGCATGCACCTTATCAATTCATCGCCACCAGCTTTAAACAACTCAGCTGGCAGGCCGTCAGCACCCGCTGCTTTGTTGTTTTTGAGTCGCTGGATAGCAACTCGAACCTCTTCATGGCTAGGTGATGGTACTTCCACTGCGTTATCATCGATTGGTGGTATCGTACTGCATTCTCTCTGGGCGGAATTGGTGGGATCATCGCCCGTAAGCAAGTTGGAGAAATGCTGCCTCCATAACCTCAGTACACTCTGTGTATCTGTAACCAGATTTCCATTTTCGTCTCTACAAGTGGATGCTCCGGGCTTGAAACCTTGAGTTAGACGCTTAACTTGTTGATAGAATTTTCGTGCATCTTTCTTGCCCTGGTACACCTCAAGTTCCTCACGCTCACGCTTTTCCTGCTCCCTTTTTTTACGTCTAAAAATGCGCCTCTCTTCCTTCCTCTTTTCGCGGTAGTTTTCTCGCACGCCTCGCGTTGCGGCTGACTGCAGCGTCTTCTTGTATGCGGCGTTTTTTTCAGCAGTCGCGTCGCGACACTCCTGGTCATACCATTGGTTTCGAGGTTGTGGGCGTCGAAAACCAATGACTTCCTCGGCAGCTGCACGCATGGAGTGGGAGATGTGTGTCCAAAGTCCACCGGCGTCGTCGGTTCCAGAGGTTGATTGGTTGAGCTTAACCGAGAGTTGAGCGGAGTACGCCTCGGCAGTCCGTTGTGATTGCAGCTTGGTAACGTCCAGCTTTCGTTGCATGCCCGTGCGTACATTCTTCGCATTGCATAGCCGCATGCGGATCTTAGCTGCAACAAGATAGTGGTCGGAGTCAGTGTTGACCCCCCGAAATGTACGCACATCCAGAACGCTTGAAGCGTGCCTTCCGTCGATCACAACATGATCAATTTGATTTTTCGTTTTTTGATCCGGGGATAGCCAGGTGGCCTTGTGAATGTCGAGGTGTTGAAATCTGGTACTACTAACTACCATGTTTCGCGCCGCGGCGAAGTCGATCAGTCTCAGACCGTTGTTTGAAGTGGTCTCGTGGAGACTGAACTGACCGACTGTAGCGCCAAAGATGCCTTCTCTTCCGACCTTCGCGTTAAAATCGCCGAGGACTATTTTTACATCGTGGGTCGGACAACGGTCATACACGTCCTCTAGGCTCGCGTAGAAATCATCCTTGGTGGCATCGTCCTTTTTCTCCGTCGAGGCGTGCGCGCAAATTAGGCTTATGTTGAAGAATTTTGCCTTGATACGGATCGTAGCCAGCCTTTCGTTTATTGGCGTGAACCGGGAAACTAGGTGGCGTAATTTTCGACTTACAACGAATCCGCAACCAAATTCGCGCCTCTCCGCATGGCCGCTGTAGTAGATATCACAGTTCGTCCGTTTAGAGCAGCCTTGTCCTTTCCATCGCATCTCCTGGATGGCGGTGATGTCAGCCTTTATTTTTACGAGGGCTTCCGCCAGTTGGATAGTTGCACCTTCCCTATGGAGGGTCCGGACATTCCAGGTGCATATCCGTAAATCATTGTCCGTTTTTCGTTTGCAGTGGTCGTCATCGGAGTGGGGGCTATTATCCGAGGCTGATTTGGTTTTCATTGGAAATGATGATAATGTGTGGTGGGACCCAAACCCTACGCACACATTCCAAGTTTTAAGTCGTGGAGAGACCCGCCTTCTCACAACTAGCTCACCCCCGGACGGGTGTCCAAGGGATCTCCAGAGGATACTTGGCCAAAAAAGGCCGGAAGTTTGTGAGCTGCTTGAACTGCTTGCAAAAGAATCATCTCTGGCCACTCCCAAGTGAGTGGCGATCAGGACTTTCCCCACTTACGTGGACTTCTACAAGCAGCCCATCCTCCTGAGGGTATATCAGTATTATATTTAATAAACAGATTTATGAATATCTGTTCTCCGCATAGTTGGACAAGTCTTTTGATTTCATGTCCAGCCACATTTTTACGAGATTTTAAGCTTTGCTCTTTAAAGATTTGTAGCTCTTAGGTTTTTCTTTAGACTGAGTGACAGAATTGAAAAAGTCTTTCTCATCATCGTCGATATTACTCGAGTTGCTGCTTCCGCCACTTAAACTATCTCTGTTCTTCGAACTTTCGGCAGCTTCTTGTCGTAACGCCTCTTCTACTTTTTTTCATGCATTTTTTTACTGCATCCATTATACTGCTGTCATTCGTTTCCAGCCATATCAACCGGAACGTACTTGTCGTCAGCAGTGTGCGCGGTATTTTTCTGGTAAATAGTAGGTACTGGATTAACTATTAACGGACTTGGGAAAATTGAACGTAAGTTAACAAGCCCATTAGCAATTTTTAAAGTTAACTTAAAAGTTAATCCGTTAGTCGAAATGTTAACTTCGTTAATTAACGATTACCAAGTTAATGCCCAGCTATGATTATAAAGCATTTTGCATTTTTCGACGATGAGCTTTCAGTTCAAAGTAAGAAAAATATGGTAAATGTACTAAGAATTGAAGGTGTAGAAGATTGCCCAAAAAGAAAATGCATTGATGTCAAACACATCACTGAAAAAAGTATCTATAGAAGATTTTGTGACTTGCAACTCTTTACGATATTTCCAGATACTGGATATCTCATCACAGTTTTTGAATAGGTGTTGAAACTTGGGAGGATTACTCTGATTTTAAGGCTGCAAAAAAAAAAACGGCCATTCAATGCGAGTAGTGAATGATATTGCTGAACGTGGTGTTGCATTAATGCAGGAATATCATAAATTGATAACAATCTATGAAGAGCAAAAGCAAATATTGCTTTTTGGTTAAACAATACAGAAAAAAATATCCTGATACAAAAAAAATAAACACTTGTATCTTGATTATAAATGATTTTAATATTAAGAGGTGTTCTTATTTGTCATCTTAACATTAATTTTGCAAGTAAATATTTTGTATCAATAAATATAAGCTTAAGCGATTATAAGTGTATTAATTTTTGAAACATGTAAAATTCTAACATTGGTAGCAACCCCTAAATATTAATTAAAAAATTGAAAAAAATACAGAAATAGTTTCTTAGGGTAGAAAATCAATTGAGATGGTGCCCGGTCGAAAATAAAAAAAAAAATTTTTTTTGACTTATATAAAAACCACCCTAACCTGCACCTCACAAATACATTTTTTCTCGTGCTTGAGTTGATGATGATGATGTAACCTATCGGATCGTGAAAACGAAATTTCTCAATTTAAACAAAAAATATGGGACTCCCTAAGGTTCTGACCGATGGCTAATCTTCGAACACTGATTTTCGGCTCGACCCCATCTCAACCCACCCTAACTTGTGGACCTGTTGGGCACAGTTTATGGTCCACCTTATATCGATTGCGGTCTACATAGGACCTACATGTGTCATGCCCGTGACCGTGTTATGTTATCAACATTTTTCTATTTTTTTATATTTATTTACTTTGTCATTTTATTTATTTTTTTTTCAATCAATAAACAGTTATTTCATTGGGCGTAATTTAAAAATAATATGTACCATATGCAGAAATAGAGTATGTTTTAATACTTTCCAAAAAACCTTACTTCGTCTTAAATTTTACAACCGCATGTAAGAGCATGTTTACGTATTGGATTTTCAATCTTTCTCATATAAAACTGAAAAAAATAAAACAAATTTTAAATTTGCTTATGCGTTTCCTTTTTTTCTTGATAATTGTATATGGGGCATTCCATGCCAAATCACCGCGGTTTTGGTCCGACCCTCTTCGATTTCGCAAATTTTTTCATATGTTTTAGTGCGTATTAAAGGAAACAGGCACACCAATTTCCAGTCTTGTATTCAAAACCGTTATTGAGTAATCGGTTTTTTAAATTTTAAGGCAAAAAAATTTCAATTAACGATAGACCAGTAATAAATATTGATATCAATTAAAAGTAGAGGATAATTTTTTTTGTATTTGAATGTAGTTTCTGATAAAAAAATTGTTCGAATTAATAATCAGTTAGTTATTAACGTTTAAAGATTAAAATCGATATTTTCGAAAAGTGCGACACCTTTGATTTTTCTTAAAAATTTTCTCAAAATTCTACTCTATACAACTTTCAAGCTGTAGTTCAAGATGTGCAGACAATTTTTTTTATTTTTTTTTTCGAATTTTAAAAATTTTTTATTTGTTTTTTATGATTGAATTATCCATATCACTAGTTTAAACAACAAAAGATCTGGTTTCTTACATACTTTTTTTATGTATTTTGAGTCGTAAACTCCAAGAATGCCAACCAATTTTTTCTCTTAAGACTCGTTTTCGAGTTATTCCCCAAAAACCCGTTTTTTGGAAATATGGTCAAATAAATGAAAAAAGTGCAAAAAACGGGTTTTTGGGGAATGACTCGAAAACGATTCTTAAGAGAAAAAAATGGTTGGCATTTTTGGAATTAACGACGTAAAAAAAATATGTGAGAAACTAGTGACCTAGATAATTCAATCATAAAAAACAAATATAAAATTTTCAAAATTCGAAAAAAAAATTGTCTGCACATCTTGAACTACAGCTTGAAAGTTGCGTAATATAGAGTAGAGTTTTGAGAAAATTTTTAAGAAAAATCAAAGGTGTCGCACTTTTCGAAAATGTCGATTTTAATCTCTAAACGTTAATAACTAACTGATTATTAATTCGAATAATTTTTTTTTTTTCAGAAACTACATTCAAATACAAAAAAAATTATACCCTACTTTTAATTGATATCAATATTTATTACTAGTCTATCGTTAATTGAAATTTTTTTGCCTTAAAATTTCAAAAACCGATTACTCAATAACGGTTTTGAATATAAGACTGAAAATTGGCAAAATCGAAGAGCGTCGGGCCAAAACCTCGGTGATTTGGCATGGAATACCACATATACACTAGACATGTTCAAAATAAGGTCATGTTCTAGAGCATGGGTGCGCATCCCATAGCTCAAATAGCTCTTTTAGCTCTTACAACAATAACAAAAAATATTGAGCTCATCTCGAGCTCTTTCCGTTATTCAATCAAAATCATTTTGGTCCGCAATCACCACATGTATTTTGTTCCTGTAATTTTTTCTTCAACACATCGACTCGTTCAACCCTTGCCGTTGCTTAAGTTAAATAATTTCGGTCCGCAACCACCACATGTATTTCGTTCCTGTAATTTTTTCTTCAACGCAATTTATTGTTTGTGTGATTTTGTTTTCAATTCATTTGCTCCTTCACCTTGAGATTTTTGTTTTTGTTTACATGCAATTAGCTTGTCGCCGCTATTTCAAAATTTTCGTCAATACTAGGAATTTTTTCGCAAATTTTTCATTTTTTTACCTAAATTGATGTTGTTGTAGCCGCCACCTCGCGAAACAATTTTTGTGCGCATCCCTGTTCTAGAGTACTTCAAGAACACTCGATTTTTGAAAATTTATTCATATTCCAGTATTTCCTCATTTAAAAAAATAATAAAAAAAAAATAATCCTATGCTGCAAAATTTGCATTTTTTGGAATTTGGCCAAAAAAATTATGAAAATTTAATTTTTTTCTTATTTATAATATTTTTTTTTTTAATATTTTTTCGATTTTCCTTATATACACATAAGGAAGTATCGAAAAAAATTTTACCGCTATTTTTTAAGCCTATGGTGTTTCTTGTGTCACAGCTCAAATCCTTTGTTGTTTTCACTGCATTCATCTTAATACACTATAATTTAAAATTGTCATGGCACTACATAAATTTCCATTAAAAAAATAAATGAGAAAAAATTTTTTTTCCATTTTTGGTCCAAAAATGATAAAAATTAAATTTTTTTTCTTTTAAATTTGAAATAATACATTTAAAATAATTTTTCCATCTAAATAATAGATATTGTATTATTTATTTAGTCATAACAATTTATTTTAATGACAAAAACCAACTAAATAAATAATACAATATCTATTATTTAGATGGAAAAATTATTTTAAACAACGGTAAATGTATTATTTCAAACTTTAAAATAAAAAAAAAATTTAATTTTTATCATTTTTGGACCAAAAATGAAAAAAAATTTTTTTTTCTCACTTACTTTTTTAATGGAAATTCATGTAGTGTCATTGACAATTTTAAATTATAGTGTATTAAGGGGATATAACACCTTCAAATTTTCAAGAATTAAAAAAATTTTTTTTTGACTGTTTCTTGTTTAAAAAATATTGAAAAACACGTTTTTAATAATATAAACCTCAAATTTGGCTTATAAAATATACAGCGAGCATTTTAGGAACATCGTGTCAAAGTTATAGTACTTGAAAAGCTATAGTTAAAAAACTTTAAACGCGTTTTTCTCGAAACCACGCTAAAAAAACTACTCGACCGATCTTTCAGAAATTTTAATATGTTGCTGTAAACATATAAATGCAGGGAATGAATTACGGACATAAAGATCGGTATTATAGTTTTTGATTTTTGGCACGATTTTGGCCCGAAAAATTGGCAATTTTCGAAAAAAAGACGCCATTTTGTTATTTTCGGACCAAAATGTTTGCCTGTAGTTCATTCCTTGGCGGCTTTGATGCTGATTAAAACCTCTTATTTTTTTTTTCAGATGTTTCAGTGAGCTGCAATCATGCCCGCCGTGATTTTTTGGTGTTTTGCATAAAATTCTAGTGGTCATAAATTTCATAATAAAATTAAAAAAAAAAATTTTTTTAAATATTGTTTTGTGTCAAAATATATGTGTAAATGATATCTTGTTTTTTATAAAAATTATACGCATTTTAAAGCACTTAAGAACAAATTTTTTGAAGGTGTCATGTCCCCTTAAGGTGAATGCAGTGAAAAAGGATTTGAGCTGTGACACAAGAAACACCAAAGCTCTACTCGCGGAAAGGCCTCAGTTTTTCTCCTTATGTATAGGCTTAGAAAATAGCGATAAATTTTTTTTTTGGTAATTCCTTATGTGTATATAAGGAAAATCTAAAAATTATTAAAAAAAAAAAATTAAATTTTCATCATTTTTTAGCCCAGATTCCAAAAAATTAAAATTTTGCAGCTCTGGCAGCAGCTATAGGATTATTTTTTTTTTATTTTTTCTAATGAGGAAATACTCGAATATGAATAAATTTTCGAAAATCGAGTGTTCTTGAAGCATTCTAGAACAAGACCTTTTTTTGAACATGTCTAATATACACATTGAATGCACAATTTATAAGCAAACAAATAATATTTATTTTTATAATAAGCATAATATATAAGGTTTTAATAATATATAAAAAAATAAATGAGTACTTTTAGCTCACGATTTTTAGGGATTAATCCATGGTGTTGTTGTACGCTGTTAGTGAATATGTTGATGTTTTCTTGTTGTGTTTATAGTTGTAGCTGGTGTTGTTTCTGTTGTGTTTAAATTTTCTTTGATTGTTTTTATTTATATTTTCTTATGTACATACTTATATACTGTGGGTAATTTAACATAAGACGCGTTTAATGTTGTCGCTTGTTATTTTTTGTTGGTTGGTTTCATCACCATGCAATTTTGCGTTTTGATTTGTTTTGCCTTTTTTTTCACAATATTATTTTTCAATGTCACAATTTATTTAAAGTTGTCTTCTATCTACGTATCTGTTTCAGTCTTTCACTGACTATTGTACACATTTGTTTCTTTATGCCACTTTTGGTCGTATTGTTTGCACTTTTTAATTTTTATTCTTAAATGTCACTTTTGCAACGTCAACCTTTTTAATGTCAAATATTTGTCAATGTTACTTATATGCAGTCTTTAATGTCAATTTATCTTATGTTCCTGTCAACTTTTCAATGTCACTATTTCTGTTTCATTTTATCATTGTCTTTTAAATGTCACTTTTTCTTTATGTCTGCAAGGCGGAGCGCTAGTGCTTTGCAAGCAATGTTTCCGCGAACGAGTTGTAGGTTAGGTTTTATTTTTCTTTACTTTAAACTTACTTTAAGTTAGTAAAGTTAGTTAGTCATTCACAATCGAAATTGTAGTTAATTTTAACCTTCAACAATTAGTAAAACAAAAAATGATTTAATTAAATATCTATACAAACTATACAAAAATAAAAATTTTTAATTTTTTTAGTCGACTGAATATTATTAATTAATTGAATTTTAATCGAATTTTACAGTCAATTGCAGTAACCGATATTCATGTGAAATTTCACAATTCGGCTAATGCTTTTTTAAACAAACATGACAAAGATAACAAATGGAACAATTTAACCTAGTGATTAGTGACATATGTACATATGTTTCCGCTATTACCACATATATACACATATTCAGTGGCGGATACAAGGGGGGCCTATGGGGGCTGAAGCCCCCCCCTGGGAGCGAAAAAAAAAATTTTTTATTCAAGAAAGTTCATGGAGGATCGAACAAATCATAGTAGTTCAGGCTTTGTTATCTGAAAACCAACTCTTAGCATTTTATACTATTTGTTTTCAGTCAGTCTCTGAATTTGTGCGCAGGAAAATCATGTAATATTTCTGAAATTCGTAACATGATAGGCACAGTTTCATCAGTGTCAAACTTTTTCTCGAATTCATCTAAAAGAGTAGAACTATTGAAAGATAAAATTTTCGAACGGAGTCCAAAAAAATCGTTTAAAAGCATTGTGTGCGACGTTGATACTTTCAGCGAATTATTACTGTTTATCTCTTAAGCGTTATAAGACTTAGAACAAAGCAAGGAAACCGAAGTGTCTTCACAAGCTGTCCAACTTTCAGCTTCGATAGCACGCTCCAATTTATTAGTATCGTTACATATTTTGAAAATTGTAAATGTTCCTATATTGTCGCTCAGTCGCAAACTACAAGTTCCGACACTACAAATCTCTTCAGCCAGTACTCATGTCAAGCAAATTATCAACCTGTTTTCAGAAATGCGAACAAATGAAACGTTATTTGATGATATTTTTAATGAAGCATCTTTAATCGCTGTAGAGTTAGACACTTCATTGATTATTCCCCGCTCTTAAGTAAATAAATAATAAAAAGAAAAATATACCCAACACTGAGTGTATAATAACTTTGTCATTCCGTTTGTAACGCATAGATGCTCTTTAAAGAAAAAAGTAAGACTTTATGAAACATTTTAGCCTTCATCGTTTATTTTCAGTTCACTTAAAAAAAAACTTGATTTCCGAAATGTAAGTCCTCTTCGTTTTTTTTTTAAGTTCTCAAACAGCTTTGATAAATATAAGAATTTTCGAGACCGGTCCGATCGTGGAGAAGCTAAGTTCAAAAAAAATTTTTTTTTTTCAAATTCCACGTTCCGACGTAATTTGACCAACAAATATTCTTATATTTACATATCTATTTAGTTATTATTGAAACTATTGCAGCGATTTTAATGAAACTTGGTGATTTGGTGCAAGTGTGAGCAAAATTAGGATTTGGCTAGGATTAATCTTTTAATTTTCAATCATTTAGAAATCGAGATTTTGCTGAGATCTACACTGTAATGTTTTTTATGATTTTTTTTTTATTTTTTTTGCTTATTTGATAATTGTGTTATTGTATTGCCACTCATTTACTTCAACTTAAATGTAATTTTTCTTATATTTTTATATATATTTTTATCTTTTATTTTTGTGAAAAACATCCTTATTAAATTTCATATCTAAATTTTGTGATTAAATTCTGTTGTTACCCACAACACTTATATATATTCTAGAATTATGTTTAAAATGGCATTTTGAACTATATTATTTACTTTTATATTAAATGCCACACTCTTTTTTTGATACAAATGCTACTATGAATACTCGAATTAAATCGTTTGTAAAAAACAAATTTATTGTATCAAAAAAACGCATAAATAAAATAAAATGAAAAAAATTATTCGAGCTTTCAAAGTCTCACAAGGGCGTGGAATGCCCACAATATTTATAAACGTATATTAAGAGAACTAACACCGTAGTCGATATAAAATTTTACAAGGCAGATGAACTTGCTATAAGATATCTTATTACAAAAAAAAATACGTTAAGTTGCATATCTATCAAAATATGTGAGCAATCATACTAAAATTTGGCTTAAGAGGTTTGTTTATGGAAAGCTATTTCTGGATTAAAATCAGACTGAGTTGTACCAGTAGGTGTGTCACCGCCCTAAATTTTAAGACTAATTACGGCATACATCGCAAAATATACAAGCTATTGTGCTTAAATTTGGTATGCGGATGTCGATCACGAATAAAATTTATTTAATATCCAAAAGTAGGCGGAATTGAAGAAGTGGGCGTGGGATATTTCAACTTTTTAATTACTTTTCGATTTTTTTCAACATTTTCCATATTTTTTTAAGCTTTTAACTTTTTCTAAGCTTTTAACTTTTTCCAATACATATATTCCATAAGTATTTTTTCGTCTTTTTCAACCCTTTTTCAACTTTATTCGTCATTTCCTTTATTTATTTGGGGATATCTCGAAAACGATTCTTAAGAAAAAAAAAAAAAATTATCCAAATAAATGAAAAAGAGCAAAAAAAGTTTTTTTTGGGGATATCTCGAAAACGATTCTTAAGAAAAAAAAAAATGGTTGTAATGACCGCTACGTCATCATCATCAGTAAGCTTTGTTCGCCGAAATTTAATAGTCTAACTAGCATACTATATCTTACTTCTTGCGTTGACCATTTAAGAATCATCGCAACAAATATAAACATAGTGCGCCAAAAACTACATTTCCCTCTTCATATGCAAATTGTTCTTGTAATCTTTTTGATATCACACATTTCTTGACTAGCGCTCCGTCGAAGGCTTATTTGGCGATACGAACGAAGGTGCAAGTGCTAATATGTAAAATCGGCAAGCTCACCGAAGGTAATTTTTTTGTTTGTGTTTATAGAACAGATTATAATATTTTAATTATTATTTACTGAGCCCTAGTGTTGAGAAAAAAAGGAGCTGAGCACTGCTATTATTTTGACCGCTCGAAATAACAAATTACTCACTATAATAGCAAACCTAGAAAGTATCGTTATTTTTTTGGAACAAATTGTCATGAGCTTATTTTGTGTACTTATCAAGTAACTATATTTTGAAAGATTGGAAGAAAAAAAAACATCATTTGTTCGAAATATTTTCTTTCAATTCAAAAATGACACCCCGTTTCTATTCTTTTGACCGCAGCTGTATATGTTCATATATAATATAAAATATGTTCGTATATATAATGTATATAGACATAGACATTGTACAATTTTCAAATAAGACAATAAGTATAAGGTGTTTTTTTTAGAGGTATAGAGCTTCGAATTGAAATAAAACACAAGAAAATCGTTTTAATGTCCATCAATTTGGCTTTATTGGAAGGATAATTTTATGCCATTAATGTTTAAATATGATTTCGGGCATGTGGCCGCCGCGGCTGGCTCGAATAAAGCCAATTCTATAGGTCCAATTTTGAACCACTTTTTCGAGCATATGGGGCCGTATGTCGGCAATAACGCCACGAATGTTGGCTTCCAAGTCCCCTAACGTTTCTGGTTTGTTGGCGTAGACGAGCGACTTCACATATCCCCAAAGAAAATAATCCAATGGTGTCAAATCACACGATCTTGGTGGCTAATTGACAGGTCCATTCCGCGAAATTATGCGCTCATCGAATGTTTCCTTCAATAAATTGATTGTGACGTGCGCTGTGTGGCATGTAGCGCCGTCTTGTTGGAACCACAACTCATCCACATTCATGCCATCCAATTCGGGAACAAAATAGTCGGTTATCATGGCTCTATACCGGTCTCCATTAACGGTAACTGACTCTCCAGCATTATTTCGGAAGAAGTATGGCCCAATGACTCCACCAGCCCATAGAGCACACCAAACAGCCATTTTTTGTGGATGTAATGGCGTCTCAAGGGTCTCATGTGGATTCTCTTCACTCCAAATGCGGCAATTTTGCTTGTTGACGTAGCCATTCAACCAAAAATGAGCCTCATCACTGAACAAAATTTTGCGATGAAAATCAGCATCGAGATCAATCTCATTTTCGGCCCATTCACCAAAATCACGACGCATTGCATGGTCTTGCGGCTTTAATTCTTGCACAAGCTGGATCTTGTAAGGTCGCAAGCCAAGATCTTTGCGCAAAATCTTCCATAAAGTTGATGGACAAAGCTCCAATTGCTGTGCACGGTGGCGAATCGATTCATTCGGGTCCTCTTCAACATTTTGCTCTACAGCGGCAATTGTTTCTTCGGTGCGCACTGTTCGACGTCTCTGCGGATGCGTATTATCACAAAGAGTAAACGTAGTGCGAAAACGACCCATGGTTAACCGAATTAATTGCTCTGATGGACGATTATGTCGACCATAAAATGGACGGAGCTTGCGGTAAACTTCGCGAACTGAACCATTATTTTCGAAATAAATTTGCACGATTTGCCAGCGTTGTTCTTTTGTCAACCTGTTCATGATGAAATGGCAAACCAAACTGAACATAAATGACATTAGAGTTGCCAGATTTGACGTTAAAATGCCAGTTTTATCTCTATTCGAAAAACAAACCTCTAAAAAAAACACCCTTTATTACGCAAAATGTTTATTTAATATGTTTAAAGCTTAGTTAACTGATAATTTCATTAATAAACTATAAACTATTACAACTCCGACAGAAATCTTTGAAGGGAGCACTATTTCTAGCAGCCATAGGGCCAATAATACAGTGCACTCCTACAACAGTTCTTAACCTTGCTGTGTCCTTCCTAGGTTCAGTTAAGACCACATGTCCTAAATCGTTCAGCATCAGGCGGTAAGTTTCTACCTTATGTTCGTTTATTGTTTGGTTATGCCCTCTATCCTATTGCGTAGTTCCTAGCTAGCGGTATGTTAAGGTGTATCACTTGTTGATTCTCCGGTTCTGATCCTATTTTGGCACATTCTTCAGCTTTCTCATGTCCGAAAATATCATTATAACCGGTCACCCAACAGAGCTCTATAGTATGCTGTCAAATTGAACGTAGTGACCCCCTGCAGTGTTCTGCATACCGGGACTTCGTGATTTTGGCGTTCAGTGCTTTGATCGCTGCGTGACTGTCCACACATATGGTTATAACGGAGAAAGTAAGCTCCCATATCACCTGTGCGGCTTGGTCTATCGCTTAGATTTCAGCTTGAAAACGCTGCAATGATAGCATAGTCTGAAAGATATTTCCATGTTCATATTATTCAAATAAACACCCGCTCCTGCAAGTTGGTTAGCTCCCTTCCTTCCAAGACGGTGCCAGAGTTCCACTCTTCCCTAGTTTGAAAGTTAATATAGACAGTATCGAAGTCAAGTATTGGTACTTGGTATTCACTCGCCGTAAAGCGAAGTTCCCGCTGCATAGCCTGCAAAATAGACCCATAACCGTCAGAACTTAGAAGTTTGCTACATTCTTTTAACCCAAGAATCCCTTTTGCCGCCGAATTCCTGATGTTCAATGGGAAGAAGATGCATTATAATTTCTAGGCCCGTTAGTGTGTACTCAGTACTGTTAGTGTGAAAAAAACACAAAAAAAATTACAGCGCAAAATGCATTAAAAGAAACAAATCATTTCTTTTGGGCAAACCAGCAGCTTATACTAGTTTCGATGACCGCTACGTCATCATCATCAGTAAGCTTTGTTCGCCGAAATTTAATAGTCTAACTAGCATACTATATCTTACTTCTTGCGTTGACCATTTAAGAATCATCGCAACAAATATAAACATAGTGCGCCAAAAACTACATTTCCCTTTTCATATGCAAATTGTTCTTGTAATCTTTTTGATAACACACATTTCTTGACTAGCGCTCCGTCGAAGGCTTATTTGGCGATACGAACGAAGGTGCAAGTGCTAATATGTAAAATCGGCAAGCTCACCGAAGGTAATTTTTTTGTTTGTGTTTATAGAACAGATCATAATATTTTAATTATTATTTACTGAGCCTTCTGTTCAGTACTGTTAGTGTGAAAAAAACACAAAAAAAAAAAATTACAGCGCAAAATGCATAAAAAGAAACAAATCATTTCTTTTGGGCAAACCAGCAGCTTATACTAGTTTCGATGACCGCTACGTCATCATCATCAGTAAGCTTTGTTCGCCGAAATTTAATAGTCTAACTAGCATACTATATCTTACTTCTTGCGTTGACCATTTAAGAATCATCGCAACAAATATAAACATAGTGCGCCAAAAACTACATTTCCCTCTTCATATGCAAATTGTTCTTGTAATCTTTTTGATATCACACATTTCTTGACTAGCGCTCCGTCGAAGGCTTATTTGGCGATACGAACGAAGGTGCAAGTGCTTATATGTAAAATCGGCAAGCTCACCGAAGGTAATTTTTTTGTTTGTGTTTATAGAACAGTTCATAATATTTTAATTATTATTTACTGAGCCTTCTGTTCAGTACTGTTAGTGTGAAAAAAACACAAAAAAAATTACAGCGCAAAATGCATAAAAAGAAACAAATCATTTCTTTTGGGCAAACCAGCAGCTTATACTAGTTTCGATGACCGCTACGTCATCATCATCAGTAAGCTTTGTTCGCCGAAATTTAATAGTCTAACTAGCATACTATATCTTACTTCTTGCGTTGACCATTTAAGAATCATCGCAACAAATATAAACATAGTGCGCCAAAAACTACATTTCCCTCTTCATATGCAAATTGTTCTTGTGATCTTTTTGGTATCACACATTTCTTGACTAGCGCTCCGTCGAAGGCTTATTTGGCGATAAGCCTTCGCCCAGTAAATAATAATTAAAATATTATGATCTGTTCTATAAACACAAACAAAAACGGTTGTCATTTTTGGAATCTACGCCGTAAAATACATAGAAAAAAGTATATGAGAAATCAGATCTTTTTTTTTTGTAAAAGGTGTTATCAAAACCAAATAAAAAAATGTAATCGTTCTTCCAATGCATCACAATTCTACTGCAACTATTTGCCACAATTCCAGCAGAACAAAGTTTATCTGCGTTAAAATGATTGAAATTGTATTGTATTTAAGGTCTACAATGATAGAAGATTGCTCGAATGGATTGGCTCTAGAAATAATCATAAATAAATTTATATCAGTTCAGCTGAAATTGTTGAATTATTTTGCCAGAAGAAACCTCGCCGTCTTTAAACTCTTGACTGGACTACTGATTAGATTGTTGCAATATGTCAAAAAATATAAGTATTGCTCGTTGAAAAATTTAATCAATGTGTGTTTTCATTTAAGAAATATGTTAGCCCTCCCCCCCCCTCAAGAAAATCCTGGATCCGCCACTGCACATATTCATATTATGCACATTTTGCCCCATCTGTTGTATTTATTGTCAATTCTCGTTTACTGCATAGCTTTGTTAAACAGTCGGTTTAAGGCCTTGCTATATGATGTAGCTTTATTATTTCGAATTTCGGGTTTCCGCCACTTGTTTTTCGAATAATGATTGGACGTATTCTTCCGGTTGTAGAAATTTTTAATTTGCTTTAGTCGACTGAAAATTCAATTAATCAAAAATAAAAATTTATTTTGATTTTGTAAATGGAGTTTCTTAAGAATGCTTTTCTATTCAGGTGATATTGTTGCCCATGTTTGGCTTAAGTATTTAACAAAATCAATAAAATAAATCTCTTATTTTTTTTTTCCATAACTAGATTTGCACAAATACACAGGCGATTGTTTTGCGGAGTGCTGTTTTTGTTTTATTTTTAAAAGGTTGACAAATTTTCAGTCTCTTTCGACTGTCGGTGGTTTCGGTCAATAAAATATGAAGCTCCGTATTCGATGTTTAATTTGTAATAAAACTATTGCAAACGAATCAATTTATGCCAAGTTGAATGTCATAAATCGTGTGTTAATCCAAGTGAGGATCTTTTTGAAATTTTAAATAAGCATCCTAACTTTGTGTTTAATTGAAATCCGTGCTTCAAATTATTTAAATGCCACTGTTACTATTTTAGTTCGCGAAGTAAAAAAAATTAAAAGACAATAATAAGTCAATCATCTCTCTTCGATAATAAATAGAGACAAAGTAAGAGTGAAAAATCTAATGGTCTTGTTTCGCATGTTTGCTCTGCGTCGATGAGTGCAACGACCTCAACCTTGAGTGTTGCTACTGCTGGTCAAACTCAGTTGCCAAACACTAAGCCTAGTTTTGTTATTTGCAATTTTCGGATGCTGTGCGTAACTCTGCAGCTGATGCTGACGCTGCTGATTTGTGTGTGCCTTCAAATTCGCCTGATGATTTTGTTAGTGCTGCTGTTTCTCGTTTTTTGTTCTGCGTTGGAGTTTCTATAATTGATGTCAGCTTGCCTTCGCATGCCCTCAACTTAAATTTTATTGATTCTCCAGTACCTTTCTCATTGTTTGATTCGAATGCTGTCTCTCCTGCAGTTGGGGCTAATAATACTCAGTGGCGTGAAGCTACTAATAAAAAACGTAAAAAGCGTGCATTTATTGTTGAACAGAACTTTAATGACTTTAAAACTTTTGTCACTGAAAACAACATTATTGCCTATGTAGTTAAACACACTAAAATTGTGAGACAGAATATTTCTTGCTACAAATTAATTAAAAAAGATATAGAAATTTAATTTTTGAAAAGGTTGAATTTTAAATTAGGAGTTTCTTCGTCTTAATATAATAAAATCGTTGATCCAGCTCTTTGACCTGCGGAAGACTTTGAGTTTTTTTAAAAAAAAGGAAGGTCGCAAGTAAATCCATAACTAATGATAAAAGTTTTGATATTAATAGCTTAAAAATATTGTTTCAAAATGTTTCTGGTTTAAGGGGGCAGGTCTAGTCACAGGCGTGAGTAAGAGAGCAATTTCAATTTTTTTTTTTGGTATTTGCTATTAATTTAATTTATTTAATAAAAGTGATAATATGGCATCATTACATTATGTTTTAACTTGACTTGACGAAAGTTAAAAAAAAAAATAAAAAAAGTTATAGCTGGCTATGATGGACCCTGTCCCATACAGAGTGCCTTGCGGTGACCACCACAAGTCCTTGGAAAATCATCTTAGATCAATTGAATAGGAAAAATTAGTTATTTAAATGAGTAATCTAGTGCCTGATCGAAGGTTTTTTTTTTAAATCAACAAAATGGTGGCCTCAGGAAATTTAAATCCAGATTTTCGGGAAAATACCAGCAATAAATTATTCATAAAAACTCGATAATTAAAAACAAAAAAAAATCCTTCGATCAGACACTAGCTTTTTAT